>CAMTDV010000026.1:61288526-61944663 GCA_947069175.1 Scalesia atractyloides | reverse complement strand
GACCAAAATGGTCATAACCAAAAGTCAAAGCAAAAGTTAATTTACTTGACTTTCGGCTAATAACTAGCCTAGGAATGAAACAAGACTGAAGGAGAACACTTACAAGTGTTCCAGGAAAGCTTAGACTTTAGATTGGAGGCCACTTATGAGTAGAAGCAACTCTAAAGATGAGAGAAAGAAAGAATGAAAGGTGTGAGTTGAAATGAGGCATGAACAAAACTATTTATAGTTGCATTCAAGCCCTCAAAACTTGCCAAGTGTGATCAGAGTTGCTTAGGGAAGGATTAATTTCATCACACATGTCCAAAGCAGGAGAATAGTGGCAAAAATCATGAGATATGTGGCATTCTCTACAGTTGTTGTTGCCAGCAAACAAAATATGCCAGCTGCACCCCTTACGGACCGTAAGGGTTTGCGTAAGCGGTTGCTTACAGTCCTTAAGGAACCCTGCGTGCCCATAGTAATTTAAACATCCTTATGGACCGTAAGGTCTGTCCATAAGGGACCGTTAGAACCCAAAAGTTTGGCATTTCTCATATTTGACCCCTCAACCTTCATTTTTTCACATTTTTATGAAATTTGTCTCTCTCGTCCAACTTAGCGGGAATATTTGAGAGTTATTAGACACGTGTTGCCATATTATTTGTCATAATTTTCCGAGGTGTCACATCCTCACCCCCTTAAAAGAAATCCCGTCCTCGAGATTCTATTCATATAAGTAGGGGTACTTTTGTCTCATATTCACTTCGACCTCCCATCTATATATTATGGGCCATGATGGGAATCCCATTTGACTTTCACAATCGGGATCAATTTCTTTCGAAGCTTTTTAACCTGTCGATCCTCGATCGAAATCGGTTTCTCAATGAACCTCAGCTTTTCATAAATTTGCACATCATGGTGCGGCATAGCTAGCGACATATCGGCTAGATGAAACTTTATATTTGAGATGTGGAATACATCATGGATTCCACTGAGTTCCTCAGGTAGCTTAAGTCTATAAGCTATAGAACCGACACATTCAGTTATCTCGAATGGTCCAATATACCTTGGGCTCAACTTGCCCTTCTTTCCAAATCTCGTCACACCTTTCTAGAGTGATACTTTCAATAATACTTTGTCCCCAATTTGGAACTGAAGCGGTTTTCGCCTCTTATCAGCATAGCTCTTCTATGGTCCAGACAGTTAGCTTTCTCCAACTTCAGCCTAAAAAATGGGTGTTTTACACTTTTCCCATACAAGGCTTCAAATGGAGCGGCGTTGATACTTTTATGGTAACTATTATTGTAGGAGAATTCAATCAAGGGTAGATGATCATCCCAACTACCACCTAGATCAATGGCACATGCTCTCAGCATGTCCTCTAATGTTTGAATTGTATGCTCAGAGTCTATGGATGGTAAGTCGTACTTAAATTTAAGCGCGTGCCTAAAGCTTGTTGGAAACTTCTCCAAATATGTGACGTATATCGAGTGTCTCTGTCTGATACTATGGATAATGGGACTCCATGAAGGTACACAATGTTGTCCACGTATAGTTGAGCCAATTTGTTGAAATTAAACGTTTCCTTAATTGGCAAAATTTGAGCTGAGTTAGTCAGTCTGTCGACTATCACCCATATTGTGTCATTGCCACGTTTAGTCTTTGGTAACTTGATAAGCTAGTCCATGGTTATCATTTCCCATTTCCATGTGGGAATTTCAAGTTTTTGTAGTAAACCTGACGATTTTGATGTTCAGCTTTAACTTGTGAACATGTCAGACATTTAGCTACATAAGTGGCTATGGATTCTTCATACCCATCCATTAATAATTTTTTCAGATCTTATTGCATTTTATCTCCTCCAAGATGTATCGAATATTTGGAATTATGTGATTCATGGAGTATTAGATCTCCGAGTCTTCTAAAAATGGGAACCCAGATTCTTTCATTAAATCTCAAGATTCCATCCTTTTCGGGTATTAACTTGTCAACAGTTCCACATAATCCTTCGTTAGAAGCATTTGCTTCTAATAAGGCTGGCTTTTGAACTTCGAGCAGTTTCTCACTTAAACTAGTTCGAAGTTCAATTCTTTTAGCATGAATCCTAGTTGGTTTGATTTTTTCTTTACGGCTCAAGGCATCAGCAACGACATATGCCTTGCCAGGATGATAACAAATCTCACATTCGTAATCGTTCAAATCATCCAACGGCGTTGCCGCATATTTAAATCTTTTTATTAAATATATGTTGGAATCTTTTATGATTTGTGTATGTGACACATTTCGTACCATATAGGTAACTCCTCCACAACTTTAGTGCGAATACAATGGCACCCAATTCTAGATCATGGGTGGTGTAGTTCTTTTCATGCACCTTAAGTTGTCATGAAGCATATGCAATCACTTTGTCTTTTTGTATCAATAAGCATCCTAATCATGTGTGAAAGCATCACAGTAGACTACAAAGTCTTCAATTCCATAGGGTAAAGTTAATACTAGGGCATTACTCAATTTATGTTTAAGAATCTCAAAGGATTCTTTCTGTTTTAGCCCCCAATAAAATTTGGTATTATTTCATGTCAATGCAGTTAGGAGAGTGGCTATTCTTGAGAAGTTCTCAATGAACCTTTTATAATAACCAGCTAACCCTAAGAAGATGCAGATTCCAGAAGGAGTCTTGGGTGCTTCCCAATTTATAATAGCTTCAATCTTAGCTGGATCCACTTGGATTTCACGTTCACTAATTGCATGTTCTAAGAATTGGACTTCTCTAAGCCAAAACTCGCACTTAGAGAATTTTGCATAAAGCTTCTCTTGCTTTAGAAATTCAAGAATACATCTAAGATGTTTCGCATGATCGTTCTTATTTCGAGAATAGATAAATATGTCGTCTATGAAGACAATGACAAACTTATCCAGATAAGGTTGCGGACTCTATTCATGAGATCCATAAAAGTTGATGGAGCATTAGTGAGTCTAAATGGCATAACCAGAAACTCATAATGTCCGTATCTGGTTTTGAAGGCAGTCTTTGAAACAACTTCATTTCTCACCTTTAGTTAATGATAACCAGAACGATGATCAATCTTGGAAAAGAAACTTGCTCCTTGCAATTGATCAAACACGTCGTCAATTCTCGGCAAGGGATAACGATTCTTGATAATTATCTTATTCAACTCATCGTAATCAATGCATATTCGCATTGAACCTTCTATCTTTTTAACAAACAGATATGAGCTCCCCAAGGGGATGAACTAGGTTATATGAAACCTTTATCAAGGAGTTCTTCATGTTGAGCCTTTAATTCCTTCATCTAAGTTAGCACCAAGCGATATGGAGCACTAGCTATTGGAGCTGACCTAGGCAATATGTCGATTCCGAACTTGACTTGCCTTTCTGGGAGTATTCCGGGTAGATCTGCAGGGAATACTTCAGGGAGTTCAAAAATGACTGTTATATCTTTTATCTTGGGTTTTCACGTCTTTACCTTCACTTGTGCCATGTAAATGACACATCTTCTTTTCAGACACTTGGATGCTTTAAGAAAGGATGCATTTACAAGTAACCCATAGTGTTAATCTCCATGAATGATGAGTGTCTCGCCAGATGGGGATTTGATTTAGTTTATCATTTTGTCGCAGGCAATGTGGGCCTGGTTATGGATAACCAGTCTATGCCTAAGACTATATCAAATCCTGCATGAGTCATGGGTAAAAGGTTTATTGGAATGGTATGATTCTTAATGTATATTGCACATCCTTCAAGAATCTTGGAAGCTAATTCAATGGTACCATAAGCCATTTCTACTTTATATGAATGTTCTAAAGTCCTTGTGGGTAAGTTTAATAGTTCACTAAACTTATGGTCTACGGAACATTTATCTGCTCCAGAATCAAATAAGACACGTGCACATATGTTATTAACAAGAAATGTACCGTTTATAACATTCTGTCCTTCAAAGCTTCTCTTGCGATTAACTGGAAGGCTCAGACATTGGGCTTCTTGGCCTCACCAAGTTTAGAATTTCCACTAGTGGTACGCTTGGGACAAGTGGTCCTTATGTGGCCTTTCTCGCCACATTCATAACATATTACATTCTTCAACTCTTTACAGTCATGGATATTGTGTCCAGTCTTCTTACAGATGCCACACAACCTTGGTTGTTGTTCAGTTCGACATTACTCCCAGTGTCATCTTCCGCAGGTCTTGCACACATTCTTGTTATCACCGGATCTTAGTTGGTTCTTATTTGAACCGAACCTTCCTTTCTATGAGCTCTAGAAGTGGTTATCCTCATGCTTCCTTTTACTGTCAATCTCAGCCTTGATTGGCCTCAATCTCAATTCATATTAGGTAAGTGAGAGAGCTAGATCCACAACTGATCTAAAAGTAATGGGTTTGGAGGCTTTCACCATTCCTTTGATTTCGGGTGCCAAACAACCGATGAAACGCGCAATGCGTTTAGGCTCTAGGGTAATCAAATACGGGACTTATCTGGACATGGATTTGTAGTTGGAAACAGACTTCCGATAGTCCATGTTCTTCATGGTGAGAGTCGAGAAATCATACTCCACCCTCGTGTGAAGGGCAATATGTTTCTTTGATCAGGTCAAAAAATTCGGCCCAACCCAAATTGTACAAGGAGACCTTCCCTGTAGACTAAACAATGGCCTTCCACCATGTCAGAGTGTCATCCCTGAAGGACTAAGATACATATTTAATAATGTCTTTTTCAGCACAATCGCTGATGTCCACAACAATTTCCATCTCATTAATCCATTTCATGGCATCTATGGCTCCTTTTCCCCCCATGAACTCGCGAGGTTTGCACGGGACAAAATACTTGTAGGAACACCCTTCTTTATTATTTTGGGGTTCCCTCTTGGAAACACGCCTTGGTTCACTCCTCTTACTCTTAGTAGAGGAATAATGTGAACTCTTTATGTGTGGAAGATGCAGGAATAGATGGAGATTTGGAATGTGTTGGACCTGGCCCTTTGAAATTCGCCATTTAATCAGCCATAGCTTTGCTGACTTCCGCAGCAATTAGGGACCAGAGGTTATCTCCTCCGCCCTCGCAGTTAACATGCTTTGCATAGTCATTTCCGCCGTCAGCACCATTGGAATTTCGGCTTGCCATTATATCGATGTTTGAGTTACAGGCCAACTATGATTTATTGCTCAAGGAAAATCATTTGAATATTGAATTTGAATGGGCAATAGACATTGAATTTTGTCTTGATGATTTGGTCTTTCATAATTGATTTATAAAATCAGCAATGGTCTCATTTGACCTCAAGGGCTATAAGGCTTGGAGATAGCTCCTCCACCTTTTCGGTCGGTGTGCACCACATTATCACAATCGCCATTATTATTTGCCAGTATTTTAGCTTTCCATATAATTTAAATTTGGCTTCGAACCATCAAGAAGATTTATTGATTTATGGCAGCTCAATTAAAGATCGAATTAAAACATCGAGATAAATGCTTGGATATTTATGAAGAAAAATTTTAAAAAAATTCAAAATTTTATAAATAAATCACAATACTTGTCCAAATTTGGACTTTTGGAAATACAATATAACATATGTCCAACATGGACTTTTGGAAGAATACTATGTTCATAAAGTACTTTTTGGAAAATAAAAATTATAATGAAAGATAAAACTCAATTCTTCAATCATCTCTCCTTCCTTTAACTATTTTGGAGATTTTCTTGAATATCTTGCTCGTACCATGTTTATTCATTTCTGCTTGTTATTGGATTTGTTCTGCACGTTCCAACGCCTGGTTGATAGCTTCAATTGGTAATTGTTGTTACGGTGGTTGTGGTTGCAGAACAACCGGCATGGATATCCGGGGTTTGGATAGCCCGGGTTTTGGTTAGTGAGAGGAAATGGAGGTGGGTATAAAGTTTTTTGAATCACCGCTTGTATATAGGGGTCAAATGATATAGCCGGATAGTTATAATCAGTAACGGCTGCGGTATAAGTAGTATCATATCCGGTCACACTCGGATATGTGGTGATAGTTATAATTAGTAGCGTTGCGACGGAGTCAACAATTTACATCTATATTCTTAACTAACTTTTGTACAATTATAAAATGCATTTTTAATTTTGGTTAATTGATTAGTCATTTTGTCCAAATAAACAAATATAATAGAATGTAATTTGAACATATGTTCTTGATAAATGTGATAAGTTTATTATCCATAAGAACATAATGTTATTTTTTATTATTTATAAATAATATAATATAGAGTATAGATTTATTAAAGAGTTAAATACTATTTTGTCCTTATGTTTTGCTCAAAATATCTATTTCAGCTCAAAAGATTTTTTGGACTTTTTTAATCCAATAGTTTGGTTTTCTTATCAATTTACATCCAATCCACTAACTCCATCCAATTTTTTTATTAAGTTCTTGTGAAATAACCAAAATACCCTTAGTTCTTTTTTAAATTAATGTTATATATTTTATTTGGTTTATACTAATTACTGAAATCTTTTTACACGCTAATAGCATGTATAAAGAAAATATATTTTTAATATGCTTGTTTCTGTAGTGTACTTTAAAAAAATATTAATGTATGAAATATATATACACACACTCGCATTATTGACCACTTATCTTGTCGACTTCTTCTTTTTTATTCAAAAGGGTATAATACAAAGATAAAAAAATTCTTAGTTATTGGTTACTTTTAAATTAACTATCTCCACGTTTTTAAACGACCATAAAATTTTTATACGTTAATATTCTTTTTTAAAATACACCATAAAACGAGCATATTAATGAGACTCACTTGAATGGTGTGCACTACCAATCTGATGAATATGAAGTCTAAAACCGACTTCAATTGCAATCTGATTCACACCTGATGAGAAAGAAAATTTGACTAAGAACAAACTATAATCGCTTTAATCTTTATATGTAATCACAACCTAACAAATCATAATTGCACTACCAATCTGATCAATATGCAATCTAAAACCACTGCAATTGCAATCTGATTTAGACCTGCTGCGAACGAAAACCCGACCAAGAACAAAACATAATCGCCTCAATTTTGACCGAGAACAAACTATAATCACTTCAATTTTGATATGGAATCAGAGCTTAACAAATCATAATCATCGAACAATATGTAATCGCTGCCTAAGTCCTTCTAATTGCTTCATTATCATTCTCCAGTCGTTGCAATTTAACCAACTGAGAAAAATCTTTACCTTGCAACCAACGAACCCATTGAGTGAAAAGGAATGAGTACTCGATGGGGAAGGAGTAATCACCAGGGAAGGAGTAATCGCCGACCGAGAGAACGGGTAATCTCTGGGGAATGAACAGTCGGCCTACTATACCTAGCATTTGAAATGTCCTTGTATATTTGAAAGGGCAATTTTGTCATATCAAAAATTTTAATAAGAAATGTCCTTGTATATTTGAAAGAGGCAATTTTGTCATATCAAAAAGTTTTAATAAGAAAGGGTAAATATGCAATTATAATATAAGGTTGGGTAAATATGTAATTGAAGTGTTTTAAAGAGAAGAAATATGTAATTGTCCCATCTATATACATTATTGTTGGTGCACAATTTCTATTGCCTACGTCTAGGATATGTCGGTCGTGTAAATTGGGCTTATATTTGCCAAATGTTTAGTTTGTTAGATGGCTCATATGAGTGAGCCTTTGTGTGGCTCGTACGAGTGACACTTTGTCAATCATACAAAGCACCACTCGTACAAGTTAGCAACCCCTCTCCTTGTGCGAGCTATGTTGGCCTATACAAAGTGGAGCTTGGGTGTTCTGTCCAGAGCTGTTGGTGTGTGACTGAGGCGAAGCCCTATCTGTTTGTTTACTCATCTGTAACTTTCCACGTTTATTAATAGAAGAAGTAACGACGTTTAAGCAACATACTTAATTGTTAGTTTGTCAAACTCTCTAGCAATGAATTCCGCCTCTGTTAGTTGAGTCAAGTCGGTGCGGTGCTCACGGAGGAGAGCCGATCCCCTCTCACAAGTGGTATCAGAGCCTTGAGGCCTGATTTGAGGACAAACAACAAGTTTCAGCAGTGGAAAATCAAAATTTAGCCATTGAAGATTTCTATATCTACCCTTTTTTCATACATTCTTCAAATCTAGAGAAATTAATGGACGAACTGCACTAGGATTTTAGTATAACACGTTAAAATCAACATTATCAAATCCCTGAAACTTACAGATCTAAAATCAAACAAAATCATGACGAAAATTTGCAGAAAACATCGGTTTGTTGACCTGAGCTACTCGTAGAAGCAGAAGGACAACTCGTACGAATAGCCATCTGTACGAATAGCCACTCGTACGACCTGTCACTCGCTAGAAAAACAAGTTTTCTTAAAATTTTTAATTTCTAAAACAATCATTCGCACGAGTAGTGATTCGTACGAAGAGTCACTCGCACGAGTAACTTTCTCTTGCACGAGGCCTTGCTCGCACGAGGCACCTGACTCGCACGAGGATTGGTTCACTCGCACGAAGGACATTTTAAGTAGTTTTTTTTAACTATCGTGTTCTTGTCAAATTATATCTAATCAGCGTTGTCAAAAGTTTTTGTTTCTGAAAAAGTGCAGATATAATGGAAGAAGAGTTTTTTAACGTGTTTGCTGCTTCTGCTGTTACCACTACCGCATCACAATATATGAATCTCGAGAATGAAATGGGAACAATGACGAAGCCTCCAAAGCTTATGAATTTATAAGATTATGATAGCTGGAGCGAAAGGTTCATGAACTGGGTTCAAGCTAACCACTTCACTTGTTGGTTTGCTATTGAGTCTAAATATCAGGCTCCTATTGGAGAGACTAGTCTTGAGAAAACCCTAGCGCAACTCTCAGAGCTCGAAAGAGAAAAGTTTATTAATGAAAAGAAGATGATGAATGTCTTGCAGTAAGCCATAAAAGAAGATATCTTTGCGCTATTACAGCACGATGATGACGCTCGGTCTTTATGGAATGCCTTACGTTTAAAATTCCAAGGAAGTTCGCAACTGCGAAAGGGAAAGAGAGCGCTATTGAGAAAAGAATTTGATATTTTTACTCTTATCAAGGGAGAGACAGTGAAACAGTTGATTGAAAGGTACTATCACCTGGTGGTACAAATGAAGCATATGGGAATTGTAAAAAAATGAAGAATTGATCGATAAGCTTGCAGATTCTCTACCTGAAGAAGAATGGTCTATTTACTTGACCTGTAACGCCTCGCTTTTTCGTTCTATTCCTTAATTAGAAAGTGTAATCGTATTTTTATTTATAGAAACTTGTATTCGTATCGCATTCGTATTTCTTTTCCCCAATCTTGTAATCCGAGACTTTGATCCTAATAAAAATTCATACTTGATATATACTTGTCATACATGCATTCAATCGTTTAATACGTGTTTACATACAAACCGATACTTGTTATACGTGCACATACTCATACATTCATACTTGATACTCAAAAAAATACTTACATATACGTTATACACTTAAATACATGCAAGCATGACAAGTTATAGCCTGAAATGAAAGATAAACTAAGTTCAAGAACTAAAAAGGGTATAATCCGCAAATTCTTGTTTCTAGCTCATGGATTGGGTAAAAGTGTGTTTTTTGGATTGTGTTTATTGCATTTAATACTCACCTAACTCAACCCCCTAAACCTCAACTATAAATAGCCACCTCCTCCCACTCTCATTTCACACCTCAAACACTTCTCTCTCTCTCTCTCTCTCTAAAGCTCTCTCTCAATCAAGAAAGTTCAAGACTTTCAAGATAACTCGGTGTTCCTCCAACTCTCCAAACCCTTCACGGAATACGCAAGTGGAAGCTTGCAAAACCGTGAGTACACTCGACCCACTTTTCATTTACAACACTCTTGGGTGTAACATGTTTACTTATACCAAAACCACAACACTTAAACTTTATGAAATGCACAAACAATCCTATACACATGAATACTTGATACGATTACTTGATGCTTATATCTTGGACATTCTTTATGTGATACTTTAGTCATTAACTTATTTTAAGCCTTCGTTTGACATGTATAAGCGCTTTAGGAAGTAACGCATCGCCCTCCATCGTGTAATCTTGAGGCCATGTTAAAACATCGTGACTGCGTTAAGGGTTTGACTAGTAGTATTGCATGCCTTGTATATGCTCTTGTAGAATCATAGTTGCCATGAGGATTGTTTAAACTTTATTCGTATACGTATGCTACGCTTAAACTTGTGTACTCGCCTTTGCTTTAGCATTGAATTGTTATTTTAAAACATGTTACAGGTTGTTGAAGAGGATGCTATAAAATCAAATAGCAAGGATTTAGATACACACGTTTAGACATTTAGGTTAATGTTGTTGTATCAATTTTGTTGTATTGTGTTAAGTTTAATTGTTGTATTTGTTTCAATGTTGTATTTTGATAATTATTCTTGAAATGAAATGCGACTTTAAATTAAATATTGTCATTATTAGCGTTGTGAGCAATGAGCAATCTCGTTATCGTCTCACTCCGATGTTTCCGCCATCGGTTGGGGTGTGACAGATTGGTATCAGAGCCATAACTATAGGGAATTAGGTTGAATTGTCATATCCGACCTAGTCTATAGTTCTAAGTACCTGTTTTGACCATTCTTGTATATACTTAAAACTTTATGATTCCTACTTGCTTCTCCTCTTTTCTTTTGGTCTTAATACATATACACGATGTCTTTCCTAAGACATTTTTACACAATACGCTCTCTAAAGACTTGAAGACACTCGTAACACAAACAAGACGAGTTCACTAAAATAGGCGTGAAACCCAGAATTTGGTGAACGACTCTCATTCAGCTATCCTTATTCTTTTTGCACGAAATTTCGCCATCAAGTATGGAGTGAAATCCACATCTTGATGGGAAAATTTCCATTTCATACTCTAGTGGACCCTTACCAACGAGTCGGAATTCGCTCCTCGTTTGGTAAGTATCGACCACACTTAGGGTACAATGTTGTCAAGTTAGGGGTGAAACACGCACCTTGTCAACTAGTCCCATTCCTTGATTTTCAGTATCGCCAAAGTTTCGATTATTCGATCAATTAGATACATGTAGTAACTGGAAGGGTAAAGTGTCGTTAATCGCTTCTCGACGAGAGCACTTTGCCTATAGGCCAAAGCACGTCCCTCTAATTTGAAAGGATCTTCACTTAGAACCTTTCTCAACCCGAAACACTCTAATGTTTTACTAAGCCTATCTTTTATGCTATCGCAATTTCTATGTGTTTTAGTACTTATTACCTCGTTCATTTCGAACCCGATGCACAATTCGCACATCATTCGCAATCAAGATCAATAATAATTCTTGCAAACCAACTAAATTCATATTCCTTACGCAATCATATGTGTTTATACTATTGAATACTTGTTATGCTTATGTCACCTATGTGAACTCATAATTTATACATGCTTACATGCTCAAACGTGATTTTTATTGTCGATCACCTAGATGTCCTTTTTCGCAAAACTGAAATTGTAGAAATGAGTCGAATTCCAACCCCAACTCGACTATTTTCATAACAAACACTATATCAAAACTTATACCTAAACCTTTTACCATTGTTTCAATTTTTCTCATTTATGCATAAACCTCAAACCTTACTATTTTATCCAAATGGTTTCTCACCCTACAACATATTTACGTAGATTACATGCACGAAACCCCTAATGACACTTTAAACGTTTCTTTCACAATTTTTCAAAAAACTTTATGAAATGCTACACATCAACTTAGTCGGTCAAACGAACCTCTTGCCCTTGATTTTCACAACTCGTCTAAAACACACTCACTTTATACTACCATTATAAAGACATTTATTTCCAACAAGAAACCAAAGAAAACTTTCTCTCACATACGTATAAGTACTTTGCTAAAATAGTTTTCAAAAATTTAAGTTTTACATGAAAATTTTCAAAACACGCCTTTTTCTTGTATCAATAAAATAAAATAAAATAAAGCAAGCTCACTATTTTACAACCTTTTCAAAATATGCATATCTAAATCTGAACACATGGGTAAGAAAATTTCAGATGCGAATACCAATTTTAAAACAAAACGTAGCATTTCTTTTTACAAACAACATTTTACATCAAAAATTTATACTTTTCTCAATATTCACCCGACATTCACATTTTGGTCCTTCATTCTTGACAAACCCGACTAGTTTAACCAACTCAATGTTTTGACTCAAGCAACCACTCACACGCATACCATCTTATACGTTTCTATTTATACAGTCAATATTACATGACAATATTACACATATCACCATTACACTTCGTATTTTACACACTTGCAACTTCATAGTAACTTATATATGCTAAATCCTATTTTTAACACCTATACGCTCGATACTGCATGCTAATGTTATACGTATTTGTCTTCAATCATACTCAAAACTTATGCATTCGCACTACTTGGTAGTCATACTTGAAATCTATAAGTAGGCATAACCCGAGTGGTTTCGCCTACGTTCGGCACACTCATACATACATACAATCATGCTTACATACTTAATTTTTATACGCTATCTTACATAGCCTTTGCTTACTAGATGTAACCTAACCCGTACACTACTAGTACAAACTATGCGGATCATGCACAAACCAAAATAGTCGCGGGTGCACATGGGATTATATTGGTAGGCGCATGAAAACCATAGTGAGTTCTACTATGCATCACAACACGAACGTAACATGACACCGAATAGCGAAACGACGTAACATGGTGTGAACATGGTGGATACGCCGCTGGTATTTCCTATATATAAGTGTCCCTACCATGTTACCAAACTTTCATAAAACGGGCCTTCAGAAATTCGGTGTTTTCCCGGACCTTGTTAAATACATTTGATTCATAACAAACTTTGGTGACCCCACTTCGAAATGATTAGTACTCGATTACCCATGACAAAGCTTGATTCTCAAAATCGTTAGCTTTAATCACCACAACTATCACTAGCATCTCTCAACATTCCATTTCGCATTTTATCCGATATTCATACCATTTTTACCCCTCGCATACACCTACCGAATCATTCACTACCATACCACGATTTTCCCAATTCTTCCCTTAACTTTTCATTCAAACTTTATTTACAGCAAATCAGCCTAAAACGTTTAATCCATTTTTATAAACGTCCCCACTTGCTCAATTTGGTCAAAATGTTCATTTTCTTTTAAAACTATCCTTCACTCTTATCTACACACAAACTTCAACTAGTCGGTCTATTACCGCCAAAAGCTTTTAAAAACCATAAATATTTACCATGCTAGCTCTCTCCAATAAACATATTTCTACAACAAGTGATTTTACTAATACGCCTTAGAACTGACAAAACTTTTCTTACAACTTACGGTGCGGACCGCTCATTTTAATCAAAATACATCCTTAGTCATACTAAAACCTTCCTCTTAGGTCACACTCTTTTAAAATATTCTTTCCAATGAGTTGTCCAGACCCAATCAAACTCACTTGCTTACACACACATACACGTTTTTACTTATCCTTATACACATTTACGATTGGTGTCTCAAAAATACCTTAATAAAAAAATTACTTTCACGAAAGTGTAATCGTATTTCTTTTCCTTAATTAGAAAGTGTAACGCCTCGCTTTTTCATTCTTTTCCTTAATTAGAAAGTGTAATCGTATTTCTATTTATAGAAACTTGTATTCGTATCGCATTCGTATTTCTTTTCCCCAATCTTGTAATCCAAGACTTTGATCGTAATAAAAATTCATACTTGATAAATACTTGTCATGCATGCATTCAATCGTTTAATACGTGTTTACATACAAACTGATACTTGTTATACGTGCAAATGCTCATACATTCATACTTGATACTCAAAAAAATACTTACATATATGTTATACACTTAAATACATGCAAACATGACAAGTTGTAGCCGGAAATGAAAGATAAACTAAGTTCAAGGACTAAAAATGGCATAATCCGCAAGTTCTTATTTCTAGCTCATGGATTGGGCAAAAGTGTGTTTGTTGGATTATGTTTATTGCATTTAATGCTCACCTAACTCAACCCCCCAAACCTCAACTATAAATATCCACCTCCTCCCACTCTCATTTCACACCTCAAGCACTTCTCTCTCTAAAGCTCTCTCTCAATCAAGAAAGTTCAAGACTTTCAAGATAACTCGGTGTTCCAACTCTCCAAACCTTTCACAGAATACGCAAGTGGAAGCTTGCAAAACCGTGAGTACACTCGACCCACTTTTCGTTTACAACACTCTTGGGTGTAACATGTTTACTTATACCAAAACCACAACACTTAATCTTTATGAAATGCACGAACAATCCTATACACATGAATACTTGATACGATTACTTGATGCTTATATCTTGGACATTCTTTATGTGATACTTTAGTCATTAACTTGTTTTAAGCCTTCGTTTGACATGTATAAGCGCTTTAGGAAGTAACGCATCCCCCTCCATCGTGTAAGCTTGAGGCCATGTTAAAACATCATAACTGCGTTAAGGGTTTGACTAGTAGTATTGCATGACTTATATATGCTCTTGTAGAATCATAGTTGCCATGAGGATTGTTTAAACTTTATTCGTATACGTATGCTACACTTAAACTTGTGTACTCGCCTTTGCTTTTGCATTTAATTGTTATTTTAAAACATGTTAAAGGTTGATGAAGAGGATGCTATGAAATCAAATAGCAAGGATTTAGATACACACATTTAGACATTTAGGTTAATGTTGTTGTATCAATTTTGTTGTATTGTGTTAAGTTTAATTGTTGTATTTGTTTCAATGTTGTATTTTGACAATTGTTCTTGAAATGAAATGCGACTTTACATTTAATATTGTCATTATTAGCGTTGTGAGCAATGAGCAATCTCGTTATCATCTCACTCTGATGTTTTCGCCATCAGTTGGGGTGTGACATGAACATTCTAAAGAACGGCACTGAGTATGGTAATTTCTCATTTCCTATATTCATCGAAAGATTAGAAGGGTATGAGCTGGAGATGTAGAAGATGGCAAATAGTAAACACGCACAGATACAACAAGATGTGAATCTATACTACAAGGGTAGTCCTGCCTCAAATATACAGAGTCTAAAAATTCAAACTACCTTCAGTGCCATCAACACACCAAGTCCATAGTCAAGCCAAACCAGTGGATTTCAGTCCTTTGCTTCCTTCAATCCAAATATGCCTCAAGGACCACAATCATCCCAAAGCTCAAGCAATCAAAAGAACAGCCAGCATAATCAATCTAATTCCAAACAACGAATCCTACAATGCAATATCGTAGTAAACCTCCAAAATGCTCAAGACTTTAACAAAAATACCGCAAAGCAACATATGACTGTACTTGCCTCGGTAGTTGAATCATATGAAAGCTTGGTAGCTGGAAGAATTGGGAATCCATAGATGAGAAAAGAAAATTACGATCAGATTGATCCGATTGAAATGGAATTGATCTATATCATGTAGTGTATGGCTTTCATTGTCCGAAGAGCTCAATTTTTATGGAAATTACTAGAAAATATAATTTGTGAGGACTTAACGGCAAACTAGGCTTTGATAAGTCCAAGGTTACGTGCTTCAAATGCCGCGAGAAGGGGCATTTCAAAAGAGGATGTCCAAATCGAGAGGTCAAGGGCAATCAGAACCCTTTTGCGGATGATTACTATAGAAAGGCCATATATTATCGACCTCAACCCCAAACTAGAATGGTGCAGATTGAAGACGGACCGTCAAACTCAAAAGATAAAGCACTCGTTGTCACTCAAGAAGACGAAGGTTTTAACTCGAACAAGTGCATCACACAGAATGAAAGTCTAGCTTTAGTAGCTGAAATTATAGAAGAACCTGAACATGCTGAGAAATATGCAGAGACATCCTTTGATGAGGCACCTAAAGAATTTAATGGAACTTCATCTGAGGAAGAAGAACTTCTAAACAGTGCTTTAAACATCTTTTGCCTCCTGATGTTCTTAAAACTTTTGCAGGATATTTCAATACAAGCCATCAACCAACATGTGAGGAAGAACCAAAGTAAGAAGTTGTCGGGTTGATTGATGTAACCAAGGAGATGACTGTCGAAGCTCTGGCTAATATTGCTAACAAAGCTTTAATGGAAAATTTGAATGAGGTAGTTATTGAGCACGCCCAGGTAGAAAGTGTTGAATTGGTAAATGAGTCGGTAAGTGAAACTGTGATGAACTCAAAAGACGAATTGGTAACTCCATGCATAAAATGCAAATTGCTATGCAAGGTGTCTGTTGAAAAAGACGAAAAATACAATGAATTCAAAACACGTGCTGATCATTTGTCATATGATTATGCCACAACAAAAGAAGTATGTGACAAATTAAGCAAAACCATTCGACAATATGAGAAAGTAATCAAAGAAGATGACAATACACTTTCAATGCTCAAAGCAACCATTATGGACAAACAAATGGCCATAAACATGCATATAAATATGATTGTTGAGCTGAAAGGTGAACCGGAGAAAATGAAAATTGAAACTGAAAGGGTTAACAAATTGTTAATCAGTTAGTCTACTAGTTCATATGTCATTGATCACATTCTTCTGAAAATCGAGGATAAACAAGAAAAGAAAGTTGTTAATAACCAAGGTAAAGGTTACGATCGTGTTCCACCACCCATGTGGAATGGCTATGCAAAGAAAAAACCAGATGGGGTGGAAAAGGCGCTAAACTTAAAATTGTTTACTAAGAAGGGTAATGAGCTGCCTGAAAACATCGATGTAACTTATACCAAAACAAAAAAGATTGCGAATCAGATGTGGTAGCCACAGTGGTCGAAAATGTTTTCAAAAATGAGTTTGACAGCACAGTTTATGAAAGTGCATAGTCAATCAATAATGTAACACCTCGTAAAATCGTGTCCAATAATATAGTGACACGTGTCATATTTTTTTATAAGTCTATTAAAGACTAATAAGGACTAAAGTGTCAACATGCTCAAACTAAGTCTATGAGTGACCTTAAGATGTCAACATGCATAAACCGAGCCTCTGAGTGACCATTAGTGTCAATATGCTTAAAACATAGCCTCCCTGAGTGACCATTAGTGTCAACATGCTTAAACTTAGCCTCTGAGTGGCCATTAGTGTCAACATGCTTAAACTTGGCCTCTGAATGACCATTTGTGTCAACATGCCCAGCCTCTGAGTAACATCAGAGTTAACATGCCTATACTGAGCCTCTGAGTGATCCTTTACGTAGTCCTAACTCTCATACGTGCCACTTGTTGGACAAGAGAGGTGAATTCTGTAAATATGTGAAAGTTGGATAATGGAGGGGTTAAACGTGTCAACATGTTAATTTATACCTCTGAGTGACCTTTTTATGAACCGAGAGCTCGACAATGTCCGAGCATACTCTTGGGTACGCCAAATATTGATTACGGAGAGCTAAATATGCTATAAAGGTGTTTTAGTAGGTATTATAAGTTGAGGGGCTAAATGTGACAAACTTTGAAAGTTACCATGGGGCGCTCGCGGGGCGCGAGAGACCCTGGCAAAGTCTCTCGCGGACCGCCAGAAGCCTGTATCTGCAGAAATTTCCTTAGCCTCCACACATGTTGCCAAAAACCATTTGATTCGAAACCATGGACTTCCAAACTGCTATGCCATATTTTAGGACCCTTGTAGGCTCCCTCTAACACCCCTCAACACCTGGCATCACCTCCTTCAAGCTCTCCAACTATAGATAGGTGACAAGGTTCACCATTTGAACTTGCACCTTTCTCATTTCTCATTCTATCTCCCTCCTTTGGAAGCTCCTAACTGAAAGGAGCATCCAACTTAGTTCTATTGCATCCTAGGAATCACTTGTAAGTGTTCATTTCTCTTACATTTTCGTTTATAGGCTTTTATGGCAAAAAGTCAAGCGTTATACGGAATACGCCTTGACTTTCGGTTAAGATCGTTATGGTCGGGCCATTGTTCGTAACAAACATGGCTAAGTGATCGTAATAAGGTAGGTGTTAGTCCCTATTAAGGGCACCTCCTAAAGATCACGTTTGCTAGACCAATTGACGGGTCAAAGTATAAATATTAAAAAGTCAAACAGGCCATTTTTCAAAAATGTTATACTATGAGCTTATATATGTTATGAAACATGTTTTGACACTTAAACAAGTTGGTAATGATTATTAGAACATGTTCGGCTCGTCAATTTCAGTTCTAGGGTCGGTTTGCAACCGAAAGTCGCGAAGTTTGACTTCTGCTTTTGACTTTCCATTCTGACCCGATTTAGATTAGTTAGCTACTGATCTAAGGTTGCATTATGATCATAATATAATGTAGTATAACACTCTGAGTTATATTACAAGATCATAATCGGAATCTAGTTTATGCACAAGTTCCATAATTATGCCATTTTGACAAAAATGCCCTTTTATATAAAATTAGGTTTAAATGATATTGAACTTGAAAATGAATTACCTACTGATGTAATACCATAAGTAGGATTATTTGGGATGTCAAATCAGATTATAAACTGAGTTTACGAACAAGTCCTTGTATTATGTCGATAAATGACGATAACGCCCTTGTGGATCATAAAACGGTTTTAATCATACCTTTTCATATCAAATATTTTACCTACTGATATGTTATATTAAATAACATATCAAAAACATACAGACCTGATTTTAACATCAGTTCTCATTAAACATCGCACAATTCGTCATTTTACGACATAAGCGTCGTTTCGGCACATAGTATGGTATTAAACCATATTTACCAACCAAGACTTGTTATCTACTGATTTTAAAAATTATTTTAAATATTTTTATAGTAGGTATATGATATAAACTCAGAATCCGAAATAATTTACAAAACTATGTGTAAAATGACCAAAATGCCCCTTTGGTGCATAGTTTGGTCATTAAAGATAAATTACACATATAATCAATATCCTACTGATATTATATCATAAATTAAATATTTTTCAAGAATACTTATTATTATAACTTTAAAATATATTCAAGTTCCTTTTACACGGTATGAAATTACCAAAATGCCCTTATGAGGCATAGTTCGTTTTAAAACCTTAATGGGCTTATAAGTTGATATCCTACTGATATTACAACTTAGTTAAAGTATACTGGCATATAGAACTTGTCCTTGACTTATCCAATTACCCGATATCGTTGATATGCATACGGTTAAGTATATGTAGCTAATTTACGGAAATTAACCGAAACGGGTTTAACCATGTCATTTAAGTCTCAAAATCCATAATGTTTATGGTTTACCCATATTATACTAGTCAAAGTACTTGTTGGGTTTAAACTACATTCTATCCAATCGTCGCTTACTCTAGCGTATTTTACCGTTATTGATCATGTACGGTAGTTGGTCTAAGTCTATGACTTATATAACACCGTTAGCATTTAATTGGTTAGCTTATGCCATAATCCAGATTAGAGCCTTCCGGTAAATGCTATCTGCACTTAGTTCATTTTGGATACGGTTGAGATATTAAATCTTGCATTTTAAAATCAATACTAGCTCAGGTTAATACTCTCGACTTATTTTCCCTATACGGGCTTGGGTTACGGTGAACTATTACCGCTTGGTCGGAAATGGGATCAATCGAATGTCAGATTGTGGCTAGTAAATCTGCATATTCCATTTTAATCAGTTTTGTTTGATAACTTAAACATCTGGGGTTAACTACCGTCTCCTGGATATCGTTTGCTCACTACATTAGATAATGGCCACGACCTAAGCGCGGAGTGTAGGCATACACCTGAAAGACGCTCATGCTAAAAATTTTACCCACAAAGTTGGGGATAACTCCTTCGTAAGTTCTTAAGTGGTGAGTACGTTAATCATGTCTCGGTCTCCGTACTGGGCCCTGTATGTATGGACAAACATGTGAATCTGTTAACAAGGTTACAAAGTAACTTTCCCAATTATAAAATATTTTGTGCCATGTGCACTTTAAATCATTTTCAAATGTTTTTAAAATGAGTCAGTTGGTTGTATGTACCAGCGAAAGCTGACGTATTTTCAAAAGACTAGGCTTGCAGGTACAATACAAAATAGGCTGGAAGCTGCTCGGTAGTGATATAAGAGGATCTTGCAAATCCTTAGATCAGCCCTAAAGTCTGTTATACATTTTACGATCTGCTTGTGGATCTTCTATTACAAGCCGTCTGTATATTATTTTTGTACTTTGAACATTTGGTTTGTAATAGTAATTTAACTCGAAGACTTCCACTACGCTGTGTTTAATTGACTATGATAATATCAACTTACATCACGATATTCCCCACCCGGGCCCACCGGTGTTTGGATTTGGCTGGAAATCCGAGGTGTGACAGGTTGGTATCAGAGCCAAAGTTTGAGAGAATTAAACACTAGCCTTCTTGTGTTTAATCTCAAACTTACACAAGCACATTCCTTAGACTTCCGAGCCTAGGCTTGGACCTAGGATTACTCATCTCATTATTAAGTTATGAGTATTGTTTTTTATTTGATTTTTAAAAGGAAAATGCCGCCAATAGTACGAGGAAGAGGTAAAGGACCAATGAGGGAAGGACCATCTGGACACATCCCTTCTCAACCCCATCACGCGAATCGCTAAGAAGATTTGGGGGATTTCTGGGCCCTATCACGACATTCACCTACCCACACCCAAAACTCGTACCATTCATATCATTCGCACCAATCACACCACTCTCATCACTCTCATCATTCATATCATGATGAGTTTAACCCGAACCATTACTTTAACACACCCCCAGCTTACCAAAATCAGTTAGACCAACCCAACGTAATGGACGAGGACTTCGACCGGAGATGCCACCGTCAAGATCACACACCCATCCCATCGAAATATATAGCGATTCAAACTCTTACGCCAGATTGCCATATCAAGGTCCTAATGAATGGGACCATTATTGGAACCAATTCACTTTTGCTAACACTCCTTCCGACCACTCCCCAACACCTCCTGTACAAGAAGATGTTCATTTGGAACCGGTGGAACAACCTCAACCGCCTCCTAAGCCACAAGGAGGAAACGAGGAGCACGTATGTCGGTACGTGCAAGTCAACGGTCGGGTTTGCTGCCACTGTTACCCAAAACTTACCTACAAGTCATGAGGACCCACAAATGGATGGACCCTCTAATGCTTCACCGGTGGTGGAACCAACACCATCACCAGTAGTTCAACCACCACCAACCGGTGTTAACAACCTCATCCCAACATATCCAGATACATCTAGATATGATCCTTTTAACCCATCTACACCGGTAAATTACCAAGCATTGTCGCATGACCCTTACATGCAAGCGGTCATTCATAATGCACTTTACCTGTCTCCTTTCCCACCTTCTTATCAACCTACTGGATATCCAAGTTATGGATACCAGTATCCTGTTATGCCACAACCACAACCTCCACCGCCACTTGAGGCCATCAACGAGGCATTGGAACGAATGAAAGAAATGCAACAACAAACGGAGAAAACAGATAAGAAGACAAATGAGTTCTTCAAGAAGCTCTCCAAGTTGGTTAAGGGAAAGAAGGACGAGTGAAGTCTCTTCTAATAATATATGTTTGTCCCTGTGAGGACATTGTTATTTCTTTACTCCCTGCGTGGACATTTTTATTTCTTTTAAGTCCTTGCATTGATAGTTTGTTTCATTTATTTAGTATTGTAACTTCTTATCAGCATTTAATGAAATATTTTGGAATTATATATATGTATTCATCCCCTTCAAGCGAACGTCTCGATTTTATTTGAAATTTATGCTCTGCTATATAATTCCAAAAAGATCTTACTTGTTTTGATTAGCCAAGTGGCAGAGACCACATATTTGGCCAGCTTATAAATGATAGTTAAGGATAAAAGGGGCCTTCTATCATGATAGTTAAGGGGATTTATCCTTCTATCCAGAGGTGGTGGACTAGGTTCAAGCCTCCAAGTCGTTAAGGTCAATGCGACTGGGACTATTAATCAACCATTAAGGTACTCTTATGTTAACATTCAGGAATATTCATACTCTTGGTAGTGTGACTTGAGGAACCACACTAGCCGTCTAGGTAAAAGGACTACGTCCTGACCTATTATATAGCCTATGTGATCAATGTGATCCCGGCTAATGTCATTAATGTGATGACGATTGACAGGCCAACGAGCCATAATTTACATATGTAGGCCAACGAGCCATAATTTACGTCCATTAGTAATGTAGGCCAACGATCCATAATTTACATCCATTAGTGATGTAGGCCAACGTGCCATAATTTACATCCATTAGTGATGTAGGCCAACGTGCCATATTTTATGTCCATTAGTGATAGGCCAACGTGCCATATTATATGGCCATTAGCGATAAGCCAATGTGCCATATTATATGTCCATTAGTGACAAGCCAACGTGCCATATTATATGTCCATTAGTGACAGGCCAACGTGTCATATCTATATGTCCATTAGTGACAGTCCAACGTGCCATATTATATGTCCATTAGTGACAGGCCAACGTGCCATATTATATGTCCATTAGTGACAGGCCAACGTGCCATACCTATATGTCCATTAGTGACAGGCCAACGTGCCATATTTATGTCCATTAGTGACAGACCAATGTGCCGTATTTTATGTCCATTAGTGATAGACCAACGAGCCATATTATATGTCCATTAGTGACAGGCCAACGTGCTATATTTTATGTCCATTAGTGACAGGCCAACGTGCCATACCTATATATCCATTGGTGACAGGCCTATGAGCCATGTTTTAACGTCCTTCGTGACAAGCCTATGAGCTATTTATAATTGTCTTATGACAATGACAGTTGTGACATTACGATCCACTGTCTAATATATATGGACTATGTCCAAATTGAAATTTGCCTCTGATGGTCCTTTTGAGACCTAGGCCAAATATAGATAACATTCATAGATATGTTAAGCCTAAGAGTTGTGATTATTCATACTAGTTTGATTAGGCGATGGATTTGTATATCCAATTTTTAAAGCCAAATATGGTTATTAATACCATGGCTAAGAAAAATTCAATTTGGGTTTAGAACCAAAGCTCAAAAATGGCTAACTCGGATGAGGCGCAAAGTAGCCATCAAAAGATTAACTCTAACAAAGCTGAAAACATAGCCATTAATAACGATGATTTCCAAGCTCGCATTGACGCAGCTGTTGGAAAGGCCGTGGAAAAGGCCATAGAAAAACTTAAGGAGTCGAGCGCTACTCGCTCCAGACCTTTATCAATCCCACCATACTTAGCTCATAAGGAGAGCTTATTTCATTCTTCAAATGCTAAGAGTGAACCAAAGAAATTAGAATTTACTGATAGGTCCTGTGCTTCTACAGACGGATATACCTATAAATACTCCGTCTCCTGTAAGCCCTAAGATTTTAATGGGGAAAAGGGAGTAGTAGAAGCCTTTAAATGGCTAGATGAAATGGAGACAATAGTAGATTTCAGCAGTTGTGCTGATAAAGATGTGGTTAAGTACGTATCACAGTCCTTCAAGGGTGATGCCCTGATTTGGTGGAAGGCTATGATCCAATCAATAGGTAAGGTACACCTGTACAACTTAGGACGGTCTAAGTTTTTTGATTTAGTCAAGGATACATATTGCCCACCTCATGAGGTGGAGAAGATAGAGTCAGATTTTCTGACTCTCACCATGAAGATTTTAGACTGTAGGAAGTATGTTTCTGACTTCAACTCCCTGTCTAGATTAGTTTCCTACTTGATCACCCCTGAACCCAAACGCATTGTGTGTTTCATTAATGGGTTAGTGCCCGAGACAAAGGGCATGGTAAAGGCTGCTCAGCCTAGTACCTATAGGTTTGCTGTTAACCTATGTCTCTCACTCACCTTAGACTTAGTGAGGCAAAAATCATTCAAGACTGAGACTGACGGGAACAGGAAGAGAGAGGATGATAGCTCCCAGAGATTTAATAAGAAGAATAATGGGAGATTTTGGTTCAGAAGGAACCAAGATAAGTCGGGCGTAACGCCGACATGTAAACAATGCAACCGTTGCCATTGGGGACAGTGTAGTATTGATCCACAGGCTAGACCCTATGGTATCTGTAAGAAAAAGGGGCATAAGACCATGGAGTGCAAGGATCTTAAGAATGTCGTCTGCTACGACTTTAATGAAAAGGGGCATATTAAGTTTAATTGCCCTAAGAACCCTAGAAATAACAATGCAAAGCAAGGAGAGGCTAAGAAAGGGAATACTCGTGCCTTCCAGATGAATGCCAAGGAGGCCGTTAATGACAATAACGTCATAATAGGTACAATCCTTATCAATGATGTATATGCTAGAGTTCTTTTTTATTCGGGTGCAGATAAGTCTTTTGTAGACCATAAGTTTAGAAAACTGTTAAACTTGCCCATAAGAACTCTAGGCATAACCTATGAAGTAGAACTTGATGATGGAACATTAGAAACAGCATCTTCCATTCTTGATGGATGTGTTATATCTATTAAGAATCATTCCGTTTCTATCTCTCTTTTGCCAATGAAATTGGCGGGGTTTGATGTAGTCTTAGGCATGGATTATTTATCCCATAACCAAACCCGCATTGCCTGTTATAAGAAATTCATTAAAATTAAAACCCCATCTGGTGAAATGATCACCATCCTTAGAGATTCACACTATGGATTGCCGGACAAAGTGTTGTTATCCAAGGCATCCAGGTGTCTGAGAAAATGTTGTGTCATTTACCTGGCACAAGTAACTATCAATGAGACTAAACCAGATATTAAAGACCTTCCCGTCATTTCGGAGTATTCCGATGTTTTCCCCGAAGAATTACCAGGCCTACCTCCAGATAGGCAAGTGGAGTTTAGAATTGATATCCTACTCAGATCAGCACCGGTAGTCAGATCTCCATATCGGTTAGCACCGACGGAAATAAAGGAATTGAGAATTCAATTAGATGAACTTTTAGAGAAAGGTTTTATACAACCTAGTTCCTCACCTTGGGGAGCTCCTATCCTCTTCGTTAAGAGGAAGGACGGTTCAATGCGAATGTGCATTGATTACCATGAGTTAAATAAGATAACGATCAAGAATCGTTCTCCTTCACCCAGGATCAACGACTTATTCGATCAACTTCAAGGTGCTAGCTATTTCTCTAAGATTGATTTGAGATCAGGATATCATCAGCTGAAGGTTAGGAACGAGGATGTTCCTAAGACTGCCTTTAGGACCCATTATCATCATTATGAATTTCTGGTGATGCCTTTTGGGCTCCCAAATGCACCTGCAGCATTCATGGATCTCATGAATAGAGTCTGCAAACCATACTTAGATAAATTTGTCATTGTCTTCATAGACGACATACTTATCTATTCTCGTAATCAAGCTGATCATGAGAAACATCTACGGAAGAATTGCTAAGACAAGAGAAGCTTTATGCTAAGTTCTCTAAGTGTGAATTTTGGCTTAGAGAAGTCCAATTCCTTGGACATGTTGTAAGTGAGCGTGGTATCCAAGTAGATCCCGCCAAAATAGAAGCCATAATGAATTGGGAAGTACCCAAAACTCCACCAGAGATTCGTAGCTTCTTAGGATTGGCTGGATATTATAGGAGGTTCATTAAGAACTTTGCAAGGATAGCTACTCCTTTAACTACCTTGACTCCTAAGAATGTCAAGTTTGACTGGAGTCCAAAACAACAAGAATCTTTTGAGATTCTAAAACACAAGTTGAGCAATGCTCCTATGTTATCTCTACCTGAGGGTATTGAGGATTTTGTAGTTTACGATGATGCCTCGCACACTGGCATGGGATGTGTGCTAATGCAAAAAAGGTAAAGTGATTGCTTATGCATCATGACAATTAAAGGTGCAAGAAGGAATTACACCACCCATAATTTGGAACTGGGTGCCTTTGTATTTGCACTAAAGTTGTGGAGACGTTACTTATATGGCACAAAGTGTATTGTATACACTGACCATAAGAGCCTCCAACATATGTTCAATCAGAAGGAATTGAACATGCGACATCGCCGTTGGATGGAAACACTTAATGATTATGATTGCGAAATTCGCTATAATCCCAGTAAGGAAAATGTCGTTACTAACGTCTTAAGTCGCAAGGAAAGGGTTATAACCATTAGGATTAACGCCAAGAGCATTGAGCTCAGAAATAGCTTGAGTGAGAAGCTATTAGATGTGCAAAAGCAAGCCCTGTTAGAGGATAATATTCCTAATGAGGGATTAGGCGGAACTGTTGATCAGTTAATGCCCAGAAAGGATGGAATTCTTAGATTTAATGAAAGAATCTGGGTTCCAATCTTTGGAGGACTTAGAGATCAAATCCTCCAAGAAGCGCATAATTCAAGATACTCAGTTCACCCGGGTGGTGACAATATGTATCAGGATCTGAAAAAGAATTATTGGTGGATGGGTTTGAAGAAATCCATAGCAACTTATGTAGCTAAGTGTCTGACGTGTTTGCAAGTTAAAGCCGAACATTAGAAGTCGTCAGGACTTCTACAACAACTTCAGATTCCCACTTGGAAATGGGAAATGGTAACCATGGAATTGATTACCAAGTTACCTAAGACCAAATGTGGTAATGACACGATTTGGGTTGTTGTGGATAGGCTGACTAAGTCAGCACATTTCTTGCCAATTAAAGAAACGTATAATTCTGACAAATTCGCTAGGTTGTATGTGGATAAGATTGTGTCCCTACACGGTGTGCCAGTATGTATGTATTGTATCTGATAGAGATTATAGATATACCTCTCATTTTTGGAAAAGTTTCCAACAATCTTTAGGCACAAGATTAAACTTTAGTACGGCTTACCAACCGCAGACTGACGGTCAGAATGACCGTACTATTCAGACTTTGGAAGAAATGCTTAGAGCATGTGTGATTGATTTAGGTGGAAGTTGGGATGATCACCTACCCCTAATAGAATTCTCCTATAATAATAGTTATCATACGAGCATCAACGCTGCTCCTTATGAGGCCTTGTATGGGAGAAAATGTCGAATGCCCGTATGCTAGGCAGAAGTTGGGGAAGCCCAATTATCAGGACTAAAGATTGTCTTGGAGACCCGGATAAGATTGTGCAAATCCGTGATCGTCTCAAAGCTGGCCGAGATAGGAAGAAGAGCTATGCTGACAAGAGGCGTAAACCTCTTAAGTTCCAAGTAGGGGACAAAGTCAAGCTAAAAGTATCACCTTGGAAAGGCGTAATGAGATTCGGAAAGAAGGGCAAGTTAAGCCCAAGATACATTGGACCATTCGAGATAATCGAGTGTGTCAGCACCGTAGCTTATAAGCTTAAGCTGCCAGAGGAGCTTAGTGGAATTCATGATGTGTTCCACATCAGTAATCTTAAGAAATATCTAGCCGATGAGTCGCTAGTATTGTCACATCATGATGTGCAAATTGATGAAAACCTGAGGTTCGTTGAGAAACCAATTTCGATCGAGGATCGACAGGTTAAGAAACTCCGAAGGAAATTGATGCCTACACTAAAGGTTAAGTGGGATACCCTTCAAGGTCCTGAGTATACATGGGAGGTTGAGTCTACTATGTGACAAAAGTACCCCCTATCTTTTTTAATAAAATCTTGAGGACGAGATTTCTTTTAAGGGGATTAGGATGTAACACCTCGTAAAATCGTGTCCAATAATATAGTGACACGTGTTGTATTTTTTATAAGTCTATTAAAGACTAATAAAGACTAAAAGTGTCAACATGCTCAAACTAAGTCTCTGAGTGACCTTCTGATGTCAACATGCATAAACCGAGCCTCTGAGTGACCGTTAGTGTCAACATGCTTAAAACATAGCCTCTGAGTGACCATTAGTGTCAACATGCTTAAACTTAGCCTCTTGATGACCATTAGTGTCAACATGCTTAAACTTGACCTCTGAATGACCATTTGTGTCAACATGCCCAACCTCTGAGGGACATCAGAGTTAACATGCCTATACTGAGCCTCTGAGTGATCCTTTACGTAGTCCTAACTCTCATACATGCCACTTGTTGGACGAGAGAGGTTAATTATGTAAATATGTGAAAGTTGGAGAATGGAGGGGTTAAAAGTGTCAACATGTTAATTTATACCTCTGAGTGACCTTTTAACGAACCGAGAGCTCGACAATGTCCGAGCATACTCCCGGGTACGCCAAATATTGATTACGGAGAGCTAAATATGCTATAAAGGTGTTTTAGGAGGTTTTATAAGTTGAGGGGCTAAATGTAACAAACTTTGAAAGTTTCCATGGGGCGCTCACGGGCGCGAGAGACCCGTGCAAAGTCTCTCGTGGCCCGCCAGAAGCCTGTATCTGCAGAAATTGCCTTGGCCTCCACACATGTTGCCAAAAACCATTTGATTCGAAACCATGGACTTCTAAACTGCTATGCCACGTTTTAGGACACTTGTAAGCTCCCTCTAACACCCCTTAACACCTGGCATCACCCCCTTCAAGCTCTCCAACTATAAGTAGGTGCCAAGGTTAACCATTTGAACTTGCACCTTATTTCTCATTCTATCTCCCTCCTTTGGAAGTTCCTAACTAAAAGGAGCATCCGACTTAGTTCTATTGCATCCTAGGAATCACTTTTAAGTGTTCCTTTCTCTTGCATTTTCGTTTATAGGCTTTTATAGCATAAAGTCAAGCATTTTACGGAAACGGCTAGACTTTCTGTTAAGACCGGTATGGTTGGGCCATTGTTCGTAACAAACATGGCTAAGGGATCGTAATAAGGTAGGTGTTAGTCCCTATTAAGGGCACCTCCTAAAGATCACGTTTGCTAGACCAATTGACGGGTCAAAGTATAAATATTAAAAAGTCAAATAGGACATTTTTTTGGAAATGTTATAATCTAAGCTTATATATGTTATGAAACATGTTTTGACACTTAAAAAATTGGTAATAATTATTAGAACATGTTCGGCTCGTCAATTTCAGTTTTAGGGCTGGTTCGCAACCGAAAGTCGCGAAGTTTGACTTCTGCTTTTGACTTTCGATTCGGACCTGATTTAGATTAGTTAGATACTGATCTAAGGTTGCATTATGATCATAATATAATGTAGCATAACCTTCTGAGTTATATTACAAGATCATAATCAGAATCTAAGTTTATGCATAAGTTCCATAATTATGCCATTTTGACAAAAATGCCCTTTTTATATAAAATAAGGTTTAAACGATATTGAACTTGAAAATGAATTACCTACTGATGAGTAGGATTATTTGGGATGTCAAATCAGATTATAAACTGAGTTTATGAACAAGTCTTTGTATTATGTCGATAAACGACGATAACGCCCTTGTAGCTCATAAAACGGTTTCAATCATACCTTTTCGTATCAAATCTTTTACCTACTGATATATTATATTGAATAACATATCAAAAACACGTAGACCTGATTTTAACATCAGTTCTCATTAAACATCGCACAAATCGTCATTTTACGACATAAGCGTCGTTTCGGCATAGTATGGTATTAAACCATATTTACCAACCAAGACTTGTTACCTACTGATTTTAGAACTTATTTTAAATATTCTTAAAGTATTTATATGATATAAACTCAGAATCCCAAATAATTTATAAAACTATGTGTAAAATTACCAAAATGCCCCTTTGGTGCATAGTTTGGTCATTAAAGATAAATTACACATATAATCAATTATATCATAATTAAATATTGTTCTAGAATACTTATCATTATAACATTAAAATATATTCAAGTTACTTTTACACGGTATGAAATTACCAAAATGCCCTTATGAGACATAGTTCATTTTACAACACTAGCGGGCATATAAGTTGATATCCTATTGATATTACAACTTAGTTAAAGTATAATGGCATATAGAACTTGTCCATGACTTATCCGGTTACCCGATATCGCTGATATGCATACGGTTAAGTATATGTAACTAATTTACGAAAATTAACCGAAACGGGTTTAACCTTGTCATTTAAGTCTCAAAATCCAGAATGTTTATGGTTTACCCATATTATACAAGTCAAAGTACTTGTTAGATTTAAACTACATTCTATCTGATCATCGCTTAATCTAGAATATTTTACCGTTATTAATCATGTACGCTAGTCGGTCTAAGTCTATGACTTATATAAGACCGTTAGCATTTAATTGGTTAGCTTATGCCATAATCCAGACTAGAGCCTTCCGGTAAATGCTATCTACACTTACTTCATTTTGGATACGTGTAACACCCTGTAAAATCGTCTCCAATAATATAGTGACACGTGTTGTATTTTTAATATAGTCAGTTAAAGACTAATATGGACTAAAAGTGATAACATGCTCAAACTGAGCCTCTGAATGAGATTCTGATTCAACATGCATAAACCTAGCCTCTGAACGACCATTACTGTTGTCATGCATAAAAACGTAGCCTTTAACAACCATTAGTGTCGTTATGCATAAAACGTAGCCTCTGAACGACCATTAGTGTCGTTATGCTTAAACTCGGCCTCTGAGTGACCATTGTGTCAACATGCCTAGCCTCTGAGTGACATCGGAGTCAACATGCTTATACTGAGTCTCTGAGTGATCCTTTACGTAGTCCCAACTCTCATATGTCCTGTTTATTGGACGAGAGTGATTAAATCTAATAATATATAAATGTTGGATAATGGAGGGATTAAAAGTGTCAACATGTTAATTCACACCACTGAGTGACCTTTTAACGAACTGAGAGCTCGACAATGTCCGGGCATAATCCCGGGTATGCCAATTATTGGCTACGGTGAGCTAAAAGTGCCAAAAAGGTGTTTTAGAAGGCTTTTAGAAGCTTTATAAAGTTAAGGGGTTAAAAGTGTCAAAGTTTGAAACTGGCCATAGGTCGGTCGCGGGCCGCGAGAGACATGGCCTGTGTCTCTCGTGGGCGAGAAAGGGTCTGCAGCAAAAGTTTTGCTTGGTCTCCAAAACCATGTTTTCGAAACCATGGCTTCCCAAACTGCTATGCCACGTTTTGGGACACTTGTAAGCTCCCTCTTACACCCCTAAACGCCTGGCTTCACCTCCTTTGAGTTCTCCAACTATAAATAGGTGCTTAAGTTCACATTTCAACTTGCACCTTCTCATTAATTCACTCTTCTCCCTCCTCTGGAAGTTCCTAGCTAAAAGGAGCATCCAACATAGTTTTTTTGCACCTAGGAATCACTGGTGAGTGTTCCTTCCTTGTGCATTTTCGTTTATAGGCTTTTATAGCCAAAAGTCAAGCGTTTTACAGAAAATGCTTTGACTTTCGGTTAAGACCATTATGGTCCATCCATTGTTTGAAATGAACATGGCTATGTGATCATAATAAGGTAGGTGTTAATCCCTACAAAGGGCACCTCCTGAAGATCACATTTGCTAGACTAATTGACGGGTCAAAGTTACGATATTAAAAAGTCAAACAGGCCATTTTTCAGAAAAAACACAAATTGATCTTTTATATGTTATGAAACCTGTTTTGACACTTAAACAAGTTGGTAATAATTATTAGAACATGTGAGAACATGTTCGGCTCGTCAATTTCAGTTCTAGGGTCGGTTCGCAACCGAAAGTCGTGAAGTTTGACTTCTGCTTTGACTTTCGATTCTGACCCGATTTAGATTAGTTACCTACTGATCTAAAGTTGCATTATGATCATACTATAATGTAGCATAACCCTCTGAGCTTATATTACATGATCATAATCAGAATCTAAGTTTATGCGCAAGTTCCATAAGTATGTCATCTTTAACCAAAATGCCCTTTTTACATAAAACAAGGTTTTAAACAATAATGAACTTGAAAATGAGTCTTCTACTGATGTAATATTATAAGTTGGATCATTCGGGATATTAAACTAAGTTATAAACTGAGTTTTGAAGCAAGTCCTTAAACTGTGTCGATAAATGACAGTTTTAGCCCTTGTGGCTCATAAAATGATTTTAATCAATCTTTTCAAGATAAATCATTTACCTACTAATATGTTATATTAAATAACATATTTAAAATATTTTAATCTGACCTTAATATCAGTTTTCATAAACATCGCATAAAGACGTCATTTTACGACATAGCGCCGTTTTGGCGCATAGTATGGTTTTAAACCATATTAATGGACCAAGATTTCTTACCTAATGATTTTAAAACTTATTTTAAACATGTTTACAGTATGTACATGTTATAAACTCAAAATCCCAAATAATTTATAAACTATGTGTAAAATGACCAAAATGCCCCTTTGGTGCATAGTTTGGTCATAAAAGATAAATTACACATATAATTGATATCCTACTGATATTATATCATAAATAAAATATTTTTCCAGAATACTCATGATTATAAACTTAAAATATATTCAAGTTCCTTTTATATAGTATATAATTACTAAAATGCCCTTATAAGGTATAGTTTCGTTTTAAAACCATAACGGACATACAAGTTGATATCCTACTGATATCTTAACTTATTTCAAATATAATGGCATATAGAACATGCCCATGACTTATCCGGTAACCCGATATCGCTATTTTGCGCACGGTTCAGTATATGTAACTATTTTACGAAAATTAATCGAAACGGGTTTAACCTTGTCATTTAAGTTTCAAATCCAGAATGTTTATAGTTTACCCATATTGTACAAGTCAAAGTACTTGTCGGGTTTAAAATACATTCTATCCGATCATCGTTTAATCAAGCGTTGTACGTAATGATCATATACACTATTCGGTTTATAAAGACCGTTAGTATTTAATTGGCTAGCTTATGCCATAATCCAGACTAGAGCCTTGCCGGTAAATGCTATCTGCACTTGATACTTTTTTATACGGCTGAGTTATTTAAAAATAAAAGAAGAAGACTAGCTCAGGTAAATACTCTCGACTTATATTCCCTATATGGGCTTGGGATACGGTAAACTATTACCGCTTTGTCCGAAATGGGGTCAATCGAATGCCCGTTTGTGGCTAGTGAACCCGCATATTTCGTTTTAATCAGTTTTGTTTGATAACTTAAACATCAGGGGTTAAATTATCGTGTCCTGGATATCCTCGGCTCAATACATTAGTTATTGGCCACGACCTTAGCGCGGGGTGTAGGCATATACCTGACAGACGCTCATATGCAAATTACCCAAGACGTTGGGGATAACTCCTTCGTGAGTTCTAAGTGGTGTGTATTTAATCATGTCTCGGTTTCTGTACTGGGCCCTGTATGTATTGGCAAACATGTGAATCTGATACAAAGTTGCAAGGTCAACTTTCAAAATGAGTCAGTTGGGTGTATTTACCAGCGTAAGCTGACATGTCATCCAAAGGTTAACAGAAGGTACAATACGAAATAGGCCGGAAGCTGCTCGGTAGTGAATAAGAGGATCTTGCAAATCCTTAGATCTGCCCTAAAGTTTGTTTTATATTCTTTCTTGTACATTTTATGATCCGTCTGTGGATCTTCTATTACGAGCCTGTATATTATTTTATATTTCTAACTTTCGGTTTGTAATAGTAATTTTACTCCAAGACTTCCGCTGTGCTATGTTTAATTGACAATGATGTTATCAACTTACGTCACAATACTCCCCACCCGGGCCCACCGGTGTACGGATTTCGGGTTGGAAATCCGGGGTGTGACAATACGGCAGAGATATTAAATCTTGCATTTTAAAATCAAGACTAGATCAGGTAAATACTCTCGACTTATTTCCCCTATACGGGCTTAGGTTACGGTAAACTATTACCGCTTGGTCGGAAATGGGATCGATCGAATGCCGGATTGTGGCTAGTAAATCCGCATATTATGTTTTAATCAGGTTTGTTTGATAACTTAAACATCGGGGTTAACTACCTGTCCTGGATATCCTCGGCTCATTACATTAGATAATGGCCACGACCTAAGCGCGGGGTGTAGGCATACACCTGATAGACGCTCATGATAGAAACTTTACCCACAAAGTTGGGGATAACCCTTCGTGAGTTCTTAAGTGGTGAGTACATTAATCATGTCTCGGTCTCCGTACTGGGCCCTGTATGTATGGACAAACATGTGACTCTGTTAACAAGGTTACAAAGTAACTTTCCCAAGTTATAAAAGATCTTGTGCCATGTGCACTTTAAATCATTTTCAAATGTTTTCAAAATGAGTCAGTTGGGTGTATTTACCAGCGAAAGCTGACGTATTTTCAAAAGACTAAACTTGCAAGTACAATACGAAATAGGCTGGAAGCTGCTCGGTAGTGATATAAGAGGATCTTGCAAATCCTTATATCTGCCCTAAAGTCTGTTATACGTTTTTGTACATTTACGATCTACCTGTGGATCTTCTATTACGAGCCGTCTGTATATTATTTTTGTACTTTGAACATTTGGTTTGTAATAGTAATTTAACTCCAAGACTTCCGTTGTGCTGTGTTTAATTGACTATGATGATATCAACTTACGTCACGATATTCCCCACCCGGGCCCACCGGTGTTTGGATTTGGCTAGAAGTCCGGGGTGTGATAAATAAGAAGTTTGAGTCAAGTTCACATTCTGGAAGTGAGAAAAGTTTTCACGAGAACTTCATTTCAGCATCAGCGAATCGTTTAAATAATGATCCTAATGTAGTCGTCTACAAACTGAAAGGATCAGATAAACTATACTCTGATGAGGAATTTCCATTCCAAAATGTAAACTTGACCGAGTTGACAATATTTTAAGCTGGTTGAAGTCAACACCTCTAATCTTGAAAAACAAGATGCCGCGTGGTAGAAACTATCCTGAGTACAAAAGGGTTGGGTTAGGGTTTGAAAAGAAGAAAAACAACAAATTCCAAAAGCAAATTATTACCAAGAAAATTGACTTTGTTTACGGAACTAACACTGTTAATGAAAAGGAAACCATTGGTAAACAATCAAACAAAGAATTTGAGCAAGAAAGAAAACCCCGTGAGTAAGTTTCAAAAGCCTCTGTTGGAAATGACAGTAGGACATGTTACAAAGTAACAAAGTTGGACACATTGCACGTCAATGTAAACCAAACAAAACAAAACATGCTCATGAAGTTAGAAAATGCACAAAAGATGTTAAACAGAAAGGTCTAGAGTTTGTGCCAAAACAAATTTTGAAACAAAATGCCGAGTCCAATATAAATGTAAAACCAATCATTGCAAAATTCTCAAACTTTGAAATTGGTGTATCATCAAAGAAAAATGAACAAAAGAATCCTAAGTTCTACTTAAAGAAAGATTTTTCTAAAGCACAAACCTGGGTTGTTAAGAACAAATCCTCTTCTATTGCTGTAAAACGCCCCCGCTGTTTCAACTAAACCTAAAACTGAAAAGGGATCAAAGGTTGAACAATGGGTGGAGGTAAAGAATGAGGTTAAGAGAAATGTCGAGCCAAAATGTGATATCACAAACCCGCCCAAGACCAAAATGGCTTGGGTTTTTCTGTTTAAGTAATTTCTTTTTTCTCATGTGTGCAGGGGCTCTCGAGGTCAATTATTTCAAAGTTGATTATGGATAGTGGAGCTTCACGAGACATGATAGGGATGCTTGCTTATTATACGACGTAAAAACTATCCGGGGAGGATATGTTGGGTTTACTGGAACACAAGGAGGAAGGATCGTGGGTGAAGGTATTCTCACTAACGAAGTGGTGTCACTCGACAAAGTGAAATATATTGCTTAGCTTGAAAACAAATTACTAAGCATCTCACAAATTTGTGACAAGAAATTCACTACCCACTTCAACGACAAGGAATGCCTAATTCTTAAACCGGGTTTCAAAATTTCCCGAGGAGTGGATCCTCATGCGCGCTCCACGAGAAAATGATCTCTATGTTCTAGACATGAGCGTCGCATCCACTACTTCAAAGAAGGTTTAATGCTTTGTATCTAAGGTACCGAGAAAGAGTCAATTCTATGGCATCGTAAGATGGGGCACATTCACCTAAGAAAGATGAACTATTTGGTGCATAACGACCTAGTGGAGGGTGTTAATCTCAAGAATTTTCACTTATCAGATGATTGTCTTAGCTGAAAAAGGGGAAGTAGCACAAGAAATCACACCCGAGAAAGCTTCTTAACTCCATCAAGATTCCACTAGAAAGGCTTCATATGGATCTCTTTGGACCAGTAAATGTGAAAAGTATCTCTGGAGATCTATATTGCCTAGTCGTGACAGATGACTACTCAAGATTCTCGTGGGATTTCTTTCTAGAGAGTAAAGATGAAACATTTGAAAATCTTGTGATTCTCTTTAGAAAGCTGGAAAACCTATATCACCTACCAATCAAGAGAATTCGAATCGATAATGGTACTGAGTTAAGAACTGGAAAATGCTCGAGTTCTGCAACGCTAAGGGTATACTTCATGAATTCAGCACCCCCTATACTCCTTAACAAAATGGAGTATCTGAACATAAGAATCGCACACTGATTGAAACGGCAAGAACAATGCTCGCTGATTCAAAACTTCATACTAGTTTCTGGAGCAAAGCAGTTGCGTCTGCGTGTTACACCCTTAATCGTGTTTTGATAGTCCAGCCTCACAACAAGACATGTTTTGAACTACTGAACCATCGAAAGCCGAATCTAGCGTTTTTGAACCATTTGGATTGTCGTGTACTGTTCTAGACCCAGACGATAAATTTGGGGCCAGATCCTTGGAAGGATTTTTCGTAGGTTATGCTAGTCTGCAAAAGAGAGTCTTCTTGCGGATCCTAAACCAGGTATTGTAGCACAACATGTTGATTGCCAGAGACATACAACGCCTATGCAGAAACCTGGTGATCCTTGGCTGTTCAATTACGACAAGTTGTGGAACTCATTCGACCTACCAGAAGTACCTTCAGAAGAAAAACTTGTCATGTTATATCAACAACATCAAATCTCCAATCAGGAACAAGTTTCAAGACCGTTGGTGATTTCCCCATCACTACAACTCTTCTGAAGCAGGTCTGAGCAACACTCATCAAGAATCTGTAAAAGAACCAAACTTGAATGCTGCTGAAACGTCTTCCCCTCAGCCAGTTGATATTGATTTTGATCGAGAACCTACTTTTCACGATGGAGGAACCAGTTCCAATGAAGGATCAGAACAGATTCAAAGCTTTCTGAACAATCAAGCTGAAGAATCCCATAATAGAAATGAAACTACGTCATCAGAACCGGTTGTTGATGAAGTTGTCACAAATCTGCAACGTCAAGAATGTCACACCCCGACCCGCAGCGGAATAAGAGTCGGGGCGTAATTGGGTTATCACCAAAGCTCATGATATTTACTAATATGTTTCATATTTATTTAAGTCAAAGTTACATTCCAAATAATCCATACATGTCCATACAATACAAAGAAAATAACCAAACAAAATAGTTCCAAGCTCTAAATCATTTTATTCTTCTAGTCCAATCCTATGTGTTTCTGGCTGCAGCTGGTTCACCTGTATCATGTGTAAAAATGGGGGTTTTTTGGTCAACATAAGTTGGCGAGTGAACCTTGTTAGATAAACATTTATTATTAATTTACTTGTTAGTTTATCAATGAAAAATTGTGCATAATCATAAATGAGCAAATGTAAAAAATCAAACAGTAGCAATAGCAATCACAACTATAACATACAATAACATATGATAGCATACATTTACATACCAACATCATACGATAAATAACATGAATGAAACTGTGCGATCAAGGCTCAATCGAACGGAGCCGATCGTATTGCATGTACTGAAAATGATAAATGTCTGTGCGATCAAGGCTCAATCAAACGGAGCCGATCGTATGTTGGCACGCCAAGTTCACGCTCATAAGGTAATGGGGAACTTGCTCAACGCTCATAATGTAATGGGGAGCGACGGCCTATGAAATTGCATGTACTGAAAATAATAAATTGAATCTAACAATAACCACACAAACAGTTGAAACAAGCTGAATACACATGTTCATGATATGATGTATGCACAATGATTTAAATATAATATATAGCAAGACACATGATACACCCCAAAACGTGATTAAAACGGGGAATTTGTAAAGATTCACTCACATTGGGTGCGTTTGATTGGAGATGATGAGATGCGCACGAGTCGGGAGAGTTGAACAACGAGAATTACTAACCTAAATAATAACGGAAAAATATAGTAAATGAGTGGATTTTATTAAGGATTTTAATGAAATTTTTAGATATATTTTTGTGAGTTTAAGGCTATTTTCTATCTTTAAAAATATTATTTTTAAGTATTTTTAATTGATTTTTAAATTAAATTAAATAAATAAAAAATATAAAAAAAATTGTTTATTTTTGCGTTGACCGTTGACCGTTGACTTGTTGACCTGTTGACCGGTTCGGTCAGTGTGCATGTATGCGCTGGGTTAAACTCGAACCCGAGACCTCCCGTACGCGTGCACGCAGCTCTACCAACTGAGCTACGTGTCTAACCCGAAATAATCTTGTTTTTAATTATATTTATATACTAATTCAATTTAACCAAAATTCTTTTAATTTCAAAAACATTTTAATTCATCAAACTGGTGCAAGTAACAGGTTTCGAACCCGGGACTTGTGCTTTAACATCACACACAGTCCCGCTGGACTGTGTGTCTAACTTGGTTAATATACCAATTTTTATTATACTTAACAACTAACGAGGATTAACCCGGTTCAGTTTTAAACAAAAAGGCATTTTATTACATAGAGGGTGCGTGTATCAAGAATCGAACTCGGGACGTATGCGTATATGTTTGCACACAGTCCACCGCTGGACTGTGTGTCTAACCCGTTCATTATATCGATTTTTATTAGCCTTATATTATACCACGTCTTCGTCTTCTTCGTTAACTTTACCCAGAAAACAAAGTCCAACTGTTTTGACTGATTTATGCCTAATCTGGTTTTTAAACTTTATGAGTAAATTAAAGGTAACGAATGGAGAGAGTTTGGGGGAAAGGGTGTACCGATCAGTGATTTTCACAGAATTCCGGCAGAGGTCCGTCGGCTCTGATAGTGAACTCCGGCAGCTCTCAGTGTGTTTCCGGAAGTTTCAGAAATTTTCTGGCGAAGGTAGGAATTTCGACAAACGTTGACTGGGATTGATTCGTGTGGATGTGAGTCTCGGTTTTCCGGCGACTTGCAGAATTTTTCCGGCGAGTTGATTTAAGCTTTCTGATGGACTGAATGTATGACGAAAGTGAAATGGAAAGTTTGTATGATGTTTCTGAGTCGCGAGAGGGGTCTTGATTGAAGTAATTCAGACATTGATTATTTTCGGTTATAAAAACCGATCATGATCAAAATTGAAGTTCATTCAAATCCGAATTGATTAGGATCGTCGGTGCACCGGTTTTGTTCAGTAATTCGCTGGACGATTGGTGACCGATTTCGGTTATGGTTTGGCATTCAGGTTGTTTTCTGTTTGAATATAAATTTCATTTGTTTCCTAGTGATAACAGAAAACAACAAGTGGCGGAGTGGTGATGTGTGTGAGTGTTAAGTCTTTGGATTTCAATTTCCGGCTGACCCGGGTTCGAGCCCCGGCAGCAACATTTTATTTTTATTTATTTTGTTTTCACTTTTTATCAAATATAATTTTTATAGTTTAGTTTGTTTATTAATTATGTATCATTAAAAATCAAAATAACCATAAATACACAACGTGACATTTATAACTTGATATTCGATTACAAAACGGAGCGGGTTTTGGAAACCCGTTTTTTACAAATGTTACAAAGAAGATGTTCCAAGCTAAGTGATGCCAAAGACACTCTCTTACCATTCGTCAGAAAACATCATTAGTGACCTACAAACTGGAGTGAAAACTCAAAATTATATCAATAAGGATCTTAGTTGCTTTTATATAAAAGTTGCTCCACTACAAACCAGATTTTCATTCAGTTGTTTTGTTTCTCAGGTAGAACCAGGATCCTAGAAAGACGCTATTAAGGAAGAAAGCTGGGTGGATGCAATGAAAGAAGAATTGTTGCAATTCTAGAAACTTGGAGGCTGGAAGCTTGTTAACTTACCTGACAAACACAAGAAGATTAATACTCATTGGGTCTTCAAGTGCAAAAGAGATGATAGAGGTATCGTGGTTCGCAACAAAGCTCGATTCAAGTACAAGGTTTCCATCAGCAAGAAGGGATAGACTACAACGAGGTCTACACCCTGTCGCATGTCATGAAGCTATCCGCATTTTCTTGGCCTTTGCATCGTGGAAAGGTTTCAAAGTGTACCAGTTGGATGTGAAGTCTGCATTCCTTTACGGAAAGGTAAAAAAGGAGGTGTACGTCGGCCAACCACCGAGGTTTGTTGATCCAATACACAAGGATAAGGCCTATCTGTTAAACAAGGTGTTATACAGACTACACCAGGCCCCGAGAGCCTGATACGAGACACTCTCCAAACATCTTCTAGGGAACGGCTTCTTCAGAGGAATAGTAGACAGTACCCTCTTTACCAAGGAAGTAGACGGACATTTGATCATCTTACAAATATATGTGGACGATATCATCTTTGGATCGATAAATGAGAAGCTTTGTAAGGACTTTGAAGAAGTCATGAAAGGAAGTTCGAAATGAGTGCTATGGGGGAGATGTAGTTTTTCTTAGGACTTCAGGTCGAACAATTGCCTGATGGCATCTTCATTCACTAAACGAAGTAGGTTCATGATGATATGACAGGAACTAAGCCAGCATCAACTCCATTAGCCACCGACCATGGCATTTGTCCAGTCGCTCATGGAGTCAAAGTCGATGAAACTTGATATCGCTCCATGATCGGACCCTTGATGTATCTCACAGCTTCAAGACCCGATACCATGTATCCTACATGCCTTTATGCCCGTTATCAGTCAAATCCAAGAGATTCACACTTGTTAGCCATCAAAAGGATCATGCGATACTTAAAAGGATGCCCAAGCACCGGCTGTGGTATCCACGACATGACGACTTCAATCTCGTGGGTTATTCAGATTCTGATTTCGATTGTTGCAAGCTTAATGCCAAATCTACAACGGCTGGTTGCCAGTTCTTCAAACCCATTTGGTAACGTGGCAGTGCAAGAAACAGACCGTGGTCGCTCTCTCTACTTGTGAAGCTGATACGTTTCAGCATCCAGCTGTTGATCCAAAATACCGTGGATACAACAGCAGATGAGAGACTTCTGACTGCAATTTCTTGACATGCCCATATATGTAGATAACAAGGCAGCCATTGATATCACTACAACCCCGGTTCAACACTCACGCACTAAACACATTGAAATTTGACACCACTTTATCCGTGATTGTTATGAGAAAAAGTTGGCTCGAATTGAGAAAATTCACACTGATGACCAAAAAGCAGAATTTTATACCAAAGCTTTTGATAGATCAAGATTTAAAAATCTTTTGAAATTAGATGGTTTAAGAAATCTGACATCAGGGGATGAAAGTGAGGTTGAATTCGAGAATGACGAGGACTTAAAGTGATTCTCATCGGTATGACACATGTTTTATGTAAATACTTTTCTTGCTTTCATAAAAACAAAAATCCAAAAAATATGTTTTTGATTTTAGGTGGAGAAAAGTTGTGAAAAATACAAAAACATTAAAAAAGACAAAAAGAGTTCTATGAAAATGAGGTAATGATTGAACATCAGTGACTATCACAGTATGCTAAGGAAATGGAATGTTTTAAACAAGTAATTAAACAGGTCTTACTAATGATGTGCCAGTAGGCTTCACACGTTCAGTAAATTGTTTTTCAAGAAATAAATTTAAAAGAAAAACTAAGTAATTTGTGGGTCGACATCTCTTGGATATATGGACTTAGTACTCCGAAATTTCGTTTGAGAGAATGACAGATTCTGTGATACAAGGTCTTTATATTTAGTTGATATCTGGGGTATTATCCGAGTTCTTCTGATTTTGTGTCGGCAATGACCGAGAACTTGTATAATACTTTGCGCATTATTCACCCCGAAAAGCTGCATAAAAATGAGTATATGTCATAAAAAGATACGACATCTGCAGTACAAAAAGATTCCTAAACGGAACACCACCAAAAGTCGAGCCTTCATCTCTTTCTCTGTATGGAAGTACTAATCCAAGCTCTCAAGGCCTCGCAATTCACCCATTTACATATATCAGTTACATATATTCACCTGTGAGATGAAATTCTGGGAATCTTAATGTGGGAGTATATTCTGGGATGGGAAACACAATTACTTCATGTTCCTTAAAAAGACCTAACATATCTTGAAGCTATTGAGAAATGTGTAGAGGTTTAAGTGAAACAGTATATTGGCAATCTAAGTAAATCTATATGGGACCTTAAAGTTTACCAAGATCAACGGTACTGGTGATTTGTCTGAGAAAACTGATGTGATCCTCTAACACAAACTCACAAAAATATGTCTGTAAATACGTATGTACTTACTTTATTTCTCTTTTAAGAAAAAAACCCAAGAAGATTTTCAGTTTGTTTTTAGCAAAAACATTGGAAAATACAAAAAGATTTGATTTCTATCTTAGTTTTTCTCTACCGATGATGGAAATATCGTTTGTCCAAGTCAAAGCGACAGTTGCTGAAGGAAAGCTGAAAGATTACCGGCTGGGAGCTAATCTGGAAAGAGAGAATTCTGAAACGCTAAAAAGTTCGTTAACTTGAAACTTAAAATTTCTCGAAAAACATCTGTTTTGGTCAAACAGCAGACAACCAAGGTCATTAACTTGGACTTGGTAGGCAAATCGGTTAACCAGGGTCATTAACTTGAACTTGGTCAACTGAGTGGGTCGTTAAAACAGATAAAATTCACAAAAGATCAAAAAGAAACCAACTAAAAAGAACTGGATCGTACGAGTGACTATCTGACTCGTATGAGTGATAAAAAGCCTTACTCTTACGAATATGACTCGTACGAGTGACTTGGTCGATATAAAAGGGACACTCACTCGCACGAGTCACAGATGTGACTCTGTGCGACTGAAGAGAATCTCTGTGCGATCCAGTTTTTTCATCACATTTCTATACCATATCACGTATCTTTGACTCTTCGGGGAGGTTTGATTAACACACCTCTTACGATGGGAAAGGTACTAATCTAAGATTTGAGCCATTATAATGCTAAAATCGGACCTTAAGGACTCAAAACGTAGATTTAGGCTAATTGAACCGGTTAAAATGTAAAATTGAACACATATTCGTACAAATCGGGTCTTTTAGCTTCTAAATCATCATTCAATTTGTTAAAATTTACATGTTTTAAGTTCGGATTGAAAAGGTGTTATTTTGTGCGACTTATGACTCGTACGAATAGTTGCTCGTACGAGTAAGTTCTTTAAGTCAATTAATACTCATCACTCGTACGAGTGGTTGGTCGTACGAGTAAGACCTTGATTTTACTTAATTCATTGACTATACGAGGAGTCACTCGTACGAGCGGGTCTGTTCAAACTTGAAATTATTGTCTAAGTATCAATCTAACTCATACGAATGATGACTTGTACGAGTGTCAAGTTTTTGGAAAAAGTCTGAAAAAATTTTTAAGTGTTGGAAATTTTTTGTGTGTGCAGGTTAGGAAGTCTTCATTTTCTCCGTTCGACAATATTTACTATTTATTAGACGAGAATATTCCGAAGATTGCCGCATATAGAGAAGTGCTTGAATTTTTGGGTCATCTACCAATTACAAAGGCCTTAACCGATAAACATACGGCCAACAGATCACACGTTGAATACTTCTGGGATGCCATTGAGTACAATGAAGAAGAAAACGCTATCTTTTCTACGGTAAGGATCAACAATGAAGATGTTCAAGTTACAATTACTGAAGATTTGATCCGAAAAGTGTTAGAGTTTAAAGATCGTGCAGAAGACCTAACTGGATATCTAGAATATATGGTCAAGGGGTGCTTTTACAAGATGGGATATGCAGGGTATGTTAACGCAGCACTATTCAAGAAAGGAAATCTGAGTGCACCCTTCAGATATATTGCACACTGCGTCATACACGCTCTTAGTCACCGAAAGGGAGGTTTTGATGATATGGTTGACTACCAAATGTGCATGATAGCAGCACTGATCCTCAATCTGCCATATAACTTCTCCAAGCTTATCTTCATGTAGATGGTACAGAACATACAAAGAGAGAAATTTCTTCAGTGCCCACGGTTCCTTCAAATGTTGCTGGATCATCTTCACAAGAATTTGAAGAAAAAGAAAGAAGATATTCTGAAGCTCGAACATTGGATGTATCTACATTGAAGAAGATGAATTTACACTTAAAAGTTTTTCCGACCACTAAGCCGGTTTTTGGAGCAATCACTGATGAAGATTATGTGGCGCCTTCAGAAGGGAAATAGAGAAAAGATTCAAGTGGAGATGAAAATGACGAACTTGAAGCATTAGATGGTTTTATGTTAAAGCGAAACGCTTGGTTTACTAAGGAAGACAAAAAAGGGAGAAGCTTGATTTTGACTTCAGAGATATTCCAGGGGGAGAAGAGTTTACTGCTGACATGTTCAACGATTCAAGGATGACAGAGTTAGAAAACCAAATCATATTGAACAATGTAAAGATTGTTGAGCTGCAAGATCGTATAAAGAATCTGGAAGAGGATACAAAGAATCTGGAGGCAGTATTAGCAAGTTTTGTATCAGAGAATGAAAGGCTTAGAAAGCGTATGATGGAATATGATGAAAAAAGCCTCAGAAACCAGAGACAGATGAGTATACTTTAGAAGATTCTTATTAAAAAGCTTGGTATTAATTTTGCAGAAGAAGTTGACGAGATTGAAAAGGAGGAGGCGAGAGAAAGGGTGGCTGAGCTTGAAATTATTGCCAAAGCGTTATTTGATGCTCGGGGAAAAGGAAAGGAAAAGGTTGGAGAGGATCCATTGAAAGAAAAATATGCGCCAGAAGCTGAGTCTGTGCCAGTATTTACTGATATGGTTGTGTATGTTTCACCGATGAACTTCGTTTGATAGGGCAGCCAAGAGATGTGGAAATCGATATGTCGAATCTTTTAGAGAAACATAAGAAGATTTTAGAGAAAAGGAAGATGTTAAAGGAAATTGACGAGGAGATTGATTCTTTTGACGAAGATTTGAGGAGGATGATGAAGAAAAAGACGAAGCTGGCGATGCGTCTATAAAGAAACGTGATAGTGGTAGGAAGGATGATGATAGTGATCAAGGTGGATCGGGTATTCTTGTAACAGATTCTGGAGTTAATGATAATATCGATATTTATGTGTACTTGGATGACTCGGTAAACCAACTTGTTTCTGAACAAGTTCAGGGGGAGTCTTATGATGCTTCGAAGGATACTCAGCAAACAGGAATCCTCACAGTGACTTCTATGTTGACTGTTCCTACTGTGCCGAAACCAAGGATTTTTTACCTGGAACATGATGTTGAAGAAGGAGAATACGTCCACAATTATACGAAGAAGAAGTTGCCAAGATGTTAGAAGTGGATGAATAGTCGTTTGATTTTGACTTCGAAGATGAGCTTAACGACACCAGCGCTATTCAGCCTGAAGATTATCACTTCGAACATATCTCTGAAGCCAATGATTATGATAAGGTTGTCGTGGAGGATGATTCCGATGACGATGATACTGCCAAATATGCCGGTGATGGTACGGATGACTTCCCAACCTTCGATGAAATGTTTTCAGCCGCTAACGACGATTTGTTGAAACGAAAAGTGGAAGAAGCTGTGAAACAAGGAGGTGTGCCTAAACGTTTATCAAAAGAGGAGATTGTAGAGATGCGAAAATTATGGTTTAAAGAGTTCCCCGAAGAACGAAAATTCAAACGTTCCCTAGCATTCTTTACATGCGATGCTGATGTTTCTCTGGGGACATTATTAGTTGGGGCTGGATTGAAGAATTGGACGTAAATGCTATAAAATGGGAATATGGGCTCCAGTACTTTAGATACCTAAGCGACTTAAAGACTTTGCCGTTCTGGGATATCAAAGAGCTTGTGCAGACAAAGATGATCAATCTAAAGATGAAATATCATGACCAGCGGCTATGGAAGTTGATAAAGTTCAAAGCTACACATGGATTTAATCGCTGGAAGCCACATATTCCTAAAAGAATTACAAAGATCGATCCAATAACTCAGGAAAAGGATATTACTTTGATTATGAAAAGGCCACGAGTGATTAATAATATGCCTTTGATCAAAATGGAGCAAGATTTTCACAAGATCTTCAAATGGTGGCACTATGACTCAAGTATAGGCGAAGCAGTGATCTATGTCCAACCAGATGAAGACTCTTGGAAAATCACAGAAGAATTAACTAAATCCGTGATTGCGCATAAGCGGATTTTGTGGTTTATGGCGTGGTATTCGATGACTAGACCCGATGTGGCTAGTAAGCTGCTCTAAAAAGAATATTGAATGTCTATTCTATTTTAAGATCAGTTATGAAGAGAAAGACAAAGAGCAGGCGTTGCAGTTCCAGAAGATTGTTAATGTTTGTTTTGCTAATAATATACATTCAGGTAAAGCATGGAACACTTACTGAAGAAAATTGAAGAAAAAGAGCAACGTAGAAAAGAGAAGAACGTAGCAAGGATTGCTGAGAGATCAAGGATCGCATCCCTGCGAAGTTTTCGTTTTGGCAACATTAACATTCGACCTCCTCCTACAGATAAAACGCCGATACCATCCGAGGAGCGTCGTAAGTCGCCAAAACATTTATTTGGACGCTAAACGTCAAACGTTTTTGAAGAATTTTGAAGACATTTTTGAAGACTATCCAAGACTGCGGCAACATCCAAGACGGAGTTTGTTGGTTCACAATGTTTATTGCCTACGTCTAGGATATGTCGGTCGTGTAAATAGGGCTTATATTTGTCAAATGTTTAGTTTGTTAGATGGCTCGTACGAGTCAGCAAGCCCTCTCCTTGTGCGAGCCATGTTGGCCTATATATAGTGGAGCTTGGGTGTTGTGTCCAGAGCTGTTGGTGTGTGACTGAGGCGAAACCCTGTCCATTTGTTTACTCGTCTGTAACTTTCCACGTACATTAATAGAAGAAGTAACGACGTTTAAGCAACATACTTGATTGTTCGTTTGTCAAACTCTCTAGTAATGAATTCCGCCTCTGTTAGTTGAGTCAAGTCGGTCCGGTGTTCACGAAAGAGAGCCAATCCCCTCTCAAAATTATTTTAAATAATAAGAAGTAAAAAACAATTTATGATAAACTGAAATGTAAAAAAACTAGGTGTAACGTTAAAAAGTGGACGTATCACCAAAAAGAAAATAAGCTTTTCAAAGAAAAGATAAAAATATGATGTAAGGGTTGAAATAACATGTTTAAACACATTTTTAAAGAATGTAGTGGAATTGCTCTAAAACCACCTATAGTGGTATGGGAATTTGACTTTTTTTTTCCTTGAAATGCCCAACAACACCGCCCCCCGGTTGTGTTCTTTCAAAAAAATGAGCTGGCCGTTTCCTCAAATACGCCTCCTCAATTTTGTGATAGTAAATAAGAAATTTCTAACTCATTTATGATAATGTTATTTGTTTTATTTTTTTTAAATAATAATTTGGTACTTATTGAAAAGGGTATTATGAGGACATTATACCGACACACCCTTTTTTAACGACATGCCGTATAATACCCTTTGTTGATTAAGACGCACATATCAGAAAATGCTCAAAGAAAAGCTTAAATTCCAAACCCGACTAGATCTGATTATAAATAAATCCCTCAAAGGTAACACTAAAGTTATACAAAAGAATTAATTTGGAGTTAACAAACACAATGAAAGTGTTAAAAGGGTCCCTTTATCCCATATGTTCCTCTCTAGCGTAGAAAAAATAATTTGTTTTCAGACCGTTTGTGGGTTGGTAGCAAGCACTCTTAACTTCCCATCCTTCTCTTTCATCACCACCACCAACAACCATCACCATCGCCGCAAGGGTACAACCACTTAACTCTGCCTTTACAAGATCCCATAATAACACAAAAACAAAATTCCAAAAACAACATAAATAATACATTACTTACATGGATCTGTTATCTTCTTCCTGTGTTAGCCACATTCTCACCATCTTTCTTGCTCTCTCATTACTCTCCAAAGGTAAATCCTTCCATATTTTTTATTTATTATTTTTCTAAACAGCTAACTCACACATCCTTGTTCCTACTTGTAAATCCACATCATGAATGATTACTTTACTAACATACATTAATACTGCTAGGCTACAAACATTTAGTTTCTTATTTTTTTAACATTTGGTGTTTTCCACTCACTTTGTAGGTGTTTTGGGGGCAACATTTACATTTGTCAACAAATGTGACTACACAGTTTGGCCAGGCATATTGGCCAATGCCGGGAGTCCAGCACTGGACTCCACGGGCTTCGAGCTTCCTGAACAAAGTTCCCGAACTTTCCAAGCTCCAACCGGCTGGTCCGGCCGCTTTTGGGGTCGGACCAGCTGCAAATTCGATGGATCTGGTTCAGGCTTCTGCCAGACCGGCGACTGCGGCTCTGGCCAGGTTGAATGCAACGGGGCCGGAGCCGCTCCACCCGCTACCCTAGCAGAGTTAACACTCGGTACGGGAGGGTCAGACTTTTATGACGTCAGCTTAGTAGACGGTTACAATATTGCAATGATTGTGGAGGTTTCTGGCGGGTCGGGTTTATGTGCAACAACCGGGTGTGTTAATGATTTGAACCAGCAGTGCCCGAGTGAGCTGCGGGCTGAGTCGGGTCAGGGTTGTAAGAGCGCGTGTGAGGCGTTTGGGAGTCCGGAGTACTGTTGCAGCGGCGCGTATAATACACCCGCTACCTGTAAGCCGTCGGTGTATTCGCGGATGTTTAAATTGGCTTGCCCTAGATCGTATAGTTATGCGTATGATGATCCAACTAGCACGTTCACATGTGCTGGAGCAGACTATACGGTGACGTTTTGTCCTTCTATGCCAAGGTTAGCACGTTCACTTGTACTGGGTATGTTAGAATTTGTACATTATTTGGACATTGATAAAACACAATCATAAAACATAGTGGAATGAATAATAATAAGAATAATAATAATAATTAATAATAATAATATTTTAGTTATAGTAGTTGTTTTAAATCTACATATGCAAGTAATATAGGGGTTTTACAGTCCGGATGAACCGGTTTTGACAAAACTTCTTAGTCAAACTAGTAACTACGAATTTTTAGAACAAATTGATAAAACCAAACACTTGAATATTAATAATTTATTTATTATTCCAACTTAATTTGTTGCAACATTTAATTGGTGTATTTATGTTTTGGCAGTCAGAAATCTTCACAGGACACGTCATCTACGGCAAGCACCACCACCAACGGTAACACTAACACCAACACCAACCCTAGCGGCAGTGATGGGTCACTTTCCGGGTCAAGTACAGAATCTGGATACGGGTACGGTTCATTATCTGGGTACGGCTCCGGATCAGGTTTAGGGTCAGAATCAGAAACCGGGTCGAGTTCTGTATCCGGATCCGGGTCAGGAACCGAAGCCCTTGAGGCTAATGGCTCATGGTTAGCTGGTTTAGCCATGGGTGGTTCAAGTTCAACAAAGATTCAGCGTTTTGGTGCCACTGTTTCTTTTATTATATTGTTTTTCTTGGGCTTGTTGTTTGTACAAAACTAAAATATCTAAAGCCAGAGACTTGTACAACTCTCAATGCATAAGATACAGGTTAATGTAAGTGTACTTCTGTGGATTTAGTTACTTTTGCTTTTGGAGAAAAAGACAGCTAGATATTGGGGAATTTTCTTTTGGCAGAGAAAAAACTTCACTTACTTCGAAGTGGCCAGATGTGAAATGACGGTATTGCACTTGTGTTATGGGTATGAATGCCTTTTCAGAGGAGTAATATTGTCTTTATAGTGTTGGATGATTTGGAATTCGCAAAAGGAGATGTCTTATTTTATGGAAAAGTTGTAATTTGTAGAAACGCTTTTCTAGATTCGTGTATGTTAAATATTATTTAATCTTCGTATGTTTTTCAACTTCTTTTCAATTTTATATAGATATGTTCTTATTTAGTAATTTTTAACTTCTTTTAGATTTTATATGGATATATACTTTTTTCGTGATTTTTAAGCTATTTTTTAATTTTATTTAATTGGTTGAAAAACAGAGTTCAAACTCTTTTTTAAGTCTGTGTCTTTGTCACGCCAAGCATAAGGCTGAGAGGTATAGGGGTGCAATACCTATGCCGTTTGATCATGTTTGCGGCTTGAAGGATTTTGTGAAACTGGATTGGAGGCTTGGTATGGCACACCCTTAGTTTACATTTGTTTTATTTAAATGTTGTTGTTTTATTTATGTTTTTATTTTCAAGTTATTTCAATGTTAGTTTTTTTGTTTTTTTAGCTATTTAAATAAATGTTTTTTATATAAAAATAATGATATATGTGACGCCTAGGTGTCAATAATGTGTCACAATAAGTCTCCTCATGACTTCATTTCATACCTCACAGTCTAGGTGATAGTTTCCAATCATTCATTAATAATTTAGTATATTTGTGTTATATTTTATTTTCAAAAAATGTAACTATAAAGAGTGAAAGACCGAGCCAAATGGATTCGTATAAATGTTACTAAAATGAGTGAAAGACCGAGTCAACTCGAGTTGTGTTTAACCTGAAATTTTTTCTAGCTTATCCTAGTTTACCACATTTCTAATATATCCTAGTCCAAAAAATAAGCAAATGAATCTAAACTTTTTTTTTTAAAAAGAAAGAAAAATATAGTACACTTCCTTTTAGAAAACTCTCTATATATAATATTATTATCATTATCAATTTGCGTAAATAGTGATTTAGATTTTTCTTTTATTTTTTTCTTTTTTTTTGTCCTTTGTTTTGGGTTTTTTTTTATGTTTTTATAATTTTTATATTCATATTTCTTAACTTTTAGTATTAACACTTAAAACCCAACTTTATAAAGACTTTATAATTGAATTTTACGTATTTATTTTTATGTATATGTGAGTATAAATTAAAGTTACTTTATGTTTCGACGTAAATTTTTTTCTATAAATGAGTTAAATCAAATATAATATGTTTTTATGCGTATTATTATATACGTTTTCGATTAGTCTATTTTTGGCGTAATATTTTTTCTTCTGACAATGAGTCGAGTTAGATATAATACGTTTTTCATGCTTATTTTATACAGTTTTCAGTTGGCCTACGTTTTAACGTAAACTTTTCTCAAAACGTTGTGACAACGCACTGGGCAATTTCCTAGTTTAGGTATATTTACAAACCATAAAGTACTCCTTGTTGGATATTTAGTTATATTTTTCTTTTTATACCCCACTTAATTTCGTCGTATTAAAAGGATAATTTTATCATATCAGTTGTTTAAACAAGAATACCGACGTTTACTTTGTCATGTTTCATGTAATTTGTACTTCGTGTGTTTTTTTATCTAGGTATTTAGTTAGCATGTATTTTCTACATCTTCTAAATACATATATTTAATATTCAAATATATACACATAAGTAGGATGATCTAAATATATATATATATATATATATATATATATATATATATATATATATATATTCATCGATTTTTAGTTTAAGAAAGTCTAGTAAGTTTAACTTAAACTTGGAGGGATATGGTCCCAAAAACTCTGCGCCTGCGCAAGGAACAATACCCTCATCAACAACATACTACAAGAATAACCTTGCGCGCAATGCGCAACGGTGCGCTGTAACACCCTGTAAAATCGTGTCCAATAGTATAGTGACATGTGTTGTATTTTATATAATTGTCTGTTAAAGACCAATAAGGACTAAAGGCGTCAACACGCTCAAGATTGAGCCTCTGAGTGACGAACCGATGTCAACATGCATAAATAATAGCCTCTGAGTGACTGATACGTCAACATGCTTAAATCATTAGCCTCTGAGTGACTGATATGTCAACATGCTTGAAACTTGGCCTCTGAGTGACTAATACGTCAACATGCCTAGCCTCTGAGTGACATCGGAATCAACATGCTTGTGATAAGCCTCTGAGTGATCCTTTGTGAAGTCCTAACTCTCATACGTACCGTTTGTTGGATGAGAGAGTTCAATTCTGTAAATATGTGAAAGTTGGATGTTGGAGGGATTAAAAGTGTCAACATGTTAATTTATACCTCTGAGTGACCTTTTAACGAACCGAGACCTCAATAATGCCCGGGCATAATCCCGGGTATGCCAAGTATTTGCTACGGAGGGCTAAAAGTGCCAAAATAGTATTTAAAATCGTTTTTATAAGCTTTATATAGTTTACGGGCTAAAGTGTCAAATTTAAAACTGAAATAGGGCCGGTCGCGGGCTGCGGAGACCCGGCCTGTGTCTCTCGCGCCCCGCGAGAACAGACCTGCAGCAGAAAGTTTGTTTTGGAGCCCAAGCAAAGCTCCAAAACCATTAAATCGAAACCATGACCTTCCTAATCAGCTATGCCACGTTTTAGGACACTTGTAAGCTTCTTCTTACACCCCTAGACACCTGGCTTCACCTCCTTTGAGCTCTCAAACTATAAATAGGTGCTTAAGTTCACCATTTCAACTTGCACCTTTCTTATTCACTCTTCTCCCTCCTCTGGAAGTTTCTAACTAAAAGGAGCAGTCCAACATAGTTCTTTTGCATCTAGGAATCACTGGTAAGTCTTCCTTCCTTGTGCATTTTTGTTTATAGGCTTCTATAGCCTAAAGTCAAGCGTTTTACGTAAAACGCTTTGACTATCGGTTAAGACCATTATGGTCCAGCCATTGTTCAAAATGAACATGGGTAAGTGATCATAGTAAGGTAGGTGTTAGTCCCTATAAAGGGCACCTCCTGAAGATCACGTTTGCCAGACCAATTGGCGGACAAAGTTATGATTTTAAAATGTCAAACAGGCCATTTTTCAGAAAAATCATAAATTATCTTATATATGTTATGAAACTTGTTTTGACACTTAAACAAGTTGGTAATAATTATTAGAACATGTATGAACATGTTCAGCTCGTCAATTTCAGTTCTAGGGTCGGTTCGTAACCGAAAGTCGCAAGGTTTGACTTCTGCTTTGACTTTCGATTCTGACCCGATTTAGATTAGTTACCCACTGATCTAAAGTTGCATTATGATCATAACATAATATAGCATAACCCTCTGAGGTTATATTACATGATCATAATCAGAATCCAAGTTTATGCGCAAGTTCCATAATTATGCCATCTTTAACCAAAATGCCCTTTTTGCATAAAACAAGGTTTCAAATGGTAATGAACTTGAACTTGTAAATGAATTTCTACTAATTTAATATCATAAGTAGGATTATTTGGGATATTAAACCAAGTTATAAACTGAGTTTTTAAACAAGTCTTTAAACTATGTCAATAAATGATGGTTTTAGTCCCTTTGGCTTATAAAATAGTTTTAATCAAATATTTTCGAGATAAATCACTTACTTACCGATATTTTATATTAATTAACATATTTTAAACATTTTAATCTGATCCAAACATCAGTTTTCATAAACATCGCTTAAAGACGTCACTTTACGACATAAACGCCGTTTCGACGCATAGTATGGTTTTAAACCATATTAGTGGACCAAGACTTGTTACCTACTGAATTTAAAACTTATTTTAAACATATTTACAGTAGGTACTTATTATAAACTCAGAATCCCAAATAATTTATAAACTATGTGTAAAATGACCAAAATGCCCATTCGGTGCATAGTTTGGTCATAAAAGGTAAAATACACATATATTTGATATCCTACTGATATTATATCATAAATAAATTATTTTTCCAGAATACTCATGATCATAAACTTAAATTTTATTTAAGTTCTTTTTATACGATACGAAATTACCGACATGCCCTTATAAGGCATAATTTCGTTTTAAAACCTCAACGGGCATACAAGTTGATATCCTACTGATATCTTAACTTATTTAAAGTATAATGTCACATAGAACTTGTCCATAACTTGTCCGGTTACCCGATATCGCCATTATGCGCACAGTTATGTATATGTGACTATTTTACGGAATTCAACTGTAACGGGTTAAACCTTATCATTTTAAGTTCAAAATCCAGAATGTTTATAGTTTACCCATATTATACAAGTCAATTACTTGTCGGGTTTAAACTACATTCTATCTGATCATCGTTTAATCAAGCGTTATACGTAATGATCATGTACACTACTCGGTTTATACAACCGATAGTATTTAATTGGCTAGTTTATGCCATAATCCAGACTAGAGCCTTCTCGGTAAAAGCTATCTGCACTCGGTACTTTTGTATACGGCTGAGTTATTTAAAAATAAAAGAAGAAAGCAATCTCAGGTAAATACTCTCAACTTATTTCCCCTGTAAGGGCTTGGGATATGGTAAATTATTATTGCATGGTTAACCTTCCTAAGATAATAAAAGATTTGTGATGTTTGCACTTGAAATCATTTTTAATATTTTCAAAATGAGTCAGTTGGGTGTATTTACCAGCGTAAGCTGACGTATCCTCCAAAGAATAATCTGCAGGTACAACACAAAATTAAGCCGGAAGCTGTTCGGTAGAGAATAAGAGGATTCTTGTAAATCCTTAAGATCTGCCTAAAGTCTGTTTTGTGTTCTTTCTTGTGTATTCTATGGTCTGCCTGTGGATCTTCTATTACAAGCTTGTATATTATTTTGTATTTTTGAACATTCGGTTTGTAATAGTAATTTTACTCCAAGACTTCCGTTGTGCCACGTTTAATTGACTATGACGTTATCAACTGTTGTCACGATACTCCCCACCCGGGCCCACCGGTGTTTGGATTTCGGGGTTGGAAATCCGAGGTGTGACAGGGTTGGTATCAGACCCAACGTTTGAGAGAATTAAACACTAGCCTTTTGTGTTTAGTCTCAAACTTACACGAGCACATTCCTTAGACTTCTGAGTCTAGGCATTGACCTAGGATTACTCATTTCATTATTAAGTTACTAGCATGTTTTTAAATTGATTTCTAACAGGAAAATGCCGCCACATGTACGAGGAGAAAGTGGACGAGGAAAAGGTCCAATGAGGGGATGACCATCGGGACGTATTCCTCAACCTCATAATTCAGATGCATATCAAGAATCAGGAGATTCATCTCCATGGCAACCAGCGAGATGTTCCGTCTCTAATAGACACTCGCCCTCACATTCCCAAAATTCTTACCACTCACACCATTCCTATCATTCTCACCATTACCATTCTCATTACTCCTACCATGAAGAGTTTAACCCCAACAATTACTTAAACACGCCTCCAGCCGATCAAAATCAGTTGGATGAGCCACATCCTATGGACGAGGACTCCGACCCGGAGATGCCACCGTCGGGATCAAATGTGCATCCCATTGAAATTTCGAGCGATTCAAACTCGTATGCCGGATCACCCTACCAAGGTCCTTACGAGTGGGACAATACTGGAATCAATTCACCTTTGTCCACACACCTTCCCATCACTCTCAACCACTCTCAGTTCAAGAAGATGTCCACATGGAACCTGTGGACCAACCTCAACAACCACCTGAGCCACCAAGGAGGAAGCGTGGATCACGTATGTCAGTACGTGCTGGACAAAGGTCGGGATCACTGCCACCTTTTCCCAATTCTTACCCCACCATTCAAGAGGACCCACAAATGGGTGGACCCTCTAATGTTCCACCTATAATGGAACCAACACCAACACTTGTTGTTCAACCACCATTGGGTTATACTAACCCAATTCCCACGTACCCAAACACGTCTGGATATGATCTATTTAATCCGTCTACGCCGGTAGACATCAAGCGTGGTCGCAAGACCCATACATGCAGGTGGTTATGCACAATGCACTTTACCCGTCTCCTTTTCCACCTACTTATCCACCGACTGGATATCCAACTTATGGGTACCAGTATCCGGTTATGCCACAACCACAACCCCAACCCCAACCTCCGCCACCCTTGAGGCCATTAATGAGGCCTTAGAGAGAATGAAAGAAATGCAGCAGCAGGCGGAGAAAACGGAGAAAAAGACAAATAAGTTCTTCAAGAAACTCTCCAAACTTGTCAAGGGAAAGAAAGACGAGTGAAGTCTTTTTCTATTATATGTAGTCCCTGCGTTGACATTATTTCTTTAGTCCCTGCGTGGACATTTTGTTTCTTTTAGTCCTTGCGTGGACAATCAGTTTCAATTATTTGTTTCAAGTAATGTAATTTCGTATGAAAATTTAATGAAGTACTTTTGGAATTATATATATGTATTCATCCTCTTGAAAACGAGTGTCTCGATTTTATTCGAAATTTATGCTCTGCGATATAATTCTAAAAAGATTTTAATGGTTTTGATTTGCCAAGTGGCTCAAACCATATATTTGGCCAAATATATAAGATAGTTAAGGGAAGTTATCCTTCTATCTAGAGGTGATGGACTAAGTTCAAGCCTCCAAGTCATTAAGGTTAATATGACCGGGACTTATAATCAACCATTAAGGTCCTCTTATGTTAACATTCAGGTAATGTGCATACTCTTGGTAGTGTGACTAGAGGAATCACGCTAGCCTTCAAGGTTATGGACTATGTCCTAACCTTATATAGCCTTTGTGACCTGTGTGGTCCCGGCTTAAAAGCCTTTGTGATCTATTTGATCCCGGCTAATATCACCAGTGCGGTGATAAAACATCCATTAGCGATGTATTAAAATATAACCTTTGTGATCTATTTTGATCCCGGTTATATAGCCTTTGTAACCTGTGTGGTCCCGGCTTAAAAGCCTTTGTGATTTGTGTGATCCCGGCTAGTATCACCAGTACGGTGATAAAACATCCATTAGATATGTATTAAAATATAACCTTTGTGATCTATTTGATCCCGGTTATATAGCCTTTGTGACCTGTGTGGTCCCGGCTTAAAAGCCTTTGTGATCTGTGTGATCCCGGCTAGTATCACCAGTGCGGTGATAAAACATCCATTAGAGATGTATTAAAATATAACCTTTGTGATCTATTTGATCCCGGTTATATAGCCTTTGTGATTTGTGTGGTCCCGACTTAAAAGCCTTTGTGATCTGTGTGATCCCGGCTAGTATCACCAGTGCTGTGATAAAACATCCATTAGAGATGTATTAAAATATAACCTTTGTGATCTGTTTGATCCCGGTTATATAGCCTTTGTGACCTGTGTGGTCCCGGCTTAAAAGCCTTTGTGATCTGTGTGATCCCGGCTAGTATCACCAGTGCGGTGATAAAACATCCATTAGAGATGTAATAAAATATAACCTTTGTGATCTATTTGATCCCGGTTATATAGCCTTTGTGACCTGTGTGGTCCCGACTTAAAAGCCTTTGTGATCTGTGTGATCCCGGCTAGTATCACCAGTGCTGTGATAAAACATCCATTAGAGATGTATTAAAATATAACCTTTGTGATCTGTTTGATCCCGGTTATATAGCCTTTGTGACCTGTGTGGTCCCGGCTTAAAAGCCTTTGTGATCCGTGTGATCCCGGCTAGTATCACTAGTGCGGTGATAAAATATCCATTAGAGATGTATTAAAATATAACCTTTGTGATCTATTTTGATCCCGGTTATATAGCCTTTATGACCTGTGTGGTCCCAGATTAAAAGCCTTTGTGATCTGTGTGATCCCGGCTAGTATCACCAGTGCGGTGATAAAACATCCATTAGAGATGTATTAAAATATAACCTTTGTGATCTATTTGATCCCGGTTATATAGCCTTTGTGACCTGTGTGGTCCCGGCTTAAAAGCCTTTGTGATCTATTTGATCCCGGCTAATATCACCAGTGCGGTGATTAAACATCCATTAGCGATGTATTTTATATAACCCTTGTGATCTATTTGATCCCGGTTATATAGCCTTTGTGATCTGTGTGATCCCGGCTAGTATCACCATTGCGTGATAAAACATCCATTAGAGATGTATTAAAATATAATCTTTGTGATCTATTTGATCCCGGTTATATACCCTTTGTGATCTGTGTGATCCCGGCATAAAAGCCTTTGTGATCCATGTGATCCCGGCTAGTATCATCAGTGTGATGATAATCAAACATCCATTAGTGATGTATCACCCTTTCGGGTTAAAATCTATTCTTTAAAGCCCATGTGATCTATTCGATCCCGGCTACTATCATCAGTGCGATGATAATTATCCATTAGCGATATTGTGCCTATGTGCCCTATTATATGTCCATTAGTGAGAGGCCTAAGTGCCATATATGTTATGTCCAATGTGACCGGCCAATGTGCCCAATTAATATGTCCATTAAGGGATAAGCTTATGACCTATGTATAATTGTATGTATGACAAATGACAGTTGTGACATTGTGATCCCCTGTCTAATAATATATGGACTTCGTCCAAATTGTAAATTGCCTATGACGGTCCTATTAAGACCTAGGCCAAATATAGATATGTTAAGCCTAAGAGTTGTGATGTTATTCACACTAGTATAGGCAGTGGATTTTCTTATATCCAATGTTTAAAAGCCGATATGGTTATTATACCATGGCTGAGAGAAATTTAATTTGGTATATAGAACCAAAACTTTGAAGAATGGCTAATTCTAATGAGGCACAAAGTAGCCATCGGAACGTCAAAGACGCCGAAAATATAGCCATAAATAATGATAATGATTTCCAAGCTCGCATTGATGCGGCTGTGGAAAAGGGCCATGAGTAAGGCCATAGAAAGGCTAAGAGAGCCGAGTGCCACTCACTCTAGACCCCTATCTATTCCACCATCTTCAGCTCATAAAGAGAGCTATGTTCACTCTTCAAATGCCAAGAGTGAACCAAGGATAACAGACTTTGCTGATAGGTCCCATTCTGCTAAAGACAGGTGTACCTATAAATACTTTGTCTCCTGTAAACCCCGAGACTTTAATGGGGAAAAAGGAGCCGTAGAAGCCTTAAAGTGGCTGGATGAGATGGAGACTATAGTAGACATCAGTGGCTGTGCTGAAAAGGATGTGGTCAAGTACGTATCACAGTCCTTTAAGGGCGATGCCCTAACATGGTGGAAGGCCATGATTCAGTCAACAGGTAAGGTATACCTGTATAATATGGGATGGTCCAAGTTTGTGGACCTTGTAAAGGAAACTTACTGCCCAACCCATGAGGTGGAGAAAATAGAGACAAGCTTCTTGTCTCTTTCCATGAAAAACCTAGATTGTCAGAAATATGTTTCCGATTTCAATTCCCTATCTAGGTTAGTTTCCTATTTAATTACCCCTGAATCCAAACGCATTGCGCATTTTATAAACGGATTAGCGCCCGAGATTAAGGGCATGGTAAAGGCTGCTCAGCCTAGTACCTGTAGGTCTGCTATTGACCTATCTCTCTCCCTCACCCTTGATATAGTGAGGCAGAAGTCAGTCAAGCCTGAAACTGACGGAAAAGGAAGAGAGAGAAAGACAACTCCCATAGATTTAATAAGAAAAATAAAGGGAGGTTCGGGTTCAAATGGAACTAAAGCAAGTTGGCTGTGATGCCATTCTGTAAGACTTGCAACCAAAGACACTGGGGACAGTGTAATCCTGACCCACAAGCTAGATCTTGTGGCATATGTAAAAGAAGGGGGCATAAGACCCAAGATTGTAGAGACCTTACAGATGCTATATGCTATATCTGCCATGAAAAAGGGCACATTGCAAGTAGCTGCCCTAGGAATTCGAGGAATAATAATCTGAAGCCTGGAGAGGCCAAGAAGGAAATGCACGCGCCTTTCGGCTAACTGCTAAGGAAGCTGTTAATGACAATAACGTCATAACAGGTACTTCCCCATTAATGATATTTTTGCTAGAGTGTTATTTGATTCGGGTGCAGATAAATCATTTTTGATCATAAGTTTAGTAAACTATTAAATCTGCCCGTAAGAACTCTAGATAAGACTTATGAGACACAACTTGCTGATGGAACCTTAGAAACTGCTTCTTCTATTCTTGATGGATGTTCCATATCCATTAAGAATCATTCCATCCATATCTCTCTTTTTCCAATGAAATTGGCGGGGTTTGATGTTGTTTTAGGAATGGATTGGTTATCTCATAACCAAGCCCGCATTGCCTGTGATAAAAAGCTCATCGAGATTAAAACCCCACCTGGTGAAATGATCACCATCCCTGGAGACTCACACTATGGATTGCCGGACAAGGTGTCGTTATTTAAGGCGTCCAAGTGTTTGAGAAGAGGCTGTGTCATCTACATGGCACAAGTAACCATCAATGAGCCTAAACCAAGCATTGAAGACTTACCAGTTATCTCGGAGTATCTCGATGTTTTCCCTGAAGAATTACCAGGCCTACCCCCAGATAAGCAAGTGGAGTTCAGAATAGATATCATACCAGGAGCAGCACCCGTACCAAGAGCCCCATATAGGCTAGCTCCAACCGAAATGAATGAGCTAAGAGTTCAACTAGACGAACTCTTAGAGAAAGGCTTTATTCAGCCTAGTTCCTCACCTTGGGGAGCTCCTATCCTTTTTGTTAAGAAGAAAGACGGTTCGATGCGAATGTGCATCGACTACCGGGAGCTGAACAAGCTAACCATAAAGAATAGATATCCTCTGCCCAGGATCGATGACTTATTCGATCAGCTTCAAGGGGCTAGTTATTTTTCTAAGATAGATTTAAGATCAGGATATCATCAACTGAAGGTTAGAAGTGAAGACGTTCCTAAAACAGCCTTCAGGACCCGCTATGGTCATTTTGAATTTTTGGTGATGCCTTTTGGGCTCACAAATGCACCACAGCGTTCATGGATCTCATGAATAGAGTCTGCAAACCGTATTTGGATAAGTTTGTCATTGTCTTCATAGACGACATACTTATATATTCTCGTAATCAAGCTGATCACGAGAAACATCTTTGGTGCATCCTAGAATTATTAAGGCAGGACAACTTTATGCAAAGTTCTCTAAATGTGAATTTTGGCTTAGAGAAGTCCAATTTCTTGGACATGTTGTAAGTGAGCGTGGCATCCAAGTGGATCCCGCCAAGATTGAAGCCATCACAAATTGGGAAGTGCCCAAGACTCCAACAGAGGTTCGTAGTTTCTTAGGTTTGGCTGGTTACTATAGGAGGTTCATTGAGAACTTTTTAAGGATAGCCACTCCTTTAACTGCTTTGACCCGTAAGAATATTAAGTATAATTGGGGTCCAAAGTAACAGGAATCTTTTGAGGTCCTTAAACACAAGTTAAGCAACACTCCTGTGTTATCTCTAAATGAGGGTATTGAGGAATTTGTAGTCTACTGTGATGCATCGCACACTGGCATGGGCTGTGTGCTAATGCAAAAAGGCAAGGTGATTGCCTATGCATCACGACAATTAAAGGTGCATGAAAAGAATTACACCACCCACGATTTGGAATTGGGTGCCGTTGTATTTGCACTAAAACTGTGGAGACATTACTTGTATGGCACAAAGTGTGTTATATACACAGACCATAAAAGTCTCCAACACCTGTTCAATCAGAAAGAATTGAACATGCGACAATGTCGGTGGATGGAAACACTTAATGATTATGATTGCGAGATTCGCTACCATCCAGGCAAGGAAAATGTAGTTGCCGATGCCTTAAGTCGCAAGGAAAAGGTGAAACCTATAAGGATTAACGCTAAGAGCATTGAGCTCAGAAATAGCTTAAGTGAGAAGCTATTAGATGCGCAGAAGCAAGCCTTGTTAGAGGCTAATGTCCCTAATGAGGGATTAGGCGGAAGTGTGGATCAGTTAACGCCTAGAAATGACGGAATCCTAAGATTTAATGATAGAATTTGGGTTCCGGTCTTTGGAGGACTTAGAGATCTATCCTCCAGGAAGCGCATAATTCAAGATACTCTGTTCACCTGGGTGGTGACAAGATGTATCAAGACTTGAAGAGAAAATTATTGGTGGATGGGTTTGAAGAAATCCATAGCCACTTATGCAGCTAAGTGTCTGACGTGTTCGCAAGTTAAGGCTGAACATCAGAAACCGTCAGGACTACTACAACAATTAGAATTCCCACTTGGAAATGGGAAATGGTAACTATGGACTTGATTACCAAGTTACCTAAGACCAAAAGTGGAAATGACACTATTTGGGTCATAGTGGATAGGCTGACCAAGTCAGCACACTTCTTGCCAATAAAAGAGACATATAATTCAGATAAATTGGCTAAGTTGTATGTGAACAAGATAGTGTCCCTACACGGTGTGCCAGTATCTATTGTATCCGATAGAGATACCAGATACACGTCTCACTTTTGAAAAAGTTTTCAACAATCGTTAGGCACACGATTAAATTTTAGTACGGCTTACCATCTGCAGACTGATGGTCAAAGTGAGCGTACTATTCAAACACTGGAAGATATGCTCAGGGCATGTGTGATTGATTTAGGCGGAAGTTGGGATGAGCACTTACCCCTTATAGAATTCTCTTACAATAATAGCTATCATACAAGCATCAAGGCTGCTCCTTTTGAGGCCTTGTATGGGAGAAAATGTAGAACGCCCGTATGTTGGGCAGAAGTTGGGGTGGCCCAACTGTCAGGACCTGAGATTGTCCTGGAGACCACGGAAAAGATTATGCAAATCCGTGATTGTATCAAAGCTGCCAGGATAGGCAGAAGAGCTATGCTAACAAGAGGCGTAAACCTCTTAAGTTCCAAGTAGGGGACAAGGTCATGCTAAAAGTATCACCCTAGAAAGGCGTGATGCGTTTTGGAAAGAAGGCAAGTTAAGCCCTAGATATATAGGACCCTTCGAGATAATCGAATGTGTCAGCACTGTAGCTTATAAACTCAGGTTGCCAGTGGAGCTTAATGGAATCCATGATGTATTCCACATATCTAATCTTAAGAAATGTCTAGCCGATGAGTCGCTAGCAATGTCGCACAATGAGGTGCAAATTGATGAAAACCTGAGGTTCATTGAGAAACCAATTTCGATCGAGGATCGACAGGTTAAGAAGCTCCAAAGAAAGATGATACCTATAGTAAAGGTTAAGCGGGACACTTTTAGAGGTCCTAAGTATACATGGGAGGTTGAGTCCACTATGCGACAAAAATACCCCCATCTTTTTTAATAAAATCTTGAGGTCGAGATTTCTTTTAAGGGGGTGAGGATGTAACACCCTGTAAAATCGTGTCCAATAGTATAGTGACACATGTTGTATTTTATATAATTGTCTGTTAAAGACCAATAAGGACTAAAGGCGTCAACATGCTCAAGATTGAGCCTCTGAGTGACGAACCGATGTCAACGTGCATAAATAATAGCCTCTGAGTGACTGATACGTCAACATGCTTAAATCATTAGCCTCTAAGTGACTGATATGTCAACATGCTTGAAACTTGGCCTCTGAGTGACTAATACGTCAACATGCCTAGCCTCTGAGTGACATCGGAATCAACATGCTTGTGATAAGCCTCTTAGTGATCCTTTGTGAAGTCCTAACTCTCATACGTACCGTTTGTTGGACGAGAGAGTTCAATTCTGTAAATATGTGAAAGTTGGATGTTGGAGGGATAAAAGTGTCAACATGTTAATTTATACCTTTGAGTGACCTTTTAACGAACCGAGAGCTCAATAATGCCCGGGCATAATCCCGGGTATGCCAAGTATTGGCTACGGAGGGCTAAAAGTGCCAAAATAGTATTTAAAATCGTTTTTATAAGCTTTCTATAGTTTAGGGGCCAAAGTGTCAAATTTTAAAACTGAAACAGGGGCGGTCGTGGGCCGCGAGAGACCCGGCTTGTGTCTCTCACGCCCGCGAGAACATACCTGCAGCAGAAAGTTTGTTTTGGAGCCCAAGCAAAGCTCCAAAAGCATTAAATCGAAACCATGACCTTCCTAATCAGCTATACCACGTTTTGGGACACTTGTAAGCTTCTTCTTACACCCCTAGACACCTGGCTTCACCTCCTTTGAGCTTTCCAACTATAAATAGGTGCTTAAGTTCACCATTTCAACTTGCATCTTTCTTATTCACTCTTCTCCCTCCTCTGGAAGTTCCTAACTAAAAGGAGTAGTCCAACATAGTTCTTTTGCATCTAGGAATCACTTGTAAGTGTTCCTTCCTTGTGCATTTTCGTTTATAGGCTTCTATAGGCTAAAGTCAAGCGTTTTACGTAAAACGCTTTGACTTTGGGTTAAGACCATTATGGTCCAGCCATTGTTCAAAATGAACATGGCTAAGTGATCATAGTAAGGTAGGTGTTAGTCCCTATAAAGGGCACCTCCTGAAGATCACGTTTGCTAGACCAATTGACAGGTCAAAGTTATGATATTAAAAGGTCAAACATGCCATTTTTCAGAAAAATCATAAATTGATCTTATATATGTTATGACACCTGTTTTGACACTTAAAAAAGTTGGTAATAATTATTAGAACATGCATGAACATGTTCGGCTCGTCAATTTCAGTTCTAGGGTTCGCAACCGAAAGTCGCAAGGTTTGACTTCTGCTTTGACTTTCGATTCTGACCCGATTTAGATTAGTTACCCACTGATCTAAAGTTGCATTATGATCATAACATAATATAGCATAACCATCTGAGGTTATATTACATGATCATAATCAGATTCCAAGTTTATGCGCAAGTTCCATAATTATGCCATCTTTGACCAAAATGCCCTTTTTGCATAAAACAAGGTTTCAAATGGTAATGAACTTGAAAATGAATTTCTACTAATGTAATATCATAAGTAAGATTATTTGGGATATTAAACCAAGTTATAAACTGAGTTTTTAAACAAGTCTTTAAACTATGTCGATAAATGACGGTTTTAGCCCCCGTGGCTTATAAAATAGTTTTAATCAAATCTTTTTGAGATAAATCACTTACTTACCGATATGTTATATTAATTAACATATTTTAAACATTTTACTCTGATCCAAACATCAGTTTTCATAAACATTGTTTAAAGACGTCACTTTACGACATAAACGCCGTTTCGACGCATAGTATAGTTTTAAACCATATTAGTGGACCAAAACTTGTTACCTACTGAATTTAAAACTTATTTTAAACATATTTACTATAACATCCGTCAAAAACCGGATTTACCAAACCCGCTTCGTTTATTAACCGAACAACCAGTTAAAAATTTCGTTGCGTATTTAATGCTCAAATTAATTTTAAACGATACATAATTAATAAGTATATTGGAATATAAAATTTATATTTGAAAATTTATTAAAAATAATGAAATAAAAATAAAACAAGGCTGCCGGGATTCGAACCCGGGTCAGCCGGGTAAAGTTTCCAAGCCTTAACTCACATACATCAAACCACTCCGCCACTTGTGTTACTTGTTGATTTATGGAAACATTTAATACATATAATAAAACTGAAAGTCGAATTCAGTCTCTCAACGCGCCCAAATCCGCAGTCGCCGGAAAATACGCGATTTTCGACCGTTTTCCTTTGACTTCGGAATCAAGCAAGTATAACGGATGATAAACATCGGTTATAACCGAAAACTCGATTCAATTTCATTCTTGAGCCGTGAATTTCATAACCGAAAACTTAAATTCATATGCTCGTAAAGACACCTTCAGTCAGGAAAAACCCAATTCGTTTATTCACTCGAATTAGCCCTCAATACACTCGCTAACCTCCCTACAAGTCCTTAATCGGCAAGAACAACTCGCCGGAAACTTTTTGCAACCCGCCGGAAAACCGAACCCATATCATCACTGTGCCTTACTCTAAAAACAGAACATCTAGAGCTCATACCGAAGCCACCCACACTCACCTCAAGCTTCCTGAAGACCCTCTGCCGCAAGATACACGTCGTCGGAATAACCTGCTGTCATCGGAATCTCGCCGGCGAAACAAGGGATCTCTGTCGGTATATCTTATACCTAATCTCTCTCATTTTTTTTATTAATCTCATAGGTGGTTAATCACAATTCACTAAAGAAATTGATTAATTTGTCGAAACAGTCGGACATTGGTTACTCGGTAAAGTTTAACGAAGAAGATGAAGTTTCAGTTATATATATATTTAATATAAATCAAGTTATATCTCGGGTTAGACACACAGTCCAGCGGTGGACTGTGTGCGATTTTAAAGCATATGTCCCAGGTTCGAATTCTGTTGTGTTCCGATTCTCTGAAATCTAATGCCTTTTTATAAACGCCAAATCCTGAAACCTGTAAGCAGTGTATAAGTATAATTAAAACAAGAAATATAAACGGGTTAGACACACAGTCCAGCGGTGGACTGTGTGCAAACAATATGCATACGTCCCGAGTTCGAGCCTTGACACACCCACATTCGCTGTAATAAAAAGTCTTTTTTTAAGAACTGAACCGGATCCACAACAGTAAGATGTTAAGTATATTAAAAACCAAAATATTTACCAAGATTGAACTAAACCACAGGTCCCGGGTTCGAGACCTGTGGAGAGCACCGAGTCGATACATTAAAACCTTTTTAAAATGAATGATTTTCGGATTAACTTAATTAATGTATAAATATAATTAAAAACAGAAATATTTCGGGTTAGACACGTAGCTCAGTTGGTAGAGCTGCGTGCACGCGTACGGGAGGTCACGGGTTCGAGTCTCACCCAGCGCACACATATAACCGACCGAACCGGTCAACAAGTCAACAAGTCAACGATCAATGGTCAAAAAGTCAACATTTTTTATTATTTTTATTTATTTATTTTATTTAAAAATCAATTAAAAATACTTAAAAAAAACGTTTTTAAAGTTAGAAAATAGCCTTAAACTCACAAAAATATATCCAATAATCCTACTAAAATTGATTAATAAAATCCGCTTATTTACCGAACCGTTATGTTATTATCTAGGTTAGTTTTCTCTCGTGGTTAAATCCAATTTCGTGCGCATTCATCATCAATCCAAGAACGCAACCACTGTGAGTGAATCTTACAACTCCCCTTTTTAATTACACGTTTTGGGGTGTATCATGTGTCACTTAAACTAACTCGTTTATTCAAACTCGTGCCATACCATATTATGATTTAAACTTAGAATGTAAATATTGTTTGTAGTTATGTATTACATATTGTCTAGTTGTATGCAAATCATTCATTAGGCCCATCAGTTCGTAGAACAACGCGTGCCTCAAAACTCATTCATTAGGTCCATCAGTTCCTCGTGGGAGACGGGTTGAGCAACGCGTGCCTCAAAACAATCAATTGTTGTATGTGTGTGCATTATTTAATAATTAAGTGTTTTGTGAATAAGTTTACATCTATATTTACTCATATGTGGTTATGCACTTTATTTTATAATCAATTCAATAAACTTGTTCAAATGTTTTTCATATGATTCACTCGCCAACTTTTTGTTGATCCAAAAACCAGTTTTACACATGATACAGGTGAACAGGATGAAGCAAGGATAACATAGGAAATGCCTTAGAAGAAAATAATGAAGTCTAGATAGATGTGTAGAACATGTTGTAATTTTGATTGTATGATTTCCCTTTAAATTATAATAATAAATATGAAACGTTATAATAAATGTCATGAGCTTTGATGAAAACCCAATCATGCCCCGATCACCTTTTCCGCTGCGGGTCGGGGTGTGACAGATTGGTATCAGAGCTTATGACTATAGGGATATATGATAGGTTATTAGACCCTTAGAGCCTATACTATAGTTGATTAGATTTTAATTGATTATGTGGTTATATGCAAACTCATGATGTTTATTTCTTTCATATTTATTACATACACAAATGCATGCAAATACTTCCGATACTACATTTCGTGATACATAATGAATTATACTTACAGTCAGACATACATGATTACATACACATTCATCATACATATTTCAATGCTCACATATTCAAATCATCTTCATACTTCCGTTATTCAAGATTTTGTTGCATTTTTTTTTTCATTTTTCAAATCTCATCAAAGTGAGTTCTGCGACGGGCATGTAGTAACTGTAAGGGTACAAGTACCGGTAGTCGGAACGTCCTGTCTAGGTTGGCATTCGTATAAATCCAATATAACGGACCAGTTTGCCTACCTGGGGACTAACGATGAGAGTACGAAGGACCTATTAGGCCAAAGCATGCCACACCAAACGTCGTTCGAACTAACCCCACTTTGAGGTGTCACCGTGTCCACACCTGGATACATTCCGAATATCATACGTTACATACTTATTTCTCGATTTTCTCCGGGTTTTAGTGTACGTAACCAGGCAAACACATGCGAACCATATGAAAAACCCGGTAATCATGGGGGCCCACATGATTATGAAGGTGAAGTATGGCGGCATGCAATGCCCAATTACGAGCAAAGCCCAAGACATCCTATGGATGTAGTAGATTTATTATGTTATATTTATTTTATGAATGTTCATTCCTAAAAATGACCCATGATCCCAAAAACATCCAACTCATACTCTTGATATGTATTCCTTGTAGATGTCTTCTAGCCTCGCTCGTAGGAAGATGAGAGCAGGAAAAGCCCGCGAGCGCATGGCTGCCCTAATCGCTCAACAAATAGCTGCCGTAATACCCAACATTGTAATTCAAGTCCAACAAGCCCTTACCGCTAATCCCGTCAACCAAGAAGATCAAAATGTTATCAACCCTCCCCCAAATACCACTAAATGCACCTACAAGCATTTCAAATCTTGCGACCCTCCAAAATACGAAGGGACTGAAGGTGTCACCGCTCTCCTCCATTGGTTTGAAGAAATGGAGAACACTTTTCTAAATTGCGATTGCCCTGATGATCGCAAAGTGCGATATGCTACTGGTCGTTTATTTGGAATAGCACTTACTTGGTCGAATATAGAGAAGGCCAAACGAGGTGTTGAAGATGCTATGACTTTGACTTGGGAAGAGTTGAAGGAAATCATGACAAGTCGGTTTTGCCCAAGGAGCGAAATCAAGAAATTAGAGGATGAGTTCTATTCGTTGAAGCAAAAGGAAGGCGACCACACCACATACAACAAAAGATTCCTCGAGTTAAATCAAATGGTTCCCAACTTGTTCACTCCTCTCTACCGTTTTATCGAGCACTACATTCGAGGTCTTCCTTCAAAAATCCAAGACTCTGTAATAAGTACCACGCCTGCAACTTTGGAAGTAGCAATGGAGTTAGCTACAGAGCTCACCGAGAACCGCATCCAGAATAAAGATTTCTAGGAGGAGACGAAGAAGGATAAAGCATCAACTGAAACTTCAAACTCCACCCAAACCGAATTCCCTTCTCAACCCATTTTTAAGAGAAAACGAGATGGGCAACTTTTCACTGTCACCCAACGTAATCAACCAATTTCACAAGCCATACCCATCCAAGCTATCCCAATCACTCAAGTAGCACCCAACTCAACTTACCCAAATAAGAAACCATACCTTGGACCTCACCCTCGATGTAACACCTGTTTTTATCACCATCCATCTACCTTACCTTGTCGACTATGTGCGAATTGTGGACGCTATGGTCATTTGAACAAGGCTTGCCGCACCTCTCAAAACCAAATCTCTCCCCCTACTCAAAACATGATCCAAACCTATCAACAACCCCAATACCCCATGTTACCTTATGTTCGAGCTTGTTTTAATTGTGGCGACCCTACCCACTTTAGAAACACGTGCCCTCGATTGGTTAACATCATAAACGCTCAAGCTCAATCAAACCCAGTTAACCAAGCAAATCAAGAAAACCCAACCACTAGGCCACCAGCAAGAGGAAGAGTTTTCAACATCAACTCCAATCTTATTGAAGATAATGACGGCCCAAACGAAACCACCCAACTAGTCTCCTTCACCAAAATCAAGATTCAACTCCAACTGTTTAGTATTTACGTTTTCTTTATGTTATCTCAATTTTCCCGTATCCCAGTTATAAATTGGAAATATATCCAAGAATCTTAATGCGAATTACTATTTCAGTTTTGGTTTATACTCATTGATTTAACATTCATATCATCATACATCTCAACGTATTGCAATCTCATCATTTAAAGAAGTTGAGCTGTGTCTCACTTCTACATAGACTAACCTCTCCATCATAACAAACGAGAGAGGTACTGTCATCATTCAAACATGTATACTATCAGAATTAAGACTCAAGCTTTGGTTGTTGTGTTTGTTTATGTTTTAGAGTCACATTGGACTAATCATAACTTACTGATAAAACCAATGAAAATTTGACGAGAATATGGTGGATACGCCGCTGGTACTTCCTATATATAAGTATTCTTGTCAAAGGATCAGAGGCATTGTCAGGCGGTTATGAGAAGTTCCATATAGGATTTAGTATTGTCTTGATTGAAGTTTGTTTTGTACTCACTGATTTAGCATTTATAGCATCTCATCATTTAAAGAAATTGGATTGTGTTCCATTTCTACATAGACTAACCTCTCCATCATAACAAACGAGAGAGGTACTGTCATCATTCAAACATGTATACTATCAGAATTAAGACTCAAGCTTTGGTTGTTGTGTTTGTTTATGTTTTAGAGTCACATTGGACTAATCATAACTTACTGATAAAACCAATGAAAATTTGACGAGAATATGGTGGATACGCCGCTGGTACTTCCTATATATAAGTATTCTTGTCAAAGGATCAGAGGCATTGTCAGGCGGTTACGAGAAGTTCCATGTAGGATTTAGTATTGTCTTGATTGAAGTTTGTTTTGTACTCACTGATTTAGCATTTATAGCATCTCATCATTTAAAGAAATTGGATTGTGTTCCATTTCTACATTGACTAACCTCTCCATCATAACAAACGAGAGAGGTACTGTTATCATTCAAACATGTGTACTATCAGAATTAAGACTTAAGCTTTGGTTGTTGTGTTTGTTTATGTTTTAGAGTCACATTGGACTAATCATAACTTACTGATAAAACCAATGAAAATTTGACGAGAATATGGTGGATACGCCGCTGGTACTTCCTATATATAAGTATTCTTGTCAAAGGATCAGAGGCATTATCAGGCGGTTACGAGAAGTTCCATGTAGGATTTAGTATTGTCTTGGTTGAAATTTGTGTTATACTCACTGATTTAGCATTCATATCATCTCATCATTTAAAGAAATTGGATTGTGTCACCCTTCAAACATGTATACTATCAGAATTAGGACTCAGACATTGGTTGTTGTGTTTATTTATGTTCTAGAGTCACATCATAGAACCAATCATAACTCACTGATAAAACCAATGAAAATTTGACAAGAATATGGTGGATACGCCGCTGGTACTTCCTATATATAAGTATTCTTGTCAAAGGATCAGAGGCATTATCATGCGGTTACGAGAAGTTCCATGTAGGATTTAGTATTGTCTTGGTTGAAATTTATGTTATACTCACTGATTTAGCATTCATATCATCTCATCATTTAAAGAAATTGGATTGTGTCACCATTCAAACATGTATACTATCAGAATTAGGACTCAGACATTGGTTGTTGTGTTTATTTATGTTCTAGAGTCACATCATAAAACCAATCATAACTTACTGATAAAACCAATGAAAATTTGACAAGAATATGGTGGATACGCCGCTGGTACTTCCTATATATAAGTATTCTTGCCAAAGGATCAGAGGCATTGTCAGGCGGTTATGAGAAGTTCCATGTAGGTTTTAGTATTAGAAGTTTTGTTTTAGGATATAACCTTATCTTTCCAAACATATCAAAACTCTTGCGCATGAAATCATATTTATTCAATCAATTCTATTTATCCATATTCATTAACTTAGGCATCAAAAAGCGATTCCTGTAGCAGGGTACTCAACCCATACAAGGAACATTACCGCCTGAAACAAAAATTTAAACTCTTACTCTTTTTCTAAGTATGTAACTGTCAAATTAAACACCATCCTTTTTAGACAAATATGCCACTACTTAAATTTCGGGACGAAATTTCTAAAAAGTAGGGGATACTATAACATCCGTCAAAAACCGGATTTACCAAACCCGCTTTGTTTATTAACCGAACAACCAGTTAAAAATTTCGTTGCGTATTTAATGCTCAAATTAATTTTAAACGATACATAATTAATAAGTATATTGGAATATAAAATTTATATTTGAAAATTTATTAAAAATAATGAAATAAAAATAAAACAAGGCTGCCAGGATTCGAACCCGGGTCAGTCGGGTAAAGTTTCCAAGCCTTAACTCACATACATCAAACCACTCCGCCACTTGTGTTACTTGTTGATTTATTGAAACATTTAATACATAAATAAAACTGAAAGTCGAATTCAGTCTCTCAACGCGCCCAAATCCGCAGTCGCAGGAAAATACGCGATTTTCGACCGTTTTCCTTTTACTCCGGAATCAAGCAACTATAACGGATGATAAACGTCGGTTATAACCGAAAACTCGATTCAATTTCATTCATGAGCCGTGAATTTCATAACCGAAAACTTAAATTCATATGCTCGTTAAGACACCTTCAGTCAGGAAAAACCCAATTCGTTTATTCACTCGAATTAGCTCTCAATACACTCGCTAACCTCCCTACAAGTCCTTAATCGGCAAGAACAACTCGCTGGAAACTTTTTGCAACTCGCCGGAAAACCGAACCCATATCATCACTGTGCCTTACTCTAAAAACAGAACATCTAGAGCTCATACCGAAGCCACCCACACTCACCTCAAGCTTCCTGATGACCCTCTGCCGCAAGATACACGTCGTCGGAATAACCTGCTGTCATCGGAATCTCGCCGGTGAAACAGGGGATCTCTGTCGGTATATCTTATACCTAATCTCTCTCATTTTTTTTATTAATCTCATAGGTGGTTAATCACAATTCACTAAAGAAATTGATTAATTTGTCGAAACAGTCGGACATTGGTTACTCGGTAAAGTTTAACGAAGAAGATGAAGTTTCAGTTATATATATATTTAATATAAATCAAGTTATATCTCGGGTTAGACACACAGTCCAGCGGTGGACTGTGTGCGATTTTAAAGCATATGTCCCGGGTTCGAATTCTGTTGTGTTCCGATTCTCTGAAATATAATGCCTTTTTATAAACGCCAAATCCTGAAACCTGTAAGCAGTGTATAAGTATAATTAAAACAAGAAATATAAACGGGTTAGACACACAGTCCAGCGGTGGACTGTGTGCAAACAATATGCATACGTCCCGAGTTCGAGCCTTGACACACCCACATTCGCTGTAATAAAAAGTCTTTTTTTAAGAACTGAACCGGATCCACAACAGTAAGATGTTAAGTATATTAAAAACCAGAATATTTACCAAGATTGACACACAGTCCAGCGGTGGACTGTGTGCCAAACTAAACCACAGGTCCCGGGTTCGAGACCTGTGGAGAGCACCGAGTCGATACATTAAAACCTTTTTAAAATGAATGATTTTCGGATTAACTTAGTTAATGTATAAATATAATTAAAAACAGAAATATTTCGGGTTAGACACGTAGCTCAGTTGGTAGAGCTGCGTGCACGCGTACGGGAGGTCACGGGTTCGAGTCTCACCCAGCGCACACATATAACCGACCGAACCGGTCAACAAGTCAACAAGTCAACGGTCAATGGTCAAAAAGTCAACATTTTTTTTTATTTTTATTTATTTATTTTATTTAAAAATCAATTAAAAATACTTAAAAAAAAACGTTTTTAAAGTTAGAAAATAGCCTTAAACTCACAAAAATATATCCAATAATCCTACTAAAATTGATTAATAAAATCCGCTTATTTACCGAACCGTTATGTTATTATCTAGGTTAGTTTTCTCTCGTGGTTAAATCTAATTTCGTGCGCATTCATCATCAATCCAAGAACGCAACCACTGTGAGTGAATCTTACAACTCCCCTTTTTAATTACACGTTTTGGGGTGTATCATGTGTCACTTAAACTAACTCGTTTATTCAAACTCGTGCCATACCATATTATGATTTAAACTTAGAATGTAAATATTGTTTGTAGTTATGTATTACATATTGTCTAGTTATACGCAAATCATTCATTAGGCCCATCAGTTCGTAGAACAACGCGTGCCTCAAAACTCATTCATTAGGCCCATCAGTTCCTCGTGGGAGACGGGTTGAGCAACGCGTGCCTCAAAACAATCAATTGTTGTATGTGTGTGCATTATTTAATAATTAAGTGTTTTGTGAATAAGTTTACATCTATATTTACTCATATGTGGTTATGCACTTTATTTTATAATCAATTCAATAAACTTGTTCAAATGTTTTTCATAGGATTCACTCGCCAACTTTTTGTTGATCCAAAAACCATGTTTACACATGATACAGGTGAACAGGATGAAGCAAGGATAACATAGGAAATGCCTTAGAAGAAAATAATGAAGTCTAGAAAGATGTGTAGAACATGTTGTAATTTTGATTGTATGATTTCCCTTTAAATTGTAATAATAAATATGAAACGTTATAATAAATGTCATGAGCTTTGATGAAAACCCAATCATGCCCCGATCACCTTTTCTGCTGCGGGTCGGGGTGTGACATTTACAGTAGGTACTTATTATAAACTCAGAATCCCAAATAATTTATAAACTATGTGTAAAATGACCAAAATGCCCATTCGGTGCATAGTTTGGTCATAAAAGGTAAAATACGCATATATTTGATATCCTACTGATATTATATCATAAATAAATTATTTTTCCAGAATACTCATGATCATAAACTTAAATTTTATTTAAGTTCTTTTTATACGATGCGAAATTACCGAAGTGCCCTTATAAGGCATAATTTCGTCTTAAAACCTCAACGGGCATACAAGTTGATATCCTACTGATATCTTAACTTATTTAAAGTATAATGTCACATAGAACTTGTCCATAACTTATCTATCGCCATTATGTGCACAGTTACGTATATTTGACTATTTTACGGAATTCAAATGTAACGGGTTAAACCTTATCATTTTAAGTTCAAAATCCAGAATGTTTATAGTTTACCCATATTATACAAGTCAATTACTTGTCGGGTTTAAACTACATTCTATCTGATCATCGTTTAATCAAGCGTTATACGTAATGATCATGTACACTATTCGGTTTATACAACCGTTAGTATTTAATTGGCTAGTTTATGCCATAATCCAGACTAGAGCCTTCTCGATAAAAGCTATCTGCACTCGGTACTTTTGTATACGGCTGAGTTATTTAAAAATAAAAGAAGAAAGCAATCTTAGGTAAATACTCTCAACTTATTTCCCCTCTAAGGGCTTGGGATATGGTAAATTATTATTGCATGGTCCATTGCATGGTTAACCTTCCTAAGATAATAAAAGATTTTGTGTTGTTTGCACTTGAAATCATTTTTAATATTTTAAAAATGAGTCAGTTGGGTGTATTTACCAGCGTAAGCTGACGTATCCTCCAAAGACTAATCTGCAGGTACAACACGAAATTAAGCCGGAAGCTGCTCGGTAGAGAATAAGAGGATTCTTGTAAATCCTTAAGATCTGCCTAAAGTCTGTTTTGTATTCTTTCTTGTACATTCTATGATCCGCCTATGGATCTTCTATTACAAGCTTGTATATTATTTTGTATTTTCGAACATTCGGTTTGTAATAGTAATTTTACTCCAAGACTTCCGCTGTGCCACGTTTAATTGACTATGACGTTATCAACTGTTGTTACGATAGTCCCCACCCGGGCCCACCGGTGTTTGGATTTCGGGGTTGGAAATTCGGGATGTGACATGCGCCATTCTGGGAATCAACAAGTTGCCTAACAAACCTTACGCACAAAGCGCAACGGTATTGCAACCTTAACACATGCAGGTCACACAACAAACCTTGCGCACTCTACACAACGGCAAGTTAGACGGACACATGCAGGTCACACAACGAACCTACGGTAAGTTAGACCGACACTAGCAGGTCGCACAACGAACCTTGCGTTCTTGGCGCAACAGCAAGTTAGACCTAGAAGCGCAGGCCCTTTGACCCGGCACGGATCAAACAACCCTCTAGCCGCGAAGTCCCAAAACCTTGCACAAGGTCAAGACCAACATGAGAGCAACTCATAGTCTTGAGAACAAAAGAAATTAATCCCTACAACTCTGCGCTGGCCAGAAAGCACTAAAAGCCACGCAGAAGGGAAAAGTACAAAGGGGCGTTGACTACATACAAGGGTACAAAATGGCAGAGCTGTGACCCAATGGTCGCTCGGCAGGTTGTGTCAGACTGCTTCGCATGAACAGTAATGTAGAGACCCGATTGTACACCAACCAAACTCACGCCAGCGACTGTCACACATTCTCCACTTTCAGCTGATGACAAGTCTGACACCAGGGACAACTGCCATGATACGTGGCTCCATTCAACATCTGACAAAGCATACCTCCTTCCAGAGATCATTAATGATCGATGTAGAGGGGACAAAATGGATATCTCTGGTCATCTGGGTCGGGCCCAAGGCCCATCAGCCCGTCTCCTAACACACCTATCTTCGGCTATAAAATAAGTATCGAACCATAAGGTAAAATATCTTCATCTACACCCATATACGAGCTTACTTGCTTATTACTTGCAATCACAAATACTTATTCTCACGCTGGAGAGTGGTCACGGAGAAAACCCTACCCCTTTCTCTCGTGACGAGGCTAACGACGTCGCTAGTTTTGCAGATTAACTTGAACTGAGATCACCCAGAAGAGCGAACGAGAGACAACCTTTCATGTAGAAATATTAGGCTATAACTAAGAATCTCCGGAGACCTCTCGGTTCAGCCAGTGTTTCTTCATTGGGGTCATCCGCTTTTACTCACTCTTACATCCGTTTTCTCATTTCATTTTTTCTCAAAACTCACGTTCAAATGGCTGATTTTCCATCAAACACATCATGAGGTCCTCGAGCTGAAGGCAAGAACCCAGTTCATGCCTCTCGACCTGATGGACAAGTGGAAGAAAGTTCTTCTGTAAATGCTGGTGTTCATCACGACTCTGGTCATGTGAACATCCCGGTAACTCCCGGAGTTCAAATGGAGACTCCCTGCGTACCAATCACTTTGGTTTTGCCTCCGGGTGAAACTTCGATGTCTTGGTACATCAAGTCTGAAACGGCTCTCAATGTCGTTTACGCGCAACTCTGTGCACAAACCAACACTTCTGTTGCGCCGGTGCAGCGAACTACTCATGTGCATGTTTTGCCTGAACCACGAGTACTCAGCTATGACTCGCCGGCTAGAGCGAGTGTTCCATCACAACTCCGTACACGAGAAACGGAGTATTCTCTATCGTTTCCTAAACATGAGTCTCACACTCATAGGCGAGCGTCCATCCACTCACAGTTGGGCCCGCGTCCTCTAGAGGGCGGGACACCCAACGTGAGGAGGATCGAACATATGGCGAGGGTGATAGCGCCTGTGTGTTTCACCGGCTACCAAAAGATCATGTTGCTTACAAGTCTGTGCCACGGGCTGTTTACAACCCGGAGGCGGAGTACAATAATAACTTGATCTACACGCCGGGTGAAGCAGCCGAACACTCGAAATTCATCAAGGACATCGCGCTCGCACCACCGGAGCGCGTGAAACTTCCCTCCAACGTGGGAAAGTACAATGGGTTGACACACCCAGATGATCACCTGCGCCTGTTCACCGGCGAAGGACTAATCGGAGGCTGGACGCTGCCCATGTGGTGTCACTTGTTTGTTCAAACTCTTACAGGCGCTGCGGGCCTATAGTTTGACAACTTACCCACAGGTAAGTTCGCGTCATGGAACGACGTCAAAGACAAGTTCCTGACGCACTTCAGCCAGCAGCGATGTTACGTTAGAGATTCCTCTGACGTCATGAATATCTGGCTGCGTGAAGACGAAAGTCTCGAAGACTTCATCACCTGCTACAATAAATAGGGTTTGGAATTGGGGATGTGCATGAAGAGCTGATTCGTGCACAGTTCAAGTATGTTGTCCGCTGCGACGAGATGATCAAAGTCTTGTCGGGAACTACTGGCTCTGAAAAAGCTGGGAGAAACTAATGGCGGCAACAAAGGTCTATGCGCAGACATATCGCAACCTAAATAACAGTAGACCTCCCCTACCGCAATACCTCCCCCAAGACATGAGCAAAAGTTTTGGGAAAAAGAATAAGAGTTGGAGGGAGCACAACCAGAACCCTCCCTACTCACCAGTAGACGCACGCGCGACCATAAATAAGATTGCTACCCAAAGAGCAATCAAGCATGATAATGGCGATCGTCATTGGACACCACTGACGAAAACACCGGCGGGGGTGCTCAGCACGAAAGATCACCAATTCAAACAACCGCCGCCGATGCGCAACAAAAAAGATCAAGACCCCAACCTTTTTTGCGATTATCACAAAGATACGGGGCATACAACAGACAACTGCATCTCCTTGCGCATGGAGATCGAGAAGGCGCTGGAAAGTGGGAATCTCACCCACTTACTTCAAAACGTGCGCAAGGAGGTGAGCCAGATTACTCGAGGCGGAGAAGGTCCGAGTAACAAGAAGATGAAGGAATATGATCCAAGGTGGCCCGTCGCACAAGCGCGTTCATCAGAAGAGTTGCATGCCTCACTGGCGTGAGCAACATGTCATCTTCCCCATAGTTCTCGGGGGCCCGCAATAAGACTGTCCAGTCGTGATAACTGGCATCTTTGGCCATTATCGCACCGATTACATGTTCATAGACCCGGGAAGCTCTATGGACATCATATATGAACAGTGCTTCCAACAACTGGACCCAGAAGACAAGGTGTGCTTGGAGCTGGTGGATTTCCCACTCATTGGTTTCTTCAACGAAACCGTCTTTCCACTATGCCAAATCTCATTTCCGGTTACTCCAATGGGCGACACTCGCGCACAGTCTCAGTCAACTTCATGGTCATGCCCGCTACATCGCGCCATGATGTGTTGCTAGGTCGGCGCGTGCAAAGAGAGTTCAACATGATCACTTCCACTCCTCATGTTGCCTGCGGTTTTCCAACAGAAACCGGGGTGGCCATCATGTACGCGAGGAAGGGGATCATGTCCATTGAAGAGGAACCACCGACGAAGCTACCGAAGTCATCATCCAACGGCAAGCCAGAAAAGTGGGTGCTAAACAACAAGCACCTGGAACAAACAGTGCTGTTAGGACCCGCCATGACCCCCGCAGTCATGGCTCGGTTAAAACAACTTTTGTTCTGCAAAATAGATATTTTCGCTTGGTCGTCGGCGGATATGAATGGGGTATCGAGGGAAATTGCTAAGCACGCGCAGCTTTGGTTCCGAAAAAGACTCGCGCACTGAACGAGCAAGTTTAAGATCTCCTCCAAGCCGGCATAATAGGAGAAGTACGCTATCAGACATGGGTAGCCAACCTAGTAATGGTCCAAAAGCACAACGGCAGTTGGCTCATGTGCGTTGATTTCAAAGATCTGAACAATGCATGTCCCAAGGACTACTACTCTTTTTCCAGAAATCGACAAAAAGGTGGACTCCCTCGCTTCATTTAGGTGGAAATGCTTCCTTGATTACTACAAAGGCTACCATCAGATACAAATGAAGAAAGAGGACGAAGACAAGACTGCATTCCGCACTGACAAGGGAATCTTTTGTTACACAAAGATGCCTTTCAGATTGCCCAACACAGGAGTCACCTATCAGCGTTTAATGGACCATATCTTCGGGGACGACATTGGCGAAACCGTAGAAGTGTACATTGATGACCTTATCATCATGAGCTCGGATGAGGAGAAGATGCGGACAAACGTTCAGAAAACGTTTGCATCTGCGGAAGGCAAACCTGAAGCTAAACCCCAGCAAGTGCTCGTTTGGAATGGAAGAAGGCAAATTCTTGGGATTCATCGTCACGCGCAAGGGTTTCAAAGTTAATCCCGAGAAAGTGGAAGCAATTCAACGTATGCCTTCCCCCTCGACCATCAAAGAGATGCAACGGTTGGAGCGGCGATTGGCTGCGCTGAACATGTTCTTGGCCAACCACGCAATGGAGTCCGTCCCATTCATTAGCACTTTGCGGAATTGTGTAAAGCAAAACAAGTTTCAGTGGACTCCGAATGCGGAGAAAGCCTTCACACAAATGAAGGAGTGCTTGATTCAGCTGCCTACGCTCATGGCACCGCAAAAGAACAAGCCACTGATACTTTACCTTTCCGCATTAGATATCTCTATGGGCGCAGTTCTGCTAGTAGAGCGCGCCAGAGTCCAAACTCCGATCTACTACGTCAGCAAAATGTTAACTGACCCAGAGACGAGATATCCTATGATGGAAAAGCTTGCTCTAGCTTTAGTACACGCATCCCGCAGGTTGCGTCGGTATTTTTCCGGCCATGTGATAACAGTACTCACGAACTATCACTTAGGCCAAATTTTGTCCAAACCAGACATATCTGGCCATCTAGCAAAATGGGTGATTGAGCTTGGTGGACACAACATTGTGTACAAACCGCGCCCAGCAATAAAAGGCCAGATATTAGCAGATTTTGTTACAGAAGTACCAAGCAATAAAGCGTAAGAGTGTGAAGCTGTACACTACCCAGTGCCGGTTACAGACGACCGCACATGGATACTTCACACAGACGACACATCCAATGATGATGGCGCTGGGGCAGGTCTCCGCCTAATAAGCCCTGACAACCAAGAGTTCACCTACGCCATCAGGTTGGACTTCAAAAGCACGAATAATGAAGCTGAGTACGAAGCGTTTCTGGCAGGTCTTCGGTTAGCTATCAAAATGGGTGCGCAGAATTTGGAAGCGCACCTCGACTCCCTTTTAGTCGCAGGACAGGTCAACGGCCTATACGACGCAAAAGGCGAAATGATGGCCCTGTATCTTGAACAGGTGCAAGCCTTAATAACCAAATTCCAAAGCTTCAAAATAACCCATGTCAACCGAAGTGAGGATAAACATGCCGACGCACTCAGCAAATTGGCCGCTATAAGCTTCAAGCACCTCGCGTGTGAAGTGCGCATTGAGGTACTCAAGAACTCTTCTGTTCCTTTACGTCAAGTAAACATAACGATGAGAGGAATGGTGTGCAATGACAGGAGACATCTCGCAGTTGAATGACATACAGTTTTTCGATGGCGGGTTTGTCTCCTTCGCAGGTGGTGAAATAGGAAAGATAACAATGAGAGGAATGGTGTGCAATGGAGCTCTCAACTTCAAGAACATGAACTATGTCCCAGAGTTGAAGCACAGTATCTTGAATGTGTCTCAGCTCTGTGATAATCATTTAGATGTGCACTTTACAAAGAAAGGATGTTATGTGTTGAAACCAGGCCTCATTATTCCTGATGAATGGATTCTTCTCAAAGCTGAACACAAAGGAAACACATACGTCATCTACATGAACAAGGCCCCCACTGACAAGCTTACCTATTTGTTCTCGTCGACCGCTGAGCACGCGCACAGCCGACTAGGACACATCAACATGAAGAATCTCAACAGACTTGCGAAAGGTGGTTAAGTCAGAGGTCTGCCTGTTCGGGATTTTATGCAGATTGAAAAGTGTGAATCATGTGTTCATGGGAAACAACATCGAAAGCCACACAAGTCAAAAGCCACACAAGTCGAAACCCGCACCCACCACGTCAAAAATCTTGGAATTGCTTCATATGGATCTTTTGGTCCGACCGATATTCAGAGCATTGGCGGGAAGGCATACTGTCTGGTTATCATTGATGCCTACTCCCATTTCACTTGGGTATTCTTTCTGGCACAAAAGAGTGAAACAGCTGAGTTAGTCAAATAGTTTACACCCTAATGGAAAACTAGGGAGACACCACAGTGAAGGCTATTCGATGTGATAACGGAACAGAGTTCAAGAACGCCACTTTGAATTCTTTTTGCTCCTCCAAGGGAATTGATCAACAGTTTCGTGCAGCTAGAACTCCTCAACATACTAGGGTTGCGGAACGCAGAAACCGCACACTCATTGAAGCAGCACGTACTATGTTGGTCGAATCGGAACTACCTCTTATTTTCTGGGTAGAAGTGGCCAATACCGCTTGCTACATTCTGAATCATGCCCTGATCAACAAAACGCACATGAAAACGCCGTATGAAGTGGTTGAAGGTCACAAACCTTCGGTCAAGCATTTTCGCAAATTCGGATGCCCATGTGTTCTCCTACTCGTGGATGCTAAGGGAAAATTTGAATCACGCGGAGATCCATGCATCTTCGTCGGCTACTCTAAGAACACTTCTTATCGTGTATACAACAAGATCAAGAAAATGGTAGTTGAAACCTACAATGTGGGTTGGCTGGAGGAGAATCCCAAGGATGCACGAATTGGTCCTGACTGGCTCTATGATTATTCCTCTTTGTTTAAATCTGTTGATGTTTCTTCTGATATGAATGCAGGTACAGGCATAAGTTCTGAACCCCCACCAATGCTTATCTTGACTGAGGATGATGAAGATGCTGAACAGCTGCAAGAATCTTTCAAGCAACTGAGTGTGGATCCATCTGGATTCAATGAAGCTATGTCTACACCTCCACCAGCATCGCAGAATCAGGAAACTGTTTCTGAACAGATTCCTCAGACGGGTTTTCCTGAAGTTGAGGCTCCAAAAACAGAAACTCCTATGGCAAATGAAGGAGCTACAACTCCTAGTGTCTTAGGATCATCTCTGTTTCGTGAGCCTACACCACCAGACTGTTCTGTTGATGCATCAGTTAACATTCCCACTGGAGCAACTAATGAGGGGGAGCCATCTGGAGTTGCATCTCAGAGCTTTACAAACTTGCAATCAGATCTCCATGTTCCTGCTACGCCTATACCACAACGTCTACAGTGCGATCATCCGATTGAAAATGTTATTGGTCTTGTTACTGCTGGAGTTCAGACTCGCAGTCAATCAGGAGATATCAATACATGTCTTTACTCTTGTTTTATCTCACAAATTGAACCTAAAACCTTGATGTCACCTTGCTGGAAACATGCTGGGTTGACGCTATGCATGAAGAACTCAATCAGTTTTAAAAACTTGGGGTATGGCAATTGGTGAAGCTTCCTCAGGGAAAACGTGCTCTTGGAAATCGTTGGGTATTTCGCAACAAACAGGATGTACTGGTGTGATTGTGAGGAAAATAGCTCGATTGGTTATTCAGGGTTTTTTCCAGATCGAGGGGTTGGATTATGATGAAGTTTATAAACCGGTGGCTAGATTGGAAGCCATTCGCATTTTCTTGGCATATGCATCATACATGGACTTCATAGTCTATCAAATGGATGTCAAGACTGTGTTTCTTTACGGCACGGTGAAAGAGGAGATATACGTGGCGCAACCACCGGGTTTCACTGATCCTGAGAAGCCAGACTATGCATACAAGTTGGACAAAGCTTTGTATGGGTTGCATCAAGCGCCTCGTGCGTGGTACACAACACTAACATAACGTCTGCTTGCTCACGGATATACCGAGGGAACCATTGATCAGACTTTGTTCATCAAACATGTTGACAAGGACATCATTCTTGTTCAAATTTAAGTAGATGATATAATTTTTGGTTCTACGAATGATGGGCTGTGTCGAGACTTGAAGAGGTCATGAAGAAGAAATTCGAGATGAGTTCATTGGGGGAGATGACTATGTTTTTGGGTCTTCAAGTTCATCAGAGCTCACAAGGAATCTTGATCCATCAAGGAAAATATATCAATGATGTTCTTGCCAAATTCAAGCTTACAGATTCAAAGCCTATGGCTTCACCTATCGCTGAACGGCCCTGTTGAATGAAGACGCAGAAGGAACGCCTGTCAATCCAACTATTTACCGGTCTATGATCGGTTCACTCATGTAGCTCACGGCAAGTTGGCCAGACATCATGTTTGTCGTATGCCAGTGTGCTCGATACTAGGCTACTCCTAAACTCTCTCATTTACGTGCTGTTAAAAGAAGTTTTAGGTACCTCAAAGGGGCACCGTCACTAGGGCTCTGGTATCCTAAAAATTCTAAATTTGAACTGTATGCTTTCTCTGACAGTAATCATGGAGGTACAGACAGGGACATGCGATCAACTTCAGCTGGATGACAATTCTTGGGAGATAGATTGATCTCTTGCTAATGCAAGAAGCAGCAAACGGTCACGCTCTCTACAGTGGAAGTAGAATATGTCACAACATCAGCTTGTTGCTCCCAGGTTTTAATGCAACACCAGCTTACGGATTGCGGTTTGACTTATCTAAACACAACAATTTATTGTGATAATGATGCCGCTATCCAAATGGTCAAAACCCTGTTTTCACTCCAAAACCAAGCACATAAACATCAAAGTTCATTTTATTCGTGATTGCTATGAAAAGGGTCTCGTTAAACTTGAGCAAATCCACACCGATGAAAATGTTGCGGATTTGTTCACGAACCCTGTTAGCAACACGCATTTTCAAGTGCTTGTAGATCTTCTCAAAATGATATGGTTTTCTGACTGAGCCTCTTTATCCTTTCTTTTAGTTTGTTTTCTATTTCTTTTCTTTTAGTTTTATTTTTTTTTTTTTGTTTGCCTGGTAAATTTGTTCATATATATGCACAAATTTAGGGGGAGAAAAATCACAAAAATACAAAAACATTTGAAAAATTAGAAAAACACATAAACATCAAAAAATTCAGAAAATGTCAAAAATAGTTTCAAACAGTTTTGCACTGATTAGGAAATGAAATGATTTCTCGTGATAAAGGTTTTGGCTAACACATGTAAGGTGTTGTAGCTGGAATGACTTGGATTGAAAGCGATTTGTTGATAGGCTTAGGGCGCAATTGGATATTATAATCTAAATGATATAAACATAAAGAACTATATATCTAGTGGTCACACATCATCGGCATATGATTTTATGGTCTTAAATATTGTGTTGATAGTTGGCCAATATTTAAGGTGTTAGGTGTTTATATTGTTGAGTCATCCGGGGATATATTGGCTGTCCTTCTGTTGCATCCAGATGATATGCAGACCTAGACACAGCCCGGATATCTTAAAAGATCCAAATTTGGAAAAAAACCTTAATTGCTCCTAAAAGCAAAATTCGTACCAAAAGGTGTGTGTCTCACCCTCGTTGGACACAAAACATTAAAAACTTTGACTGCACGATAGTGCATACCTGTGATCAATGGTCTAACGTTGTAAAGCTAGGATGATTCTAGTATAAGTTACCAAAATGTCATAAACCGTTGTGCCTATCATGATCGCGGGGGTATTTCATGGAGTGGGACACACGGGTATCATAGTATAACATTACCTTAAGCGTATCTTAAAGCAAAAACTAGAAAGTTGAGCGCTAGGTTTAAATGGAAAAATGTATTGGTAATCGCTTAGACCAATCTGACCAAGCTCACACTGAAAAGTGTTCCTTAGTCTGCCTGAAAACGATTTGATCCCATAGCAAAACTGTGTATATGCTGTATTGATTTTGTTTAAATGCTTTGCTTATTTCTATATATTTGGTAAAGTCTATTTGGTTGCTCGGTTAGTTAAACTGTTGATTCTTGAGTTAGATGATTTATGTCAAGGGTGTTAGACTGGCCTACTAAGTTTTGGAATTGGGCTAATCCAATAGAATTTTTAAAAATTTTAAAATTGAACAGTATTGAGCCCATTATGGTACTGTTTTTGATTGGGCCTTTTGACCCATTCCGGATCGACACATTAACCGAATTAGGCCCCTCTTCCTTTGACCATTTCGGACTGGCTACTGTTCCGGACTGGGCTTTCTGGTTTGGAATTGGCCCTCTTGAAATCTGTCCGGATTGGGCCCAAATCAATTTGACCAAGCCCAGTCCGGATTGTATCCGAATTGGAAACTGGATGATGTTCAGTTGGATCCAGATTGACTTGAGCCCAAATTCTCAGGCCCAAGCCCATTCCGGAATAGTATATCAGATTATTATTGCTGTATTTCGGATCATTCACTAAAATTGTTCCTACGAAACACTCTGATCATCGTCCAAATTAGATTATCTTCACATTCATCCGAAAATGCTCATTAATCATCGAAATTAAATGTTAATATTCAAATCTTCATGTAATTAAGCATCTCGAGTGGCATATAGGATAAAACTTCAACAAATTGTGCATTCCGGACTCCATCTCGTATGAGTATTCAACCAAAATGGATGAACTCGGATTCCATTTCGAATGGCATTCATCTTAGAGGATAAGGGGTTCATCTGAATTCCTTTTTGAACCCTTTTAATTCCGGATCTTAGTGTTTGAACTCTCCAAAATGGTTTTTGAACATTCTAGATTGTTTCTGAACCTTGTTTTGAACTTTCCGGATTGCCTTTGACCCTTCCGGATTGAGTGTTGAACTTTATATGAACCTTAAAACTGAACCTTTAAAATGAACCTTCAATTGAACCTTGAATCTGTCAAATTCACTAATGACCTTTTCTTGTTATTGAACTGTTATTGGACTTGTTTATTGGACCCCTTTGTATTTGACCTGCTTATTCATCAGCCAATCAGTTTTGAACTAATGGGTTTTTGACCTTTTAGTTTAAAATTGGCCAGTTAACTTATGTTAACTTGGATATCTGGTTTGATTAGTAAATGTTTTGCTGAGTATGGTTTAATATGTTGTTCTTCTGACAGAAATGGCTGAAGCGGCTTTTGATGCTATTTTATTGGTCGAAGAGCAGTTCCATAACCAAGTAGGTTATCTGTCGGATCCACCAGCGGACTTTTTCCAAGAATTCAAGTCTATGATGGTGGGTCTGAATGACTGCCGGATCACGTATGCACTCCGAGCGAATCCAGTTATCTATCATGATTTAGTGCAAACGTTTTGGAAGCAGGCGAGATTTCATTTGAGGGGTGCTGACGGGAAGCCCTATATTAGTTCATCTATTCAGGGGAAGGAGATTATCGTGAACGAAGCATGTATTCGGGAAGTGTTAAGGTTTACAGACATAGCGAGCGATTCAACGTTATATGATAAGGAGAACTTGATGTCGGTGTTGACGGAGATGAGGTATGAGGGAACATATCCATCGTTTTTGAAGAAGATGTTCTCGGTGTACTGGAGATTTTTAGTTCACATATTCATGTAGTGCATATCGGAGAACAAGGGCGGGTTAGATCAGCCGAACTAGACGCAGACTTCAGTGATCGTATCTTTGGTGATGGATGGGGAAATATAATTTTTCTGGTTATATTTTTGAGAATATGAAGAAGATTCTTGAGCAGTCAAAGAAGAAGATGTTTTTGTTGTATCCTCGATTCGTGCAGCTGATTCTGCATGTCTGTTATTCTGATTTAGCTAAGGATGCTTCCGATAAGAACTTGTGAATATGAAGCCCATGGGTCCGACTATTTAGCACGATGAAGAAGAACAGATCTACATCGAAGACAGTTTTTGTTAGACGTATACCGTTGAAGAAGTTTGGGAAGTTTTCTGAGGTGATTGGTCAGGATATCCCAGCACTTATGTCGATAAATGCTATGGTGGCTGAAGAGCACCGGTGGTAGAGAAAGAGATTGAGGTTGAAGATTTAGTTACTGATGAGGATACTGATGATGAAGAAGCTCTTTTGGAATCTATTATAGAATCTAAAGTTCATCTGATTCTAGAGCTACAAGAGATTACTATTGAGAACTTAGTGGCTCTTATTGCGCATCTACAGGAGATTCAGGAGCAGCAAGGGAATCCTCCTCTCGTGTTGTCTTATTCTGATATCCCAATTACTGAAGCTGATACAACTGAAGATGTTCAAGAAGAGAAAGAACCATTATTTAAGAAGTGACGAACAGAAGCAACGGAAGAACCTATTCATACTGACGAACCCATTCATACAGAAGTTCAGATACAAACCGAAGCTCGTATTGATGATACTACTGAAGAACCGATCACTGTTACATCCTCGGTCACTGTATCTTTGGCCGATCTTTCCACTATTGAGCTTGTACTAATGAAGAACTGATAGTTCCTCTTGTTGCCACTCAGTCTACTGTCGTGTCCATTCCAGCTGAATCTGTGTTCGAGATGATGGATTTTGGTGGTGGTAGTGGTAGTTCCGCAGGTGCTGGAGGCTCGGGGCAGGGGGTAGTGGTTCGGGTGGTGGTCAGGATGAAGATATTGAGTATTTGAAGAGATCAGAAAAGAAAGCATTCGAATTCAGTGGGATTGATAGTGATGAGGAAGACGTTGATGTAGTTGATCTGAAGAAGAGGGTGGTAGTACTCGAGCAGGAGGTTATTCTTAAGGATGCACATATAGCTTCTCTACAGACTCGATTAGATGCTCGTGATCAGACGATAGACCAACTTCAGGGTGACGTTTCATTATTGATGACTATGGTTTATGATCTGAAGGCGAAGTTGGAGAATAAGTTTGGGCGTGAGTTTTCTGATCCGATTGATGATCCTATGAATGTTGAACATCATCATCAAGCTACAGAAAAGAGAGAAGCAGACAGAATAGCAGCTGAACAGCTCGCAGCCGACCGTCAGGCTGGTTTAGAAGATTATATGAACACTCCAAAGAGGAAGTTTACTGGTACGAGTCAGAGAAGGCAAACTGCTCCAAAGAAGAAACAAATGGTTTTGATGAAGAACGTCGATGTAAATCTAGTGGACGAGAACTTTTAGTTTAAGGATCCTACTAATCAGTCTGATAGGTTTGTCATGGAACTTGGATCAAGCTATTATAGTAAGGTTAGGAATAAGTCAAGTGTGCTGAGCTGGACTTATGATCATGTTAAGAAGATGTGGATGATTGTTCGACAGGACGGGTACATGCGAATATTACTCCAAGGAGTCCCAGTTTAAGACATGGACGAAAGTCGCTTTGACTGATCTTCTCAGGGCTCCGTATACCGATACTGATATGACTGAGCGTGGTCCAGGATGGAGATTTTTTAAGAAGCTAGAGCAAGAGGTGAAGAATGGTTTCAAAATAATGAAGACAGCTGAACCGTATCTACGGGCAGCTAAAGGTGTTAGGGATGCGAGAACTGGCAGAAGGTTTAGGTCTGTGATGTTGCCTCCGACTGATAACGAACTAGTTGTACCAGTCGCTCCAACATTCCCCAAAGGCATTTTGAAGAATTTTAACTTTTGGATATATGATCCAAAGGTCGGGAATGTAGCGATTGCGACTAAGGAGAAAGCCTTCCGTGTGAACGATGTGGTTGATTTACTTAGATTTCACGATGAAGACCTGCAGGTTCTAGCAGCGAATCAGATCCAAACAACATAGTTGTATGGGCCGTGTGCTAAGAATTGGACAGCGGCGAGTACATGGATCATAGCAGGCAGGATGGGAGTTGATGTGTTACCGAAGGATTAGTAGCCTAATGTTGTAAATCTAGGGGGAAATTGTTGGTCCCCTAGCTAAAAGGTTTACACATTAGAGTTGCATTTTGGGCTAAGGGTGTAGGAGTGGGATTCCTAGAGCCTTATGGGCCTAGGGTTGTAATTAATGGGTTTTGAGATTAGTATAAATACATGTGTTGGGGTTAGGGTTTAGGTTGCTTGTTAATTTTTTATTCACACTAAAGCTAGGGCGATATCTTGTATCAGACACCATTCGGTCTATGCAAGTTGATTAATCGGATATTGTTCTTGTTCTGTTCATCTAATCTTTCTTTCCGCAATCGATTAGATGCTGTGATACCGTGTACAAATCAGAATCAGGGACTTACAGGGTGACACCTGTCGACCGACTTTAAAACTCAAAATGCTTGATCCTCAACATCCTCATCGGATTTAGTTGGGAGCTGTGGAATTGGTAGAAGTTCAAAATCTCAAGAAAAAATTTGGTGGCCAGTAACCGGAAGTTACCGTCAGCAAAAAATCAAAGAATAAAGTAATGTAGCTGGCCGAAAGCATCGGCGGCAGTCTCTCTCTCAGCCGGATACCGCGCATCCCAGTACCTAGGGAACCGGTAGCCGGAAACCAGGCATTGGAAACTGGCCTGGTTCCACTTAAGGGCCTGCAATGAGGTCGAAGCCTCCGCTGTGGACACGGTTTCGGACGCCTGGTCACCATGGAAATCACAGAAGAAAAGAAGATTTGAAAACAAGAAAGCAAGAACTCAAGAGAAGAATTCAGAGAATTTGAAAGAAAACATTTGAAGGCATGAATAAAACCCTAGACGGTTTCCCCTATTTATACTCATCGCATTTAATGCGATGGGGAACTATGAAGCACGCGCAGAATTAACAACCAATCTTCGTAGGACGCGTGGTAGGCAAGTGGCAACTGATAGTTGTCATGCACGCGTGGCTGGCACTTTCTTTGCCAATTCATTAATGAAAGAGAGGCTGCACTGCTGACAGCATGCCAAGCTGTCAAACGTCACCTCCAGGGCACCCTCTTTCTCACCAGCCCACATGCAACATCAGCTTGATAGAGAATCAAATACCTCATCATGAGTAAGGGTTTCCCTCACACAAGTTTTTCTCCAACCCTTATTGAATTTTTGTCGTTGAAATAAGCGCCATACAAGAATTATTATACTCCAGCACTCCACCTACTTGCCAACATGTGCATAGCAGCAGCACTGGACTGGGGGGGGTGGGGGAACTTGGAGGGGTATGGTCCAAAAACTCTGCGCCTGCGCAAGAAACCATACCCTCAAAAACAACATACTACAAGAATAACCTTGCGCGCAATGCGCAACGGTATTACAACCTTGACACATGCAGGTCACACAACGAACCTTGCGCACTCTGCGCAACGGCAAGTTACACTGACACATGCAGGTCACACAACGAACCTTGCGCACCCTACGCAACGGCAAGTTAGACTGACACTAGCAGGTCGCACAGTGAACCTTGCGTTCTTTGCGCAACGGCAAGTTAGACCTAGAAGCGCACGCCTCTTGACCTTGTGTGGATCAAATAACCCTCTAGCCGCGAAGTCCCAAAACCTTGCACAACGCCAAGACCAACATGAGAGCAACTCATAGTCTTGAGAACAAAGGACTTAATCCCTACAACTCTGCGCTGGCCAGAAAGCATTGAAAGCCATGCGGAAGGGAAAAGCGCAAAGGGGCATTGACTACATACAAGGGTACAAGGTGGCAGAGTTGTGACCCAATGGTCGCTCGGCAGGTTGTGTCAGACTGCGTCGCATGAGTAGTAACGCAGAGGCCAGACTGTACACCAACCAAACTCACGCCAGCGACTGTCACACATTCTCCACTTTCGGCTGATGACAGGTCTGAGACCAGGGACAATTGCCATGACATGTGGCTCCATTCAACATCCGACAAAGCATACCTCCTGCCAGAGATCATTAATGATGGATGCAGATGGACAAAACGGATATCCCTGGTCGTCTGGGCCGGGCCCAAGGCCCATCAACCCGTCTCCTAACACACCTATCTTCGGCTATAAAATAAGTATCGAACCATAAGGTAAAACATCTTCATCTACACCCATATACGAGCTTACTTGCTTATTACTTGCAATCACAAATACTTATTCTCACGCTGGAGTGTGGTCATGGAGAAAACCCTCCCCCTTTCTATCGTGACGAGGCTAACGGCGTTGCTGGTTTTGTAGATTAGCTTGAAGTGAGATCACCCAGAAGAGCGAACGAGAGACAACCTTTCATGCAGAATATTAGGTTGTAACTATAATATATTCGGATACCTCTCAGTTCAGTCGGTGTTTCTTCAAAACTTTTTCACCAAAAACTTGTATAATAATGATTAAGGTTGCTCATCACATGTTAGCCAAATTAATCCATTGTTAATTACACCTTAATCATGATTATATTTTAGAAAAATTTTGCCATAGTTTCCCTTAAACTATGGATTTTTTCCATGTTTTCTAAACATGTTTTAAATTATTTTTAACTCAACATTTTGAGAGTACTCGGCCAAGGTTGGAGAGTATTCGGCCTATACAAAGAGTACTCGGGCCTCCACAACCTACCTTGTAAGGAGTACTCTGGAAGTACTCGGCATTCGAGACCTTATTTTACAATCATGAGTGTAGGCACACTATGTGTCTAAACCTAGTTAAAAAGAGTATGAATGTGAGGCTTGTGTAGGCGGGTAAGTCTATAGAAAAACGTAACTGGATACAAATTCCAAAAGATCAAAGAAAAATTGTTGTGTTCTTTACATGTAATGTCATTTATTGATAAACGGAACTGTTAATCCAGTGTAGACCTCACAGTATAGCCTTTAAACTAATCTTGTGCACCCCATTGACAATACATAGCAATAAAAACGCACAAAGCATGGGGAACGTTGCCTGGTTTGAGTCATTAGGTAGTTAAACACAACATATGGCCTTATTTGGTATCCCATAAGTTAAAATTTTGGTTGCCATTATTTGCTATCTTATAATTTCGTTTAGTAAACTCACAACAATGATGAACCCAAAATAATAAGAATATATAGTAGCGAAACAGAAACCAAATCACCATAAAAACAAATAGCAATGTAACACCCATAATCTAACAACACAATCAAGAAAAGCAGATATGATAATACAATACCAAAAGAATACAAGCACCAATTCTAGTTAGCATAACTGGGTTAGCCTTACCGAGTACTTTGTTCAACTTAGTTCACATGATATAATCACTGCAAAATCATTGTTGTAAACGCCTCAACCTACCAAAATCGTTCCGAATTCCGATTATTATTGGGTCTGTTAATTGGATCACTTACAACAGTGGCAGATTCACGAATTTTTTCAACTGGGTTCATTTTTTTGGATGCTCTAATTTCATAGGACCAAAAATAAAACAAATTGAGTCGGTTTAATGGTTCAGGTCGGGTACGCTTCATCAATTAATAAAAATACGATACAAACTTAAAAATAAAAACTTAAGTTGATATTGAAAACAATTTAAAAAAAATAGCCTTACAAATCAAATAAAAACCCTATATTTACACTTGAAATAATTTGTTGACTCGACTCAACCAAAAAAAAGTTGACCTGACTAAGCAACAATTCCCTCTTGATAAACATATGAAATCCAAAAAAAACTGTGAACTCAGTAAAAGAAATCATAGGTCCACCATTGGTACAAAAGATAACTTATAATAGGTGAAGCGTTGACCACGCCTCTTAGCTGCTGAAAGCACTCAGGTCACTATATATGCATAAATTTGTTAAAATCCTTTCTGAGTTTATTCTCATCAATAGGTTATCTAAGGTGTCAACAAGCTTCTCATGAACTTTGAGTTTCAAGATTCGATGATAATTGTACATGCTTTAGAATGCCAACATCACAAGCACCCCCTGCTTCAATCCTCACATGATCCTGATCTGCAAGCATCCCTTCTTTAAAGACATTAACTCGTTGAACACTCCTCCCGTCCCTTCGATCCTCTCGGTAGCATTCTCTTCTAATGTTGATAAAATCCTAATCCCGAGTTTCTAAAACATTGTGTGTCTCTCACCAAATCATAATACATATCGTATAAAACTAATTGTGAAGACAACCTATTTCCATGGTTGTAAAAGTCCCGTCTAGTCTCCGAGTACTCAATACAAGGTAGACTGCCGAGTCCCGGGTATTGTTCGCCTAGGCCAATTACTCCCCAAGTAATCTCCGACTAGGTCGAGTACTTCCCGAGTACTCTTGACGTGGTGCAAGCGGGTTATAAATTTGTTGTATTTTAGTTACTTTTCACTCGTACATCAAGCTTTAAATTTATAAAACACGATACTATACTACCACTCTACACACGTTAGGGAAAATGCACCCATCGTGGACGTAGTGTAGTGATGGAAAGATACTGAGGTCGTCCAAGAACACAAGAGCTTTTAATACCGGCTTATCGTTAAAGTCTAATCTAAACAAAATTTTTATACAGGTTTTGAAAGTTTAAAAGATATAAAAGTAAAAAACGTAAATAAAAAGGAAAACAAATAGACAAGAAAGAATCACTTGGTTCCGACTCCTCTTTTACATAGCCTTTGATGATTTCCGCACTTTTGACATTTTAAGAGTTTATCTTAGTTATAGTAGTAGGCCCCTCTTGTGAAGGCGGCGTTAACCTTAACCTATTGGTCTGAGCCAGCAGGAATAAAGTCCCGCAAGGTCGGAATATTGAAAGATAATTAAGCAAGTTATTAATGCAAAAAGTGATAGGCCCCTCTTGTGAAAGCGACGTTACCCTCGAACATATTGGTCTGAGTCAAGGGAGGATACAGCCCCACATGGCTGGGTAAAGTTTTAATAGTAGTTTATTTATAAGGTGTTCAAGCCATTCTTACCTCCCCCCGATTTGATGCTATCTAGCTCAAGGGAAGTTGTAATAAGATTGAACCAGGTCCTCGAATGATCTATACACTGAACGATACAAGAACTTTACCCAAACACCCTTCTAACCCCCTTACAGGTAGGTAACGCGCTTTATATAGATCGTAAAGAGACAAATGAATGAATCAACAAAACATGAAGAAATGTTTAAATAAAGTTCACTTTAAATAAAAGAAACTAGATATTAAAGTCATTAATACATAACCAGAAGTAATATATAAAAGATTTGTCTTCACCAAGTGTTGTAAGAGATTTAGCCGAGCATGACCTTTGTTTGACAAGAACTCTTACGATCAATCTTGGATCTTGATACTACTACACACTCTAAAGATGATAAATGAATGATAGTAGTGGGTGTTGGTGTTGTAGTGGTGGTGGACTGATGGCAAATGTGAGAGAAGTGGTTTGCCAAGGGATGCCTTTCTTATGAACCAAGCACCTCTAGTTATAGCTGGAAACAGAAGGCGACCACGGCCCCGTGTCCGCCTGGCACAGCCCCGTGGTGGACTTTTTCTCTCCCTTCATTAACTGAAGATGTCAGATCGTTGTACCAACACGCCCCGTGGTGGCAGAGCACGGCCCTGTGGTCAGTGTACTTGTTGTACTATCTAAGATTCTGCGAATCTTAAAGTTGACCACGACCCATGTTGACTTGGCACCACCCCATGTTGGTTGTCTGTTACTGTTGTATTTTTCTGCAAAAAATCTTTGATTGGGCACGGCCATGTTCCTAAGCTTCTGTCTTCGTTATTTTTGTTGTTTTGGATGTGAATGGGGGTTTGGCAAGTCGTGTCAATCCTCCTTCTTTGTATTTGTGTTGGTTTTGGCTGTTAATTTGCTTTTTTTATTCGTTTAAGATTTTTTGATCCTATAACTTAAAAGTAAACAAAGAAATATGCTTTTTTCCAACATTAGTACCGAAAATGGTTGATTTTATGCCTTGTTTGATGTAATTTATATGTTGCATTTTGTGCACATCTAATACCACCACACTTGAATCTTTTCTTGTACTCAAGCAAAACTCTATAATGTGGCTTACACACCCAAACGGAATTGATAGAAGAAAAGGTTTTGGGTTTATCTTTAGAGTATCGAGAATCCAAGTTATAAATTTATTTTGTTTTTATTTTATTTACAATTTTATTTGTCGTGATTTATTTAGAACATATTTTAAGAAAAACTATTGTCTTGGGCATAACATGCCTTTATAAAAGTCTATTTAGTTATATACAAATTTACATACCTTACAACTGGTCACTCAACACTCGGCCGATGGTGTTTAAGCGAAACGCTCGGACCCGATGTGGTGCTTACGGCTACCATAGGCTTGACAAATAATCAAACCTTCTTATTTGTGACGTTTAATCTTTGTAAATATCAAGAAGGCTTCAAAGGGTAAGTTTTGGCTAGGGTAGGTATTTTTGGGTAAAAATGGTGAAAAACGTAAAAGTGTCGGTTTTTTCAAACAATTTTTATGGCTTAGAGAGAAAAAAAAACTTTAACCAATGTTTTTTTAGCTAAGTTGAAACTAAGCCATACTTTGTTATTTATAACCGAACTTGTTACTAAAAATAAATGGTGTAAATAAAAGTAATTTTTGTGGATGTGGGTGGTTGTTTTTGCAAAAGTTTATATTTTGCAGCTTTAGAAACGAAAGGGTTAAGGCTCAAAGGGGTTTAACTAGGGGGATATAAGGAAAATAAAGGTTTAAAATGAAAAATAGGTTATAATCCTAATGCCTCTATCATTTACTTACTTGGATTAGTGTCAGTAAGGATTGGAAATGTATTGCTTTGCCAAGTTCTAGATTTGTAAAAACCAAATGGGCTATTCGGACAAGAAACAAAAAATTGAGCAATTAGTATAGATATGACTTTGTATGCTCGGTAAAGGCTCAAAAACTCACTTTTGTGGGAAAGGGTTATAATGTAAAAGTGTATAAATAATCAAGTTTTACAAAGATTTGTTATGCTTGTTTTTATAGTTTTCTTATTTGGTTCTTTTTATCATGACATTATCAGGTGTAAATTTGTAAAACATAATTCTTAGAAATTATTTTTCCCAAACTAAACCAAGGTAAGAAAAAATGAAACATTTAAAAAAATATTTGGGGTGATTAGCGGTTTTCCAAGGCGAGTTTTATGTAATACTTGATTTTAGGACAAACGATTCGAGGTTTTAACATCCCCCACACGTAAACTAGATATTGTCCTCAATATGTCCCAATTATGATTTATTTTGATTAAATGTGCAAAAAGTGGGGTTAAACAACAAATTTTTAAGGTTACTAGGCACTGGGCATGGCCCCATTTTCAAGTTGCTAGTAACATGAATTTTGAAAAGCTTACAGAAGGTTGGGCACAGGGTCGTGGGCTATGGGCACGATCCTGTGGAAATTGTCTGTAACAGATTGGGAGTTGTGTTTCATCGATTGGCGTCTGATTTCTTAGCTTGGGGACCACTATGCTTACTGTGTCCAAGCCTCCCAAGGTACCTGTAAGCTATAATCCTACTAAAATACAACAATCTAACACAAAATAACAAGTTTCCTACGTTACGAGCGTTCACTTGTTCAACCATCATCACATGAAAAGAAAAATAAAAATACAAGAAAGTAAATTGTTTAGAGAATCAAATTGTTCATCGGGACGTAGCCTGGAAAATACCAAATTGTTCAAAGTTCAAAGAGAGATAACCTGAAGGATTGATCTGTTCCCCACCACCGCCGTCACCTACTCCGAGTCCATGTCCTTGCCCTTTTCCTCATCCTCTTCTTCGTCATGATACGCCATGTGCTCCTGGATGAGGTAATGTCGTTTTGCATGCTAACGATATTGCGTTCCATGCTTCCGATCCGGCTACTTGAGCTTTGTCCTAAGCTATAAGCGTTCCTATACACTTTGAGGTTTTCCTTCATGATATTGTATAAATTTTGGAGGTTAGGAAAATCACCTCTTCCTTTAGAGTAGGAGTTCGGGGCGTGTCCGTAGTATCCAGGACGGTTAGGGTCATCTTCGATTACGAGGACCTCATCCGGGTCATTTGGGTTCCAAACTCGGCCACATGCATCCTTAAAGCGCTTGAGACCATTATTGCAATCGATGATAAAACCCAAGCTTCGACATAAGGCTAGATCGGCATTCACCACACTCAATCCCTTGTGAAACCCACTCGAAGTGCGCCTAATGTAATCCTTGAATAGCTTGGCGATCCATCCTTCAAAAAATATCGGTGTGCGGGTGTTGGTGGTGGCATTTGCGACCATGTTCATCTTTAGGTTTGATTATTTTATCGTGTATGTTTTTCATGCGTTCTTTATAAATTTCGGAGTTGGAATATGCTTGATTTCTCATTTCTTCTAATCCATTTAACCGATAGAATTGATTTTTACTGAAAGTTTCTTGGTCTAGGTTTACGTTTTTTATGCCCATTATGCTTTGTGTGTGATTTCTACTGGAAGGTGACATTTTTTCCCATAGACGAGCTTATATAGGGTAGTGCCTTTTGGTGTTTTATAGACTATTCGAAAGGCCGATAAATCATCGTCTAATTTATCCGTCCAGTCTTTTTTTTATTTTGACCCACAGTTTTTTCTAAGATTCTTTTTAAACCACGATTGGTTACTTCGGCTTGGCCATTGGTTTGGGGGTGATAGGCGGTTGAAACACGATAATACACCCCATATTTTGTTAAAATTTTGTTTAATTGGTAATTACAAAAATGGGTGCCTCTACCACTAATAAACGTTTCTGGAGTGCCAAAAATGGGTGCCTCTACCGCTAACTCTTCCATTATTTGTTGGAAGAGCTTCGGCTTCGGCCCATTTAGACATGTAATCAACTGCTACAAGAATATATTTTTCCCACTTGATGGTGGGAAAGATACCATAGAAAAACACGATAGGAACGAGTTTATCAAAAGCAAATACTACGACAAGTAATTCTTTTTAGGTAGCTGTATAATTTTCTTAAGCATCATTAAGAGTTTTACTTGCATAGTATATTGGGTGAAAATGTTTTTCTTTTCGTTGTCCTAAGACGACTCCAACTACAAAGTCGCTTGCAACGCACATGATTTCAAAAGATAATTTCCAATCGGGCGCTATCATTATTGGTGCATTGACTAGCATTTCTTTTAGTGTAAGAAAAGCTTTATTGCAATCATTGTCGAAGATGAATGGTGCATCTTTTTCAAGTAATTTTGTTAGAGGACTAGAGGTTTTTGAAAAGTCTTTGATAAATCGCCTATAAAATCCGGCATGTCCTAAGAAGCTTCATATGGCTCGAACGGGGGATGGGGAGGTAATCGGGAAATAGTGTCTATTTTTGCCCGATCAACTTCCATTCCTTCGCTTAAGATTTTATGACCGAGTACTATTCCCTCCGTTACCATGAAATGGCATTTTTTCCCAATTAAGGGCGAGATTAGTTTTCTCACATCGGGATCCAAGATTGTCGAGGCATTGGTCATATGTGTCTCCAAAGATAGAAAAATCGTGCATAAAACTTCCATGGTTTTTTCTATCATATCGCGGAAGATGGCCACCATGCAACGTTGAAATGTTGAGGGGGCATTGCATAGACCAAAAGGCATGTGTCAATAAGCAAAGGTTCCATATGGACATGTAAAATTTGTTTTTTTATTGGTCCCCCGGTGCTATTGGGATTTGAAAATATCTGGAGAAGCCATCTAAAAAACAATAAAATCTATGACCGCATAGTCTTTCTAGCATTTGGTCGATAAATTACAAAGGAAAGTGGTCTTTCCTTGTTGGATCGTTTAATTTGCGATAGTCTATACATACCCTCCATCTGGTGACGGTTCTTGTTGGAATAAGTTCATTTTTTTATTAGTTACAACCGTCATACCTCATTTTTTGGTACTACTTGGACGGGGCTCACCCAATGGATATCGGAAACAGGATAGATGAGTCCAACATCTACTAGTTTGATGACTTCATTTTTAACCACTTTTTGTACATTTGGATTTACTCTTCTTTGTGGTTGTATTACAGTTTTAAAGTCATCTTCCATTAAAATTTTGTGTGTACACATGGACGGAGTAATGCCTTTGATGTCCACAAGTTTCCATGCGATTGCTTTTTTTTTTTTCAAAAGTTTTATTAATTTTTTTTTTCAAAAAATTTTAGTTTTGAAAAAATGATGACGGGGAGCTTACCATGATCGTCTAAGAATGCGTATTCTAGACCTTTTGGTAGTTCCTTGAGTTCGACCGTCAGTGGGACTTCAAGAGACCACTTAGTTTCTTCTTTACTAAGATCGATGGCCCAAAAGGTTTATAACCGAACTTGTTTCTAAAAATAAATGGTGTAAATAAAAAGTAATTTTTGTGGATGTGGGTGGTTGTTTTTGCAAAATTTTATATTTTTCAGCTTTAGAAACGAAAGGGTTAAGGCTCAAAGGGGTTTAACTAGGGGGATATAAGGAAAATAAAGGTTTAAAATGAAAAAATAGGTTATAATCCTAATGCTTCTATCATTTACTTACTTGGATTAGTGTCAGTAAGGATTGGAAATGTATTGCTTTGCAAAGTTCTAGATTTGTAAGAACCAAATGGGCTATTCGGACAAGAAACAAAAAATTGAGCAATTAGTATAGATATGACTTTGTATGCTCGGTAAAGGCTCAAAAAACTCACTTTTGTGGGAAAGGGTTATAATGTAAAAGTGTATAAATAATCAAGTTTGACAAAGATTTGTTATGCTTGTTTTTATAGTTTTCTTATTTGGTTGTTTTTATCATGACACTATCAGGTGTAAATTTGTAAAACATAATTCTTAGAACTTATTTTTCCCAAACTAAACCAAGGTAAGAAAAAATGAAACATTTAAAAAATATATTTGGGGTGATTAGCGGTTTTCCAAGGCGAGTTTTATGTAATACTTGATTTTAGGACAAACGATTCAAGGTTTTAACATCCCCCACACGTAAAGTAGATATTGTCCTCCATGTGTCTCAATTATGATTTATTTTGATTAAATGTGCAAAAAGTGGGGTTAAACAACAAATTTTTAAGGTTACTAGGCACTGGGCATGGCCCCATGGTCAAAGTGCCAGTAACATGAATTTTGAAAAGCTTACAGAAGGTTGGGCACAGGGTCGTGGGCTATGGGCACGATCCTGTGGAAATTGTCTGTAACAGATTGGGAGCTGTGTTTCATCGATTGGCGTCTGATTTCTTAGCTTGGGGACCACTATGCTTACTGTGTCCAAGCCTCCCAAGGTACCTGTAAGCTATAATCCTACTAAAATACAACAATCTAACACAAAATAACAAGTTTCCTACGTTACGAGCATTCACTTGTTCAACCATCATCACATGAAAAGAAAAATAAAAATACAAGAAAGTAAATTATTTAGAGAATCAAATTGTTCATCGAGACGTAGCCTGGAAAATACCAAATTGTTCAAAGTTCAAAGAGAGATAACCTGAAGGATTGATCTGTTGCCTACCATCGCCATCACCTACTCCGAGTCCATGTCCTTGCCCTTTTCCTCATCCTCTTCTTCGTCATGATACGCCATGTGCTCCTGGATGAGGTAATGTCGTTTTGCATGCTAACGATATTGCGTTCCATGCTTCCTGTCACACCCTCAATTTCCACTTGCGGAGTTTTACCGCGAGGCGTGTGAACAAACTAGAATCCGAGACACTAGTAACGTCGAACGACTCTATATGATTTGTTTATACGTTTTCCAAAATCATTTGTTTAACCATTCATGGTTATTTTTAAATTGTCTTAGTTTGGTTTCAATGTTTAGCGGAAGCATCAGTTTTAAAGTTGAGCGGAAGCATTAAAGTAAAGTAAAGGAACGGGCGCCAACACAAACGCCAAAACTAAAGAAAACCCAAACAATATTCGTAAATGAGACTCGATAAAAAGATGTCTTGATCAATGCAAGTGAGTGCACCTAGAGCTCCTAGCGTCCTGAGAAACATGTAAAGAAACAAGTGTCAACATTAAAGAAGAGTGAGTTCACAGGTTTTCATAAGTTCATTAGTTCGGTTATAAGTTTGTTTTCCCCCGTTATCCCTAACCCGGAATAACGATATAGTTCCATTACTCCAAACCCGGAATAATAATGATGTTGGTTCCATTATTCCTAACCCGGAATAATATTGTTGTTTGTTCCATTATTCCTAACCCGGAATAATATTGTTGTTTCCATTATTCCTAACCCGGAATAATATTGTTGGTTCGTAATTAAGTTCAATGTTAACATGTAGGTAGCGAGCCTAAAGTTATGTCACATAGGTGTTCGCGATCGAAGCAGACTGTTGTGCCTCCGTGTTTCCAGGCCTATCACTGACCATGGCGAAAGTTAGGCTAAATTATTCACCCGTTGACCATACCCGGTCGGCTAGCGCGACTAGCTCGGGTGGGGCTTGTCGGGCCCAGTAGTACTACTTATAATTTCCCCGCTATCTAACCCAATACTAACGATCCGAGAGTTTGTCGAGGACTTCCGTGATATAGCTGCTTAGTGACCATAACGTACATTAACATTAACTTAGTTACCGAATAGTTTAACGACGTTAATTTCGTATAACGTAAAGAGATAGAGTTGTAGAGTGTACACATGTTTCTCCCCCTGTTGTTTAAAATCGGATAAAAATTAGGGGCCGTGAACTCACCTTTAGTTGCTCGGTTAGTGTAACACAGAAGTAGCAAATGATGGGACCGCTAATCGCGTCCTAACAAGTCAATCGATTTAGAGTTAGTGTGTGAACACACTGATACAAACCCTACTCATAACTATCATACAATGCGGCACACATGATAACAAATTCGAAAACACAATCATGCATGCAAAGTATTATCATACCAACATAATGATCAAACCAACTTATCATGAACACAAATCAACTCATACAACATTTTGGTACACACATTCGCAAGTAATCAAGTTTCAGCTTGTATGCTCATACCTAGGCTGTTTTCGAGGATTTTTATAAAATAGTTCCAACATTCCAAAAATTTCAATTTTTCTATAGAAGGTGTCAACTAAACTGTAGAATTTTATGTAAATTTTTTCAAGTCCTAACACTTTACCAATTATTCATAAACATTTATATACTAGGCTGCAGTCAGATTCGTCGCTTTCTGACTGCAGTCCACGGGAGAATTTATTTAAAAATCATCGTTCATCCAATTAACAAAATTCCAGTGGTAGTTTCCCGGAAATTTCCATCTCCAGTTGCTGTACAAATTTCGTGACCCAACCCTCTACAGATTATGAGACCCGACTCGATAAACAACTAACAAATTTTCAGAATTTACACAGCTTCAGTTACTGCACTTAATTGACAACTTAATAATATCAAACGACCTCAGAAAAATATGAATCCAGTGCCATTAGAAGCGTTTTTCAAAAATATACGTTTTAGGCTTCAGAAAATCCGCTTTTTGATAAATAATAACCAAGTTACAGCCAATTGAAGTTGGCTGTAAACACCATTCAGCATCCTGTTTTCAACCTTTATCGCAATAGAACACGCTTTAACAATCGAGATGTTAAATATGAACGATCAAGAACAGATTTTTCAATCATATATCATCATGTACATCATACTCATGCAAACTCTAATCATATTATATGGTTTTTATCACAAAACGCAGCCTATGTTCCTTTTATTCAACTAATCGTCTTAATCACAATTCTTGCACAAATAATCGAACTAACATCATAACTCTTTCAATATCATGATTCTACCATTACATACAAGCATGATCAATAGTTCATAAACCCTAACATGATTTGCGAAACAATAGAAAACCCTAACCTTTAACAATGGAGATTAACGAACCGGGAACGAGATTGGAATCACTTCGGGTTTTGGGGAAGGTTGCGATCGAGAGAAGGAGTGGGAACGGCTGCCGTCGGCTGATTCTTGGAGCTAGGGTTCCTTATTTTTTTTTTGTTAAAACAACCCTCATGCACACATATCTATATATAGTGTAAGGAAGGAAAGAAAAGGATCAAAGGGTTTGTGGTTTGGTGCTTGCGGCTGCAAAGGGTTTGGGTGGGGCGGTTTGGGCCTTTAACTTGAGCCTCAAGTTTTGATTAATTCCTTGAGTCGCAAGGAAGTGAGGTCGACATGTTTCGCGGCTCGGTTCGGTTCGTCTATCTATTTACTATATATATTTTTATAACTAAAAATCACGAAATCAAAACATGACATAATAACTCACCAAACTTATAAACGTCTAATACACATAGCACGTAATTCACTTGATAAGTTCACAAAGTTAGCGTAGTTATTTCGAGCGTGTAAATTAAATCTCCGAATCAATTTAGCGTAGGAATGAATAACCGTGAAGTAGTGCGTTTAAGATACCTGAAAAACCGGGATGTCACATTATCCCCATGTTGAAAGAATTTTCGTCCCGAAAATTGAGTAAACGCGGTTTAGAATGCAACGCACAGGTTTAGAATGCAACGCACAAAGATTTAGTTCGTTAACAATGGGACAAGAAATTACAAGAAATTCCCAGGTTGTCACATCATCCCCATGTTGAAAGAATTTTCGTCCCGAAAATTTAGTTGGTGGTAACGTTAGCTTGCTACTCAGCTGCAAAGAGGTGTCGGTATTGGCTTTTCATTTGGTCCTCTCTTTCCCACGTGAACTCCGGTCCACGCTTAGAATCCCAACGAACCTTGACGATCGGTATCTTGCTGTGCCTTCGAGTCTTGATCTCACGATCCATGATCTCGATAGGTTGTTCCACAAAGTGCAGTTGTTCATCCACTTGAATCTCATCCAATGGAATGACTAGGGTTTCATCTGATAGACACTTCTTCATATTTGACACGTGAAAAACGTTGTGAACTCCACTGAGTTCGGTAGGAAGGTCTAATTGATAAGCTACGGGTCCGATACGTTTCAAGATCACAAACGGGCCTACGTACCGTGGGTTTAGTTTGCCTCGTTTCCCAAAGCGGATTACACCCTTCCAAGATGACACCTTCAGTAGGACGCGGTCGCCTACTTGAAATTCGAGCGGTTTGCGTTGTTGATCAGCGTAGCTTTTCTGTCGATCTCGTGCCGCTGCCATGTGGTTTCTGATTTGTACAATCTTTTCAGTAGCCTCAAGTATCAACTCAGGGCCTGTGAGTTTACTGTCACCGACTTCTGCCCAACAGACCGGTGATCTACATTTACGACCGTATAATGCTTCAAACGGTGCTGCCGATATACTCGTATGGTAACTGTTGTTATACGAGAATTCCACTAGAGGCAGATGGATTTCCCAACTATTCCCGAAGTCTATCACGCATGCCCTAAGCATGTCTTCCAAGGTCTGAATGGTCCTTTCGATTTGACCATCCGTCTGAGGGTGATAAGCTGTGCTCATATCTAAGCGTGTACCCAACGCTTTCTGAAGTGACTGCCAAAAGTTGGACGTGAAACGAGCATCTCTGTCTGAGATGATGGATGTTGGCACTCCGTGCCGAGAAACTACTTCCTTAATGTAGATGCGAGTCAACTTATCCATCTTATCTGTTTCTTTAATCGCTAGGAAGTGTGCGGACTTAGTTAACCCAGATGGTATCGCAACCACCCAAAGTTCGCGGGAGTTTAGTGATGAAGTCCATCGAGATCTGATCCCATTTCCACACCGGGATCTCAGGTTGTTGAAGTAGGCCCGATGGCTTCTGATACTCTACCTTGACTTTTGCACAAGTCAAACACTTGCTCACGTAGGTGGCTATATCAGCTTTCATGTTGGGCCACCAGTACGCGGCTTTAAGGTCTTGATACATCTTATCCGAACCAGGATGGACAGAGTATCGGGATTTGTGAGCTTCGTCCATGACTAGCTTTTTGAGGTCTCCGTAGAGAGGTACCCATATGCGATTCATGAAATACCAGGCTCCATTGGGTTTTACTTCCCAATCGCGTTCCATTTTTCCCACTGATTCGGCCTTGATGTTTTCTTCCTTAACTGCTTCTAACTGCGCGTCGCGTATCTGTTCGGGTAACCCCGAATGAATGGTGAATTGTAGTGCTCGTACCCGATGAGGTTTCAAGTGTTCCTTCCTACTGAGGGCATCAGCTACCATGTTAGCTTTACCCGGGTGATACCGAATGGCACATTCATAATCATTCAGGAGTTCGACCCAGCGACGCTGTCGCATGTTCAACTCCTTCTGGTCAAAGATGTGTTGGAGGCTCTTGTGATCTGTATAGATTGTGCACTTTGTTCCATATAGGTAGTGTCTCCAAATCTTAAGTGCAAACACTACTGCTCCCAATTCCAGGTCATGTGTTGTGTAGTTTTTCTCGTGAACCTTCAATTGTCGGGACGCATACGCGATGACCATATCACGTTGCATGAGTACGCATCCCAATCCCTGAATGGAAGCATCACAATATACTACAAAATCATCTGTCCCTTCCGGCAAAGACAGAATGGGTGCACTGCAAAGCTTCTGCTTCAGCAATTGAAATGCCGCTTCCTGCTTGTCACCCCAAGCATACTTGGTGCCTTTCTGGGTGAGGGTGGTAAGCGGTTGCACGATCTTTGAAAATCCCTCGATGAAACGTCTGTACTAACCAGCCAAACCCAAAAATTGGCGGATCTCTGTCGGTGTCCTGGGTGCTTCCAAGTTTTTGATAGCTTCAATCTTGGCGGGGTCGACGTGGATACCCTTTTCATTCACGATATGCCCGAGGAACTGAATTTCCCGAATCCAGAAATCACACTTTGAAAGCTTGGCATATAGTTTCTCCTGTTGAAGTAATTCCAGCAGTAATCGTAGATGTTCAGCATGTTCAGCTTCACCTTTAGAGTAGATGAGTATGTCATCGATGAACACAATGACAAACTTGTCGAGATATGGTTTACACACACGGTTCATGAGGTCCATTAACACCGCGGGTGCGCTGGTGAGACCGAAGGGCATGACCAAGAACTCATAATGGCCATACCGAGTACGAAATGCCGTCTTAGTGATATCCTCCTCCCTGACACGTAACTGGTGATAACCGGACCGTAGATCAATCTTGGAGTAGTAGCTTGACCCTTGAAGTTGGTCGAAGATATCGTCGATGCGAGGTAATGGGTATCGGTTCTTGATAGTAACCTTATTGAGTTCCCTGTAGTCGATGCACATGCGGATGGTCCCGTCCTTCTTCTTGACAAAAAGGACTGGAGCTCCCCATGGCGAAGTACTGGGTCGGATAAATCCTTTTTCTAACAATTCCTGAAGCTGGGTAGACAGCTCTTGCAGCTCGGCTGGAGCTAGGCGGTATGACGCCTTGGCTATGGGAGTTGCATGGTTCGTCAATTCAATTTCAAACTCCATTTGTCGATGTGGTGGAAGACCAGGTAACTCCTCTGGAAATACATCGGAAAAATCACGGACGACGGGGATATCTTCTATACGCTTCTCGCCCTTAGGCTGTTCGGTGACCAGTGCGAGAAAAGCGAAGGAGTTCTTCCTCCGAAGATACTTCTGTGCTTGCATGTAAGAGATGTTGTTTGTGACGGCGCCTGCCTTCTCGCCTTGCACCGTCAAGATTTCGTCGTTAGAGAGCGGAATACGGATAGCTTTCTCGAAACAGAGAACTTCGGCTCGGACGTCGGATAGCCAGTCCATTCCGGCTACCACGTCAAAACTACCCAGGGTAGTTGTCATCAGATCAATGGTAAACGTGTGACCCGCGAGTTTGAGTTGACAGCCAGATACTAAATGGGTCACATCTACAAATTTACCATCGGCTAGTTCTTTGACGTAAGGGGTCTCTAGGGGTTTAGGCGTGAGATTTAGGTTCTTCCTAAAAGACTCCGATATAAAACTCCTATCCGCACCCGTATCAAAAAGTACAGTAGCAAAATGTTCGTTAAGGGGAAACTTACCGGTGACCACGTTCGAGTCGTTTCTGGCCTCTCCGCGGCCTAGCGTAAATGCACGACCTTTGGCACGTTGTTGTTGCTATTGTTGTGGTTGTTGTGGTTGTTATTGTTGTGGTTGTTGTGGTTCCCACCATTGTTGTTGTTGTTACGAAGCTGTGGGCAGTCTCGTTTGAAGTGGGCACTGCTACCACACTGATAGCACCCCTTGTTAATACCCTGCGGCTGACCCTGGTGTTGATTTTGATTTTGTCGGGACATGATTTCCCCGCGACAATCCTTTGCCGCGTGTCCCACTTTGCCACATCGTTGGCAGCGATTTCCGGCACAAGGGCCGTGATGATGAAGGTTACAATGATTACATTGTGGCTTTCGACCCACATAGCCGCTTGTGTTCTGGGTGTTGTTGGTGGGCTGATTATTATGACCCCGGTTGCTGTTGAAATTATTGAACCGTTTCTGGTTCCCTTGTTGTGGCTGGGCTGACGAACTGTCGAGCAGACGAGTCTTCAAATTTTCTTTTATTATCAGGGACCACTTCAGTTGCACCCCGAGATGGCAACTTCTTTTGTTCCACCGCCTTATCGGTGAGTTTGTCCGCCAACCTGATCGCTTGATGCTCAGTCGCAGGGTTGCTAGCCATTACCATGCCCTGGATCTCGGGGACCAGACCCCCAAGGTAAAACTCGAGTCGTTTCTCCATGGCGTTGGCCAGATCGGGACATAGAAATACCAGGTCATGATGTTTCGCTGTGTATGCTTCAATTTCAGATCCCACCATTTTGTGGTTCCATAATGCTTGCTCCAACTGCTGAACCCTGTCTCGCGGACAGTACTCCTCTTTGATTAGGGCCTTAAACTCGGCCCAGGCCATTGCGTTTGCAGCAATAAGTCCACGCGTTTGGACTTGTGTATTCCACCAAGTTAGTGCCCCATCCTCCAACGTTGAGGCAGCATACTTGACCTTGTTGGCCTCCAGACAATTGCACATTTCGAACACTGATTCGGACTTTTCAATCCAACGGACCAGTCCTATGGGTCCTTCTGCACCCGTGAATTTGCTCGGTTTCGCATCGAGGAACATCTTGTAGGGGTTAAGACCCCCTCCTGCTGACAGAGGATAGGTAGTCAGCAAGAAAGTCTACTAGCCCAACTATTAGATTTTCCCATGAAATTTAATAATGGTTACCTGCTGGTGGGTTTTGAACACCTGCCAGTGCAGCATTCACGTGTTCTTGGATCATTGTGGCTAATTCTTCAGGCGTCATGTTGAGGTTTCTGCGACGTCCAGTTGCCATTTTAGATGAGTCAGTCTTCAACGTCTCCATCTTCCAAGTTGCTCTCGTTGCCGTCATCCTCCGCGGCGTTTCCAGCTTCTACAGCCGGGTCTTCCTCCGGATCCTCCTCTGGATCCTCCTCTTCTTCCTCTACCGGCGCTGGAGGGGCCGGTGCTGGTGCGGGTACTGGTATAGGTGCCTGATTCTGCTCTAGTTCTTGGATCCTCCAGCCGGACTCAAGGACTCTGTCTTCGAGCCAGTCAGCCCTCAGCTGCTCAGCACGAAGATCTTTACGAGCTATCTTATTCTCATATTGCTCTTCCTCGAGCTCTCCAGTCTTTCCCGTTAATTGACGTATCATCCATCCCTGTACTTCGATAGTTTCCTGCATTCTATCTAGTTGTTCCTGTTGTTTTCTTATCATATCCCTAAGTAGGTCGTCCCCTACTTCTAACGAGTTAACCGGTTCGACCGGTATAGCGGTGGTCGGACGGGGGGACGACTCCTCTCCTAGAGCGAGTCTTTTCCTAGCAGCTGAGCGTGTCTCCACGCCATGAGGTGGTGAGGGTTCGACCATAGGTGCCTTCCCCGGCGCCCTTGGTTGTAAAGGTTTGTCGGATGATGATGATGACATTGCCTGTTGGGTTGTGTAGTTGGTTACGAGTTGCGTTCATCACAATATACATTTATATTTTACGTAACATAGTTGTAGTACAACACGTAACAAGATATCACAGTTCAGTGCCAAACTAAGTCTAGTGTCGTGTAATCAGCTATAGTTTAGGTCTACTTTTAATGCAAACCTGGTTCTCTATAGCTAGAGGATCTGATACCAATCTGTCACACCCTCAATTTCCACTTGCGGAGTTTTACCGCGAGGCGTGTGAACAAACCAGAATCCGAGACACTAGTAACGTCGAACGACTCTATATGATTTGTTTATACGTTTTCCAAAATCATTTGTTTAACCATTCATGGTTATTTTTAAATTGTCTTAGTTTGGTTTCAATGTTTAGCGGAAGCATCAGTTTTAAAGTTGAGCGGAAGCATTAAAGTAAAGTAAAGGAACGGGCGCCAACACAAACGCCAAAACTAAAGAAAACCCAAACAATATTCGTAAATGAGACTCGATAAAAAGATGTCTTGATCAATGCAAGTGAGTGCACCTAGAGCTCCTAGCGTCCTGAGAAACATGTAAAGAAACAAGTGTCAACATTAAAGAAGAGTGAGTTCACATGTTTTCATAAGTTCATTAGTTCGGTTATAAGTTTGTTTTCCCCCGTTATCCCTAACCCGGAATAACGATATAGTTCCATTATTCCAAACCCGGAATAATAATGATGTTGGTTCCATTATTCCTAACCCGGAATAATATTGTTGTTTGTTCCATTATTCCTAACCCGGAATAATATTGTTGTTTCCATTATTCCTAACCCGGAATAATATTGTTGGTTCGTAATTAAGTTCAATGTTAACATGTAGGTAGCGAGCCTAAAGTTATGTCACATAAGTGTTCGCGATCGAAGCTGACTGTTGTGCCTCCGTGTTTCCAGGCCTATCACTGACCATGGCGAAAGTTAGGCTAAATTATTCACCCGTTGACCATACCCGGTCGGCTAGCGCGACTAGCTCGGGTGGGGCTTGTCGGGCCCAGTAGTACTACTTATAATTTCCCTGCTATCTAACCCAATACTAACGATGCGAGAGTTTGTCGAGGACTTCCGTGATATAGCTGCTTAGTGACCATAACGTACATTAACATTAACTTAGTTACCGAATAGTTTAACGACGTTAATTTCGTATAACGTAAAGAGATAGAGTTGTAGAGTGTACACATGTTTCTCCCCCTGTTGTTTAAAATCGGATAAAAATTAGGGGCTATGAACTCACCTTTAGTTGCTCAGTTACTGTAACACAGAAGTAGCAAATGATGGGACCGCTAATCGCGTCCTAACAAGTCAATTGATTTAGAGTTAGTGTGTGAACACACTGATACAAACCCTACTCATAACTATCATACAATGCGGCACACATGATAACAAATTCGAAAACACAATCATGCATGCAAAGTATTATCATACCAACATAATGATCAAACCAACTTATCATGAACACAAATCAACTCATACAACATTTTGGTACACACATTCGAAAGTAATCAAGTTTCAGCTTGTATGCTCATAACTAGGCTGTTTTCGAGGATTTTTATAAAATAGTTCCAACATTCCAAAAATTCCAATTTTTTTACAGAAGGTGTCAACTAAACTGTAGAATTTTATGTAAATTTTTTCAAGTCCTAACACTTTACCAATTATTCATAAACATTTATATACTAGGCTGCAGTCAGATTCGTCGCTTTCTGACTGCAATCCACGGGAGAATTTATTTAAAAATCATTGTTCATCCAATTAACAAAATTCCAGTGGGAGTTTCCCGGAAATTTCCATCTCCAGTTTCTGTACAAATTTCGTGACCCAAACCTCTACAGATTATGAGATCCGACTCGATAAACAACTAACAAATTTTCAGAATTTACACAGCTTCAGTTACTGCACTTAATTGACCACTTAAAAATATCAAACGACCTCAGAAAAATATGAATCCAGTGCCATTAGAAGCGTTTTTAAAAAATATACGTTTTAGGCTTCAGAAAATCCGCTTTTCGATAAATAATAACCAAGTTACAGCCAATTGAAGTTGGCTGTAAACACCATTCAGCATCCTGTTTTCAACCTTTATCGCAATAGAACACGCTTTAACAATCGAGATGTTAAATATGAACGATCAAGAACAGATTTATCAATCATATATCATCATGTACATCATACTCATGCAAACCCTAATCATATTATATGGTTTTTATCACAAAACGCAGCCTATGTTCCTTTTATTCAACTAATCGTCTTAATCACAATTCTTGCACAAATAATCGAACTAACAACATAACTCTTTCAATACCATGATTCTACCATTACATACAAGCATGATCAATAGTTCATAAACCCTAACATGATTTGCGAAACAATAGAAAACCCTAACCTTTAACAATGGAGATTAACGAACCGGGAACGAGATTGGAATCACTTCGGGTTTTGGGGAAGGTTGCGATCGAGAGAAGGAGTGGGAAGGGCTGCCGTCGGCTGATTCTTGGAGCTAGGGTTCCTTATTTTTTTTTTTTTTGTTAAAACAACCCTCATGCATACATATCTATATATAGTGTAAGGAAGGAAAGAAAAGGATCAAAGGGTTTGCGGTTTGGTGCTTGCGGCCGCAAAGGGTTTGGATGGGGCGGTTTGGGCCTTTAACTTGAGCCTCAAGTTTTGATTAATTCCTTGAGTCGCAAGGAAGTGAGGTCGACATGTTTTGCGGCTCGGTTCGGTTCGACTATCTATTTACTATATATATTTTTATAACTAAAAATCACGAAATCAAAACATGACATAATAACTCACCAAACTTATAAACGTCTAATACACATAGCACGTAATTCACTTGATAAGTTCACAAAGTTAGCGTAGATATTTCGAGCATGTAAATTAAATCTCCGAATCAATTTAGCGTAGGAATGAATAACCGTGAAGTAGTGCGTTTAAGATACCTGAAAAACCGGGATGTCACACTTCCGATCCGGCTGCTTGAGCTTTGTCCCAAGCTATAAGCGTTCCTATACACTTTGAGGTTTTCCTTCATGATATTGTATAAATTTTGGAGGTTAGGAAAATCACCTCTTCCTTTAGAGTAGGAGTTCGGGGCGTGTCCGGAGTATCGAGGACGGTTAGGGTCATCTTCGGTTACGAGGACCTCATCCGGGTCATTTGGGTTCCACACTCGGCCACATGCATCCTTAAAGCGCATGAGACCATTGTTGCAATCGATGATAAAACCCAAGCTTCGACATAAGGATAGATCGGCATTCACCACACTCAATCCCTTGTGAAACCCACTCGAAGTGCGCCTAATGTAATCCTTGAATAGTATGGTGATCCATCCTTCAAAAAATATCAGTGTGCGGGTGTTGGTGGTGGCATTTGCGGCCATGTTCATCAACAACATGTGGGCGACATCGATAGGTTGGCGATTCAGGATGCAATATAGGCAAGTTAGCTCCTGAAGATTTACCACCCCACCACTATCCTTCCTTTGGCACAAAAAGCCACTAATGACCCGATAAATGTATCGGATTAGAGGGTCCCTTATCTTAGTGCTTTTTGTGCTGCTCGGATCATAATGTCCATCCCCAATCTGTGCCTATGCAGCTTGTCTCAGGTTATCTGGGAGTTCACGGACTCCTTCCGTGAAGTCAGGCTAAGCTGTGTCTTCCTCAGTGTATAGCCCAATATTCACGTCAAACTGGGCCACGGAAATGCTATACCATTCCTCCACACCTAAACTGAACTGCATTCAACTCAAATAGATCCGGCTCATTTTTCTCAAAAATGAGTGTGCTTAAGAATTCCATGTTGTACTCGTGAATGGATCTGAGTTGGGTCACTAGAAATGTAGGAGTGACAAGTGATCAGAGCATCGTATCACTCCATTTGCCCCACAGTTTCAAGCATGGTATAACACACTTGTTCTGGTGGTTCTTCGTACCTCGCCTAGAGCACTTCAAAGCGGTTTTTATACTCGAGCTCCGAAATTTTGAACCTTATGAACTTATAAGGTGCCATTCCTGTAATAAAGAACCAATAAGACAATCAGGGTGTTAAAATTTATATGAAAAAGGGAATCAGGGAGTCTGGACACGGCCTCGTACCTACAAGGCACGACCCCATGTCTGCAGAATGGGGTGCTTACGGCCCCGTGGTGAACCTTCTGTTAACCCAATTTTAAGGTTTTCGAGCCGGCTTTGAAAAATTCAAAATTTTTGGTTCATCATGTGCGGTTTACCCCGAAATCAAACCCCGAGTATCAATTCTGCGCAAACTACTTGTTTACCCCTTCGATTTTAACTTTTTCCAGTTATGAACGAGGGTTTGTGGAAAACTCTTTGGACAATCTGAGTTTTCTAAAAATGATTGGTTATTTACTTCCTAAAACACTTCTATTTAATGCTAGTAACAAGATCTAAGCAAAAATTTTAGATTGGCATAGGTCTAGCTCAAGAACCCTAGATTTTCCCCAAATTTTTGATGTTAAACTACATGCAAAGTGTTAATCTAACTAATCATGATGTTAGAATCGTACCTTTTTGATGGATTTTGGTAAGAAATCGTCAAAAATCTTCGGAAAAAGGAGAGAAACCGGCTGCTCTAGAGAAACGGGTCGTGGTTTTGTGTTGAAAAAGTGAATAAACAAAGGTTATAAACCCGTCTGTAGATTTGCCACGGCCTCGTGGCCATTTTATTTTGTGTGTGTCCATTTCTCTAAGGGTTCCCTTTTTCGTACTTACCTGTTTCGCGTTCATTTTGCTTCTTCCAAATGTACCTACAAGATATTTTAAAAGAAAGAAAGATATACATATTTACAATTAACGTTTGGTTACCCCTTGATTACTTATCCGCTTCTTGGAATGTTATTTCAACTTCCTCATCCTCAAGGAAACCTCTATAGAGCTTGAGCCTTTGTCCGTTGACTTTGAAAGGTTCACCGTTTGAAGGCTTAATTTCTATAGCATCATGTAGAAAGATTTGGGTAATGGAAAAAGGTCCCGACCATCTAGTCTTGAGCTTTCCGGGAAACAACCGTAGTCTTGAGTTAAACAACAGCACTTGATCCCCTTCCTGAAATTCTTTAGGTTTGCTTATTTTATCGTGTATGTTTTTCATGCGTTCTTTATAAATTTCAGAGTTGGAATATGCTTGATTTCTCATTTCTTCTAATCCATTTAACTAATAGAATTGATTTTTACTGAAAGTTTCTTGGTCTAGGTTTACGTTTTTTATACCCATTATGCTTTGTGTGTGATTTCTACTGGAAGGTGACATTTTTTCCCATAGACGAGCTTATATGGGGTAGTGCCTTTTGGTGTTTTATAGACTATTCGAAAGGCTGATAAATCATCGTCTAATTTATCCGTCCAGTCTTTTTTTATTTTGACCCACAGTTTTTTCTAAGATTCTTTTTAAACCACGATTGGTTACTTCAGCTTGGCCATTGGTTTGGGGGTGATAGGCGGTTGAAACACGATGATACACCCCGTATTTTGTTAAAATTTTGTTTAATTGGTAATTACAAAAATGGGTGCCTCTACCACTAATAAACGTTTCTGGAGTGCCAAAAATGGGTGCCTCTACCACTAACTCTTCCATCATTTGTTGGAAGAGCTTCGGCTTCAGCCCATTTAGACATGTAATCAACTGCTACAAGAGTATATTTTTTCCCACTTGATGGTGGGAAAGATACCATAAAATCTAAACCCCAAACATCAAAGATTTCACAAATAAGAATGCCATTTTGAGGTATTTCATTCTTGGATAAGATATTACCTGTTTGTTGGCATGCGTCACATGTTTTTATTAAATTATATGCATCCTTATGGATGGTTGGCCAATAAAATCCTAAATCGAATACCTTACGTGCGGTGCTCGTTGCTCCATGATGTCCTCCATATGGTCCGTCGTGACAATGGCGAATAATTTTTCTTGCTTCTTGACCATGGACGCATCTTCGTATAAGTTGGTCGGCACAAATTTTAAAAAGATATGGATCATCTCAAAAATAGTGTTTGACATCGGCAAAGAATTTTTTTTCTTTGATGATGTGACCAACCTTTGACCAAAATGCCACTAGCGAGATAGTTAGCAGTCAGCGTACCTTCGTTCTTCTTGATATTCGACCATTTCCAAGGATTCGGTGGGGAATTTTTCATTGATAAGCTCTTCCTAAGTTAGTTCCAAAGCGGGATCTTCCAAGCGAGATAAGTGATTGGCAGCGGTGTTTTCTGCTCCTCGTTTATCTTTTATTTCATTGTCGAGTTCTTAGAGGAGAATAATCCACCTAATCAAACATGGTTTGGCATCTTGTTTTTTAAAAAGGTATCGAATAGTGGCATGGTCCGTATAGACTATTGTTTTAGAAAAACACGATAGGAACGAGTTTATCAAAAGCAAATACTACGACAAGTAATTCTTTTTTGGTAGCTGTATAATTTTCTTAAGCATCGTTAAGAGTTTTACTTGCATAGTATATTGGGTGAAAATGTTTTTCTTTTCGTTGTCCTAAGACGACTCCAACTACAAAGTCGCTTGCAACGCACATGATTTCAAAAGATAATTTCCAATCGGGCGCTATCATGATTGGTGCATTGACTAGCATTTCTTTTAGTGTAAGAAAAGCTTTATTGCAATCATTGTCGAAGATGAATGGTGCATCTTTTTCAAGTAATTTTGTTAGAGGACTAGAGGTTTTTGAAAAGTCTTTGATAAATCGCCTATAAAATCCGGCATGTCCTAAGAAGCTTCATATGGCTCGAACGGGGGATGGGGAGGTAATCGGGAAATAGTGTCTATTTTTGCCCGATCAACTTCCATTCCTTCGATTAAGATTTTATGACCGAGTACTATTCCCTCCGTTACCATGAAATGGCATTTTTCCCAATTAAGGGCGAGATTAGTTTTCTCACATCGGGATCCAAGATTGTCGAGGCATTGGTTATATGTATCTCCAAAGATAGAAAAATCGTACATAAAACTTCCATGGTTTTTTCTATCATATCGCGGAAGATGGCCACCATGCAACGTTGAAATGTTGCGGGGGCATTGCATAGACCAAAAGGCATGTGTCAACAAGCAAAGGTTCCATATGGACATGTAAAAGTTGTTTTTTTATTGGTCCCCCGGTACTATTGGGATTTGAAAATATCTGGAGAAGCCATCTAAAAAAAAATAAAATCTATGACCGCATGGTCTTTCTAGCATTTGGTCGATGAATTGTTGGATCGTTTAATTTGCGATAGTCTATACATACCCTCCATCTGGTGACGGTTCTTGTTGGAATAAGTTAATTTTTTTATTAGTTACAACCGTCATACCTCATTTTTTAGTACTACTTGGACGGGGCTCACCCAATGGATATCGGAAACAGGATAGATGAGTCCAACATCTACTAGTTTGATGACTTCATTTTTAACCACTTTTTGTACGTTTGGATTTACTCTTCTTTGTGGTTGTATTGCAGTTTTAAAGTCATCTTCCATTAAAATTTTGTGTGTACACATGGATGGAGTAATGCCTTTGATGTCCACAAGTTTCCATGCTATTGTTTTTTTTTTCAAAAGTTTTATTAATTTTTCTTTTTCAAAAAATTTTAGTTTTGAAGAAATGATGACGGGGAGCTTACCATGATCGTCTAAGAATGCGTATTCTAGACCTTTTGGTAGTTCCTTGAGTTCGAACATCAGTGGGACTTCAAGAGACCACTTAGTTTCTTCTTTATTAAGATCGATGGCCCAAAAGGTTTGTTGGTGACATCTTGTTTTTCGGCGGGTTGTTCTTCTGTTTCTTCCGTATCAGGTGGCTCTGTTTCATCTTCAATTAGGGGTCGTCATTACCAATGGGATATTTCATTGATTGGTCAAAATTGACGTACCTTTTGTCGGTCCCTAATTTAAGTGGTAGGTTGTTTTGCTTCCGATTGACTAAGGTTTGATGGGTTTTTATGAATGGTTGTTTAAACTCGAGCGGCACATCATCTAAGATGATAAACTCGGTTGGTACTACCGTTTGATTCATTTGAATTAAGACATCCTCAATCACCCCTTTGGCTTTTATCATTTTTCAATTTGAGAGAAAAATAGGAATTTTAAGTGCAGAAAAATCACTACTGCCCAATTTTTTTGAAAACGTAGTTAGGTATTATTTAACACAAAGATCTCTATTAATTAGCACGTTACTAACAAAGATGTTTTGAAAAAAAAAACATGGTACTGGTTTTATGTTCAATTCATGGTGTTCATCTTCTATTAGTGAAGTTTGATCATTTGTTAAGTTAATGCTAGCCATTTCCTCGATTTTAGTAGTAGTGTTTAACTCTGTTAAAAACTTGGCATGAGGAGATACCAAACAATGATTTTCAAAAGATGGTTGTAAAATGTGAATTTCTTGAAAGTTTTGTTTCGTTTTGAATTCAATATTTTCAGACGTACCTTCTTTGTGGTTTGGTTCATGCATGAGTTTTTCATTTTGTGGTTCTTCCATTTTTACCTCTTCGATTATTACCTCTTTAGTACAAATAGCCTCGTCTTTCTCGCTAGATCTCTTAAGTAAAAGTTCTAAATTCTTGAGACTTTGTATGAGGTTTTCGGCTTCGGGAACGATTGTTGGTGGAGTGTCGTTTGTTTCAAACGGATTGGTATCCCCATCAAAACTTGATTTTGGGAGCTCAAACCTTGGTTCTTCATACATGGAGTATGAGGTTGATGGTTGAAAAAGATAACAATGTTGTACCGAATGGGATTCACCGCAAATGGTACAATATGGTTACTCGTAATCATCCTCAATGTAGTAGTGGGTATACTCTTCTGAGTAGTGATCCATTGGAAGATATTGAGAAGATTATCGAGCCTCAGAATCAGAAAACAGAAAAATAAAATTTAACAGGGAGATGGCCACGGCCCCGTGAGCAAACCTGTATCTAGGCGTTTGAAAATTTTTGATTAAAAATCTGCAGCACGGAGGCGTGGCCAGCTGACACGGCCCCGTGGCAACTTACTGTAAAAGTTTAAATTATTTTTTTTTGAAAATGGGCGCGCGGTTTTGAAAAACGTATAGAATTCGATTAGTCCGCTAATTTTAAGCTTTATTAAAATCCTTGTGTCCCCGATAATGGCGTCAAAAACTTGACGTGGTGCAAGCGGTTTATAATTTTTTTATATTTTAGATACTTTTTACTCGTAGATCAAGCTTTAAATTTATAAAACACAATACAATACTACCACTCTACAGACGTTAGGGCAAGTGCACCCATCGTGGATGTGCTATAGTGATGGTAAGATACCGAGGTCGTACACGGACACAAGAGCTTTTAATGCCGGCTTATCATTAACGTCTAATCTAACCATTTTTTATAAAAGTTTTGAAAGTTTAAAAGATACAAAACTAAAAACGTAAATAAAAAAACAAATAGACAAGAAAGAATCACTTGGTTCCGATTCCTCTTTTACATAGCCTTTTATGATTTCCGCAATTTTGACATTTTAAGAGATTATCTTAGTTACAGTAGTAGGCCCCCTCTTGTGAAGACGACGTTACCCTCAACCTATTGATCCGAGTCAGCAGGGATAAAGTACTGCAAGGTCGGAATATTGAAAGATAATTACGTAAATTATTAATGCAAAAAGTGATAAACCCTTCTTGTGAAGGCGACCTTACCCTCGGCTATATTGGTCTGAGTCAGGAGGGATACAGTCCCGCAAGGCCGGGTGAAGTTTTAATAGTAGTTTATTTATAAGGTGTTCAAGCCGTTCTTCCTTCTCCCGATTTAATGCTATCTGGCTCAAGGGAAGTTCTAATAAGCTTGAACCAAGTCCCCGAATAATCTATACACTGAACGAGACAAGAACTTTACCCAAACACCCTTCTAACCCTCCTTACAGGTAGTTAACATGCTTTATATAGACCGTAACGTATGAATGAATCAACGAAACATGAAGAAATGTTTAAATAAAGTTCACTTTAAATATAAAAAACTAGTTATTAAAATCATTAATACATAGCCAAATAAAAAGTTGCCAAAGATTGGAAATCAAAAGTAATATATAAAAGATTTGTTTTCACCAAGTGACGTAAGAGATTTAGCCAAACATGGCCTTTGTTTGACAAGAACTCTTACGATCAATATTGAATCTCGAGACTACTACACTACACACTTTAAAAGATGAAAGATGGTTGATACTAGTGGGTGTTGGTGTTGTAGTGGTGGTGCACTGATGACAAGTGTGAGAGAAGTGGTCTGCCAAGGGATGTCTTTCTTATGAACCAAACACCTTTATTTATAGATGGAAACCGAAGGCGACCACGGCCCCGTGCCCGCCTTGCACGGCCCCGTGGTGGACTTTTTCTCTTCCTTCATTAACTGCAGATGTCAGGTCGTTGTACCAACACGCCCCGTGGTGGCAGAGCACGGCACCGTGGTTAGTGTACTTGTTGTACTATCTAAGATTCTGCGAATCTTAAAGTTGATGACGACCTATGTTGACTTGGCACGGCCCGTGTTGGTTGTCTGTTGCTATTGTCTTTTCTGTAGAGAATCTTTGACTAGGCACGTGTCTAAGCTTCTGTATTCGTTATTTTTGTTGTTTTGGATGTGAATGAGGGTGTGTCAAGTCGTGTCAATCCTTCTTCTTTGTATTTGTGTTGGTTTTGTCTGTTAATTTGCTTCTTTTGTTCGTTTAAGAATTTTTGATCCTGTTTAAAAGTGAATAAAGAAACATGCTTTTTTCAACGTTAGTATCGAAAAAGGTTGATTTTATGCATTGTTTAATATAATTTATATGTTGCATTTTACGCATGTCAACTCTCAAATCCGACTAGTAAACGTATAACGACTTTTGCAACCATGCCTATTTCTACCTAGCCCTAGTTTCAAATTTATAATCACATAACAAGTTCTAACACCAATCATATAACAAGTATCAACAAATTAAAACACACCAATCAACAAATTAAAACACATCTGTGAGAGAGATGAGGGATGGAGTGGTGAATGGCAGTGGCTATGGTTGCAATTGGAGGGAAAGGTGAACGTTGTTGACTAGACAATGGTGGACGACATTTTTTTTAGTTTGGAATGCGAAGGAATGAATGACGGAACAGGTTAAATGCGGGCTACTGTTTTTTACTTTAACCCTAGTTTGGGTTTTATATTAAATAAATTTCTAAAAAAATGCAATAAAAAAGTCCTAAAAACGCAATAAAAAATCGAAGAGATAAGAATCAGACTCAATACCACACAATTGGAAAGCAAGCGCTTAACCAGCAGGTTGTCTTAGAGTTTTGTATGGGTTCGTAACATATTTATTTATGGTTCATACTATATTTTCTATATAGATTCTCATTAATAATTCAAAACCAAGTGGGTTTGTATAAACCTGGCCTAGGTAGATCCGCCCCTACTAATAAAGGCGAGCGGAATGAAGTAAAAATTGACTTGAAGACTGCAGTCCAAGTTACAGATTAACAATTAAACTGTTGAATTAACTTATCTGATGGTTCTAAAAATATGACTAGGCATCGATATTTTAACCATTTATTGTACTAATCGTAGTTTTAATGAATTGACCATGAAAATTGCAGTACAAGTTACAAGTGGCACCGTGGTGTGCCATACCTCTAAAAAGAGTTTGAATAATCTAGATTGAACAACTGTGAAATTTGATTACTATCTAGTAAGATATCATAAAAAAAACACCTTACATCTATTGCTAGGAATCCTTCAAGTTTAAAATCCATCTGGCAATTAACAGTGGTGAGTGTCATCGACAAAAAACGGCATAAATCAAACCTTTATTTTAAAAAAAAAAGTTTTTTTTAAAAATAGAAAATAGAAGGTATTATTTTTTGTCATCATACCTCATCGTACATAGTTAACGATTTCATCCAATATAACCGCTTTACCTGTCACCTTACAAAATAATCAAAAGATATGAGACACACTCAATGTATGTCGTGTACAAATTCAAGATTTTGGAATCAAACTCACTAGTCAATTTAAATTCAATAACTAACCTTTCTTGAAGGAACTTCACTATTTCACCAGTGTTTTTTTTCCCTCCTCTTCTAGTATCAATGTAAAACTTATTAAGTTGATTAAAGACACCAAGGTCACCTCTAACATCAACTAATCAACAATTTAAAACCACTCCTTGTTCAAAATCCTAGCACAACTGTCCTAATCAAACATTTATACAATAACATCAACGAATCGACTATTTAACCATTTAATTTCACTCAACAAAAAAATGCGAACAACACTAAGATGATAAAAACCGGATTTCAACATCATACCGGTCCTGTGAAATCAGAATTTGTAAACATCCAAAGCTGCTCAACAGGTGCGAGATTTTTTTTGAACTTGCTGTTCTTGACACCAAATCTCAAAGTTTCTACTGTTGACAACCCAATGACCGCCAACGGTGGATCGGAGGAATATGAAACTTAGATCTGTACTTCGTCAGGAATCTCCACAACAACCATCATTTGAACCTTCAATCTATTTCAAAAGACTACACACAACAAAATTAAGACCTAATGGTTGTTGGATTGCACCTAGCCACCGAAATCGGATTTTGAATCCTTTTTACCGCAGGTAAACACCCATATAGCCATTAGAACGCCACCCATCGCTGTTCCACATAAAAACCTAACACTGTCGTCATCTTGGTTCGTGACCACCACCGCTCAGATTACCGAGTATTGTTCATGCCGCCGGGGCTGGTGGTGGACTGTTAGGTGCGAGGATTTGTCAGCCAGGTGATGATCATGGGGGTGTGGAGAGATGAAATTAGGGGAATGAGGCAACTGATAGGGTTTGTAATGCTTCAGGTGAGGAAACACACGTCGCATAAAACCCAAACAAAAATGCGCGTCAAAATAAAAAAAATCAAAACCAAATGTACAATCCTTACCGCTCAAGGTACCATATCACAATACCAGGAAAACATTTTAGGCAAAGAGTACAAGATACCACAACAAAAACATGTTACTAACTATATATGTATGTATATAATTTCTTTGGTTTTAGTAACAAACCAACAGTTACTCAAATCGTTAGAGCTACCTCATAGCTACACAATTCGGGTTAAAATTCTGCCCGTCAAGTATGTGAAGTGCGTTTCGGTCTGAATTTGGTGAGTTTACACGTCACAACGCGTATGCGTGACTTAATATTTTTGCGTCTTTTTTGTACGCTTTAATGCTCCGCCGCAATGTGCAAGATATCGTGGGGTTTACGTTCTGGCCACGAAAGTTTTACTTCTGTAAAAAGCTGCTACAACATTCACGTGTAAGAGCATTCACATCAACCATTCATTTTTACCCTATATTATATTAAAAATTACTATATTTTCTCTTTCATTTTCTATTTAATAACACTTTTAATACCATTATCATTATATTCTCTCTTTTTGCACTCACAACCACTTTTAAAATTTATTATAAAATTTTAAAGGGTGAACAGTGTTCCTTAAAATTTACAAATGAACAATAACATTTTCACTCTCCCTTACTCACAACTATTTACAACTACTTTTAATAAAATAAAATCCCCACTAATTTAAGGGAAGGGATGTGAATGCTCTAACTGCCACAAAACTTTCTTCACTATACACCTTTCATAGGCAGCTATGATGGTGTGCGGGGAGAACCTCCATACAGGCCTGTGATTTTGAGTGGCAAGTGATTTGTAAAAACAAATATGATATATATATGTTAATTTTTTTTAAATTGGTAAACACATAACAATTCCAACATAGCCCATTGAAAAATATTTTTTATGCTTTAGAATTTAGCTCACTTGACATAGTTTTATTGAGTGCAATACTAACTTGATTTAAAAAAAATGATAATGAAACATCATCGAAGGGCACATTTTTTTCAAGCTCGAATAGGATGCGTGAATTCTCAGACGCCTCACCATTGGCCCCATTAATGCAGAAGGGGATGATGGTCTCCGTCACATGAAAGTTAAAACCTTAGATAGATCCGGCGACTGTCATTTGCAAAATAAAAGGCAGTCGACCACTGCGAGGCCTCGGCGGTTGTGGTTCGTAGCGCGACAAAGGTTCGGGATCACCATCAGAGACCTGGGTGCATGGCCTGGTGTGTCAACAAACGGCGGATCGACATTCTGGCGAAGTCGGCTAGGATTCCGATAACCCAATTCAGGTTTGCATCTCTCATATTCGATTAGATCGGTTTAGTACGAGCCATACCTGGTGACCATCAAGGTGATCAAATCGGTGTATGCATGTTGATTTTATTGGCGGACAAGATTAAGTCCAACAATTATGTTTCTGGTCTTTGCTTTCAAGTATGACTTATGAGATTGATGATCTATTCGGTGGCCTAGGTTGGCGAATAAAGGTGACGACGATACTGCTGGTAGTGGTGGATAGTCAGTGGCGGATCAAGTATTTTTTTTTTCCAACGGGCTCTATTTTTTTGGTGTTCAAAATATTCACAACAAAACGTTAACATTTTTGGGTCGGTTCTCGTTCAGGTCGGATCAGAGGGAGGAGCATATAACAAAAATATATAATTATTACTCATTAGAAAACACATAATAAACATTACGATGTCATTCTAATTTCTTAACTTAATATTCATGGTAACAAATCCTTAAATAAATAGACAGGTAACAAAGTCCAAGTTATAAAACTAAAAAAAATCAATTAGTGATTTGAATTAGATTTTAAAAAGTACGGAAAGACAGGCTATACAATAATTGAACCCATGACCTCGTGTTGGTAAAGAGGGGGGCTTACCACTACACTAGGTTTGCTTTTGTTTATATTGTGTCCACCTAATTATATTTATGAGGTCCTTAAAAAATTTAGAGTGAATTTCAAATTTTGTACTTTATCTTTATACCGCTTTTAAGGCGCTCCCCTTTGTCTTTCAAATTGACGAGTTTTGTACTTTATGTTCTCAAATCATGCACGTTATGTCCTTTACGCCTAACCCAGTTAGCTTTTTTAGTTAAATCTGATCACTTAAGGGCAATTTAGTCTTTTTACCAATTACTTTAAAAATAGGTTTATATATATATATATATATATATATATGTATATATATATGTGTATGTATATAATATAATATAATATAATGTGTGTATATATTTATGTATAAAGAAACAACCGCCTCTCTCTAGCTCTCTCTCCCTACCTCTCTCCAGCCACCACCAACAACCATCTCCGGCCACCACCCTCCAACACACTCAACCACTTTTTTATCTATCTCTCTCTCTCTACCTCTGTCCAATTACCATCTTCAACCACCCCTCTCTCTCTAGCACAACCACAACCACCTGCAACAAAACCATTACTACATCGTCGTGAAACCCCCTGAAACTTTGACCCCACTACACAACCAACAACCACCTCCAGCCACCATCCTCAACCACCACCAACATTACAAAAATCCTAAATTAGACCGTCGTGAAACCCTATCCGCTTGCAGCAACCACAACCACCTGCAGCACAACCATCACTACACCGCTGTGAAACCCTAAACCGCCGTGAAACACCATTGCTTGATACATTGAACGACGAAACCCTAGATTGTCATGAAACCTTAACTGTTGGCCGGTTTTGCGTCTACAATCGTCTTCAACTTTGAACGGTTCACTCTCGTTACTTGTAGCCATTGTGATGATTTGGTCTAAAAACCCTTAATCGTCGTCTCACAACCATCGACTGGGTGGTGGTTGTAGTGATGCGATGGGTGGAGGTTGGTTGGCAGGTGGGGAGCAGTGGGTGGTGGTTGTACTCAATATGGTGGTGATGTGGGGTGGATAATGGTGGTGGTGTGGGAAAGAGAAAGATGTGAGAAATATGAAAGATAGAGATACAGAGAATTAGAGAGAGAAAGAAAGAGAGAGAGAGAGCGTGATTTATTTTTTAAAACCTTTTTTAAAGTATTTTGTATTTTTTTAATAAGGTTGTTTATTTACGTAATTAATCCCTACAAAGATAAATTGACAAAAATGCCCTCATGTGCAAGGCACATGACTAAATTTAACTGAAAAAACTAATTGGGTTAGGCCTAAAGGACATAACGTGCATGATTTGAAAACATAAAGTACAAAATTCGTCAATTTGAAAGACAAAGGACATCACCTGAAAAAGGGTATAAAAACAAAGGACAAATTTGAAATTCACTCTAAAATTTAATATAGTAGATCTACTAATTTTATAGAAAACATTGGGGTCCGAGGACCCTAACCCGTTCTACATGGGTCCGCCCCTGTAGATAGTGACGGGCAATATTGGTTGTTTGCAACGGCTATTTTGAAGAGACAACGAACTGTACAGAGAGAGTAGAAAGAAATGGGATCCGTGCAAGTGCAATTTTGTAACACTGAATGAGTTTTGAAACCTCTAATGGGCTTCGTATGTGCTTTTAAAAGCATAAAAACATACTATTTATAACGTACAAAAAAATGGATATGGATCGACTAACGTGATACTGCTCTGCATATCAAGAAGTTAAAATCCTTTGGGACTTGTATTAAATTTAGAATAACTTTCAAAGTGAATGTCAACCAACAATATAACCAATGATAGACCCATAAATTATTTTATGAGTGTGCGAACGAAGAGTTCAACCAAATTTTCATGAAGTACGGTCTGAATTTTTACCTTGAATATACACTATTTTTTTTTATTTTCAAGTGGGGCGTCCGCCCACTTAAACCAAAGCTTGAGTCCGCTGTTGAATATAACTTAATTCCAACTTTGAAAAACTCTATTATTACCACAAATAATTATTAATGTAAAATAGCACCAACTCCTTTTTAAATGTGAAAAACTTTGGAGGATCTAATTTTCAAAAAAATTATGCTATTCAAACTTTTAAGTTAAGTCCATCTCATTATTACATATAATAAATAAACAAGTGTTGTTTTGCTTATGATATGACAATTTGGCGATTCAGTAGCCATTACAGCGGGACGGGTTTCGGACATACGTTAGTAATTACAGTCTTATACCAATTATAAAACATATTTAAATAATTTCATCTGTTATACTTAATCTAACATACGTTTTGACTCCGTTTGATTTTCTAATAATTTTGTTTTTTAAATCTTTCATAGGTTCATTTTTTATATCTTTCATTTGTTAACCAAAAAATCGGTATGTGCGGCAGCTTTTAGTTTTCTTATGTTTTTCGAAAAAACCAAACCGATAATGGCTAAACTTTTGCCGTGTTAAGTGGGGAAAATGACCTCCGTCCCGACGCAAAGCGCAGGAAAAAAACTAGTTGAATAAAAAAAAATGATATGAAGATGGATTTTGAAACGACACTAAAAACATCATCAACCAGTGGCTCATGCACCCCTTTCTTCACGCCCGTGAGTTTTTCCTTCCCTACGAACACCCTCTATTTCTCTTCTCACCTCACGGAACTCCCTCCTTCCTTGGTTTGGGAAGACACTTTTGTGTTGAGAGATATGCGGATGGTTTTAGAGGGGATAGATACCCATACCACTAGACCGGTGATCCAAACAATTGTGAAAAAGTGGCAATGATCATTGATAAAATTTTTTCATATGCTATAAAATGAACTTTATTCCATACCACGAAAACATAAATTGTAAACTATATACAATAAATAGTATGAGATGTGCCATATAGTTGAGCTTCTTTTCAATAAAGAAATTACAATCGAATACTATAATGAGTGGTTTCATCTCCTTTGGAGATGAAGAATGTTGAGTTAGAAGTCCTATTTCCAAAGTCAGCATTGACCATATACACACCAAGAACCCATCAAAGCTAAAAGTCCCATCTTCATCACTTTGACCATTGACCACCCCCGTTGACCATTCTTTTAACAATAATTTGTCCACAACATCCCCAGCTGGTAGGTTTTCAAAATTGGGATCTGTGAGACACATTTGGTAGCAACCATTTGGGTCCAATGCTGTCCATAGCATTATCCCATTTACTGATGGGTGTGAGTACACTTCTCTCAATACTACCTCCAAATACTTTCCCTGTTCACAACCCAAATAGAAGTCAAAATGTACACTTCTAATATCTTAGTCAACAAAAGTCAAACCATTTTAATTTTATTTGTTCCCTAGTTAAAATAGATTCATTTAAAAAAATGATAACAAATGGTAGGTTTTTTTTATTGTACTTTAGATTTGGATTAGTCGCTTTCTAAGATAGTGACTTTAGAGTTGAAGTCGACTTCACTTTGCAAAATCTAGATGGTTTCAAGTTTCAGAATTTTTGTCTTCGCTATCTTAGATAGCAAAGTCAACAACAAAAAGATAAAACAAAATAGATATGCGTCTAATCTAGTTATATTTGTTAAGTCGAATAATCCTGGTTTAAAGTCGCTATCTTGGGTTTTCAAAAGAACCCACTTTTGAAAATAATTCTTACAAAACAACACTAATGTACAATATATAAGATGCTATGTCCTTACTTGGGTATCTTGATCAAGGGTGTTGCTGATATCAACTTCTGTAAGCCAAATAGGAAGATGCAATGCAGCAAGTTGGTCCAATACACCTCTAATCAATGGAGGATTTGGGATTGTAAAATGGCCTTCTAACCCAACACCATCCATAGTAACGCCACCCTCCTCCACCTCCTTCATCCTACCGAAATATGCACCGACACTTGAGTCCAGATCACCACACGTCTCCACCACATTAAAGTCATTCATAAACAACCACGCTAACGGGTCAGTTTCATGGGCCAATTTAAACATTTCCAGCGAGGCGTTTTGACCGAGTCGTTGCTCATAGAAGTCAAAGTGTAGCATCTCGTTGGAAACGTCCCAATGGACGAATTGGTTCTTGTAGTGAGTCATTAGGCTTTGTATGCGCGACTTGACAGCTGAATAAAGCGCACCACCGGTTAGGTTTTGGACCCATGCAGGGATATACATTGGGTCTTCCCAGAATATGTTATGCCCTCTAACCGTAATCTGGTTAGCTCTCACAAAATCTAGCATCAAATCTGGTATAGTGTAGTTTTCACTCCCTTGTTCAGGCTCAGTTTCACACCATTTTAGTTCGTTTTCAAAAACAGCTGCGTTAAATCTTTCTAGGAACCATTTCTACAAAATAACAAAACATTGTCGACATCATTTCACCCTACTAAACAAATGATACTCCTTTATTTTTTAGTCTGAAGTTCTATTGTTTGTGTAATGGTTTACTTGTTACCTGATATGGTAAGTTCCCAAGAATATTCTTTGATATGGCTGAACCAAAAAGAAAATCTCTATTTGTTTGCTCGACTATGATCCTAGCTCCTTCGATCATGTTTCCATCCTCATCTGATACATGGATTGTTAGAGCGCGCCTTCTTTCCTAAAATAGGAAGTTAAGTTAGAACATGCTAAAGGTAAAGTTCAATAAATCTTGTATGTTTTGTAGTTTTGCTTTTTACTTTATCAATGCTGCTTTCTTGATCTTTTTGCCATTGTTGATGTGTAAATGGTTGCAAAGAAGCGCTTGCAAGCGTCACATTGATGTTATTTCCATTGGAGTCCTGCGAGAAACACGAAAGCAAATATGCATGTAGTTGAGTAATATATGGTATGGTATATGCTTATTATTCTTTTTTAGGGGTAAGAAACGTTTTATGACTTTATATAAAGATTTTAAATAAGGTAAATCAACATGATAAACATATTAATTGGTGAATTTGATGACATAGGGTTGACTTTTATAAAATTTCCAATAAAGTTGTGCTTGACATCTGTCCTTTGGCGTAACATATGTTCATATGGCACCGTAGATCCATTTTCTTGCACCAGATTCTTCACCCCCTTTCTCAAATTAACGCAACAGATCGATCCACCAATCACCAAGTTGCAATCTGAAATCAAATAACGGTATTAAGAGACTCTGGCGTGGCGAATTGAATCTGTTGCGCTGGCGTAGCAGGTGTGCCCCGTGGAAGCTTATGGTTAGAAAAAAACATTTTTTTAATTAAACAAAAAAAGAAGTTCAATGATATTTATGTAAAACATAAAGTCAAAGGCTGTGTTGTTAAACTCGTAAGTCAAGATGGCCATTTTGGTGACTTTTCCTTTTAAAAATGTTGACTAGCTGTCATTGAGCAATCGTACAAACTAATCTAGCGCATTAGAGTAATTGTGATACAAATTTACCAGAAAATACACGATGGCATGGTCCAAGGGTGACTCGAGTACAAATCCACCTTTCAGAAACGACCAACATTCTCTTTTTGCAAAGACATTTCCTATACACATTTTTGCATCATTGCCTAGAGTTAGGCTCGCCTTGATCGTGGTTGCATTGAAGCCGTTTATCTTTACCCAACCTATTGTATAAAACAAGTGTTAACTACTTGTTTGTGAGACCAAAACTTGCGATTAGATAAAGTTAAATCATAAAAGGCAACTCAACTGGAGAATGAGTAGATTGTGTTGCCTGAGAGATTTGGCAACATGAATGTAGACGAAACAGATTGGTTTTGATTAATGACGATCCCACCATTATAAAGTGGATCTTCCGGCTCGTTTTTGCACTAACAAAAAAACGAAATGAGACTGATTAAAAACTATGTGACCGATGCCAAAACACTTGTTTCAGATTTACCTCAATGTAGCCTGAATAATCATAAGACAGTCCGTCTACAAAATCAAGAACAAAAACAATCGAAAGCACATTAAGTAATGCTATGAACAAGTAAAAAGGCTAAACATTTTTGTTGTTGATAGTATTACCTTCGGTTGCAGCTGCTAAAGGTATGATGAGAAACAATACAAACATTTTCAAGAAAACGAGTTGTTGTCCTTCCATGTTTAGTTTCTTGAACTCAAATCGATATGGGTCGAATGGAGAAATGATGCAGGCATAAATATGGCCTGTGAACGACCACAAAACCAGAAACAAACATTTTACAAATCTTATAGTTTATTAGGAAAATGCAAGGTTTTGCTTGTGTTTTGTACTATAGTCAGGTATATAATTGAAAAATATATTGGAATTTAGTTCAGGACTCATGTTTACTCGTTTGGGCGGCTTATTTGCTGATTAATTTAACTCTTTCTGTCGGTTAATTTTAGTACTAACGTTAGATTTCTGAACATTTTATCAGTCCTTTTTGTTTTCTTCTGTAAAAGGCTTGTGTCACTAGTTATTACCAGTTACCGTTACTTTTGTGAAAATAAGAAAACAACAGTTTCAAACATGATTTTTTAAGAAAAATAGCCCGAGTACAACGAATGATTTGGTTTGTGGGTGATTTTTGAAAGTTATTTGGTTTATGGGGCTGGTCTCATCAGTCAACTCTTACTTTTCAAGTTTGAATCCGTTCCTCCTAGATGTGGACGTGAAGAATGAGTTATGTGGTAATGGGAGATTGGAGAAATGGTGGAGCTCTCCTCAAGTCTGCTTGTTGGTAGAGCGTACTCCTCACAGTTAGCTTGTGGGAGAAGCGGACTCTCCATAAACCAAAGTAGTTCAAAAAATCACCCATATAAACCAAATCATTTATTATAGCTCCATTATTTTTTAAAAAATTCTTTAAAAAGCAAATGGCCACATAAACATTCAAATACGTCAGTTATTTGTACCTATAATACATATAAAAGCCATAAATACAAGAAAATCAAAATAATACTAAAATCTCTTTGAGTTCTAAGTTTTCACCTAAGACTAGTCGTGGTCGTGATTTGTCTTCGAATAGAGACATTTTAAGGGTGCCTATGGGTACTTTTGTACTTAGGTGCTGTTTGTTTTTTAAGAGGTCAAATGTTTGAATTCTGTGGACCACATCTGTAGAAATCTGTAGAAAAAAAAGTGGACCAAACCTTTGCAGTCTGCAAGAAGAAGGCTGTTTGTTTTTTACCGTACGTAGACTTATAAAACAAACTAATGGTTGTGTACGGACAATTGTGGTGCTGGACGGTGATGGTGGTAGAAGGTGGTGGTGGTGATGGACGGTGGACGGTGGTGGATGGTGGACGTGGTGGTGGATGGTGGTGTTTAACCCCCCTTAGACCTTAGAAGATCTTAGAAGTGGCTGGGCCAAGTCTGCACTAAAAAGAGCTCGCGCAGACTTTTTTGATGAAATGTTTTCGGAAAAACAAACAGTCTGCGGGTGGTCTGCGGCGCGGGTAGAAGAATCCGCGCAGAGCTTTTCAGAAAAAAACAAACAACACCTTAATCTTCTTTCTAGTACTAATATAGTTCTCTAACTCTGCCTTGTTGCAAGTTTCTTTTTTAATGACACTTTGTGTTACTTGGTGTACTACGCTTTACATGTATGGGGGGATCGGGGGTCTTAGTGGGAGCATCATTTCTATCAATTGGACTCACAGTTCGTCTGTCCCATCGACGTAGTTCTTTTGTTTCTTTTTTCAACAAATGTTTAGCTCCTACAATAGTCAATCCATACATCAACTGCGGTACTTCTATCTAGGGCCAGTTTTGGGCCTGTACGGTGTGCGGAGGTGCCACCGCACAAGCCCAGGATCACACATGCCCAAAATCGTCAATATTTGTATACATATAATTTATATATAAATCTATTTTAGAAAATAACCTACTAGGTGATTTTTTTGGTTCAATAGATAAGGCATTGTCTTCTTCACTTGAGATTTCAAGTTCCATCCTTACAAGCCTCCGTTTTCTGGCTTTGTTTTTTTTTTCTTACGTTCATAAGTTCCAAGCTTTATTTGGACCCAACTAGTTTGCTTTGCTCCACTTTGAAACCCCACCCACTATGATGTAAAAGAGTCAAAAAGTTTCAACTCTTTTGAATTTTTCACAAAAAACAAAAACTACGTGTGTAAAGATTAAACCATATGTTTTGTATATCATTCCATAATAAAATATTCAACTACTATACGAATAATATTAATGTAAAATGTCAAATACTTCCCTACACCAAAATTCTCTCTAACTACTACTAAGTATTCATTTTGTTATCACCTATATAAATTAATACTTTTGTTTGTATAACAAACTAGCATACTCCTGAAATTTAATTTTGCATAACAGTCACCACTTGGGAATAACTATACTTTAACACATGCATCGGCACCAATGATCTACAAACCTTATGGTTCATATGTAAGTTCATAATAGCGCCCGAGTTTATTACTCGCAAAGGGCCCCAAAGGAACTCCGAGTTTTAAGGGACAGCCATGCTTCTATCATCGAGAAATTCAACTTTTATATTATTTGTGTTGACACATCATAATAAAGTACATCCACCAGATGACCATAGAATGAACCATGTGGTACGTAGATTTTCTATACCTTATTCAACAATGACATCAATCGTTATGCTTCTGTACAGATTTCATGGTTGACTGATTTGCTCTGATATAGTTTCTTCTACATCTTTATTAATGACTTGCGAATGTAGGATTTGCTACAATATAGTTTCTTTTATATCTTAATAAACAATACTGTGATTGGTGTTACGTTTCAGGCTATCTTTTTGCTCATTATCATCCCCACTGTCTTATCCCCCTTTCTTCTACTTTTATATCAAGACCTATTCCAATACAATCAAAACTATACATCTGGCCGACATAAATCATAATCAGAATACAGAGAAATGGAGCAATTGTAGACGACTATTGGCGAAATTGGCTCCCCTAAACAAGTCAAGTGGTGTTGAATTTGGTAGTGTTTTCCAATGGTGATCATTATACCCTAAATCCTACATTCAAATCCTATTTTCCTCTGAACACCTTCTACAAATATCGTTTCTTGAGTTAGGTGGCGACCAAATGTCCAGATATAAGGAGAAGTGGCAAGGATGGTGTGGTGGGTAACATGGGGTTTGAGGAGATTGGGCGGGGATAGTGTGGTTGGAAAAAACAAGTTGTTTTCAAGTGGTGATGGTTGTCTGATCCGATGGTGGTAGTGGCGGTGCAAGTCACCAGATATGGTGGAGATGGTCGAGGTGACTGGTAATTTGATTTTGGGGGGAGGGGCATAAATGTTTCTATTATTTTATTTTTGTTTCAGTAATTTACACAAATTGTCCTTTTATAACATAAATGGTCCCTATTGTTATACACTACTACAAAGAAAAACATTAATTACTAACAATTTAAAATTCTAACAATAGAGGTTCAACATAACACCGGTACAAAAACACTTAAACACCGCTTTAGATAATAATTGCTTCGAATTTCTATGAACCATTTTATTTAGTAGAGTAAAACAACGGTGCAAAATAAATCATATATTTTAATACATCTTTTTAAAACACCTTGGAAAACACCGTTATATAAACCTAACAATTTATACCGGTGGAAACTCATCGGTTTATGATATTACATCTTTACATCCCATTGTTTTGTTTTGGTAGATTAAATCGACGGTGCTAATTAAATCATTTCTTTTAATACAATTTTTAAAAACCCTTTACAAACATCGTTATTAGAACCTAACAATTTACACCGGTGGAAACAAACTGCCCTTCACAAACAATAAAGAAATTTAAATTTAATAAAACAGATATTTTGAAACTAATGTGTATATGTTTACTCTTATTTTTCATGAACAATTTAACACTTATTCCATAATTCATTACCCGTTATTAACATACTGTAAAAAGAAACGGTGAACTAGTTAAAGAAATTAGCGTACACATATGCTTATTATATGATATTATAATAAAAAATAGACGATATGATTCATTGGATAAAAACTACAATATTTGCCACACAATATCCTTAGCTAGTTTCTTGTTTGTGTCAAGTTTAATACCGAAGGTAAAACCTTTTTCATGACTAAACCTATTTTTTGTGTAGAGTTTTTCTTGTGAAGTTTGTGAACTATAGGTTGCTAACTAATGTATGCTAATCACCTGATAAACGAATGCAACGGATGAGCTTAAGCGGATGCGAGAAGAGGGTGCTCTTGTTAACAGGTGAAAAAGAGCCTTTAGAGAGACATGGATTATATATATATATATATATATATATATATATATATATATATGTATGTATGTATGTGAAAGTTTGACTTCGATTGTAAAACCACACTTTCAGTATAGTTTGACTTGGAGTTTCAGATCAATACGCTGGAAGTCATACCTTCATACATATACCCTCATGGAAACCTTCACTTCTTCTCATCTTCTTCGTCTAGTGGGCTCAAAGTAGAAGAAAAAGAATCTCACATATAAGGCTTTTTCTCATGTGCAATAAAGTTCTATCTTCTTGTGGGAGGAAGGAAAAAGACTTAACTATCGGAGGCTTGTCCTTTGGTGAGACAATTGTCCTATTTAACCAAGACCATATTCCGTAAGAAACTTCTTGATCAAGGAATCAAAAAGCTTTCGAAGAGTTCCACTCTGTGTAAACAGAGAGATAGAAACTCATCCTCATAACCTAAAAATGAACACAAGGAATGCCTTGTTGGAATTCCACCTTCACTTTTGTCCCTTCTCATCACTCACTTATTTCAAATAAAATTAAACCATATGAAGTCTTAAATCCTCTTTGAAGTGGGTATGTTAATGTTTAACCAAACATGGAAGCCAAAAAGGTTTTAAATAAACTCAGTACAATGAGTATTAATTATGATAACCCAACGTGGTTCTTGTTTGAAAGCGTCCCCATTTATTTATTTTTCAAGTCTTTATAAAGACAATCATATTCAATCATATTCATGACACAGTAGGAAATTTCAGGCTCTTTGTCCCTTTTTTGTTTATGAGTTTTCAGGGCATATCATATTTACGGTTAGTGACCAATGAGTTTGTAAACTAAGAACATGATGATGGGTGGTAAAGCTGTTTCTTCTTAAATGGTTGAGACTCGTTCTAATTTTTTTGTATTGTTTGTGTTAATGGTAGTGTAACTTTGTTCATACATATTTTTTATCCAACTAATTTGCTAGTGGAGTATTAAATGCAAAACTATAAGAATACATGCAACAACGTATGTATTTTAATTAACAAAGAAAATCTGAATGGATCCGATGTCTCACATTGATTATATATTTCTGTGACAAACTGTGAAATACCAGGTAATTCAGTACAACTTGATCACTGTTTACATATACAATAACATGCATTAGACTTAATTTTAATATAATTGAGTCTCATAAGTCTAGCAATCACAGTATATACATTTACATTGCATATCACATGATCGTATTAGCCGCGTCGCGATGCAATGCAAACAATGTCAGAACCAGTTGGTAGTATATGAGAACACACTATTCATGCCAGGAGAGTTCCAGTACTCCCTTAAACGAAAAATACAAGACAAGAAATCATGTCCAACATGATTTATATACAAAACCCTAAGTATGGAAAACAAGTGTGTATAATATAACATTTTGAAAAATACATAAACATTAAGTTGTCCGATCCGATCTACACAAGTTACAATTTCCATAAACCGGGCATAACTACATATTCAATGGAACATTATATGATCATTAAACAATGTTAATGATCACAAATATTAACAAGGATACCATAAATATCATGAGGGTGTATAAACATAAGTTACCATACAATGTTACATAAAGTGTCATTAAGGTATCCGTAGGCGAAACTAGTGTCGATTTAACATTTAAACACCAACTAGACCTAGTCTAATGAATTAGTTAAACTAGTTATCATACTAAACACTAATTTAAACATCCTAAATAACTGTGAGAGGGGATCGGCTATCCTCTTATAAGCACCAGACTGATCTGACTCAGCTAACAGAGACGGAATTCATTGTTAGCGAGTTGGACAAACAAACAAGAAAGATATGCTGCTTAAACGCCTTGATTTGTATTGATAAACGTGAACGATTACAGAACGAGTAAACAGTTTGACAGGGCTTCGCCGTTGTCACATACCAACAGATATCTAACATAACACTTAAGCTCCTCTATTCAACATGATCGCACAGGAAAGATGTGTATATGACTCGTGCGAGTGGTGCCTCGTATGAGTGACAAGGTGTCACTCGTACGAGCCACTTAGCTCACTCATACGAGTCACTATCTATACATATAAAACATATATAAACAAACAATATTTGACATTCTAAGCGCTATGTACATAACCAACATATCCTAGACGTAGGCAATAGACATTATGCACCAACAAACTCCCCCTTGAATGTTGCTGCAGTCTTGGATAGTCTTCAAAAAATCTTCAAAGATTTGACAATTAACGACCAAAGAAACGTTTCGGTTGCCTGCGACGCTCCTCAGAAGATATTGGCGTTTGGTCTGTAGGAGGAGGCCGATTACATGTGTTGCCAAACTGAAAGCTCCTTAGCAATGCAATTCGCGTTCGCTCAGCAATTCTTCCATTATTCTTCTCTTTCTTTCGTTTCTCTAACTCTTCCAGTTTCCTCCAAAAAGTGTTCCATGATGTTCCTGAGTGTATATCATTAGCAAAACAAACATTAGCAATCTTCTAGAACTGGAGAGCCTGCTCTTTGTCTTTTCTTCAAAACTGATTTTGCTAAAGAATAAACATTCAATATATTTTCGCGAGCAGTTTACTAGCCACATCGGGTCTAGTATTTTAATACCACGACATAATCCATAGATACATTTGTGCGCAATGACGGATTCAGATAGTTCTTCTGTAATTTTCCAAGAATCTTCATCTGGTTGGACACAAATTACAACTTCGCCTGTGTTCGAATCATAGTGCCACCATTTGAAACTCTTGTGAAAATCTTGTTCCATTTTAATCAGAGGCATATTCTTCATCACTCGTGGCCTCTTTACAATCAATATAACATCATTTTCTTTCATTACTGGATCAATCTTAGTGATTCTTTTAGGGATATGTGGCTTCCAGTGAATAAAGCCATGTGTAGCCTCAAGCTTTATCAATTTCCACAGCCGCTGGTTATGAAATTTCATCTTCAAATTAATCATCTTAGTTTGAACAAGCTCTTTGATATCCTAGAACGACAGGGTCTTTATGTCGCTTAAGTATCGAAAGTACCGGAGCCCATATTCTCGTTTAATTGCATACACATTAAGCTCTTCGATCCATCCCCAGCTAATGATGTCTCCCAGAGAAATGTTAGCATCATGCGTAAAGGATACTAGGGGACTTTTGAATTTACGCTCAGCTGGCACTTATTTAAACGAACGCTTCCTCATTTCTACAATTTCTTCTGCAGATAATTGTTGAGGAACCATTCCCTGTTTGACAGCCTCTTCAACTTTGCACTTCAGAAGATCATCATCCTCGGCTGCAAACAATTCACTGAAAGTTGGGGAGTCATATGTACCCTCGTCGGCAATATTTGCATCATTGTCATCAGAATCATCCTCCACGAAAACTTTATCATATTCATGTGCGTCAGAAATATGTTCGAAGACATAATCAACAGGCTCGAAAGCACTGATCTCGTTAAGCTCCTCTTCGAAATCAAACTCAAATGTTTCTTCGTCCACGCCCAACATATTTGCTATTTCTTCTTTTGTGTAACTGTGGACAAACTCTCCTCTTCTACATCATGCTCCAAATATAATATCTTTTGATTGGGCACGACAGGAACATATGACATATCAGTCACTGTGAGGATTCTTGCCTGCTTAGAATCCTTCGAGCATTCAGACGCCTTTCCTTGTTCTTTTCCTTCTTCCACTTGGTTGGCAGAATCATCCAAGTATACAGAGAAATCAATATCTTTATTCAAACCTGAATCTGTTACAAGGATACCTGAACCTCCCAAATCATCATCATCATCATCACTACCACTATCATCATCAGACTTATCCTTGAATACATCATCGGTATTGTCCAAGTTTTCATTTTCCTTCTCAGGATTCTAATTAAATTCATCTACCTCTGCTTAAATTTCTTTCTCCAACTTCCTCTTTCTTAGCCATTCTCGATATTTAGCTGAAAGATTCGTCAGGTCAATGTCAACATCCTTTGGCTTTCCAATCAAAACAAACTTCTTCGTGTTTGCGCACACCACCACTTCAGAAAATACTGGCACAGATTCAGCTTCTGGCTCAGTTATATCAATCATAGGTTCCTCACCAACCTTTGCTTTACCTTTCTCCGGAGCGTCTGATAAACTAAATATAACGACATAAATATCTAAATCATTCTTTTTAAAACATGTTATATGTAACGCTTCGCTTTTTTGTAACTTTCCGATTTTAGTAAGTTTTCTTCGTGTTTCCATTTTTAGAAAGCCTAAACCTTGTAATCGTGTCTCATTTCTGAATTATTGTAAATCTAAGGCTTTGATTGTAATCAAATTGATCAATTATGCGAAATTCATAAACTTTATGCATGCTTATACTTATGAACGTACGCTTATTCATTTCTCGATTTATCAATTTACTTTAACTTGTGAATTCTCGTGGTGCATTCGTAAATCTTACACAATTCAAATCAAGCAAAAATGATTGATGATTTAAGCAAAACACTCAAGCAATTAGCACCATAAAACTTGTCACGATTATGTTTAAACAAGTCCTTTTTTTGGGTTATATGATGCCCTTATTCTTGGTTTTAATCTTCCAATCAAGCCACAATTGTATTATAAATAATAATATACACCATATATACATTAAATAAACCTAACTATTTTATCTAACAAAAAAAAAGAGGACAGCGCTTGCGGCCGCAAGCTGTCACACACATATGCTCACCTTGTTTCAAGATTAACAACCAACTAACCCATTAAATTCTAACCTAATTCAAACCCTAATCTTTCCTCTATAAACCCCACCTTTCCCCGACCTTTTCTCACTTTTACAAGCCTCCAACACTTCACAAATCCTCTCAAACATTCCAGAATTCACTGCTGAGTGTTTCAGTTTGCAAGTGAGTTTCAACTCACTTCCTTTGTTATTCAAACCTTGTTTCTTCTTCTAAAACACTTGGATAACCTCTAGGAAGGTTTTCACAAGTTTTCTTGGGCAAACTAAGGTGAAACCTGACTATTTTGAGGTCCAAAAGTGTGCTAAACTTTTTGCCCACTTTTATCTTTTCAAAACTTTAAAATCTTCAAGTTTTATTCCTCAACAAAGTTTGCTAAGCCTCATAGGATGTTACCATAGGTTTTCTATGGAAAACTAAGGTGGCAGAATACCATTTTTATGGCCAAACTTTCTGTTTTGGAAGTTAAACTTATAAACTTTTTCTTAACTTGTTTTCTCTTAACAACTCTATGCTACTTATGCCTCTAATCAAGTTTATGGTTAGTGAGCTAGCTAAGAATTGTTTCATACAAAATCAAGAAGTATAACATGCCTCTAAACTTGTTGTTTTATTAAGGGTCTTAACCACAAGTGTTGAAACTATCCAACCTTACAAGCTTGTGCTTTTGTTAAGGTGTGATTACATGGAGGCCTTGGCTATCCAACTTTCAATCCACCTCACTTGATGATTTCTATCCACTAAGCTAAGTTTCACCTTCAATTTAGTAACAAGGCTACGACACGTCCCTAAACGTTGCCATGTTTGGGATGCACGCACCTAGCTTGCTTATACAGTCAAAATGTAGTTTAGTGAAGTACTTTATTTTTATTTTCATTCATGACCATCCGGATTGTCCTTGTGGCAATTTGTGTATTGGTGAATCTTACGAAAGAGGTTAAGGAAGATTATCCTCCTACCTCCATGCATGACTTCTATGACTTTTACGAAATCTATGATTTAGTTGTTAATATTATATGTAACCTATATATGTAAATAATAAATGTAACCGAACCTTTGACAATGACCATATGTTTACTTGTCCTAACATTATGTTATTTTATCTAAGACCTTTACCATCGTTACGATTCTATTGGGCATGACCCATACAACCAAAAACACCCTACGGGGCTTATAGTTTCAAAAACGAGCGTTAACGTCTAGATAAATACTTTCGGCTATACATACTTTTGCATACTTTAAGTTCCTAAATTAACGAACTCCATCGTCATTCCAATACTCACACACCTACGCTTCCTTGTATAGGTAACTCGGTGTTCGTCCCCCTAATCAATCCCAACACTTTCACGGATTTAACTTTGCAAAACCGTGAGTACACTCGACACCCTTTTACGCTTTACACTTTTGGGTGCAATATGTTAATCTATCATAAACACACTAAATCACACTTTTATTCTATGCAATCACACAAACAATCCATTATACATGCTATAGTTATGTGATACTCGATTTGTTTACTTGGAACATTGTTATGTGATACTAATTGTCATTAACTTCGTACGGGCCTCCCCTTAACATGTATAGCGCTATAGGAGTAACGCACCGCCCATATTCTTGTGGTCATGTTAAGTTTTAATCTATTATGCGGTGACACTTGATGATTGACTTGTAGTTCACATGCCTTGTTTACATTAATCTCGTATACTAGCTTATCATGTGGATTTGTTTAAACGTTTTTATTACTTATGCTATGATTCAAACTTGTGTACTCACCAATACTTTGTATTGAGCTATACTTTTTAACATGTTGCTGGTTGAGGATGTTGATATGACGAATCTTGGTAGGACTGGCATAGCAACCCACTTAGAATACTAAGTTATTTATTATGTTTCGTTGAACTTGTCTTAATTGATGTTACCTTGTATTTGAATTATGTTGTACTTGACGTTTTTTATGAATGAAATGAGTTGTTTAATTAAATATTGTCATTATTTGTGTTATGATATCTCGAGTAATCTCGTTCGGCTCACTCTGATGTTTCTGCCACCGGTTGGGGTGTGACATTATATTTATTAAAGAAATCAACAACACCATACCCCCTCCATGATGATGAACGACTAAGAGAAGGGCCCACATCACCTCTCAATGTTAGATTATGCAAGTATGGTGTAGATATGAGAAATCTTGACTTTAGAGATTCGTAAGACCTCATTTCTTTATTATTCAAACACATCAAAACATACACATAACTCTCTCTCTCTTTCCCCCATATATACGACCCTATCTCTCTCAACTCTCCCTCTTCTTTTCAAAATCCAAACACTTGATTCAAAGATATTCAAGAGCATCCAAGATGATCTAAGGTGATAGCAAGATTGAAGTGCAACAAGGAGTTATCCCTAGCCTTGAGCTAGTAGTAAATGCATCTTACATCTTTTTATGTTACTTATGATGTGTAGAACATAAAAGTATAAGTGGATCATCTTGAAAATAATAGATAAAATACAATAAAACCCTAAACCAAACTACATCATACAACTTATATATAAATGTTCTTCTCTTGTAGTTGATGATGTTGTAAACATAAGATCTTGCAAAGCGGTTGTTAGAAATAGATCCAACAAGTATATGTGTAGATCTAGCAAGATCCATAAATAAGAAGTATCATGAGCTTGAAAATGGTCTTAAAATGATTTTGAAGTGTTTCAATATTATGTAAATATTAAAAAAATCATGTTTCTTAGTTTTTGATCTTGAAATAGTAAAGATAATAGTTTAACATAAACTTGTATAAAATTGATGAACATGAATAAATGTATTTTTGGAAGATCTAGTTTGTTTATAAAAGTTCATGAACTTGTTGTTGAAGTTTATACAAAGTTGATTTTCTTGAAAAGTTGAGATTCTTGAACGATTGTTGTTTGATGATTAAATATAAAATTGTTGAATTTTGAAACTTGATTAAAGATGTTTAAACAACATGGAAAACTTGATATATTTGGGGTAATTATAGCAAAATTTTTAAAATATAACCATGATCAAGGTGAGATTAAAAAAGGATTTACATAGTTAAAAATTGATTAGTACCCTAAACATATTACACAAAATTTTGGTGGAAAAGTCTAAGTTAAATAACTAGTGTTTTTTTGTAAATACTAGAAGGATATATATATATATAGGAGAAGGATCTGTTAGGAACCACCCTTTATTGCGAGAACCAATGTGAACACAACCAAAAATACCTTTAAAAAATCTAAAAAAACACACAATTTTTTTTATTTTTTTAAATATTTTTTTTTAAAAATCGCTATATTTCATCACTAAAAAATAAGATTTTTTTGAGTAACAATTTCGATGCACATGTGCATATTTATCATTTTTTGATAACTTCTGTAACACATTACCAATATTAGACAATTACACTTTCATTTACACTAACATCCATAATACGTTACTTTTTACATCACCAATATTAGAAATGCACGTGCGCAAATGTATGAACATGATATAACGTGTTTTGGTACACTATTTTGAATACACTTTCTTTTTCATCTATCATACCATCCATAATACAATACCATTACCTCATACCATCCATAATACAATACCATTACCAACGTTTCACTTTATGCACATATATATCAACACACTTCATACCATCCAAATATAACCAAACCATTAACCACTAGATATAACTAACCAAAAAACATGTATATGTTCATCATTCAAAATCACAAACTTTTTGTACTAAAACACATTAAAACATCTTATAGATAATAATGCACATGTGCATTTTTAATACTGGTAATGTAAAAAGTAGTGTATTTCGGATGGTAATGTAAATGAAAGTGCAATTGTCTACTACATGTAATGTATTATGGATTTTGTCAAATAAATGATACATATGCACATATGCATCGATAATTGTTACTCGAAAAAAAATATTTTTTATTTTTTAATGACGAAATATAACGATTTTTTAAAAAAATATAAAAAAAGAAACATTTTGCGTGTTTTTTTAGTTATTTTTTGTGTTAACATTGGTTCTCGCGTTTCTCGCAATAAAGGTGGTTCTCGCATGAGCCCTACCCTATATATATATAGGGCTCGATTCAAATAAGAACCACCATGAGTTGTGAGAACCATAAGAACTTTTTCTTCACGCGTTGGGCCAAATTTTTTTTTGCACAAACGTAGATGAGAAATATGATAAACACATCTGTAAAAGAAAAATGTAAAAGAAAATTGTTGAGTCGGTAGTTTTACCTGATGCAAGTTTTTTTACGCGCTGGTGTAAATTTTGTGTGAAGATAAATATTTTTATGCCTGATGTAAATGTGGGTATGCACAATTTTTTTGTTTAATTTTTCTTGCTCAAAAAAGTGATTTTTATGACTTTTGAGAAAAAAATTTCAGAAAAATCTTTTGGTTGACGTAGTTCTCACGGTTCTCACAACTCAAGTTGGTTCTCATTTTAATCCGTCCTTATGTATATGTATATATATAAGGTAGGTTCGGCTACAAAATCTAAATTTCCTAAAAAGTGTAAAAAGTCATAAAACACTAAAATTTGAGCCACAAAACACATATAAACCAAACAAATAACAGAGTGAAAAATATTAAAACATCTGGCTTGGCTCGATAGCCTATTGAATAGAATGGAGGAAGCCTTATCCCTAGCCTCTGAAACAAGAGAACGAACCGACTCTAACTAATCCACTCCTACTAACCAGAAGTGTAAGGGCAGACCTCGTCCTATATTCAAACCATAATAGTCATAAAAACTTCAAACACACAATTCTAGAACTATGAATATAAAACATAACATGCTAATCAACATAACACACAATAATGTTTATCATTCGATAATTAAAGCTTTATCATCCAAAAGACAAAACACAACCCACATATGTGATGCTAGTAACATTGATTTTGTTATTTGTTAGTTTTGGGTGTGTTTATGGTTCACATTTTGGTGGTTTCTGACTATTTACACTTTTTAGAAAATTTGGATTTTGTAGCTAACCCTTAGCATATGTATATATATGTGTGTGTGTGTGTATACACACACGGATGGGTTAAAATGAGAACCATCTCGAGTTGTGAGAACCATGAGAACTAAGCCATCCAAAATGTTTTTCCAAAAAAAAATTCAAATATCTTTAAAAAAAATTATTTGTTTCAGCAAAAAAAAAATGTCGCATACACACATTTACATGAGATGTAAAAAAATATTTATTTTCGTTATAATTTTACACCAATGTGCAAAAAAACTTAAATCAGGGAATACTACCAACTCGAGAAATTTTTTGTTTTTTAACTTTTTTACAGATGTGTTTATAATGTTTTAACATACGTTTGTGTAAAAAGTTTTTTAGCCCAACTAGTGCGTAAAGTAGGATATTCTCATGGTTTTCACATCTCGTCATGATTCTCATTTGAACCGAGCCTTATATATATATATATATATATATATATATATATATATATATATATATATATATATATATATATATATATATATAGGGTGGAGTTCTAGAGTGAACACTAGTGTAATTGTGAACTAAGTGAACAAATCTTGGCCATTAATTTACACTTGTGTATTGATAATCAAATGATAGGATTAGTTCACTGTTATTCACATTTAAGGGGGTTATTCACAAATGAACATAACCATATATATATATATATATATATAACAAACATTTTTGTGTATATGTTCATGTGCTATGTGTATTTAGTAGAAGATATAGGAATGTATATCTAAGTAAATACCCACCCAAAAATAAACCAGTACACAAGAAATTGTGACAAAGTATATATGTACTTACAAAGTATATATGTACTTATATATGTGTACACCCGCAAGTATACTTGGACAAATATACAAGAAGTATGTATAACTATTTATAGACGCTTCCATTGGACGATCGGACAAAGAAAGTATCGACATATACATCAAAAGATATATGAAATGTATATACTAACTCGGTGAAATATACAAAATAGAACATGTAACAAGATATATATTCTACCGAAATACAAGAAATATATACTCACCAACAAGCCTTAAAAATAGATTATTTTAAAGACCCATTCAAGATATATATTTTCACAAGATAATAAATCTGGAAAAATATATAAAAGGGCTAAGTGTAGAAATACAAATACACAAGTATACTTATACGTAAAAATACAACAAATACACAAGTTGGAAGGTATACAAACAAGTGAACATTATAACATATACATACACAAAGACCATGTTAAAGATATTATTTTAACAATATGTCTAACAAGTATATATACAGCTCGGTCCAAATAAGAACCACCACGAGTTGTGAGAACCACGAGAACTTTTTCTTCCTGCACGAGTTGGGCCAAAAGGTTTTTGCACAAACGTAGATGAAAATATTATAAACACATCTGTAAAAAAAAGTAAAATAAAAAATTGTCGAGTTGATAGTTTTGACGGATGCAAGTTTATTTATGTGCTGGTGTAAATTTTGTATGAAGATAAATATTTTTTTATGTCTCATCTACATGTGGGTATGCGACATTTTTTTTACTGAAAAAAGTGATTCTTTTATAACTTTTGAGAAAAAGTTTTGGAAAACCTTTTGGATGACCTAGTTCTCATAGCTCAAGGTGGTTGTCATTTTAACACATCCCTATATAATATATATATATATATATATAATAATATTATATATTGTGGAGAGTTCAATGAGAAGAAATTTTTTATAAAAATAAAAAACAATAAATTTCAATCAATAAGAATGCTTAGTGATGCTTCATTTAATATTTGTATTTAATATTAGTGTAATGGTATATTAGTAAACTTATATAGATCACTAATTTGTAGTTTTTCTCTTTAATAACTATATACATTAAATTTGTAACTTATTTTCAAAATATAGATTTTTGAAAAAATAATAATAATAAAAATTTAGAGCGTATGACAAATTACGAGGTATGTACGATAAATTACGAATTGTGTAGGATAAAGTTTTATTTGTAGGATAAATTCTAAAATGTGTAGGAAAAAAATATTAGTGTGTACTAATTAGTCAAAAATAATAATAAATGAAATGAGAGAAAAACTATTTAATGTTTTACAATTGTACCATTTGTTTTTTTTTTCTTCTCAATTAATTTTTTTCTCAAATGAACCTCCCCTATGTATACACACGAGAGAATAAAGATATATACACAATGAACAAGGATTCATTCAATGCATGAATATATATCGGGATAGAATATATACGGATCATGAACAACGAAAAATCATGTGAGACACGAAGTCGTTCACGGGTTAGGCCCATTCATACATGACATGAGTACAAATACATATAGATATAACGTATAATCAACCAAGCAACGTGTTTAAACAAAAAAAGGGTTCTGAACATCCAAAGCAAATCAAGATAAAAGACTTCAGCAAGGTAAAACTATGAACCTGACGTGAGGTCGAAGTCCCACTCCAAAAACAAACCATTTACACTAAATAGGCAGTGGTAAATGGGTATTGAACACAGGGAGTTTGTGGAAAATGCATTTACCAAGTAGTTTGCAAATAGCTAATAACAAAACTAAAATGCAGAAAAGTAATCTTGAAGTTTGGTTTATAAAATTTAGATTAACTAATTATCACTTAACAAGTTTTTTATTCAGAAATGAGATAGAATGTCTTTCCATTGGTTTTAGGTTTTCTATAAATAACAATGTCCAAGTTTACTTGGGATGAACTACATAGACATAGTTCGTGAGTGTGTGTTTGATTGTGATGAAAGGGGACCAAGTACTTGGATTACAAGAATGCAAGGTTGTCACCCTATAATCAGTTTAATATGGCCAACCCCAATTCCCTTCTACTTAATCCTGGTTTAACATATGGTTTAGAAAAAGGAATCTAACAACATAAACCGTTACAAAACACGCACACCATCACCATAAAAATGCAATCAAAAGATTAAATTAGTATCCCACAAATAACATAAACAATGACAAGTATTCATAAGAAAACCTTACAATCCGGGGAAAAACATAAAGGACTTAGCCACACATAGTTCGGTTGACCATCATAACTTTAAATACATTGTTCACGTGAATCAAGGATGATAAAGCAACAATAAAAAAACCCGAGATATTGTCTTGGATCCCTAAATTCACCTCCCACAGGTTCTGGATCGAAAACTATGAAAAAGATAATGAAAAGTCACCACCAAACCAACTTTTATAAGGAAAGCAACAATTCTGCGTCTGGCCCGCACAATAAGCTATGGTGGCTACCCTAGCTTACGGTTGCCATTAAAAACCCACGGTGGCGAGCTTCCGTATTACAGTGGCATATGTTTTTGGTTCAAGGCTACCGTAAGCGACCGTAACGTCAAGAATTTTCTCACTTTTTGATTCTTCAACCACCTCTCTTCAATTTCGCTCCCGCTCTTCGCCATGCTCTTTCTCTCTCTTTTCGTCTTTTACGCCTCTTGTACCTGACATAACAAAGCATACTGTAGTCATCCAGTTCCTTAAAATTAAAAATCAAACATACGGTTTCCATTATATTTATAACATTTAAGGATTGTCCTATGGTTCATCCATCGCATCCCCACACTTACCCGTTGCTTACCCCCAAGCAACTCATTCAAGTAACACCATCGAATTGTTTAAACCACATGTTTTTCGTAGCATTATGTTCCAACCAAACTGAATTCTGCCCAAGTTAAAATATTTTTATCACCTACACAACAACCCATCACAATAACACTCCACTCGGCGATAAATGATAAGCAAGTGTGCTAATATACACTCAAAGCACATGGGTGATCCTACGCTTATGAGCTTGTACAACAATCGAACCTCCGCCTAAAGAATCACACAAACATGCATGCAAATCAAGGGACTTAAACGGTGGTAATGAGGCTAAGTGCCAAGGTATGGAATGGGAAAACATATGTTTTGTAGCGCTATGATTCGACACGGCCTATTATTGCATCTAAACAAAACACAAATAACTAACCACGACATCTTGATTCCATTTTTTTCTTTTTTTTTCAAATCACTACAAAATTTATTCTCATTCTTTTTTTTATAATCATAGACACTACACATAAATACACACTAAGCATAAGATATCTACTAGGTCGGATCTTCTCAAAATGGTAACAATTTTGGGAGGTAGGTACGGGTTGTCAAATGATAGGAAACAAGCTCAAACATGGTGACTAATGGACCAAACCCTCACACCCCGCTCCATAGCACGTTCATATATGTAATGTATGATGTCCAACCCCTAGATTCCCGTACTCACGCACATCGAGGCGAGGCTAACTTAATGCTTTTATCATTTTCACATACATATTAAAAGGCCTTGAGACACATCTATTGCACAAGCTCCAATGTGTTACCACACATTGCCACACTCCAAAGAAATATAACTAGCACAACAAAATATAAGGCTCAATCACTCACAATTTGGGAATAAAGTGTTGTGGTATGTTGTGTGGATTGATTATTAACATGTACTCGGGCATACATCTTTCCCCATCGCCACATTTGGGATACATTGTCCCCAATGTATGGTTTTGGAGGAAGTGAACGCTAGAAAACATGATTTTTTTAGATTAATTATATTTACACCATCACCTAAACACCCCCAACTTTCCTCAACCCTTAGAGCATCAAAACACAAAATTCAAAATAACTTGACTTCACCCAACCACCCATACCCCAATACTAAAACAAACGGAATAAACAAACTATACAAAGTACAACCTGGATAGCCGTTGGCGCAGCTCAGTAATAATGCGGTTGGGGTGGTTAGAAAAATGGATGTCATGACATCCTTGAACTCCCCAAATCCGAAAGCACCTTGACCACTTCCTTGATCTCCTTCCTCAGGTTGTTGAACAGGCTCTTGCATCGCTTGATCATGACGAGGGTCTATCAACATTGAATGATGAAAAGGAGGCGTCAGATATGTGACACAATCATCATATGGTGGTAAAGTTGTGTAATCCATGATCGGTGGGTCCGCCACAACCGGCTGCCCCGCATGCCATGCATCGTGCATTCGTCTATTTCTATCATTCTTGTAATGATTGTTCATTTCTTGCTCAAATACATAAGCATGTGTATGATTCCACATCTCCTGTCAATCAAACCCTTACTTCCATGCCCGTTCGTTACTTGCCCCCATCTCAGGCCAACCATAGTACTCCTCCGGCCGAGCGTTCCGGATAACATCTTTCATTGAACCTTGATGAGCCCAATCTGGATCAAATGATTATGAGGCATAGTCGAACGATACCCCCTTCTTGCTAAAACTAATTAGGCCCGAATCCTTTCGTTTCCATTGCCACATGCCCAATCGGGTTATCTTGATAGTCATCATCCCCGCTTTGGGGCGCTTCATCATCACTATCTGGTTCATCCGCCTCACCTGGCATCAATGGTCTCGCGCAGACCTTCAAACCCTCCATCTTTGACCCTCACTCTTCAACTTATGGTACCCTTCAGATGCCTTGTATTCCCAACCCCAACCCAACTTCTTTAAATCAAACGACTTATGCTTTTTGGGTGCTCCCACATCTTCACTACCGAAGGTTCCAAATAACTTCAACAATGCCGTAATTAGTCGGCAATGGGGCATTATCTTTCTTGCCACACTATTTCTGCTTATCCACATGTTGTTGAGTACCAAATATCAAAACGGGAAGAGAGGTTTTCCGTGTATCAAGGTGTATAAGATAGGCACCTCAGGGTAGCGAACTTCCACCTTATCGCCCCTTCGAGGAATCATGTTATGCTAACAAATTACCAACATCAAATGTGCCTAAATCCTCAAATTCTTTTTTTAAGCTTCCCATGACTTTTTCCTAGCAAGAACAGAGCTTCCACCATAGTATCCCATATCGGGTGCTTATCGGGTTGGAAATAAAGATCATCCAAATTCGTAGGTTTACTATCAAATTTGCCACCCGTTTCAATGTTTCGAATGACATTGTCACATCAATACCGTTCACTGTCCCGATTAATTTCATCGCCGAAGGCCTACTATATGATGGCATTTCAAAGTAGCCATCCACTCCTCTGTTTCATCTACAAATAGATGGTGGTCATCCTTTTGTAGCAGTTTAAAGCCACCTCCCATCCTAAAGCGTTGAATCTATCATGCACACCAAATGGCCCAATATCTTGTTTCCGAACCACCTTCTCACAAATGAATCCTTCCTTTCTATTGGTTAATGAATTCACCTTATCATGAAATAACTAGGGTTGCTATCTCTCTTGTTGATCCGATAATGGCTCGGATAACCAATCCGGCTTAATATAGTTAACCTCCTCATCTTGCTCTTGCTCTTCCTCTTGCAGCACCAACCTTCTTCTATTGGGTTGATCCTAAGGGTTACTAGAAGACCCGACCAACCCTTTCCTTTATATTTTTTTCCCGACCCATTTACAAACAAACACTACCACAAGTCAAGTTAGATTCTACTCATTACTCCCAAAATCCTCACAGTTGCTTGTTACTGTGGTTGTGGATATAAGAAAAATCATGAAGTCCATTTTCATAGGATTTTGTGCAATGTTTTGACTAATTTTTAGCAAAATTATGCCCAATATCTTCTTTTATCCCATTACTTATTATTCACAACCACAACCCTAGACAAAAACGCTTCTAGTTCATACTATTCTAACAACTACAAGCAAGTGTGCAAGAACATAAACATGAATTACTCACAATTCTACAATGCACCACAATTTATGAGGAGAAATCACATACCTTAACCTTGTAGAATGCAAGAACACCAAAAACTTTTAAGACAAACAAAAACCCACTTAACCCCAAGAATTTTTGGACCAAAACCTTCAAAATTAACATCCCAAACGTGGAATTCTTCACAATGTAAGCACAAATCCGTAATCCTTGGGAAATCCAGTCAAAATGTGAGGATTTTGCAAAAGTTTTGAGGTTATGGAGGCTAGGGTTCACTTAGGGAAAAAAGGGAATGCTAGAGAAGTAGAAGTAGCAGGATTATATGGTTAGGAAGGTAGAAAGCCATGTGTGGTTGAATTTTTTTTTACTTTTTTACATTTCTTTCATGTATCCGGCCCTAAATCTTTAGACCCCACCGTAAGCTACGATGGGTCTGAAAATAAAAAGTGTACCGTAATACAGAAAATGGCTATCGTAAGGGCTCGATTTTTCCATAAACCACCGTACCTACGGTGGGCACCATAAGCTACAGTGGCCACTTGGCATTTCTGGTGTTTGAAAAAAATTTACATTTTTATTTTGATTATTTATTTATTTGAAACCAAATAACACCCTACCCCCCATGAAAATCCCGTGTTGTCCCAACACCGTGTCGGAAAAAATTCATAAGAACTTCTCCACACTTGGTTTAGGCACAGTCCATGAACGAGAACGGTAAAATTTAACAAATAAAACAAAACATAACTAACAACTATAATTAACACTAACACTAAACAAACCTGGGCCTCTCAATTGATCACATCATCCGGCAGCCATAAAAGGTAGTCCACTTTATTAACTTCGAGCATATTAATATCCTTTCCTTCCAAGTACGGTTTAAGCCAATGCTCATTCACAAGTTTCCTTGTTTGGTCTTGAACATCTTCAATCTCTACATCGCCAACTGCCCCATTCTCATAATCACAAATAGCCCGATCCACTTGCTTTTAAGTTCCCAGGGAAGAGCTTGAGTCTTGAATTATACAACCAAACCTTTTGCCCCTCTAAAAATGTCCGCTTCCTCAACTTAGCATCGTGAACTTTTTTTCAGTTTGTCTTGATATTCGGATGCACATTCATAAGCTTCGTCTTGAATTTTCTCTAACTCACATAGTTGTAGCTTCCTTAGTTTCACCAGCTTCATTATAATTCACATTAACACTTTTATTCGCTCATAATGCACGGTGAGCTAACTCCATTGGCAAATGACAACGCTTCCCATACACCAACCGATAGGGAGTTGTACCAATGGGAATTTTGTAAGCGGTTCGGTATGACCATAATGCATCATCTAACTTCACTAACCAATCCTTCCTATCAACTCGCACCGTCTTCATCAAGATCTCCTTAATTTGTCTATTGGATACTTCAACTTGCCCACTTGTTTGCGGGTGATATAGAGTAGCAATTCGGTGATTCACGTTATGTCATTTCAACAACTTCCCAAAAGTGAAAGTTTTAAAATGTGACCCACCATCACTTATAATCCACATGAAATCCCAAATCGTAAAAATATGTGAGATTGAACCAACTTACATACCACAACATGATCATTGGGCTTGTAGATATTGCTTCGATCCATTTTGAAACATAATCTACCGCTACTAAGATATATAAATACCCACACGGACTTGGAAAAGGACCCATAAAGTCAATCCCTTTTCGAAATACTTATTATCAAAGATCTCTACCACCAAGATGGGTTATAAGGGCATCTAATCCCTTTTAGAAATACTACCCACCTTTTGGAAATTCAAGCAATGTCTAGCGTATTCACTTGCATCCTTAAAAATCAAAGGCCAATAAAACCCACATGTAAGGACCCGGTATCCCGTCTTCTGACCACTAAAGCGGCCTCCACAAGCTGATGCATGCGCATGGGTCAACACCTCCTATACTTCAAATTCGGGTATGCACCGCTGAATAATCTGATCCGCACCAACCATGAAAAGGTCCAGTTCATCCCAAATATATTGCTTCAGTTGGACCATAAATTATTGTCTTCTTTTCTTCGTCTAATGCTCCGGTAAAACACCCGTGGCTAAATAATTAACATAATGAGCATACACGGTGTGGTGGATACGGTTAACAAATGCTTATCGGGAAACATTTAGTTAATTTTGGCCAGGTCATCAACACCCTCTAACAGAATCTAAGACAAATGATTCGCAACTACATTCTCACATCCATTCTTGTCTCAGATCTCTAAATCAAATTCTTGCAATAACAACACCCATCGTATCAATCACGGTTTTGCATCTTTCTTCATCATTACATAACAGACCGCACTATGATCCGAATACACCACTACTTTGCTCCCCCAAATGTAAGACCGGAATTTATCCAAGGCATACACCACTACGAGCAATTCTTTTTCTGTGGTAGTGTAATTTAGTTATGCCTCAGATAATGTCTTACTCGCATAGTAAATCACCAACGGCTTTTTTTCAAATTTTTGGCCCAAAACCGCTCCAATTGTATTATCACTAGCATCACACATGATTCAAACGGCTTCGTCTAATCCGGTGGTTGCAATAATGGAGCTTGCACCAATTGTTCCTTCAACGCATTGAATGCATGCAAAATTCATTAGGAAAATCAAAGGGGACATCCTTTAACAGTAGATGGCACAAAGGTTTAGTTATTACAGTAAATCCTTTAATGAATCTCTGGAAGAATCCGGCATGTCCCAAAAATGATCGGATCCCCTTAACACTTTTTGGGGGTAGCAAAGATGAAATTACTTTTATTTTTACCTTATTGTTGATGCGCTTTTGTGTCTGTTGCTTGTTCTTAGTTATGTCAGTAATTGTACGGTCTTTGTTTATTGTGTCTGTATAGTTTGGTCGTGTCGACCAAATCAAGATATCCTCCTATCTTGATTTAGTACGACGTTTAGTTTATCTGTGTTGTAAAACAGATGCATGTGTGCATACTGTTAAGTCTTGTGTTTCTGATCTTGCTGTCTGTACGGCATGTCCGATAGCACGTTCTCCGAAGAACACTTATTCGTGCGAGTGAACGGTGCTTCGTACGAGCAAGTTGCTTGATAGTACAAGCCATTACTTGTTCATACGAGTCAGTTACATGATCGGACGAGTGACCCTATCAATAAACTTTGCTTGTTCGTATGAATAAGCTACTTATTCGTACAAGGGATAAGTTGTTTGTATGAGCAACCATTTTTTAATGTACTTCGTGGTTTGTAGTACTTCGTACGGCCAGTGACATTCTTCGTATGTTGATGGGTGTTGGTACTATATATACAGACATGCACTTCACAGTTCAGTAGAGACACTGAGGCACAAGCGAGAGAGAGCACAGAGAGAATATCCTGTGTCTGTATGAACATTGTTTGTATGTGTTTATACTAGCTCTCTTCATTTAATCAAGATAGTGAATCTTTAGGTATCTTGTGTTTGTTACTTTGCTTTGGTTTGCATACTTACGTGGATTCCGCACTCGTATGTGTGTTAGATAAACAAGGAAGTAGGTTATCTTGATCCTCCAAGTGGACGTACAAGTGGTATCAGAGCTTTGGCTCTCTTCCTTGTTTAAAAACCAAGCTTAGTATTGTGTTTGAGCAAGTTGTGAGGGTTCCTGGAAGCGTTCTTGAACTTCTACAAGAAACTTAAGTTTTTAAAAGATAAGTACCTTAAAACTTAGGTAAAACTTGTTGTATCCAGAAAATTTTGATAAAAACCTAGTTAGAATACATGGAGACATGTTAGGATACGGTTACTCTTGAAATTTTCTTTCAAAGTTCAGTTGGACATATTTTCCGGTGTAGCACTTGCCGAAAAACTCACCGGAATATTCCTTTAGGGTTGACCAGATCTTAGGACTTGACTGTTTTGACTGAAAAGCTGATATTGGAAAGTTTGTCTTTTTAACCGAAACTGTGTAGACAACTGACAACTTTCTAACAAACTCAGAAACAAGTTTCTGTTACAAAAGGAAATTTTCACCAACCAACCTGCAAAAAGATTCCCACCTGCAAAAAACCAAAACATCAGCGAAAGACCTCCGTGCGAATAACCCATCCGCACGAAGGACAAGATTGTTCGTGCGAAAGACCAACTGACTCGCAAAAAGAACCTTGTTCGCACGAAGTATTAGTAGCTCGCACGAAGAACAATGGTTCGTACAAATAACCTGGTTTGTACGAAGAACGGTAATTTGCACGACTCTCTTGCTCATACAAAAAACTAAGTTTTTTAGGTTATTTGTAACAACCCGAACAACCATGTCAGTATTGCTATTGTTTCCGACTACCACGCTAGTTTTGGTCACGCGATAGTTGTCTGTGTGTATATATATATATATATATATATACACGCACACACACACACATAGATAGATTAGTTAAAAAAATTAAAACAACAAACACCCAACCTACCTTGCGGCCAGTGCGGCCCAATTGCCCAACCACTGTCCACTTCTTTATATGTACGCATGCAAGTATTGAATGTGTAAAAAAAAACTAATCACTGCCCTACCCCCCCCCCACGATGGCAGCAGGCCCCCTCACCGGCGCGACACCTACACCGCCACTCTCTCGGCTCTCTCGCACTTTCCCTCGGCCTCCCACTTCGGTTTGGTTTTGATATCGGTTAGGAAGCGATTGACCAGACCTACCACTTGCTTTTGAATTCTTACCGAGCAAAATAGAGTGAGTTCACGGCCTCTACATTTTTATACGGTTTTAAATACACAGGGGGGAAAACATGTACCGTTATGGTAATGTAACGCCTTTACTATTACGTATTAACGAACTATATTGGGAGGGGTTATGTTATATGGTTATGGTCACAAGGAAGCATTAATTTACATGCCAGTCCCCTTAAAACTTACGATGCCATTAGTATTGGATTATAGCGAGGGATTTTTTCATAGTACTACTAGACCCGACAAGCCCCACTCGTGCTGGTCGCGCCAGCTAGACCGAACGTCGAAGGTCACGGGTGTAGAATTTGCCTAACACTTTGCCATGGTTGGTGATAAACCTGGGATAACAGGGGTGGTAACGTCAGCTTCGGATCGAACACTCTGTTGACATGACCTAGGCTAGCTACATAAACATATAACATATACCGCTAAGCAATATAACAACGTGATTCGGGTGGGATCAGGGAAACTTTATAACACACTGGTTCGGGGCTGGACCAGTGGAAACAACTTATCTTTAAAAACTATGAACTCACTCTTCATTAAATGTTGACACTTGATTTTACATATTTTTCTTAGGTTGTTAAGGTATCTTCCAGAGTAGGAGCACTTCACAAGCATGAAAACTATTTTCTTAAATGTTTGCATCATTACTTTTAGATTCTTTGGGTTGGGCATTTGTTTTGATGCACACTTTACTTATGTTTCCTTACGCTTCCGTTTTTCTTTAACTGCATGGTTGAACTTGTTTAGAACATATTTTTACATATAGAGTCATTCTTTGTGACTAGTGTCTTGGATCCTGGTTTGTCACGCGCCTCGCGGTAAAACCCCCCAATTGGATTTTTAGGGTGTGACAGATTGGTATCAGAGCCACTTGTTATAGAGAATTAGGTTTGCATCTCACACTAGTAAACCTACACTATAGCCGCAAATCTGACACTAGTTTAAAACCAACACAAATACTTAATCCTTATGCTTATCTTTCTCACTATGTCTCGATATATCTTATGTCTCGCTACTTCACTTTGGCAGGCATGTCTACTTCGTCTGTCTCCTCGGACCGTAGTGAGGAACAAGGAGGTTCTCCATCTCCACCTATGTCCCCTATCTTCTTGGTAACCCGTAGGGCGGCTCAGACACGTTGCCGCATGGCGTACGAACCCTTTGCTATCAGAGGAAATGGAAGGAATGGCGACTAGAGTTGGTACCCTTACCAAATTCAGAGCTATATTGTTGATGAAGCAGTCCCAATCCTAACTTTAGAGGCTTCTTATAATGTCGATAGAGAGGTCTATGGTACTCTGCCACCTCTTGGATACCCTATAGAGGAAGCTTTTGCTCGCTTTGTGGCTGCTATCGAGCGTGAGTTTAGTCGTATGCGCGAAGCGGCTGGAGCTATCATGGGCCTAATAACAAATAATAGTTCACTGAAGTGAGAATTAGAGCAGGTCAGGGAAACTCAACAAAAGGAAGCTATCAGGACAAACGCACTAAGAGAAATGAGTAGGGTGACGGCGGAGCAGATTGTGGACCTTACTAAGAGACTGGAGTTGAGGATCATTGCTTTTGAGGCAGATAATGAACCAGAGGAAGAGGAACCAGAGGAGGTTCCTGATGAGGAACCTGAGGAAGCAGTAGCTGACGAGGATGTGAATATGGGTGACAAAGACGTAGATAATTAGTTTTTATTCTTTGCTTGCTATGACTTTCTTTTGTTTCCCTGTTTGAACTTCGTAGTCAATTGAAAATATTGTTAACATTGGATTTATGAAGAATATTTGGTTTAATACATTGTGGTGAATTGCAATATATTTAATCGAATGTTTGGTCTGAATGTTATGTGTAATGATTTATGCCTATTTCTTATTACATTATTCCTGAACATGTGTGATGAAATGTGTGATATACTGTCTCATGTATTCGTTTATTTGTTGTCAACAATAGAATGTCAGCCCGCGGTGGTGGTAGAAACGGATGCGGTGGCGCCCGTGGTGGTGGCTGAGGTAACATTGTGATGACACATGAAGAACTGGCCGTGCTCATTCAGGAGCAAGTCGGTGCGGCATTGGCGGCACAGAATCTAAACCAAAACAATCAAAACAATAATTTGAATGTGGGAGGTAACCCTCGTACGAACCTATATTCTCCACACTCCATGAATGCTAACATACTCGACCGTTCCTTAGATCATCTTCTACTAATCTTTTACTTGCAAACTCTATGCTTGTAGGTATGGGGACTAACCCGTACAAGCAATTTACTGATGCTAATCCGACTAAATTCACCGGCAGAGAAGGGTCAGTTGGGCTAGTCAGATGGCTCGAGAAATCTGAATCTGTGTTTGCAATGTGCAACTGTCTACCTGATAATCGAGTTAAATTCGCAGCTTCCACTCTGGTAGACGCAACACTCACTTGGTGGAATGCACGGGTCTAGGTTCTCGAACTCGACGTAGCAAACGCAATGGGTTGGAACGAGTTCAAGGATCTCATCAAGGAGGAATACTGTCCACGGGACCGCATTCAGCACCTAGAACAAGACGTATGGGTGCTGAAGATGGAAGGGCCGGAAATCAAGGCCTACACCTCAAAACACTATGACCTGGTATCTTTATGTCCCGACATGGCTAGGCCGGAATATAAGCAAATAGAGCTCTATATCAAGGGTTTCGCTCCAGAAATTCAAGGAATGGTTGAATCGAGTAATCCCATTACAGTCCAACAGGCAGTGCGACTGGCACACAAGTTGACCGACAGGGCAGTAGAACAAGGTAAACTGCCGAAGAGTGGTGCAGCTGGGAACACCCCTGAAAATAAACGAAAGTGGGAGGATGGATCCTTGAAGTAAGTGTCAACTGGGCAAGCACAACAGGGCTCTCAAAAACGTTTCAACAACAGTAACCGCAACTTCACCCACAACAACAACCAATAATTCAGCAACAACGCCAACAACCAGGGCCAAGGTGGGTACGCTGGAAAGAAGCCCTTTTGCAACAAATGTACTTGCCACCACTTTAGGTCATGTGGTGGATGTCAGCGATGTGGCAGAGGAGGTCACTCTGCTTAAGATGGAAGGGCAAATCTTCATACGAAACAAAACACTAACCAGAGTCAGCAGCAGCCTGGAGTCACCAGAACCTGTTATCAATGTGGCAGCAAGGATTACTTCAAGAAGGATTGCCCACAGCTGAACAAGGGGAACAGTGGTGGAAACCAACACCAGAATCAGAACAATAACAACAATGCTGGCTGGAATGGTGGAGCTAAAGGTCGTGCGTTTACACTAGGAAAAGGTGAGGCCCGAAATGACTCTAAAGTAGTTACTCGTAAATTTCCCTTAAACAACAGTTTTGCGCATGTTTTATTCGATAGCGGTGCCGATAGGAGTTTTATATCCGAGTCATTTAGAAAACTATTGGACCTTAACCCTGTTGAACTAGAGCACAAGTATTTTTTAGAGTTAGCCAGTGGGAAATTGGTAGAAATAACCCACATCGTCCACGGATGCCAGTTACAGTTGGCTGGTCACATGTTCAATATCGACCTCATGGCAACCACACTTGGTAGTTTTGACATTGTAGTTGGCATGGATTGGTTATCTGAAAATCGAGCTAAAATCTTATGTCGCGAAAAGATTGTTCGTGTACCTCACCCAAGCGGCGAGATCCTAACAATTCATGGTGAGGAGGGTGGTGTGATAACCAACATCATTTCCTTCATGAAGGCCCAGAAGTACCTACGACAAAAAAACTCATACGCTATCCTAGTCACTGTCACTGAACAACCGAACAACGAGAGGAAGATTGAGGACTTTCCTATCGTACGTGATTTTCCTGACGTTTTCCCCGAAGACTTGCCTGGTCTGCCACCACATTGGCAAGTCGAATTCGAAATTCAACTTGCAAAGCACGCTGTGCCGATTGCCAAAGCTCCTTACCGATTAGCTCCATCTGAACTACAAGAGCTTTCTACTCAACTCCATGAACTATTAGATAAAGGCTTTATTCGTCTGAGCTCGTTACCAAGGGGAGCTCCAGTCCTTTTCGTCAAAAAAAGGATGGAACTTTCCGTATGTGTATCGATTACCGAGAGCTCAACAAAGTCATTATCAAGAACCGTACCCTTTACCCGGGATCGACGACTTGTTTGACTAGCTTCAAGGGTCAAGTTACTATTCTAAGATTGATCTAAGGTCGGGATACCATCAACTGCGCGTACAAGAGGAAGACATCTCCAAAACCGCATTTCGTACTCGGTACGGCCACTATGAATTTTTGGTCATGCCATTCAGGCTAACAAACGCACCTGCGGTATTCATGGATCTCATGAATCGTGTTTGTAAGCCTTATCTCGACAAATTCGTCATCGTCTTCATTGATGACATACTAGTGTATTCTGAGACTCAGGAGGAACATGTAGAGCATCTACGGTTGGTGTTGGAACTTCTATGACAGGAATAACTGTATGCCAAGTTTTCTAAGTGCGACTTCTAGATTCGAGAAGTCCAATTCCTTGGGCATATAGTGAACAAAAAGGGTATTCACGTTGATCCGACAAAGATTGAGGCTATAAAGAGTTGGGAAGCACCAAAGACTCCAACAGAAATAAGACAGTTACTAGGTTTAGCAGGCTATTATCGTCGTTTTATTGAGGGATTCTCAAAAATCGCTCAACCTCTCACCTCCCTGACTTAGAAAGGAACCAAGTATATCTGGGGTGACAAACAAGAAGAAGCTTTCCAGGTGCTGAAACAGAAGCTTTGTAGTGCGCCTATTTTTCCCTACATGAGGGAACTGAAGACTTTGTGGTGTACAGTGACGCTTCCATTCAAGGACTTGGATGTGTACTCATGCAATGCGATAAGGTTATTGTGTACACATCCCGGCAGCTGCACGAGAAAAACTACACAACTCACGACTTAGAGTTAGGAGTTGTGGTATTCACTTTAAAAATTTGGAGGCACTATCTTTATGGAACCAAGTGTACCATTTACACCGACCACAAAAGCTAGCAACACATTTTTGATCAAAAAGAGTTGAACATGTGATAGCGTCGCTGGCTTGAACTTTTAAATGACTATGAATGTGCCATCCAGTACCATCCGGGAAAGGCTAATGTGGTAGCCGACACTCTCAGTAGAAAGGAACACGAGAAGCCCCAACGGGTTCGGTCCTTACAACTCACGACACATTCTAACTTACCCGAACAAATTCGCAATGCTCAGTTGGAGGCGGTCAAACCCGAAAATCTGAAAGCTGAGAAATTACACAAGATGGAGCGTGATTGGGAAACCAAATCAGATGGAACTCGTTACTTTCTTAATTGGATATGGGTACCCCTCTACAGATTCTTGAGGAAACTCATAATGGACGAAGCTCACATATCAAGGTACTCGGTTCATCCAAGATCGGATAAGATGTACCAAGATCTCAAAACGACTTACTGGTGGTCGAACATGAAGGCTGAAATAGCCACCTATGTAAGCAAATGCCTAAACTGTGCCAAGGTCAAAGTAGAATATCAGAAACTCTCAGGGCTATTACAACAGCTGGAGATTCCTGTATGGAAATGGGAGTAAGTCGCTATGGACTTTATCATAGGTCTACCCAGGACACCCAGTGGAAAGGATACTATATGGGTGATCATTGACCGAATAACCAAATAGGCTCACTTTTTAGCAATCAAGGAAACTGATAAATTTGATACACTTGCAGCATTGTACTTGAAGGAAATAGTGGCCAGACACGGAGTACCAACATCCATCATATTTGATCGTGATCCACGTTTTACTTCTCATCTACGGCAGTCAGCACAAAAATCCTTGGATCACACGTCGATTTGAGCATGCCATCCTCAGACTGATGGCATAAGTGAGCATACCATTCAGACCCTTGAAGACAAGCTCAGAGTGTGTGTAATCGATTTTGGCAAGAGCTGGGAGAAACACCTACCCTTGGTAGAATTTTTCTATAACAACAGCTATCACACGAGTATCCAAGCAGCAACATCCGAGGCACTGTATGGAAGGAAGTGTCGATCACCCGTTTGTTGGGCGGAAGTTGGTGACAGTCAAATCACGGAGCCAGAGTTGGTTCTAGAAGCAACTGAAAAGATCATGCAAATCCGGAATCGTATGGCAGCGGCTCGGGACCGCCAAAAGAGTTATGCCGATCATCGATGCAAACCGTTAGAATTTAAAGTAGGCGATCGGGCCTTACTGAAAGTATCACCTTGGAAGGGCGTGATTCGTTTTGGCAAAGAGGTAAACTAAACCTGCGAAACGTTGTCCTGTTTGAAATTATGAAGAAAATCGGTTCTGTGGCTTATGAGTTGAGCCTTCATGATGAACTCAGTGGAGTTCACAACATTTTTCATGTCTTAAATCTGAAGAAGTGTCTATCAGATGAAACACTATTCTTTCTATTGGATGAGATCCATGTGGACGAGTAGCTGCAGTTCATTGGAGAACCAATCAAAATCATGGACCGTGAGCTCACGGAGGAACAGTAAAATTCCAATCGTCAAGGTTCGTTGGAACTCTCGGCGTGGACCGGAGTTCATGTGGGAACGAGAGGACCAGATAAAAGCTAAGTACCCCCACCTCTTTGAAACATGCAGCACGGATGGTGTTAACTAAATTTCGGGACAAAGTTTCCTAAATAGGGGGATACTACGGCAACCTGGGATGTTTACTGTTTACTGTTTACTTACTACTCCGTAAGGCATGGCACTATAATAGGAGGCTTATTACTCCACCGTTCATGAAGTGGCATACGTTCAATTTTGCTCTTATTCCAATTCTGACATCTTACAACACTTTACTCAAGTCAATTTTCATGATGAAAATTCTTTCAACATGGGGATGATGTAACAACCCGAACAATTAGGTCAGTATTGTTATTGTTTCCGACTACCACGCTAGTTTTGGTCACACAATAATTGTCAGTGTGTATATATATACATATATAGATAGATTAGTTAAAAAAATTAAAACAACAAACACCCCACCTACCTTGCGGCCCAACTGCCGCCACTTTGATGCGGCCTAATTGCCCAACCACTGTCCACTTCTTTATATGTACGCATGCATGTATTGTATGTGTAAAAAAAACCTAATCACTGCCCTACCCCCCAGGACGGCAGCAGCCCCCCTCACCGGCGCGCCACCTACACCGCCACTCTCTCGGCTCTCTAGCACTTTCCCCCGGTCTCCCACTTTGGTTTGGTTTCGATATCGGTTAGGAAGCGACTGACCGGACACAACACTTGCTTTTGAATTCTTACCAAGCAAAATAGAATGAGTTCATGACCCTTACATTTTTATATGGTTTTAAATACACAGGGGGAGAAAACATGTATCGTTATGGTAATGTAACGTACTATTACGCATTAACGAACTATATTGGGAGGGGTTATGTTATACGGTTATGGTCATAAGGAAGCATTATATCACATGTCAGTCCCCTTAAAACTTACGATGCCGTCAGTATTGGATTATAGCGAGGGAATTTTTACTAGTATTAGTGGGCCCGACAAGCCTCACTCGTGCTGGTCGCCAGTTAGACTGAACGTCGAAGGTCACGGGTGTAGAATTTGCCTAACACTTAGCCATGATTGGTGATAAACCTGGTACAACATGGGCAGCAACATCAGCTTCAGATCGAACACTTTGTTGACATGACCTAGGCTAGCTACCTAAACATATAACATTTACCACTAAGCAATATAACAACATGATTCGGGTGGGATCAGGGAAACTTTATAACACACTGGTTTGGGGCTGAACCAGTGGAAACAACTTATCTTTTAAAAATTGTGAACTCACTCTTCATTAAATGTTGACACTTGATTTTACATGTTTTTCTCAGGTTGTTAAGGTTTCTTCCAGAGTAGGAGTACTTCACAAGCATGAAAACTATCTTGTTAAACGTTTGCATCTTTACTTTTAAATTCTTTGGGTTGGGCGTTTGTTTTGATGCACACTTTACTTACGTTTACTTACGCTTCTGCATTTCTTTAACTACATGGTTGAACTTGTTTAAAACGTATTTTTACATATAGAGTCATTCTATGTGACTAGTGTCTTGGATCCTGGTTGTCACGCGCCTCGCGGTAAAACCCTGCAAGTGGATTTTGATGGTGTGACATTATCTGTGATAGTTTTTCGTGAGAACTGATACTTTGAGGTTTTCAAAATTGTAAACCTTTACAAGAAAATTTTTATTTCAAAATTAACCCTTGAATTTTATTTTTTTTAAAGCAATTTTTTATAAACAAACAAACAAAATGGTACAAATCCTTGGGATTAGGGATGTAGTTCAAGCACAAACAAAGACTCACCACAATCTAGCTTCGCAACCTCATGGGTTAAATCATTGATGCCTCAACAGCCATGATTACTGCTAATCAATGGGCGTGTGTGGCAAATCAAAATCAAAGCATTCAGACTCTTCTTATTAGCGAGAGTGAAACAGGAAGTAATAATCGTCCACCAAAGTTGAACCATATGAATGATTATCCTTCATGGAAAAGTCATTTCCATACGTATGTTCTTGGTCTAAATAAAGAATCTCTTGAAGAAGCAGGATCAAATCCAACCTCTTTAGCCAAATTTGATAAAATGATAAAAAGTCTTATGATTTAGAAAAGAAGGCATTTGCTATCCTTACACAAGCACTTCATAAGGATATTTATCATCAATTTGTATACTGGACCACTACCAAGAATTTATGGGATACTTTGGAAGCAAGAGGGGAAGGAAATGTTGCAACAAGAAAGATATGACATGATCTGCTGAAGAAAGAGTTTGAAGGTTTTCTGTTCATGGAAAATGAAACACTAAGCGATATGACAACCCGTTTCTATCACCTGCTTAGTGAAATGTATTCATACAAAGTGATTGCATCTCCACAAGAGATTGTAATGCGTTTTGCTGATGCCCTACCACCTAAGTGGAGTCAATTCATTGACTTGCTAAAGCACATAGGTATTTCGGATGTGATCAGTATTTATGAATTTGTTCAGAAGCTGGAGGACAAGAATGAAGAGGAAATACGAAAAGCAAAACGAATACCTGTTCCACAAAACCCTGAAATGTACTTTGGAGGTATTAACACAGGTGTTAGTACAACTCAGCAACCAAAACTTCAAACAGCGTTTGTGTCAAACGTTAATCCCTTTCTACCACAACCAATTCAAACAGATCACTCTGCTGGTTCAAGTACTCAACCCTATGGTCATGTATTTGATCCTAAAGCCTTTCTACCACAACCCCAAGTTGTTACACCTCAAGTATCACAACAAGCTTCTCAACAAGCTTTGTATGGTAACAACTTTCAACCTGCAAATCCTAATACCGTCAGACTTGATACTTCACATCTTTCCAAGGTCAGTGTAGAAGTTGTTCGGTAACACAAGGAACTTCTGAACACTATGGTTAGTGCATATTGTGGACTAGTCGCCAGTCAAATTGGAAACATCAATTTGACTAATGAGGATTATCAACAAATAGACATGGATGAGATGGAGTTGATGGATATTACATGGGCATTTGCAAGTGCGGTCAGAAGAGCTAAAGACTACATGAGTAGAACTGGAAGAACAAGTTTGGAAAGCAAGAAAGACACAAAGTATGGATTTGATAAAGATGTTGTTACTTGCTTCAACTGTGGTGAAAAATGTCACTTCAAACGTGAATGTACTCGACCTAGCAAGCAAGGAAATCACAACCCTTTCCGAAATCAATCACGACCATCCAACACATCAAGTTAACAATGAACGAAGTATAGCAACTGTTCACAACCCAAACAATTCCAACCAGTCTGGGCCTTCAAACAACACAAGCAGAGCATTAGTAGTTCAAGCAAATGAAGGATGTGATTGGTCAGTTCAGTTGGGATATGAGAATCAAGGAGGAACCGCGTGTTATGCCAAGATAATCAATCAGATCAAACATGTTCACAGTATTGACTCTTCTGATGATGATGATAGTTATGGGTATAATGGGAGTTCTGACGAAGAAAGCTTAAGTGTGGGTGGTTATGGATCAGATTCAGATGTCAGGGAAAGGATTGATACTGAGGTGAATGAGTTGCTGAGAGAAGCAGAGAAGTTGAAAGGTCAAAAGTCTGGTTTGATAACGAAAGAAAAAGTTGCATCAAAGGAAATGGAGAAACCCTTTGCCAACAATGCATCCTTTTCTCATCATACTGCTTTTATGGCTAATGTTCTAGGTTCCACAAGTTAGGTAAAATCCGACTCTCCTAGGAGATGCAATGACTGTGCTGACTTAAAAACTAAATTTGAAACAATTAAGAGTCACAATCAAAGCTTAGTAGTTGAACTGTCAAAATGCAAAGAGGCAAATCTGGCTTTAACTCGAAATGAAAAAGAATTCAAATCTGTAATTAAGACTCTCAAGAAAAGTATGTCTGAGTTAACAAAAACAGATTTGAACAAGCAAACTGGTATTAATAACTACATTAATATCCTAGAAGAAACGAAAAAGGAGTTAGCCATTGCCAAATGCGAGCATGATGCAATCAAGCTGAAATTGGAGAGTTACTCTAACTACCGATATATGCTTGATCACATCATTGGCGTTCGAAAACTTAAGGGAGATGTTAAATGCATTGGGTATAAATCGTGTCCACCACCATTGAAACACAATTATACCAAATTGCCTGATGAAGATGAAATGCCACACTTTGAACCATCTTTACCTCTTAATCCTGAAGAGTTTGCAGCAGGATAGGGTTTAAGCTGGACAATTCCTCAGTTGAATCGAGAAAATCAGAGAACTCATCATAAGTCATTGATCAGAATCCTTCTACAATATAGGAGGATGATTCATCAGATGATTAGTCAGACAAGATCGATTAGGATCAATCTCTTGATGAAAAGAAAGGGGTAGAAATTGTTACTACTCCCAATGTGCAATCTGTTGCAAATCAAGGGAGTGTTCCTATCGAATCTATCAAGACAATTGACTCTACATTTGAAAAGGATAATGTGTTGTATACTATGATTGGTGATGAGAAAATTTACTCAAACAAGGATTTTCCGATCAAAAATGTAAATCCAACTTCAATTTTTTGAAAATTCAACAACCAAATTTTGGAAAAGAAGAAACCAATCAAACCACAACCATTAATCACTTCTAAAAGTAGACAACAAGAAAAGCAAGCTAAAAAACCTAATGTGTCACAACTAAAAGTTGAAGCTAAAGGCGCTCGCAGCAAGATAAAGGGAAGAATGTTAACTTTGTGGCCTCAACTGGTACTGATAAAATCAAGACTTTTGAAAATATGTCAAATATTGATTTTGTAAATCTAGTCAAGTTTTTAAAATGTAATAGTTAAAACAATTACACTCAACACATAAATGGGTGTGAAGAAGGACCAAGTACCTCTAGGCCTACAAGTTCAACATCAAGTCGTCAAACGGCATCTCCTAAATTTGTTGAAAGGAGAGCATGTTTTAAGTGTGGGGAGTTTGGCCACATAATCAAAAATTGTACCAACTCAGCAAAACCCAAGTTTGTTGAAAAAGCCCCTCCTGAAAAGAATTGCCAACGTCCATCTGTGTCACCTAAACAAGACAAACGTATTGTTAAGGAACAAGAAGAAAAACAAAGACTACAAGTTAAGATAATTGAAAAGGCATTAAAACTGGATGTTTTAGAAAAGAAACCAAGTTCATCAAGATCATTAAAACCAGAAATGTCTAAATCCATAAATAATAGTCAACTGGTAAACATCAACAATCTTGGAAACCTAAAACCGGTAATGTTTCAGGGGGAGGCACAAAGTTTCCAAATCATCAAGAAATAGAAATCACATTTCTTGATGATAAGGGTCAACCCAAGACCACTAAGGCTTCCACTGTGCAGGGTGTCCAGGAGGAACTATGAATAGTTATTGGATTGTTGACAGTGGAGCATCACGGCACATGACAGGCGATTTAAGGCTCCTTTATGATGTGAAATGCATTAGGGGAGGTTATGTTGCTTTTGCTGGAGATAAGGGCGGTTACATCACTGGAGAAGGAATGGTTTCCAATGGTGTTGTTATTTTTGACAAGATCAATTATGTTCATCAAAATGATCACAATCTTCTGAGTGTTTCTCAAATCTGCGACAAGAAGTTCACGGTTCATTTTGATGATGCCGGTTGTTATGTGCTAAAACCAGGTTTCAAGATTCCCAAAGAATGGATTCTCTTGTCGGCTCCAAGAATTAATGACTTGTATATTCTTGACATGAGCAAAGCTAATACTACGTCTGCACAAGTTACATGTTTTGTCTCAAAAGCCACTGAAAAGGAGTCAATCTCTTGGCATAAACGAATGGGACACATTCACTTAAGGAAAATGAACTATTTGGTGAAAAATAATCTTGTGAATGGTGTACCAGTGAAGAATTTTCATTTACAAGACGTATGTGTTTCGTGCCAAAAGGGAAAACAAGCTCGAAAGTCTCATCCTGTGAAGAAAATTAACACTGTAAATATGCCTCTGGAACGTCTTCATATGGACCTTTTTGGACCTATGATCACAAGACTACCTTGGTGATGCATATTGTCTGGTTGTTACTGATGACTATTCAAAATTTTCATGGGTGAATGTTATGGCACACAAGAGTGAACTTCCTGAAATCCTCAAGAATCTCCTCATGCTACTTGAAAATTTGTACAATTTGAAGATAAGGAGAATCAAAAGCCACAATGGAACTAAATTCAAGAACCATGTTTGGATGAGTTGTGTTCTTCTAAGGGAATTTCACATGAATAAAGTTCTCATTACACTCCACAAAAAATGGTGTCGCTGAGAGGAAAAATAGAACTCTTATCGAAACTGCAAGCACTATGTTAGTAGAATAAGAACTTCTTGTTCAATTTTGGGGGAGGCTGTGGCTACTACATGCTATACAACGAATAGAGTTCTTACAGTGAAAAGGCATGGGAAAACATATTTTGAATTACTACATAAAAGGAAACCGGATGTGTCTTTCTTAGAACCTTTTGGAGTTCCATGCCCTATGATTGATCCATATGGTAAATTCGGTCCAAAGGCTATCAAAGGTTTCTTTCTTGGATATGCTACTCCAAATTTCAGAGTGTGGAATTTGTCAACAAAAAGATTGAGGAATGGGGTGGAGTTAAAGTTCAAAGATGCACTGAATCAGTAAGAGCTCTGGGTGCTCCTTGGATGTTTGACTACGATGGACTATTTGACTCCTTCAATCTGCCAACTTTTGATGATGCGTCTGCAGCAGCTCAAATGTTACTTGAAAGTGATACTACAGTTGACTCGTCATTAGTGCGACCAATTATTCTAAACCCTCAAGTGTCTACTTCGGTTAATAATATTGTTTAGAATGAGGAATTTGAAGATGCTGCTGATTATAATATTTCGTCAGAAGATGATGAGTTCCATGATGCAAATGAAGCTACTTCTGCTCCGGTTCCTGGAATTTTTTATGTCACGTCAAATGTACAAAATCAAGGTACGACTGAAGGTCATGCATCTACATCTTCGTCAATTCCAGCCATCGACTTAGATGTTGATCTGAATATCAACAATTTGGGTATAAATTCTCGAGTTCCCGATGTTCCAGAAACTCGAATCCATAATACCCATCCTCAGTAGAATATTATAGGAGATGTCCATAGTGGAGTGTAGACACATAATCAGCTAAGGAATAACCAGAATGTTGGTTTGTATACGGTTATTAGAGAATCTGGGGAACATAATGATTGGTCTTTTGCCTGCTATGTTTGCCAAGTTGAACCAAAATCATGGAAAGAGACAATGAAAGAAGACTCATGGGTTAAAGCAATGTAATAAGAACTTCAGCAGTTTCAGAAGTTGGGCATGTGGAAATTGGTTGATAGGCCCGACAACTACAAGAAGATTGGTACTAGATGAGTTTACAAGTGTAAGAAGGATGACCGAGGTGTTGTTATGAGAAACAAAGCAAGATTGGTTGTCCAGGGGTTTAATCAGGTAGAAGGCATTGATTATAATGAGGTTTATGCAACGGTAGCACGTCTTGAGGCCATAAGAATTTTCTTGGCTTATGCGTCCTACAAGAAGTTTACAGTTTATCAAATGGATGTGAAGAGTACATTTCTTCATGGTGTGGTTGAAGAAGAAGTATATGTTGAGCAACCGCCTGGTTTCGAAGATCCAATTCATCCTGACAAGGTGTGGCGTATTAACAAGGCATTGTATGGTCTTCATCAAGCTCCAAGGGCTTGGTATGAAACGTTGTTTTCCTATCTTCTCAAGAATGGTATTCGATGTGGGTTGATCGATTGTACTCTCTTCATCAAAGAAAAGAATGAGGATTTATTTGTTGGTACAAGTATATGTTGATGATATTATTTTTGGGTCTATAAACGAGAACTGTTGTTGGAAGCTTCTTAAATTGCGTCTTGCATCATTAGTCTTTTGAGCGATATAGAACTCTTCCAAGAACCGTTGTTGCATTTCAGCCCAAGTATAAATAGAGGCAGAAGGCAACCTATAAAACCACCTCTTCGCTTGATCTTCCAAAGAAAATTGAAACACCAACTTAACATCATCAGAAGTAAAACCTTGCCCTCCAATAGTGTTGCAAATGGAGTCGTACGCTTCCAAATGGAAATATGGTTCTTCCGTGGCCAACCCCTTGTAATTCGGCAAACTTTGAAATGAATTAGTCCTTATCTCAAACGTTCTTCCCTCGTGATTTGAGATATCACCACCGCAGAAGGGTTATTATTATGATGTGTTTAAAATGAGCTTTAACTCCCTTCACTACCTCGCGATTATGTCTCCTTGGAACACCTAATGGTACTCTCGGTTGTTGACCCGCTTGCCTTGGCATTTGCCTTTGAGATGCATACGGTAGAGGTGGTTGTTGAGGAGTTTGTTGTTGTTGCATGTGCCTTTGAAATGGTTGTCTTTGTTGAGGCATTTCCTCCAGACAAACGTGTTGTTGTGGTCTCGCAAACTCTTGTTGAACGGGTTCCTATGGCTGCCTTTATGCATAAGCGAACTCACCGTGAGTTCTCATTTGAGTCCCATAACCCCCAATTACATCTCCTTCATCCTCATAACCCTCGAATTCTCCCTCAAAACCATCGTCATGCCCGACCCGTTGTGTCCCCATAGACTACATGAACTGAGGTTGTTAGTATTGCAACCTCGGTTATGGTGGTTGTTGGAAATCTGGAGTGGTATGGATTATGGGTAGGTCTTGTTGAAACGAAGGTGGTTGACTTTGTTGAGATGATGATTGACCAAGAGCAGGGAAAAAAGGGCTAAAGGGTGGAATGTTTGATGAAGGTGAGTAGCTAAATGTATATTTTGTACTCATGGGAATCGTAGTGTTAGTATGTTTAACCTCGCTTGACAATGTAGGAATTGTGGTAGAAACTGGAGGAGGAATGGCCTGCATTGATTGACCAGTAGTGGGAGTTGGTAGATCCATTGTTCTTTTTGGTGTAGTAGGGGATCCAACAATTTTCTTTTCCCAAAGTAGTACTCGGTTCCATCTAAGTGTCCGTTCAATTTCAGGAGCAAACGCTAATGGTGATGACTTGTGATAGCCTCAAGTATGCATACACCTGTGGGTACCTGCACACTAACACAACCAACGTAAATCCAAAAATAACAAGCACAACTACTAAAGAAAACACATGTTGCGCACTACTCCCAGACAACGTCGCCAAAATTTGACGTGAGGTCGAAGTCCCACTCAAAAAATAAACCAATTACACTAAATAGATAGTGGTAAATGGGTATCAAACATAGGGAGTTTGTGGAAAATGCGTTTACGAAGTAATTTGCAAATTACTAATAATAAAACTAAAATGCACAAAAGTAAGCTTGAAGTTTAGTTTGTTTGGTTTATAAAATTTAGATTAACTAATAATCACTTAAACAAATTTTGTATTAGAAAATGAGAGAGAATGTCTTCCCCCGGTTTCAGGTTTTCTATGAATAACAACGTCTAAGTTTACTTGGGATGAACTACATAGACATAGTTCGTGAGTGTGTGTTTGATGAAAGGGGACCAAGTACTTGGATTACAAGAACACAAGGTTGTCACCTGATAATCAGTTTAATATAGCCAACCATAATTCCCTCCCACTTAATCTTGATTGCCTATAGCACAAAGAACATGGTTTAGAAAAAGGAATCTAACAACATAAACAGTTACGAAATAAGCACACTATCCCCATAGCAATGCAATCAAACAATTTAATTGCTATCCCATAAATAACATAAACAATGACAAGTATTCATAAGAAAACCATACAATCGGAGGAAAAACATAAAGGACTTAGCCACACATTGTTCGGTTGATCATCATAACTTCAAATCCGTTGTTCATGTGAATCAAGGATGATAAAGAAACAATAAAAACACCCAAAATATTGTCTGGGAACATTCGCCCCCACAAGTTTTGGATCGAAAACGATGAAAAAGATAATGAAAAGTCACCACCAAACCAACTTTTATAAGGAAATCAACAATTCTGCATCTGGCCCCCACCGTAAGCTACGGTTGCTACCGTAGCTTACGGTGGCCACTAAAAGACCACGGTGGCAAGCTTCTGTATTATTGTGGCATTTTTTTTGGTTCAAGGCTACCGAAACTTATGGTAGTTACCGTAAGCTACAGTAGCGTCCAGAATTTTCTCACTTTTTGATTCTTCAATCACTTCTTTTCAATTCCGCTATCGCTCTTCGCCATGCTCTTTCTCTCCCTTTTCGTCTTTTACGCCTATTGTACCTGACATAACAAAGCATATCATAGACATCCAATTCCTTAAATTAACAATTAAACATACGGTTTCCATTATATTTACAACATTTAAGGATCGTCCTATGGTTCACCGCCAACCTAAGTGCCTTAAGAAATTCGGACACTTGTAGGTCGGAACACAAACGAGGAATCACATGAGGTTGCTAGCACTATAGCACAAAAAACTAGATGTGAGTTCATGTCCCCTCTTTCAAATACATTTTGTCTTTGTTTCCATAACTAGAGGGAGATACATGTTAACAATGGTTTTATAAGCTAGGGAATGAAATAACTATAGATCATGTGTGCATAGGTATAGTACACAAGTAGCCATTAATCATACACCTAGAGTGAGGAACGAAACTGTTGGAGTGCTTTTGTGTCCCAAGTCGAGGAGGATCAACATACATCGTACAGGTTTGGTTGCTTCCTATGTCGGTACACATATTAATGGCCTTGTAAAACATTAACAATCAACAATTTCATAGACGCTTTACATACCAAGTTTTCAATATAAGCATTTTAGATGTTTTAAAGATTCACTTGATACAAATTTCATAGACGCTTTACATACCACTTTTGTTGACTGTTTAACTTACATGTATTTCAGGAAAGTAAGTTCAGGCGTGGAAACAAGTATCAAGGAACCAAGAGGGATGCAACCTTTTGGAGGATTTGTCTTCTATATGCCTCTTTCTTGCGGAAATATAGTGGCCAAAATCTCGATTTACAAAAGCTACATTTTGTTGAATTATATTTTGTGAAACTTATATATTTGGAAAATGTAAAACAATACAATTAACTTTGTGTCATGATTTGAATCAATTTATGGCACTGGAAACTTGGTATTTTTTATTATATAGTACGTTTACTTTATTCAATGCATTGAGAACCATTCAAGATCACACCTCGCGCTTCCGCTACGAGAGGGTGTGATACTTTCACTAGGGTTATAACCCATGAGGTATGCATCAAGATTTTCGAACTGTTATAAACAGACAGTTACTTCAATTCACTTAAGCTTGCATGAATCATTGAATTGTTATGTGTAATTGTGGTTAAGGGTTTCGTTATCTTGATATTCATCTCATTTAGTAATGTAATTATTTGTGTAGACATTATGATTTTTATCCTCAAACCTATGTAGTACACGGTTTTATGATCTAGTTATTAATAAACTCGTTGAGCGAAAGAGAGTTGTCAATTATTTTATCATATGGTTCCGTGACTAAGTAAATTTAACTATCATATAATAATAATAATAATAATAATAATAATAATAATAATAATAACACGAGAAAAATGTTCGGTTAGTCCTTGTGGTTTGCTACATTTTTACCTACAATCCCTACATTTCTAAAACTACAGCTATAGGAGATGGAGGTTAGTTTTGATGCTAAGTGGGTGTGAAATGGTCAAAATACCCTTATTATTTAAAAATAAAAATTAAAACAAAAGAGCTAGTATAAATAATTCAGGTGGGGCCCATATTTTTTATTAAAAAACTAAAAAAGCCGGCATCCTCATAACCCCACCTCCACCCCTCAACCACCACCTAGACCCTCCACCCTCTATTGCCTCCAACCATCGCCTCCACCCCCACCGTCTCAACCACCATCCTACCTTTCTTCATCACCCCTACGGCCCTACCCACACCCACCCTCACCACCTCTATATTTGTCACAAACAACTACCATCTCCAGCGTATTAAGAACTCCGACAACCACCATCTCCACAACCTAAACTCGATTCTCCACCCATACCCACCCCGACAACCACCATCGTCGTGACCTAAACTCAATTTTCCACCCAATACCCACTCTGGTGCACCAGATAATCCTCCACATTTTTTCGGCCCCTCTTTTGTGACAAGTTTGATGACACACAATAGAGACATCGATTCTCCACCATCTCCGGCGTATTAAGAACTCTGGCAACCCCCACCTTCTCTTTCTTTCTAACTAAACACACAACAGAGATCACTTCTATTTGATGTTGTTTTGTGATTAGATTCAGCGACAGGAAGTAGTGCTTTGACGATGGTTGGTGACGAAGGTAATGGGTTGTAATGGTGGTCGGGACAGTGGAATATGAGGGGTAAAGGTGAACTGTTGTGGTCGTGGTGATGGGAGGTCGTTTCTGAGGTCACTGGTGGTAGTGCACGATGGTCATGGTTAAAGGTGGTTGTGGTTGGGTGTTGTTTGTGGTTGTGAATGGTGTTTATTGGTAGTGTAAGGTGGTGTTGAGTGGTGGAAACTGTGACCGGTGATTAGAGTTGTGGGTGGTTGGAAGGTGGCAGATCTGGTCAGAGAAAGGTGATGATGATGGTAGTGAAAGTAGGTGGAGATGGTGGTGGTGGTGGTGAAAAGTGGAGAAGATGAAGTGGGTGTGGTGGGTGGTGGGTCCCACATTAATTATTGAATATTAGTTATATTAATACTAAGCATATTTTGGTCATTTCACACCTACTTAACACCAAAAACTAACCTCCATCCACTTTAGGGACTATCCAAGAACGAATGTGCAAAAGTTGGAGACTATAGCTGTGATTTTAAAAATGTGTGGACTATATGTGAAAATGAAACAAACCATAAGGACTATCTAGACATTTTGATGACAATAAATCAGTTAATGAGTCCCTATGTATGATTGATAGTTGTATTACGGTCTATTGATGACAATTTTTGATGAACACATTTGTCCTTTATGAATCTATAAATACAGGTTTCTTATTCTTTGTAAACAATACACATCAATTGAAAGAATAGCAAATTACTTGCGTATAATACACATACCCCAAAAAATTCAGATTTGAATACTATAATGTTTTGTTTCATCACTTCTACTAACCGAAAAAGTCGAGCTTGTTGTTTTGCCCCCAAAACTAGCCGTGACAGCGTACTCACCTAAGTACCCGTAAAAGCTAAAAGCTCCATGTTCGTCGGTTTGGCTCTTGATAACCCCGGTTTGCCATTCTTTTAGAAGTTTATCTACAGTATCACCGGCTGGAAGATTGTTAAAATCGGTGTCAGTTAGACACATTTGATAACACTTCCCGTTCTTCTTCAAGGCAGACCACAACATTATTCCATTCACTGAAGGGTGTGAGAAGCCTTCTCTCAGAACGTCTTCCAAATAAGCTGCCTATATGAGACTCCAAAGATGTTAAACCAACTTTAACAAACAAGTATTTTAAGGGACATCGCACATATACTTAAACCGGACTCTAGATTAAACGCTAACAACATGTCTATAAGTTCAAATAAATTATAAAGAATTGATATTACTTTTTTCATTGGTTTACACAATTTTCTATATTTTAAATAGGTGATAAACCTTACCTGTATCCCAATACGAGTAGGAAATCATAATCTGTCTTAATTTGTCGTATTTATTAGTGCTATTCACAAAAAAGATTCTATAGAGATATGATGCAACGAGTGTATCAAATCACTAGTATTTTAACATATCAAATATCATATCAGAATGCAATTAATTCATATCTCTAGAGACACACTTTGCCATCTCAATAGTCTAGATTTTCATAAAGGTTAAGCGTACCCCATTTTATTTCTACTTGTGGTATCTTGCTATAAGCTGTGAAATCAATAATATTTCTCATCTGTATGTTGAAAGACAAAACAGATCCATTTTGATTGATGTTTTCAAGGAGTACGATGAATGTTACTGAAGTACGTTTAGCCAACTTCTTCATTATGAATTTTGACACTAACCTGTTGATTATGATTGAAGTTATCCGATATATCAACCTCTGTAAGCCAAATTGGAAGCTCTAAAGTTGCAAACTTGTCTAGAATTGCTCGCATAAGAGGAAGGTTTGGCACACCAAAGTGACTCTCCAATCCAATCCCATCCATATACACTCCATATCTCCTCAAATCCCTCATTTTTGAAATGTATCTGTCCACAGTAGAGTTGACATCTCTACAGCTCTCCACAACATTAAAATCGTTCATGAAAAGAGTCGCTAAAGGGTCAGCCTCGTGTGCAGCCTTGAAGAATTCATAAGTGGCATTTTCCCCGAGTTTGTCCTCGTAGAAATTGAAGTGAAGAAACTCGTTGCTAACATCCCAATGGACGAATTCGTTTTTGTACCTGGTCATCTGGCTTGCGATCCTTTGTTTTACAGCTAACTCTAGCTCAGAACTAGTGAGGTTAAGCACCCATGATGGGATGTATTTTGGGTCCTCCCAGAATATGTTATGACCTCTAGCCACAATCTGGTTGGCTCGAACAAAATCCAGCATTTGATCGGCTAATGTGTAGTTGAACACCCCTTGTTTCGGCTCGGTTGCAGCCCATTTAAGCTCGTTTTCAAACACTGCTGCGTTAAACCGCTCCACGAACCATTTCTACACCAGAAATACCCAAAACATTAGGACCATACAGTTTGGCTACTCAGTAGCGGATGCAGGAATAATTTATTTAATTTTTATGGGGGATTTTAGATTTGGATTGTGCTAATTTGAATAGGTACATACTTGGGTCTGGTAAAAAATATGAATTTTCTTAAAATAAATTTAGCTCTTATAAAAGAATAATTAACATGCAATAATAAACAAAAAATAATCAATCAAGAAGTAATAGAAGAAAACGTACAAACAATTACATGATGATTGAATATTTGAATCATCATACCTGATATGGTAAATTCCCAATAATATAATTGTTTATAGCAGACCCGAATGGAAAATCTTTTGCAACTTGCTCCACACGAACCATGGCCCCTTGTAACCTTGTGCCTTGTTTATCCGACACATGAATCGTGACAGCTCGTTTTCGTTCCTGATCAACCGATGTTACATTCAACAGAAAATATCGTTTCTATGTGACGGAAATCGACATGCCACAGAAACTATAGTTATAATGAATTGACTTATACTTACGGTGTTTATCTTATATTGTTGTTGAAACGACCATTGCTCTTTAGTAAAAGGTTGTAACGATGCACTAACAATTGTTATGCTAATTTCCTTGTCGTCAGAATTCTATACCAAACATTCTAAAACAATTAAAAACTATATATTAAAATTCTGTGCATGGTAGAATATTACAAACCTGAAAATAAAGTAAGGATGGATTTGATTCTGAATCCATGTAAAATCCACCCTTAAGGAATGACCAACAATCGTGACGCGCGACAACCGTTCCCACACAGTAGTGCGGCGAATTTCCTGACATCAACCTCGCAGTGATCAACGAAGAGTTCGAGCCATGGATTTTGATCCAACCTAAGATAAACAAAATTAATAGTTAATCAAGAAAATTATCTATATAATATGATACATATACATTGTTAATAATGATAGAAAACTAACTAGAAAAAGAGTAGAATGTGGAGGAAGTGAGAACTGGCAACACAAAAGCAGGCCATGAGGTTGTGATCCCATCTTCAACAATGGATTCCATGGTTGCAACTTCATTTTGGAGGATACCTCCATTGTAAAGTGGATCTTCTGGTTCAACCTTACACTGTTTAGAAAAGTTGAAAGATTAAAAAATAGAGTAAACGACCAAAATGGTCCTTGAGGTTTGGTCACTTTTGTGACTTTAGTCCAAAACTGAAACATTTTGAATCGGGTCCTGTGATTTCAATTTTTTTGACATTTTCATCTAAAATCAAAATATGGTCAGATTTTTCAGTTAACATCCAGTTTTTCTGTCTTTTTCCTCCCTTTTAATAAAGGGCAAAATGGTTAGATTTTATTAATTTGTTATAATAAAACGTTAAAAGACCATTTTTCCTTTCATTAAAAGGGAGGAAAAAGACATAAAACTGAATGCTAACTGAAAAATCTGATCAGATTTTGATTTTGAATGAAAATGGCAACAAAATTGAAACCACAGAGACCCACATTCAAGAGGTTTGAGTTTTAGACTAAAGTGCCAAAAATGACCAAACCTCAAGGACCATTTTCACAGTTTACTCAAAAAATTATGTGTAAAAGTTTTTCTATTTTTGTCATTTTTTGCCATATCCAAAAGTAGGGTGTCATACTTCCGTTCAGGCTCTAGGGAAAAAGGTCACGAGGCACATTATTAATTTTGAGGTAAGTTTTCAACGAAAGATATTACCATCTTTTACATGTAGATGCCCGTGGTATTAAACCAAGGGCGGAGCCAAATGAGGTTAAAAGGGTCCGCTAATCCCTAGTCACTAGAATCTGTTATATATGAGCCGGACCTAATAAAAAGTTCTGGTATTACGATAACAAAGTTTTATCATGACTAATTACCTGAGTGTAGGCGGTATAATCGTAGAGGGGACCATCTGCAAGAACAAATGAAAGATCAATGAGAAAGAGAGAGAGAGATGAGAAAGAGACAGAGAGAGATGAGAGAAAACCATTTGGAGAAGAAGAGAGCAAAGGTGAGAAGTAAAGGATGATAATAACTAAAAGTGAAGAAAATGCCATCGATTTGCTTCAAGTTTTCTTGAAATTTATACAGAATTTCTTGCTTTGCAACCCAAGACTTCAGAGATTTTCAGACCATTCCCAAATGCTTGTTCACGTGTAACTGCTATGCACATGCCAAAGAATACAACAATATATATACACGTATATAGAGAGAGAGAGGGGATGCGTCTAAGATATGTAAGTAGGTAATGAGGCGGACCCACGATTTATTTTCGAAGGGTGCAAACGAGGAGTTTAACTAAGTTTTCAAGGGGTACGATCGGGATTTTGACCTACAAAATACACTAATTTTTTTTTTCAAATGATGCGTCCGCTTACCCAACTCTCAACCTAGGTCCGCCTCTGAAAACATAGAACTGTTTGAATAATGTGAGGGATATGTCATGTTATATTGCAAATCTATTTCCTTTTGGAATAATGTGAGGAATATGAGGTGTGTTTTTTTTTTAAATTGTTTCAGGCTTAAAGAGCCCCCATGTCGGGTTTTATAAGTCAGGGGTGATTCTCGGTATTTAGTCTTAGGAATTCCCGATATGGACAGGTATGGATTGCTTCATACTTTTTATGCTTTGTTAACTTTTACTCTTAACGGATCTTGGCTATTAAACCAATTAATACAAAAGCAATTATCATCACGTATAAAAAATGCTTTCATCCAAGTGTCATTACCTTATTGTTCCACGTTTTCATTTTTTTAGAGTTTTTTCACCACTCACCTACCTCAAATAAATTGTATCAAGGTAACAACTACAAGCAATTACTTTCTCTTTAAACGGATACTAATATACTTTTGGTGAATTTTTTATTAGGATAGTTAAAAAATTGGTTCACATTTGAAAAAAAAATAGTTAGTCTCTTAGATCCCTGTTTAACAGTTGATACGGTTGATTGAAAATGTTGGGTTCATCTTTAGAATACTTGTTATGAATAACTGATATTGCAAAACGCCAATATAAATCGATGTTAGTCTTTTTTTTTTTGAACGGCAAATTTGAATCACTAACAAACCATTGGAGTATCATGGTGCAATCAGTGGAACCACCTGATCATATCCATCCCAATACACCAATTCAGGAGTAAACCAAATCAATATAGGAACCCCCCCCCCCCCCCCCACACACACACACAAACACTTTGTTAGAATCAAACTCATTACCTATTGGTATGAAAGTTTTATCACACTCTCAAGATGCCATTAGGCTATAAAGCCACAAGCCAATCGATCTTAGTTTACATGTGATGTGATGATAGTATTTGTGGACACTATTAGATATCAAACATAGTTTTATTTTCTCTAAATTCCCACCGCTAAAAGCTTTTACTTATTAACATATATACTTAATTATGTGCTAGATGCGTCGGGACATGACATACATACTTGTTCACAAAAGTTGTTCGCGAAAAAAATACGATAAAACGTCATGTAGGCGCATGAACATGAATTCAATGTACAAATGCCTAAAAATATATATAAAAAAAACTCAGCAATTTAATACTATTTAAAACTAGATTTTTTTTCTCTTTATTGATAGTTGTATTACCTTAACTATTCTTAAAACTTTCAAATAACTCTATTTAAAGTTCTTGTAAATTATATCTAAAATGACATCACTATTCAAAAAACTTTTAAGTTTAAATCTTATTATATTATGTTGTTTATGTAGCGGATGTTAAATATATCTAGGTACCTTTGAATAACAACACATCAAAAGACCGTAAAGATAACATGAAAATAGATACTATTGGTCTTTTTATTTTTTTAACGGCAAATTTTGTAACCACAAACATTAGCAAGATGTTATCAAACCAACACTTACAAAATGAAGAAACAACCAGAACTTTACATGAAATTAAAATCACTCCACTTTGCTTCATCACCTGAAACGACCGAGCTCTATTTTTAATTCATAACAATCCCAGAGCTTTCACCTCATTAATAACATTGATGGGATTCGTTTTTAGCATTGAAAATATACTCATTACTTGCCTTCCAAATAGCCCAACAAGATAGAAGTAAAATTGAGTAGATAAGTTTCTTCTAGTACCAGAACCAACAATAGTATCCTGGACGCATATGATATCTTTGAAGAAAAAGGCTATGATTTGTGGTATGCGACACCAGCTGGCTACCCCTATCCAAACCCCAAGAGAAAAAATGCATCTAGTAAAGAGATGGTCTTCTGTCTCCTCTCTATCCTCACAGAACGGACATAAATTGTTTCCTACATTCACCTTCCTTTGGATTAAAGCATGCTTAGCTGAAAGACGATTTAACAACGCCCCCAAACCAAAAATATTAACTTTTAAAGGTCGCCAATTGTTCCATCTAAACTTACGTTGAGGCGCAACCTGCGTTTGGTTAATCATCTTTTCTCTTAGAAACTTAACCGAAAATACTCTAGTACCATCTCCTTCCCGTGTCCATTTATCCTTTAGACCCGAAAAATTGTTGACTTGAAGCAATAAATCCTTGCACTTGTTAAGTTGGTCCAGTTCCTCCTGTGATGTTGGGTCAGGTAACCAGTCCCAATGAGCACAAATTGCCCCCATTAAGCCAACTGATTCGATCTACAATTTCTGCATTTTTGACCGCTTCAATTCTCAAAAAATCTGGGAGCAGAACTGAAAGCGGTTCAAAATCAATCCAAAGATCAAGCCAAAACCTGATTTCACACCCGTCTCCCATAATACCTCTTATCAGAGATTCAAATGAATGAACCCCATAAAACTTCCTCCTATGCCCATCAAGTTTGTGAATGTCCCTAAGCGGAGCTTTATACAAGGAAAACATATATATAGGAAAGCATTCAAAAATCGGTTTCAAAAGAGTTACCCTCCAACCAATGGACAACACTGAACCTTTCCATAAAGCAAGTCTACTTTCAACTTTATCCATAACCACTCTACAATTTTTTTTTAAAAAAAGGTTCATATTCGCTCCCACAACAAGACCTAGATACGTGAATGGGGTTTTTGCTCCTTACAATGAAATTTCCCAGCCATGTCATCAACTTCCTGATATGCAACCCCAAAACCAAAGATGGAAGATTTATGATAGTTGATTTTAATCCACGAAACCAGATAAAAAGCCCTAAGAATTCTGGAGAGATTTTCGACATTCGATTTCGACCACTTCCCAATAACAAGAACATCATCCACATACATGAAAGATTAGATGGTTGGGCCATTATCTGACGTAATCGAGTACCGAGAACACACTAGTCTGGGTAGCTCGATTAATGAAACGAGTAAAAGCTTCCATTCAAAGAATAAATAGAAAAGGCGATAGCGGGTCACCTTGCCTACCCCTCCCCCCCCCCCCCCCCCCCGAAAACATTGAAATTGCCACTAACAAGAACCGAAGATTTAGAAGACATAAGAATTCCCCGGAACCATCTCTGCCATAAATCTGGAAAACCCATTTACGCTATCACCGAATCTAAAAACTACCAATTAAGTAAGTCATAAGCCTTTTCAATGTCTATTTTGAATAACAACACCTTCTTTTTGCACTTTTTCACCCAAGTCATTATTTCATTCACCATCATAGGCCCATCAAGAATGTTCCTCCCCGCAAGAAATTCAGATTGGTTATCCAAGATAAGCTTTCCATTAACAAATTTAAGTCTATTAGCTAAGACATTGGAGATTACTTTAGAGATACAACCAACCAAACTAATAGGTCGATATTTATGTGAAAGAGCCGGATCTTTCACTTTTGGTGTGAGCGTGATAAAACCTGATGCACAACCATGACTAATGCTGCAAGTATTGAAAACATTGTTTAAGATATCAAAAAGCCGCCAAAAAGTTTTAATAAACTGAAAATTAAAACCATATGTACCCAGGGCCTGGTTCCCATCACAATCCCACACTGCCCACCTTAATCTCCGAAACCGAAAAAGGTGCAAAAAGTAAAGCAAAGTCTGCCCCAGAAAGAGCCTTTATGTCGTAACATGTAAAAGAAGGACAAACCTTAATAGGCTCCCTGAATTTTTCAGCAAATATTCTATAAACCTCATCTTTAATATCATTCGGATTCATGCACCTCCTCCCTCCGATCTCGAATCCGCAAAGACGAGTGGAACAAATTCTACTATTTATAATCATGTGGAAGTATGCCGAGTTCTCATCCCCTTTAGATGCCCACCTCACTCGAGATTTTTGCCTCATATCCATCAGTTGTAACCGGTCCACTTTAGCCAATTTCAGCCGACAATCCATGTCTTCATGCAATTCTTCAAAATTAATAAGATCCGCCTCCAAAAGCTCATCAAAGTGATCACATTTGACTTGCAACTCTTAAGCCTCTTTACCATCTCTTTTTTTAACCATCATGTTCCACTTTCTGATCGCTTCTTTGAAAGCCTTCAATTTTTCCAAAAGAACTCTATCTGGCGAACCCAAAAGACTAAATTTTGCATCAGAGTGTTTTTACTGTATATAAGTGGTCATAGTTAGCTTTACCCTATGTAATTATTGTTCCCACCATTTTTATCAATTTCCATGTTTTGTACGTGTTACTCCTAAGTGGATAACACATGTACAATCAAGTTACACATTTTACATAGTGTAGTTACATGATCTACACCAGAGTTAGCACTTATATAGCAAGGTTACAAATTTTACCTTTATGTGTAGCACATGTTACATCGATTGTAACTTATTTTTAGATAAAACAAGATGTTACATGTGTTACATAGAGTAGTTGCATGTTCAACACCAATGGCTAGCACTTGTATAGCCTGGTTACACATGTTACCTTTGTGTGTAACACGTGTAACATATGTTTACATATGTTAGAGAAAACAGGATGTAGTATGTGTTACACACATTACATAGAGTAGTTGCATGTTTTACTCTAGAGGCTAGCACACGTATAGCAAGCTTACATGTGTTAGAGAAAAAAATATAGCATGTATTACAAATGTTTTACTGTGCATATATTGTCATAGTTCATGTACAACAAAACACCTACATAGTACATCCAATAGACCTACATAATATTGTCAAACTAAGTTGCACAAAAAGGAACCAAATTTCTAACACATACAACAAGTGCAGATTTTTAGTTTGTCTGACAATGTAAACCACCCTTTTGTTAGGTTCTTCCTAGGGTCAATCCTGCCCCTCTTGCATATGTATAACAAATGAAAACACAAATATTAATAGTTAGCAAAAGAGTACTTGCTAAGATGAGGATACAACATTTACTGTTCACCATTTCAATATCCACTCATATAAAAAAACTAAAAACTCTAAAAATCTTCCAACTTTGAAAAACACAAAAACATAATCAGCCCAAAATATTTCAAACCCCAAAACTCTCCCAACTTCCAGTCTTTTTAAAACACCATCAACCCATAAAAACCCTAAATCTCTCATTGCCACAACCATCTCAAAATCTATTTGCAAGTAACTCCCAAAACACCTATAAGATCTTCTCCCTGGAACCCCGAATTAGTTTATCTCCCTAAAATGATCAGATTGTGCATCCACAAACCATCGTAAAAAAACATAAACAAACAACTTACTTGATCACCGATTTCTTCCCTTTCCATCAATCTTTCCCCGACGATAACAACTGGAAAGTGGAACCATCTTTTACACGTGAGAAGTTAAAACTCTTTTCGCCAACACCGATCGTACTGTCTTTTCTTCTATTCCTGCGAAACCGATCGTAGTGTAATTCCTTCTTCACAAGAACCCTAAATGTAATCGCCTTCAAGAACAAAGCTTATAGGGTCGATATGTGTGTTTGTGTGAGTGAAATTTGAAAAAGTGAAGAGAGAGAATGAGAGATAGGGATATGGGATGATGATATTTTATGTGATGTTGACAATCTGATTTGTGCAACATATATTGTAATATATATTATGTACCTGGTGGCATGTTGTTTTTACCCAAATACCTCTCAAAGTACTTATCAACACAAAGAATCTAATTTATTTAAATCAATAAAGTATCTTATTTGCCCAACCATTAGATGATGTAAATCAATTGTAACAAATAGAGTTTACTAGGTTTTCTCACTACAAATAAGTTTTCTATTTATCCCCTTCCTTATATATACACACACACACATATATATATAGGAGAAGGATCCGTTAGGAACAACCTTTTATTGCGAGAACCGCGAGAACCAATGTCAACACAACCAAAAATACCTAAAAAATCTAAAAAACACACAATTTTTTATATTTAAAAAATGCTATATTTCGTCACTAAAAAACAAAAACAAAAAATATTCGAGTAACAATTATCGATGCACATGTGCATATGTATCATTTATTTGACAAATTCTGTAATACATTACCAGTATTAGACAATTGCACTTTCATTTACACTACCGTCCGTAATACACTATTTTTTACATTACCAATTTAGAAATGCACATGTGCATCTATATGTATGAACATCATATAACATGTTTTGATACATTACTTTGAATACACTTTCCCTTTCATCTATCATACCATCCAAACAACGTATTAATAAAGTGAAAAACATAACCAAACCATCAACCACTAGATATAACTAACTAAAAAACATGTATATGGGCCTACTTCATCATTTAAAATCACAAACTTTTGTACCCAAACACGTTATATCATGGTTATACATAATGATGCATATGTGCATTGTTAATATTGGTAATTTCAAAAAATAGTGTATTACAGATGGTAGTGTAAATGAAAGTGCAATTGTATAATATTGGTAAGGTATTACAGAATTTATCAAAGAAATGATACATATGCACATGTGCATGGATAATTGTTACTAAAAAAATTATTTCTTTTACTGATGAAATATAGCGATTTATTTTAAAAAATATTTTAAAAAAATTGTGTGTTTTTTAGGTATTTTTTTGTGTTCACATTGGTTCAGTAGTTTTGCAATAAGAGTGGTTCTCAAATGAACACTATCATATATAGATGTAAGTCCCTAATTCAGATCTCTACACGGTATCACAGCAACTAATCGATTGCGGAAATAAAGATTAGATGAACAGAACAATAACAATCTCTGATTAATTAACTTGCATACACCGAATAGTATCTGAATAACAAACTGACTAGCAACCTTAATCTTAACCCCAATACATATATTTATACTAATCTCAAAACCCACTAGTTACAACCCTAGGCCCATAAGGCTCTAGGAAGCCCATTCCTTCACCCTTAGCCCAAAATGCAACACTAATGTGTAAACCTTTTAGCTAGGGGCCCAACAATCTCCCCCTAGGTTTGCAATATTAGGCGATTAATCCTTTGGTAGCGCATCAATCCCATTCTGCCAGCTATGATCCATGCAACTGCCGCTATCCAATCTTTAGCACATGCCTCATACAACTCTGCCTTTTGAATTTGATTCATTGCTAGAACCTGCAGGTCTTCATCGTGAAAGCTCACTAAATCAACCACATCGTTCACGCGAAAGGCTTTCTCTTTAGTCACAATCGCCACACTCCCGACCTTCGGACCATACATCCAAAAGTTAAAATTCTTCAAAATGCCTTTAGGAAATGTTGGAGCAACTGGTATCACTAGTTCCTTATCAGTCGGAGGCCACATCACAGACTTAAATCTTCTACTAGTTCTCGCATCTCTAACACCTTTAGCTGCCCGTAAATACGATTCAGCTGTCTTTATCATTTTGAATCCATTCTTCACCTCTTGCTCTAGTTTCTTACAAAATCTCCATCCTGGACCACACTCAGTCGTATCAGTATCGATATACGGAGCCCTTAGAAGATCAGTCAATGCAACTTTCGTCCAGATCTCAAAATGGGACTCCTTGGAGTAATATTCGCGTTTACCATACTGTCGAACAATCAACCACATCTTGTTAACATGATCATAAGTCCAGCTCAGCACACATGAATTATTCCCAACCTTACTATAATAGCTTGATCCAAGCTCCATGATAAATCTATCAGACTGATTAGTAGGATCCTTCAGCTGAAAGTTCTCGTCCAGCGGATTTACATCAACATTCTTTATCAAAACCATCTGTTTCTTCTTTGGAGCATTTTACCTTTTCTGACTCGTAGTAAACTTCCTCTTTGAATCGCTCAGATAATCTTCCAAACCAGCTTGACGATCGGTTGCGAGTTGTTCAGCTGCTATTCAATCTGCTTCTCTCTTTTATGCAGCTTGATGACGATGTTCAACATTTATGGGATCATCAACTGGATCAGAAAACTCACGTCCAAACTTATTCTCCAACTTCGCCTTCAGATCGAAAACCATTGTCATCAATAACGAAACATCACCCTGAAGTTGGTCTATCGTCTGATCACGCGCATCTAATCGAGTCTGTAGAGAAGCTATCCGTGCATCCTTAAACCACCTGCTCGAGTACTACCACTCTCTTATTCAGATCAACTATATAACCATCTTCCTCATCACTATCAACCCCGCTGAATTCAAATGCTCTCTTTTCAGATCGCCTCAAATAGTCAGTATCTTCATCCTGACCACCAAAAGAACCACTACCACCTGCCCCCGAGCCTCCAGCACCTGAAGAACTACCATAACCAGCACCAAAATCAATCATGTCGAGTACAGATTCAGCTGAAATAGACACGACAGTAGACTGAGTGGCAACAAAAGGAACTGTCGGTTCTTCAGCAGTAACAGGCTCAACAATAGAAGTATCGGTCAAAGATACAGTGACCGAGGATGCAACAGTGATCGGTTCTTCCGTAGTATCATCAATATGAGCTTCGTTTTGTATCTGGACTTCTGTATGAATGGGTTCTTTGGTTGCTTCTGTTCGTCGCCTTTTCAATAATGGTACTTCCTCTTCTTCAACATCTTCATCTGTATCAGCTTCAGCAATTGGGATATCAGAATGAGGCCACACGAGTGGAGGATTCCCTTGCTGCTCCTGAATCTCCTTTAGATGTGCAATAAGAATTGCTAAGTTCTTAGTAGTAAGCTCTTGTAGCTCTGGAATCGGATGAACGTTAGATTCTGTAATAGATTCCAAAAGAGCTTCTTCATCATCAGTATTCTCATCAGAAACTAAATCTTCAATCTCAATCTCTTTCTCTACCACCGGTATATCATCTTCTTCAGCCACCATAGCATTCACCAGCTTAGGTTCTGGGATATCCAAACCAATCACCTCAGAAAACTTTCCAAACTTCTTCAATGGTATACGTCCAACAAAAACTATCTTCGACGTTGATCTGTTCTTCTTCATCGTGCCAAAAATTGTCGGACACGTAGGCTTCATATTCAGCAAATTTGTATTAGAAGCATCTTTAGCTAGATCAGAATAACGGGCATCCAGAATCAGCTGTACAAATCGAGGATACAGCAAAAACATCTTCTTCTTCGACTGCTCAAGAATCTTCTTCATATTCTCCAAAATATAACAAGAAAAGTTATATTTCCAATCCATCACCAAAGAAACTATCGCTGAAGTCTGCGTCTGGTTCGGGTGATCTAACCTGCACTTGTTCTCCGATACACACTGCATAAATATTTGAACTAATAATCTCTAGTATGCCGGGAACATCTTCTTTAACAACAGTGGATAAGTTCCATCATAACTCATCTTTGTCAATACCGGCATCAACTTCTCCTTAGCATATAATTTCAGATCACCTACTACATCTGTAAACTTCAACACATCTCGAATACATGCTTCGTTCACGACAATCTCCTTCCCTTGAATAGATGAACTAATATAAGGCTTCCCGTCAGCACCCCTCAAATGAAATCTCGCCCGCTTCCAAAACATGTGCACTAGGTCACGATAGATAACCGGATTCGCTCAAAGTGCATATATAATCCTGCAGTCATTCAGACCCTCCATCATAGACTTGAACTCTTGGAAAAACTCTGCTGGTGGATCCGACAAATAACTCGCATGGTTATGGAACTGCTCTTCTACCAATAAAATAGCATCAAAAGTCTCTTCAGCCATTTTAGTCAGAAGAACAACAGATTAAACCATGCTCAGCAAAACATTTACTAATCAAACCAGATATCCAAGTTAACATAAGTTAACTGGTCAATTTCAAACTAAGGGGTCAAAAACCCATTAGTTCAAAAACTAATTGACAGATCAATAAGCAGGTCAAGAAAAAAGGTCATTAATGAATTTGACAGGTTCAAGATTTGATTGAGGGTTCACTTTAAAGGTTCAGTTTCAAAGTTCAACATTAAATCCGAAAGGTTCAAAAACCATTTCGGGGAGTTCAAACACTGAGATCCTGAATAAAAAGGGTTCAAACAGGAATCCTGATGAACCCCTTATCATCTCAGATGAATGCCATCAGAAATGGAATCCGAGTTCATCCATTTCGGTTGAATACTCATCCGAGATGGAATCCGGAATGCACTATTTGTTGAAGTTTCATCCGAGATGCTTAAGTACATGAAGATTTGAAGATTAACATTTAATTTTGATGATTAATGAGCATTTATACCTAATTTGGATGTAATTTTGATGGATGTGAAGAAAAGCTAATTTGGATGATGATTAGAGTATTTCGGAGAAAAGTTTTAGTGAATGATCCGAAATGAAGCAATGAGAATCTGATATACTATTCCGGAATGGGTTTGGGCTTGAGAATTTGGGCCCAAGTCAATCCCGGGTCCAAGTGAACATCATCCTGTTTCCAAATGGATACAATCCGAAATGGGCTCAGTCAAAGTTATTTGGGCCCAATCCGGAACACTAACCAGTCCAAAACGTCAATGGAGGAGGGGCCCAATTCGGTCAATGGGACGATCCGAAATGGGTCAAAAGGCCCAATCCAGAACAGTACCATAATGGGCCCAAGACTGTTCAATTTCAAAATTTTCAAAAATTCTAATTGATTAAGCCCAATTCCAAAACTCAGTAGGCCAGTCCAATACCCCTTGACAAAAATCATCTAACTCAAAAATCAACAGTTTAAACTAACCGAGCAACCAAACTGACTTTACCAACTTTACAGAAATAAGCAAAGCATTTAAACAAAATCAACACAGCATATACACAGTTTTGCTATGGGATCAAATCGTTTTCAGGCAGACTAAGGAGCACTTTTCAGTGTGAGCTTGGTCAGATTGGTCTAAGCGATTGCCAATATATTTGTCCATTTAAACCTAGCGCTCAACCTTCTACTTTTTGCTTACTAATATGCTTAAGTTAATGTTATACAATAATACCCGTGTGTCCCACTCCATGACATACCCCCGCAATCAAGGTAAGCACAACGGTTTACAACGTTTTGGTAACTTATACTAGAATCATCCTAACTTTACAACGTTAGACCATTGATCACAGGTATGCACCATCATACAGTCAAAGTATTCAATGTTTTGTATCCAACGAGGGTGAGACATACACCTTTTGGTGCGAATATTTCTTTTAGGAGCAATTAAGGTTTTTGTCCAAATTTGGATCTTTTAAGATATCCGGGCTGTGTCTAGTTCTGCATATAATCTGGATGCAACATAAGGACAGCTAAGATATCCCCGGAAGACTTAACAATATAAACACTAAACACCTTAAATATTGGCCAACTATCAACGCAAGATTTAAGACCATAAAATCATATGCCGATGGTGTGTGACCCACTAGATATATAGTTCTTTTATGTTTATATCATTTAGATTATAATATCCATTTGAACTCTAAGCCTATCAACATATCGCTTTCGATCTAAGCCGTTCCAGCTACAACACCTTACATGTGTTAGCCAAAACCTTTATCACGAGGAATCATTTCATTTTCCAATCAGTGCAAAACTGTTTGAAACTATTTTTGTCATTTTCTGAATTTTTTAATGTTTTTGTGTTTTTTCTTATTTTTCAAATGTTTTTGTATTTTTGGATTTTTCTCCCCCTAAATTTGTGCATATATATGAACAAATTTACGAGGCAAACAAAAAGAAAAGAAAATGAAAACAAACTAAAAGGAAAGGATAAAGGAGGCTCAGTTAGAAAACCAGATCATTTTAAGAAGATCCACAAGCACTTGAAAACGCGTGTTGCTAACAGGTTTCGTAAACAAATCCGCAACACTTGCATCGGTGTGGATTTGCTCAAGTTTAATGAGACCCTTTTCATAGCAATCATGAATAAAATGAACTTTGATGTTTATGTGCTTAGTTTTGGAGTGAAAAACAGGGTTTTTGACAATTTGGATAGCAGCATCATTATCGCAATAAATTTTTGTATTTAGATAAGTCAAACCGTAATCCACAAGCTGATGTTGTATCCATAAAACCTGGGAGCAGCAAGCTGATGCTGCGACATATTCTGCTTCCACTGTAGAAAGCGAGACTGTCTGCTGCTTCTTGCATTGCCAAGAGATCAATCTATCTCCCAAGAATTGGCATCCAGCTGAAGTTGATCGCATGTCCCTGTCTGTACCTCCAAGATTACTGTCATAGAAAGCATACAGTTCAAATTCAGAATTTTTAGGATACCAGAGCCCCAGTGACAGTGCCCCTTTGAGGTACCTAAAAATTCTCTTACCAGCATGTAAATGAGAGAGTTTAGGAGTAGCCTGATATCAAGCACACTGGCAAACGACAAACATGATGTCTGGCCGACTTGCCGTGAGATACGTGAGTGAACCTATCATAGACCGGTACATGGTTGGATTGACAGACATTCCTTCTGCGTCTTCATTCAATAGGGGTCGTTCAGCGATAGGCGAAGCCATAGGCTTTGAATCTGTAAGCTTGAATTTGGCAAGAACGTCATTGACATATTTTCCTTGATGAATCAAGATTCCTTGTGAGCTCTGACGAGCTTGAAGACCCGAAAACATAGTCATCTCCCCCAATGAACTCATCTCGAATTTCTTCTTCATAACCTCTTCAAATTTGCGACACAACCCATCATTCGTAGAACCAAAAATAATATCATCTATGTAAATTTGAACAAGAATGATGTCCTTGTCAACACGTTTGATGAACAAAGTCTGATTAATGGTTCCCCGGGTATATCCGTGAGCAAGCAGATGCTCTGTTAGGGTTGCGGACCACACACGAGGCGCTTGATGCAACCCATACAAAGCTTTGTCCAACTTGATCTGGCAAAAACCTGAACAACCAGTCGAGATTTGTTCCTCACAATCACACCAGTATCATCCTTTTTGTTGTGAAATACCCAACAAGTTCCAAGTGCACGTTTTCCCTGAGAAAGCTTCACCAATTGCCGTACCCCAAGTTTCTCACACTGATTGAGTTCTTACAGCTTAGCGTCAACCCAGCCTAGTTCCAGCAAGGCGACATCATTGCTTTTAGGTTCAATTTGTGAGATAAAGCAAGAGTAAAGACATGTATTGATATCTCCTGATTGACTGCGAGTCTGAACTCCAGCAGTAACAGGACCAATAACATTTTCAATCGGATGATCGCGCTGTAGACGTTGTGGTATAGGCGTAGCAGGAACATGAAGATCTGACTGCAAGTTTGTAAAGCTCTGCGATGCGACTCCAGATGGCTCCCCCTCATTAGTTGCACCAGTGGGAATGTTGACTGATGAATCCACAGAACAATCTGGTAGTGTAGGCTCGGGAAACCGAGATGATCCTAAGACATTATGAGTTGTAGCTCCTTCATTTGCCACAGGAGTTTCTGTGTTTGGAGCCTCAACTTCAAGGGAACCCGTTTGAGGAATCTATCTAGAAACAGTTTCCAGATTTTGCGATGCTGGTGGAGGTGTAGACGCAGCTTCATGAATCCAAGTGGATCCACACTCAGTTGCTTGAAAGATTCTTGCAGCTGTTCAGCATCTTCCTCATCCTCAGTTAAGATAGGCATTGATGGGGGTTCAGAACTTGTGCCTATACCTGCATTCATATTAGAAGAGACATCAACAGATTTAAATAAAGAAGAATAATCATAGAGCCAGTCGGGACCAATTATTGTGTCCTTGGGATTCTCCTCCAACCAACCCACATTGTAGGTTTCAACTACCATTTTCTTGATCTTGTTGTAGACACGGTAAGAAGTGTTCTTAGAGTAGTGGACAAAGATGCATGGATCTCCGCGTGATTCAAATTTTTCCTTAGCATCCACGAGTAGAAGAACACAGGGGCATCTGAATTTGCTGAATTGTTTGACCGAAGGTTTGTGACCTTCAACCACTTCATACAGCGTTTTCATGTGCCTTTTGTTAATCAGGGAATGATTCTGAATGTAGCAAGCGGTATTGACTGCTTCTGCCTAGAAAATAAGAGGTAGTTCCGATTCGACCAACATAGTACTTGCTGCTTTAATGAGTGTGCGGTTTCTATGTTCCGTAACCCCTCCTGTTGAGGAGTTCTGGCTGCACTGAACTGTCGATCAATTCCCTTGGAGGAGCAAAAAGAATTCAAAATGGCGTTCTTGAACTCTGTTCCATTATCACATCGAATAGCCTTCACTACGGTGTCTGTCTGGTTTTCCATTAAGATGATAAACTGTTTGACTAACTCATCTGTATCACTCTTGTGTGCCAGAAAGAATACCCAAGTGAAACGGGAGTAGTCATCAATGATAACCAGACAGTATGCCTTCCCGCCAATGCTCATAATATCAGTCCGACCAAAAAGATCCATATGAAGCAATTCCAAGACTTTTAACATGGAGGGTGCGGGTTTCGACTTGTGTGGCTTTCGATGTTGTTTCCCACGAGCACATGATTCTTACTTTTCAATTTGCATAAAATCCCGAACAGGCAGATCTCTAACTAAACCACTTTTTGCAAGTTTGTAGAGATTCTTCATGTTGATGTGTCCTAGTCGGCTGTGCCACAACATTGCATCGTGCTCAGTAGTCGACGAGAACAAACAGGTAAGCTTGTCGGTGGGGGCCTTGTTCATATCGATGACGTAAGTGTTTCTTTTGCATTCAGCTTTGAGAAGAATCCATTCATCAGGAATAATGAGGCCTGGTTTCAACACATAGCAACCTTTCTTTGTAAAGAGCATATCTAAATGATTATCACAGAGCTGAGACACACTCAAGCGACTGTGCTTCAAATCTAGGACATAGTTCACGTTCTTGAAACTGAGAGCTCCATTGCACACCATTCCTTTCATCGTTATCTTTCCTATTTAACCACCTGCGAAGGAGACAAACCCGCCATCGAAAAACTGAATGTCATTCAACTGCGAGATATCTCCTGTCATGTGCCTGGAACAGCCACTGTCGACATACCAAAGTCTAACGAGAGTCCTCCAAAGCTATTCCTGCACATTTCAACAGGTTTAGTTAGAAGCTGCAACCCAGGCCATCGACGATCTGGGTGTACCACTTGCAACAATATAAGTGACCTCACGAAAAATTAAATTAGTTGAGGATGAGATCGTGATGCTTTTGATTTGTCAAATTTTGAGATAGAAGACTGGGCCTTGGTCAAGATCTTAGGCCTCCAGGTTGGCGAGTCAGACTTCTGCACAACTTTCGAAGTGCTTGAAGGATTCAGAGAACTTGAACGTCTTAGAGACTTTTTATTTTGTCTCTTGGCCATGTTCCAGTCTTGATCAGAGGGCTTATCCGGAGAAATCAAGCTTGATGTAGGCGATTAGGCATAGCTCTCTGATTTTTCAAAAATATGGCGTTGAAAGGCATAAATGCATTTTGACAGTTTCGTGCAATATGCCTGGGAAAACCGTAGTTGAAACAGGTCTACCTCTTTTGGAAGAAGACGGTCCGTTCAGCCTGGAAAATTCTAGGCAGCTTGTCTGGCAGTTTCTTGCTTGTTAGTACTGATGGTTGGTGCAAGGTCTTAGTCTTGGTTGTAACCTGGTCACAACCATCAACACACTTGTAAGTTTTATGATTTGAATTAGATAGTTTGGAGTTGGTAGACTTAGGCAAAATTTTAACTGATTCCTGATCAGCTGATGGCTTAACAGATTCAGTTTGGGGCTGATGAGTCAATTTCTCAGAATGAGGAACTGAATTAGCAGCAGCCTTTTCAGTAGGCTGAGGCGCCTGTTTGGTTATCTTCTTTTGGATCTACGTGTTCTTCGTTTCTTTTTATTAGATTTCAAACCATTTTGCTTGGCGGATTCTTCAGAGGAGACGGGTGATTCAGCAGGGACATCCTTTTCTGAACTGTCAGAAGATGAACTTGGATCGTTAGTAGCAAAAGGAATCTCTATATTTTGAAAAGTTTGAGATTCTGATTCAGATTCAGTTTCAAAGGTTTTATCTGATCAGCAGAGGGAGGTTACTCATTTTCTGTCATTTCAGAATCAGTCAACCACTCTTCGTTCGAAGAGTCTGATTCGCCCGATTCTTCTAGTACTTTGCCAGCATCACTCATCACAGAGTCGGTTGGTTGATTGAGTTCCTCATTGTCCACCCTAGGAATAACATCAACAAGCGGTGCTTCATCAGAAGAACTCTCAGTCTCTTCAGTGGAAACTGAGGAAACCGAATCATCTGTCAATGTTGTACCTGTAGTAGAAGTTATGTTTTCATCACAAGAGTTATCACATGCATTATCAGAATTCATAACATTAACATTAGATGAAAAACCAGAATTAAAAACGTCTAAGTTATCAACACAACCAACATTGTCCGAGAATTTAGATTGTTTAGCAAGAAAAAGATTCAAAATGTCAAAAGCATGTTTATAAAAATCATAATCAGCAGTTGAATTGTCCGAATTTGTATTCAGACATTTTTCTTTATCACCATCTGTAATATCCTCAACTAATATTTCTTCTGCACATGAAGTAGAAGCGTTAGTAGCGTTCACTGTGTCAGTTTCAGGAGGATTTTCTTGTTTTGATTCTTTAAGTGGTGTCGCTGCCTCTTCTTAGGCGTCATTTTCTCCAAACCATCTGAACTACAAGAGGGGGTGTCACCAGATTCTTGCGAAAATGGTGTGGAAATGAAAAAATCAACGTCCTTGTTGAATTCAGTTGGCTTAGAAAACTTTAGGTAGTAGGGCTTCCACGGTCTTGAAAAGTAATCTGAGGGTTTACCATACATCATAGTTTCTTCATTTTCTAGTTCTGCCTCTGAATTAGGCATTCGTGCGTAGTTATTATTATATAGTGGAGGAGCCCTATTATACCCAAGGCCTTTTGTATAGTTTTTCTGATATTCAAGCTGCAGATCATACAAGTCCTTGACCAGCTTGCTGGAAGTTTCAATTCTTTTAATATTTAATTCGTTTTCTTGAAACTTTCCTGTCAAGGAATTTAGCTTGGCTAAAGCTGCTTGAAGTTCTACGTCCTTTTCAGCTAATTTTAGCTTATAGTCGTATACCCAACATTGTTGTTGGTTCAAGTCAAGCTTTAGCTGAGCTATGTCTTGTTTCTGTTCTTCGACCTTTTCTATAAGAAGTTTGTTCTTATGTTTAAGAGCGATGTTCTGCGATGCATCTTGTTGATATCAGCTACAAGAGTTGAATTATGGGCACGCATTTATGATAATTTAAAACAACCGCTATCTGAACAGAGAATGCGATTTACCGGTTCTGAAAGATCAGGTGTCTCAGCTGTCTACGCCATCATGCAATGATTGCTAATCTTAGAAATATTCAGAGCCATCTGAGCTGCAGCATCTGCCCAGTTGAACCCTTCGTGCTGCTGTGCCACCAAGGCTGTTGATTTTCCACTAAAGCTGCTCGAGGAACTTGAAGGAGACTTTGAAGGAGAGACGGGCACGAGCTGTCTCTCAGTGTTCTGAATATCTGCCACTCTGGATAAGACATATCCAGATGGCATCTTCTTACATTCCCGTGCGAAGTGCCCTGGATCATGACATCGCCTGAGCTTATCTTTCGTTAGCCCAGTCTTCAGATTCGACAATGGTTTCCTCCCATACTTCTTCTGGAATTTGTTGACACGAAAAGCAGCCATCGCAAGATTCCAGGACACATCAATCTCGTCCAAATCCTCCTCCATGATCTGATCTACTTCAGTTGGGAGAACAAATGGAGGGGTCAAGTCACCTGCTAAGAAAGCATTTAAACTGTTAATCATTGAAGCATCTAAGGCCAATTTCTCCTCATTCTCTTTTGTGAGAAAAGCGGAATTTGACACAGCTAGAGCAGGAGCTGTTGCGGGAACAGCAGATTAAGGAATGCCGCCTTGTTGAGCTGTTGTAGGAATGGCAGGACTATAAACCATGTTAGGATAATGAGCATGATATTGTGTCTGAACCTGTGATGCAGAGATCATCGTAGGAGTCTGAGATTGAAGATCATAAACATACTGAGTCTTCTGTGTAGAGGTGAGAGGACTGTACACCAATTTAGAGCTACCCAGTGTGTGTGAGCTTCCTTGTAGAGGGCTGTAAACAAGATTCTGAGACATTAATGTCGCGTTCTGCCTTGTTATACCGCTGCCATCAGACTGCTTTGATGATTGATGTCCCTCTGTTTATTGTCTATCAAAACACATGACTTGATATTGCAATCATTTGACATCGTTCAGATTTTTCATCCTTTTGATCATGCCCACATCAGCATCCCAGCTTTTGGGCAAAGAGTTCAACAGCTGTCTATTCATAGCACTGTTCGTAAGAGAGATTTCAACTGAAATCATCTGAGAGATAAGCTTCACGTATCTTCGAATTTGATTCTCAATAGTTTCTCCATATATGTGGTTAAATGAGCTGAACTGTTGATTCAGCTGATTAACCTGACTTGCTTTCATATTAGTGTTTCCCTCATAGAGATTCTGTAGTTTGCTCCACACCTCCTTAGCCGTCCTGCAATTTCTGACAGCTATGGAGATGTCGGGTCCGAGTGCCATTGTTAGAACATCCGAAGCTTTCTCATCTTCTTCGATTATCTTCACATCTTCTGGAGTCCACAAATGACTAGGTTTGGGGATCTTTGTGTCTGGATCTTCAGCAGTGCTATAAACTATCGTTCGAGGACCATTCATGATACATCTCCAAACCCCGGCTCTTTAGCCTTGCAGTATTGCTCAAACCTGAACTTCCATTCATAATATTCGTCACCATATAGCAGATGGGGCACCTTTGTAGAAGTGCCAATGACTTGGTCTAGCCCTTGATGAAGAGCCAACGTCTGCGACTGCAAAGCTGCTAGGGTGGCATTTCTCAGATCCTGAGCTGTCATGTAACTGTTCATTTTTAATTTTTTCCAAGTAAAATTAAAGTTAATTTTAAATTCTGATTATGAACAGTCCTTAATGAGTCTGGGATAGTGGTCCGAAATGAGAATCTGAAACAGTAATCCGGAAAGCTATCAGAGACAAAGCAACAGTAACTCGGATGAATCCGAAATGCTTTCTTGATCCGAGATGAAAAGTCAATCCGGAATGGAGATGAAATCCGAAATGCAAGAGATCCGAGATGAATGCCAATCCGAGATGAGAAGTGATCCGAAATAGGAAAATAGATTCGGAATGAGAGTCTGATCCGAAATAAGAACCCTTATCCGAAATCAACATGTAACACCCTGTAAAATCGTGTCCAGTAGTATAGTGACACGTGTTGTATTTTAAATATAGTCTGTTAAGGACCAATAAGGACTAAAGGCGTCAACATGCTCAAACTGAGCTTCTGAGTGACGGTCCGATGTCAACATGCATAAATAACAAGCCTATGAGTGACTGATATGTCAACATGCTTAAAACTTGGCCTCTGAGTGACTGATATGTCAACATGCCCAGCCTCTGAGTGACTGATATGTCAACATGCCCAGCCTCTGAGTGACTGATATGTCAACATGCCCAGCCTCTGAGTGACTGATATGTCAACATGCCCAGCCTCTGAGTGACATCGGAGTCAACATGCTTATAATAAGCCTCTGAGTGATCCTTTGTGAAGTCCTAACTCTCATACGTGCCATTTGTTGGACGAGATGGTTCAATTTTGTAAATATGAGAAAGTTGGACGATGGAGGGATTAAGAGTGTCAACATGTTAAATTATACCTCTAAGTGACCTTCTAACGAACCGAGAACTCGACAACGTCCGCGCACAATCCCGGGTATGCCAAGTATTGGCTACAGAGGACTAAAAGTGCCAAAAAGGTGTTTAAAAAGGTTTTTAGAAGCTTTTTAAAGTTAAGGGGCTAAAAGTGTCAAACTTGGAATCTACCTTTGGGGCGCGAGAGGCGGGGCCTGTGCCTCTCGCGGCCCGCCAAAAAACATTTGGTGCAGAAAGTTTTGCTCGACTCCCAAACAAAACTCCAAAACCATTAAAATCGAAACCATGGCTTCCCAAACTGCTATGAAACGTTTTGGGACACTTGTAAGCTTCCTCTTACACCCCTAAACACCTGGCTTCACCTCCTTTGAGTTCTCCAACTATAAATAGGTGCTTAAGTTCACATTCCAACTTGCACCTTTCTCATTTATTCACCCTTCTCCCTCCTCTGGAAGTTCCTAGCTAAAAGGAGCATCCAACATAGTTCTTTGCACCCTAGGAATCACTGGTAAGTGTTCCTTCCTTGTGCATTTTCGTTTATAGGCTTTTATAGCCAAAAGTCAAGCGTTTTACGGAAAATGTTTTGACTTTCGGTTAAGACCATTATGGTCCAGCCATTGTTCGAAATGAACATGGCTAAGTGATCGTAATAAGGTAGGTGTTAGTCCCTATAAAGGGCACCTCCTGAAGATCACGTTTGCTAGACCAATTGACCGGTCAAAGTTATGATATTAAAAAGTCAAACAGGCCATTTTTCGGAAAAATAATAAATTGATCTTATATATGTTATGAAACCTGTTTTGACACTTAAACAAGTTGGTAATAATTATTAGAACATGTAAGAACATGTTTGACTTCTGAAAGTCGCGAAGTTTGACTTCTGCTTTGACTTTCGATTCTGACCCAATTTATACTAGTTACCTACTGATCTAAAGTTGCATTATGATCATAATATAATGTAGCATAACCCTATGAGGTTATATTACATGATCATAATCAGAATCTAAGTTTATCCGCAAGTTTCATAATTATGTCATCTTTGACCAAAATGTCCCTTTTGCATAAAACAAGGTTTTAAATGGTAATGAACTTGGAAATGAGTTTCTACTGATGTAATATTATAAGTAGGATTATTTGGGATGTTAAACCAAGTTATAAACTGAGTTTTCAAGCAGGTACTTAAACTATGTCGATAAATGACAATTTTAGCCCCTATGGCTCATAAAATGGTTTTAATCAAATCTTTTCAAGGTAAATCATTTACCTACTGATATGTTATATTAAATAACATATTTAAAACATTTTAATCTGACCTTAACATCAGTTTTCCTAAACATCGCATAAAGATGTCATATTACGACATAAGCGTCGTTTCGGCGCATAGTATGGTTTTAAACCATATTATTGACCAAGACTTGATACCTACTGATTTTAGAACTTATTTTAAACATATTTATAGTAGTTACATGTTATAAACTCAGAATCCCAAATAATTTATAAACTATGTGTAAAATGACCAAAATGCCCCTTCGGTGCATAGTTTGGTCATAAAAGATAACGTACACATATGAATGATATCCTACTGATATTATATCATAAATAAACTATTTTTAAAGAATACCCATGATTATAAACTTAAAAATTTATTCAAGTTCCTTTTATATGGTATGAAATTACCAAAATGCCTTTATGAGGCATAGTTTCGTTTTAAAATCTTAACGGGCATATAAGTTAATATCCTACTGATAGTTTAACTTATTTAAAGTATAATGGCATATATAACTTGTCCATGACTTATCCGGTTACCCGATGTCGCTAATATGTGCACAGTTACGTATATGTAACTATTTTACGGAAATTAACCGAAATGGGTTTAACCTTGTCATTTAAGTCTCAAAATCCAGAATGTTTATAGTTTATCCATATTATACAAGTCAAGGTACTTGTTGGAATTAAACTACATTCTATCCATTTGTAACTCCCTGATTCAGATCTGTACACGGTATCACAGCAACTAATCGATTGTGGAAATAAAGATTATATGAACAGAACAAGAACAATCTCTGATTAATTAACTTGCATACACTGAATGGTGTCGGATACAAGATATCTGAATAACAAACTGACTAGCAACCTCAATCCTAACCCCAATACATGTATTTATACTAATCTCAAAACCCACTAGTTACAACCCTAGGCCCATAAGGCTCTAGGAAGCTCATTCCTTCACCCTTAGCCCAAAATGCAATACTAATGTGTAAACCTTTTAGCCAGGGGCCCAACAATATATATATATATATATATATATATATATATATATATATATATATATATATATATATATATACAAGATATCTGAATAACAAACTGACTAGCAACCTCAATCCTAACCCCAATACATGTATTTATACTAATCTCAAAATCCACTAGTTACAACCCTAGGCCCATAAGGCTCTAGGAAGCTCATTCCTTCACCCTTAGCCCAAAATACAATACTAATGTGTAAACCTTTTAGCTAGGGGCCCAACAATATGTATCCGACACCATTCGGTGTATGCAAGTTAATTAATCAGAGATTGTTCTTGTTCTGTTCATATAATCTTTATTTCCACAACCGATTAATTATAGAGAAAAACCCTATTTATGTTACAAAAACTCAAGAAAACCTTATGTAACAATATTTTTTATAAAAAAATTAGGGAATGTAAGTTACATGTTATTGAACGTTATGTAACAAAAAAGCGCCGAAAGGATTTTTTATAAAAACTTTTAAAAATCCAGTTTTATATATATATATATATATATATATATATATATGCTACAAACTAAATTTTTTAAATTTTATATAAAAATACCTTCGGCACTTTTGGTTTTTTTTGTTACAAAAGTTTGATAACATGTTATTTACATTCCTTAATTTTTTTACAAAATAAATTGTTATATAAGGTTTTCTTGAGTTTTCTTAACTCAAGTGAGTTTTTTTTCTATCCCTCTCATATATATGTGTGTGTGTGTGTATGTGCGCGCGCGCGTGTATGTATGTATGGGAATGCTTATTTGACAAGAAAATTTAGTTGAGAACAAAAATAACGGAGGTTGTAGTTATAAAATATTAATTGATTTTTTTCTCATCTCATTTATTAATATATATAACTAATTAATTAGTTATAAACTCTTATACTCCACACTAATTTTTTTATCTAAACACATCAAAATTTATCTTATACATTTCGAAATTTATCGTTTCTATATCTGAATTTATTCTACACTTTATCCTACACATCTTGTAAATTATCCTACACCCTCCGTAATTTATAATACACTCTAAATTATTATTATTATTATTATTATTATTATTATTATTATTATTATTATTATTATTATTATTATTATTATTATTTTTATTATTATTATTATTATTATTATTATTATTATTATTATTTTTGAAAAATATATATTTTTAAAAGAACTTATAAATTTATGATTTATGTAAGTTTACCAATATAACCTTACAATAAAACTAAATACCAAATATTAAATCAAATAAAAATAAGCAAACTTATTAGTTGAAATTTTTTTTTCTTTTTTAAAAAAGTTCTTGTCAATCGAACTCTCCCGTGGGTGTCCCTTTGTTTGTATAGATGAAGGAAAATAATATATTATTTAGTGACCTATACATTCATATTGATAAATATACCTTGATATTTCATAATTTGGTTATTAAACTTCGTAAAATTGTTTTATTTTCATCACTATATTATTAAATTGGCTACTTTGTTTCTCGAATATTTTAAATTAGTCACCAATATATGATAAATATAAAATTTTATTAAGTTCAATGACATAATCGAGATATATTAATACTTATCAATCTAAAACGATCAGATTAGTAAGTTAATATGTAATATTACCATAATCAGAGTAGGGTTTTTTTTTATAAACAATATATGGCATGGCATAATAATTTATTTTAGGAAAAAAAATACAAAAAGAACTTACGCAAATAGTATGAAAGTTTTTATTAGGAAAAAAAATACAGAAAAGAGCTTATGCAAACATTACAAAAGTTTTTATATTGAAGTGTATTTATAAATATAAAATTTTGGCTAAACAAGTATTAATGTAACCAAAAGAAACACTCCTTTAGGTAATTCTATTTATCTTAGTGAAAGGATATACGAAAAAAAAAGCAGAGGCAGATGAGACACGTTGTTGGTGGTAAGCTTCATGTGACTTAAATACCATCCGTGACCTGCTTGCTTTTCCGTGATCCGCAGTTCGTACCCCGTAGGCCCATTTGATGTTTCACTTTCACACACTAAGTGAGATTTTATTGAATTTTGTTTACATAATTTACATGTTTAATATGGAAAAAGTCAAAACCGAGGCTTTCTGACACGATACAAATCTAACATGAAATTTATAGTTTGAGATTAGTTTAATTGAGTTTGGTAAATTTTAGGTTTTAGAAAACATATTTAACTAAACAGGTCATGTTTGTATTTACCTGATAAGTTTAAAAGGACCCATTAAGTTTTATATATTTTTGTAAGAAATATAAAATATAAGTTTGTATCATGGTTTGATGCATTTTATATATGTATATATATATATATATATATATGGAAAGAATTAAGAGAAAACTACATATATATGAGAAAACTAAAAAGCCGAAAAAACATCCCAATTTTTTTTATAAAAATTCGCTACTTATTATGTATAAAGAAACTTTTTTTTTCAAAAAAAAACTAATACTATACATGTGCATTATATGTATATGCTTAAAGTTAGCATTTGATATTAGTTTAGCTTTTAGGGTTAAGTTTTTTGGAGGTTTAGGATTAGGATTAGGTTTTTGAAGGGTGTCGTGGGGGGTGGGTTAGGTGGTTTAGGCTTTTCCGTATTATTGCATATGTGCAATACAATTTTTTTTTGAAAAAAAAAGTTTTTTTATATATTAGTTCGATTTTTAATAAAAAAAATTCAAAATTATTTTTGTATGTTTTTAGGCTTTTTGTAGTTAGTTTTTTGGTTTTCTCATTTAAATTAGTTTTTTCATGATCCATCCCCTATATATAGAGAAAGGTTATCCTGAGAATGCTAAATATCACGAGAACTGTGAGAATGAATAAGAAAATCAAATTTTTTAATACAAACTTCAATATAATTAAAATACAACATCAAAAAAAGAATTTGCAACATCAAATAATTCATTTATTCTCTCAAAATCACTCTTATTAGAATTTTTACACATGTGTAAATGAGAAAACTTACTCATGTGTAAATTTTTATATTTACGAATATATGTAAATTTAAACCTGTAAATTTAATTTCTAACATCGTATTCGAAAAATAATGTTAGGGGTAAAAAATTAAATTTTAATTGTTTTTTACCAAGTTTGAGCGGTTTTTTTCATTCGTTTTCACGGTTATCACAATATTTAGCGTTCTCATTTAAAACTTCCCCTATATATATGTGTGTGTGTGTGTGTGTGTGTGTGTGTGTGTGTGTGTGTGTGTGTGTGTGTGTATATATATATATATATATATATAGGATGGTAATCTTGAGAACGCTAAATATATATATACACACACACACACACATCAAAAAAAGAATTTACAACATCAAATAGTTTATTTTTTCTTTCAAAATCACTCTTGTTAGATTTTTTACATATGTGTAAATGACAAACTTACGCATGTGTATTTTCTTTATTTACGAATCCACGTAAATTTAAATGTGTAAATTCAATTTATAACATTGCATTCGAATAATAATGGTAAATGCAAAAGAAAAATTGAATTTGAATTGTTTTTGACAAAGTTCTCATGGTTTTTTTCATTCGTTTTCACGGTTCTTTCAATATTTAGTGTTCTCATTTAAACCTTCCCTTATATATATTTATATATATATATATATATATCTATATATAGGAATAGGTTCAATAGTGAACACTCGTGTATTTGTGAACTAAGCGAACTAATCCTGGCCATACACGTGTAAAATCAATGGCCAGAATTTGATTATGAAATACACTAGTGTATTTTACGATTTGATGATGAAATCCTAGCCAGATACGTGTGTAAATCAATGGTAAGAATTTGTTCACTAAGTTCGCAAATACACTAGTGTTCACTCTAGAACCCCACCTTACATATATATATATATAGAAAAAGTGTACCGTACAAAATGTCTTAACGTACGCGATGACAGTTCGCATGTTATGAACTCGCAAAAGAGATATCGCATGTTATGAAAACGAAAGTTCGCACGTTAAAAAAATGCAATTCGCATGTTATAAAAACACTATTTCGCATGTTGTTACGGAAATCTAAATTCGCATGTTAGTTACTAGTATTCGCATGTTGATAATGCATCGACTACGCATCGTATGTTAAGGCATTTTGTACGTTAACCGACCCCCCCTCTCTCTCTATATATACATATATATATATAGTGGAGAGTTCAAATGAGAAGAAAAATTTTGTAAGAATAAAAAGAATAATTCTTAAACCAATAGAAATTCTCCATTTACTTCATTTAATGTGTGTATTTAAAGTTATGAAAAAATGGCATTTAGATAAATCTATAATTTTCATTAATTAGCTAATTAATTAAACTTGTAACTCATTTTTTTTCATATACTCTTTCAAGATAAAATAATTTATGGTGTAGGAAAATTTTTGACATGTGTAGGATAAATTTTAGCATGTGTAGGATAAATTCTGAAATGTGTAGGATAAATTTACATGTATATAGGGTAAATTCCGGTAAATGTAAGACATATGTAGGATAAATAGTGAAATGTGTAAAATAAAATATTTTTTGTTTTATTAATGAGAGATAACATAATTAATGAGAGGAATTATAAACTATTTAATGTTTTACCATTATACCATTTCTTATTTTTTTCTTCTCACATTTAATTTCTTCTCAAATGAATCTTCTCATATATATATGGGAGGGTTCAATTAATATATCAAAAGTTGAAAGAAAATCTTCAGATTAAACGAGTCATGTATGCGTCAACCTGAAAAAAAATCATGTCGTGTTTGGGTTCTGAAACGATTTTAAAGTTCTGTCATGTTTGGTTTTTTGTTGGGTTCGGCCCATCAAAGCAGGAACACGGCTGATTTAACACCCCCTATTTCGGGATCAACATAGATTTCCATAATTGGTTGACTACAAGTCAAGTTAGACTCTTTCATATGAAATCACAATGTTACAAATAATTTCTTACAAATTTTAATGGTGAATTAACGAGCCTCTATACCGCTTGGTTTTGTTAATGTTTATAAGATTCAAACGTTCATAAAAGGGTAGCGGCGCAGAGTTTGTTGTCTGTTTACCTATTCTAATGTAATTTCCTTTTCGAAGTGACAATCAAGATACAAAACTGATTAAATATCTTTCACATGCATTACACTATATCTTACTTTCTTGTTTAGTTCATAGTATAATGATAAGCAGTATTATTTGCCTTCTGATATCGATTTAGCAAAATAAAACGCCTAAATATGAGAGGTTGAGTCCAATGAAAAAGTCATTGGAGTTAAGAGTGAACGGTCAAGAGTTTGAACCTTGAAAATTACAAAAAAAAAGTAAGAAAAAAAAAAATTTGGTATGAGGCTTTGGATGCATGCGCGGCATGGTGATGTTATCATCCCCTTTCACCTTATAGTTGCACGCCTCAACCACTTTCACATGTCTCCAACCAGCCAAGTTTAGGGGACCGGGATGCTTTTAGTTAAATTATTGTATCTATAAAAGTTTAATATATATATATATATATATATATATATATATATATATCATTGTAATTTACGTCAACTAATTATGAATTTTTCATTTGTTGAAACAATTATCATACAAATGCTATTAACTATATTAAAATAGGAGTAATAACATTTGAAGTAGAAGGTCGTAATTATATATAACTACAAAAAGCAACTTGGGTTGTCTCTCTAAATGGAAAGTGGTGACGTTTAAAAAAACACACATACATACCCCTTTGTTTGGGTTATCACTCTGGAATGAAAAGTGACGCCTTTAAAAAAGAAAAACACATATACATACCCCTTTGTTTGGGTGTCTCTTTATAATAAAAAGTAATGACTTTTAAAAAAACCAGCTATACATGCCTCTTTGATTAACACATGCTCTTTGTTTAACAAGACATACCCCTTCGATTATATCTTACCAAAATAAATGAGTACATAAAATTTGATTGGTTCAACATACACACACAAAAACCAACTGGTGCCTTTTCAACGAGTTTTCAATGAGATCGTTTATGAAGAAATTAGGGTCGCGACTTCTCTTTTATAACTATTTGGTGCCTTTCCATAACAACGTTTATGAAAAAGTCAAGGGTTGCGACCTCTCTCTCATAACCATTTGGCGCCTTTTCATAACAACGTTTATGATAAAAGTCAAGCGTTGCGACTTCTCTCATAACCACCAAATTTGTCACTGCACACCACTCAGTTTGATGGTACAGGCCCACAACGCACATGGTACCACCACCGCAACCACAAAACCGACGTAATGGTAATCGGTGGCTTGAACAAGGAAGAAGGAAAGGCCTTGGAATGTATATTTGAACAGCAAAGTATATTTTAACAGTATGTTTTGAAAAGTCAGATATGATTTGTTAAATGGGGCAACGTATATTTTAACAGCAAATGGAATATTACATTTCAATGTGTTATATAATTTAATTTAATAGCTGTGGTTTTTTACTTTTAATCTATGATATATTTACTGATAAAAAATATATAAGAAAGATGGGCATTTGAATTTGGTCTTCATATATTTTCCAGAAAATGTATGTCTTTCTGTGACACTCACGGGTTATGAGATGGATAACAATTCTTGACATAATTCTTTGTCATTTTCTAACAAAATATTTATTTATTGTGAATCACTTTACATGTTATATATTTACAATATATAAAGAACCAACAATAAAATTCAAAGAATATGCATAAAAGAGATATTAGAAGTATTAATCACACCATGTTTTTCATCTGAGATTAGGACTTCAATCGGTTCAAATATAATACGTTTTCAATCGATGATTTAAATTTAAGTTACTTTATGTAACAATTTTTTAGTACTACTCTTTGTGCAAAGCCTCCATCTGATCTTCATCGGTTTTTCATTTTCTTTTCGATTCCTCTTTTTTCTTGAATAATATGACTCACCTTTACCGGTCATCACCACCATCTGGTAAAGATGTGTTCTTGATTTTTGTATAGCGAGTTTCTAATTTAAACCACTAATTTGATCCGAATACCCGGTTTTAGTTGAGAAAAATGATCTGTTTTTGTTTCCTTTCTCTTTTGCAACCTACAAAATAGATTTTTTTCATTAATGGAATACCCTTGAATTGTTTGTTGATTATTAGAATAGCTTCACGTTCTAAATCCTAAATATCTTTTGCTTAGAATAATTTTTTGATGTGTTTTGAGTTTTAATGTGATCAGCTAACACATTTATAGTTGACATCCCATTGCAATCTGCAGGGTGGTGTCAACTTGTATATAACAAATCATAAATTAAAAACACAGAATGAAGATCATGTAATATATAACTTAATCTCTAATTTCGAAAGTTGTTATACCGATTTCATAATTATATTAGAAGTGCTTTACGAAGTTCAAAATAAGACTTGGAAAGCAAGTTGCATCGTTGAAATTTTGTAACTAGATATTGTACTAGATTCTGCCCCGTCCGCATTGCGGGGCACTAAGCCGAATATTTCTCTCTCATAACATCTACATCTGTGTTTCGGTTACTTGTACATACTACTTATAACATGATCAAAAAACATTACATTGAGTCAACCAATTAAAATAAAACATTATCATATTTTCGCTTAAGAAAACAAAACGATGGAAAAGTTATAATTTTAAACTGGGTACAAAATTGTAATTTTTCAAGACAAATATTCGTGTCAGGCCACCGCCTGGCATGAATAAAAATCACACCGAGTCAACTAATTAAAACAAAACACTACCACAGTTTTGTAAAATAAAACTAAAACGATAGCATGACTTTAAGTTTCACCGGGGGGGGCAAAATCGTAATTTGACTGGGAAAACAAACAAAAACGATGAAAAATGTAAATTTAAATTGAGGGCAAAATGTAATTTGGTTTGGAGAAAAAAACAAAACTAATGGCAAAACTGCAAATTTAAACTGGGCAAAATCGTATTTTTAAAGTGAAGGAAAATCATAATTTTAAAGTGAAAAAAAATCATAATTTAATTGAACCAATATAAGAGTGATAGACAATTGCATGACACTATTTGCCGGAATTGTTAACCAATAGATGAAAACTATTGTTACTGGTCATAAGCTTTGTAGATATTGAATGAATGAATTATGTTTAATGTCTTTTATATGAGTTCACTTTTTTACCCCTCTAAAAATTCAAGTTAATGCTTTTAGTGACTAAGTTGTAATTCTCGTTTTATTATTATTATTATTATTATTATTATTATTATTAAATAAGTACCAATCTAAAAATTTAATGAAACACAAAAAGGACAAGAATAAAGAACAGAAATATAATAAAAAAATAAAAAGTTTAAGAGATAAAAGAGTCGTAATCTCATTACACTCAGCAAATCCAACTAATATTAAAGTTAAAGTAAAGTTTGAGAAGGGTAAATTAGAGATAGCCTTATCTTAACCCCATAGTAATAAAGAGACTGCTTCCATTGAGCCACTGCTCCATAGTAGTACTGCATCAAGCCTTGGACATAAGGTGCATCACTCTCGGCAAAAAGGCCGATTAGTGTATGCACCCTTTGCCTTTCGACTACGCCACTACATGATGCATGATTAATCGTCCCCCGTTTTAACGTTATTTTCACAAAATTAATAAAATAACGTTAAAATTAGTGCAATTTCACTTTCCCCTAGGGCTCACACATGTATACATTATATATACACACTATAAGCAGGACGTGTTAGTGATAAAAAAAATTTTAAAGTGTAACTTCATAATCATTGTTAATCATATTTATATAGTCATGTAAGGATTTAGTGCTAACATTAGAATGTGTTTGTAAACATTTTTCAACACTTATTGGAAAAAAAAAACAAAAAATGGGGCTAACATTAGAAGTATTTGTCACACGTCGACTAGCAACGGAAGTAAAAAAGGGATGTAACAGACACTTCTGATACAAACGCATTGTTTATAAAGATACTCTATATACATTAATTAAACATTATGTTACATTGTTGTTACACACTAATATATTACATCGTTGTTACACACAACGGGTATGTACAACAGCTTGTTCCCGCGAACCACTTATTCCTATAGCCAGCATGTGTCTATGTACATAGTATTCGAAAGGTAAATTATAGACAGCCTTATCTTTACCCCGTAGTAATAGAGAGACTGTTTCCATTGAGCCACTGCCCCATAGTAGTATTGCAACAAGCCTTGGACATAAGGCGCATAACTCTCGGCAAAAAGGCCGATTAGTGTATGTACCCTTTACCTTTCAACTATCAATGCCAGTACATGATGCATGATAATTGTCCCCAGTTTTTAACGTTATTTTTACGAAATTAATAAAATAACGTTAAAATTAGTGCAAAGTCACTTTTCCCCTCAGGACCCACACGTATATACATTATATATACACTACAAACACGAGGACGTGTTAATAATAAAACATAAATAAATTTTTAAGTGTAACTTCATAATCACTGTTCGTCATATTAATAGAGTCATGTAAGGATTTAGTGCTAACATTAGAATGTGTTTGTAAACATTTTCCAAGACTAGTTGGAAAAAAACTAAAACTGGGGCTAACATTAGAAGTATTTGTCACACGCCGACTAGCAACGGAAGTAAAAAAAGGAATGTAACAGACACTTCTGATACAAACGCATTGTTTATAAAGATACTCTATTATACATTAATTAAACATTGTGTTACATTGTTGTTACACAATAATATATTACATCGTGTTACACACAACGGGTATGTACAACAGCTTGTTCCCGGGAATCATTTATTCCTATAGCCAGCATGCGTCTATGTACATAATATCCGAAAATTAAATTATAGACAATCTTATCTTTACCCCATAGTAATAGAGAGACTGCTTTCATTGAGCCACTGCTCCGTAGTAGTATTGCATCAAGCCTTGGACAAAAGGCGCATAACTCTCGGCAAAAAGGCCGGTTAGTGTATGTACACTTTGCCTTTCGACTATCAACGCCCGTACATGATGCATGATTAATCGTCACCCGTTTTTAACGTTATTTTCATGAAATTAATAAAATAACATTAAAATTAGTGCAATTTCACTTTTCCCTCAGGACCCACACGTATATACATTATATATACACTACAAACACGAGGACATGTTAATAATAAAAATAAATAAATTTTTAAGTGTAACTTCATAATCACTGTTCGTCATTTTAATAGAGTCATGTAAGGATTTAGTGCTAACATTAGAATGTGTTTGTAAACATTTTTCAAGACTAGTTGGAAAAAAAAAACTAAAAATGGGGCTAACATTAGAAGTATTTGTCACACACCGACTAGCAACGGAAGTAAAAAAGGGATGTAACAGACACTTCTGATACAAACGCATTGTTTATAAAGATACTCTATTATACATTAATTAAACATTGTGTTACATTGTTGTTACACAATAATATATTACATCGTTGTTACACAGAACGGGTATGTACAACAACTTGTTCCCGCGAATCATTTATTCCTATAGCCAGCATGCGTCTATGTACATAATATCATAAAGCAAAATTTGACAGCATCCAACATGTATACATCACATACTTTCCTGTTACCTGAAAAACGTTTGAAAGAAAATGGTCCACTATAATAGTTGGTGAGTTTCAAAAGTTTATTTGTTTTTAGAAAACAAGTTTGACAATAGTTTGATGCAACTGTGATATAATTATACCAAGTTACGAGTTACGCCATGACAAGTATCCAATGACCAGGGTCAACACCAACCATGCAAATAAATAACAAACACCCCATGTAGCTATGCCTAACATATGATAGCTTGTTGTGAATATGTGCCACTGTGTTTTTGCACACCGGTATAAAGTCCTTTAAGTATTGTAATGCGATTTAGGCTAGTCAGGCCAAATAGTACTATCCGCCTTCTACAAATTCTAGAACTTTTATTGAGTGTTCAAAAACTCTGTCGAAAAACTTCTACTAATATTTTTAGGTTCAACCGAATTTTTTAAACTAACTGAAAATTCCTGATAAGGCGATTTTTAAAACTATATCTAAACTGATTGAGTGAAGCCCAAAATTTTTATGGTCATTCTTATGTCAAGTACAACATCTCTGCAAAGTTTGATGATTTATCGATTTTTTTTATATTTTCCCGAATTAATGCTTTTAAATAGAAATAAATTCGCCAAAAATTCTCAGTTTATTGAAGAAATCTCAAATTTGATAAACTTTACTTTTACTGACCATAATCAGGTTGTAAAATCTCATGGGATAATAGTAACGCCGCAATATTCTGAGATCAAATGAAATTCTAACAATCTAACTTCGGTCTACTACGATATATCTTCTATGTCTTTGTCTTTTGAGCTAGTTCTCTACTTCCGAGAGCTATGAAAGTCTAGGTACAGTATCTGCGCATCATTCATAACACAAATATGCTTTCAACATTATCAATCAAGCCTCTTTATTAATCTTTTTCGGTTAGAGTTTGTTTTGTTCGATTCTTGTCGAAAAGGTCGCGTTTTTTTATCAATCCAAGGTTTTACATCAACATGTGTGATCTTGTTGTATGTTTTATATGTTTAAAGAGCCCTTAAGTCGAAGCATATCTAGGGTTTATGGATCAAAGTTGGTTCTTTTGTTTAAATATAGTTTTAGTATAAAAAAAGAATGAAAACACTATCATAAACATCACCATACCTCAAATTTAGGCTGAAAATTGATGGGAATTTACTGGAACAGGGGTTAAAGGTTTAAAGGAACTTTTTTACTATGTGAAATATTGCAAAAGTTGAAACGAAATGGCAAAAGGGAACCCCCCCCCTATTCTGATCGGAACATGGGAGGGGTTGTAGACCCCTTTGACCTGGTCAACAACCCTTATTTCAATAATATAAGTTAGGTGTTAGTATATTTTTTGGGTTATGTTCGTTATCGGGTCCTAAACGCGCCCCGGTTCGTTAAACGGATGCAAAATAACATGTTTTTCGTAGTTTTAAAATATGAACCCAACGTTAACAAAAACCCGAACATTTCATGTATATGCTTGGAATACATTATATTAATGTTATATAAGTATTTTTACGCTAAATTATGGTACATGTTTGGTTATTAACGTGCGCGTTGAAATCAAAGGCGTTCCGCTTACCGGAAACTGCTCTGTTTAACGTGTTTGTACCTTATAAAGCATCAATGACCCTATAGTATAGTCTATGGATCATATGTAAGTAATTTGGTACCCCTAGGTTTGCTTGTGGTACCTACGGGCGTTTTTAAATCGTTACAGTGCGGTTAACCAAAAAACCTTCCGTTTAACCAGTTTTTTCATTCAATTGCCCTGATAGTGTTGTTTTAGCTATTTTCTATCATATGTTAACTATAATGTGCCCTCGGGTTCCTCTGAGGCATAACCAACGTTGTTTGGCTAGCTATGTAAGTCATACATAATAATTAAGGTTTACATGGTATTGTGGCAAATGTCAAAGTACTCCAAGCGTATTGGAAGACCATGGTGGTCCTACCTTTGTGCACATCATATAGTTTGACATGCTGATCCTTTGTGCACAATTTTTTCTTTTTACATATAATTGATAACAGAGAGCAAGTAATAGAAGTAGTTGTTATCTTTTGGAAGGGGCACAAATTTCATAAATCATTTTATTCTATGTAGCCAACCAATAGAAAGAATTCATCTCATTTGGACCAACTGTATCCTATTTCAACCCTAAAGGGAGGTGGCACACATCTAGTTAAATCTACTATCTATATGAACCTACCATCAGATAATATTGTGCAAATTATCATCCAATACACTTTATCTTTCTAGAAACTTATGCAACAATAAACCATTCCATCTAGCACTGAGTTCGGGAACCCATGTTTGATCATGTGAACCCACCTTGCAAGGGTTGTGGCGGTACTCTCGTATAATCTAGGGAGCCCCCTCTCCCATCTTGGAAACGCTTCGTCCACCCCATTCGTGTATTGGTCGATGTATATATATATTTTTTGAATAAAAATGATTTTCACCTAAATACCACTTAAACTTGCACTTATAAGGATTTAAACTTATACCACCTTTGTGGAGAGCAAACACCATATCACTAGACTACTAGGTCATGGTGTATTGATCGGTGTATTAACTTGACGATCTATTAAGTTTATAGAAATTGACTGTATTATACAAAGTAAAAGGTTTGAACACTTTCTCGATGTAATTTTATTGGTGGGCAGCGACAAGGCATCTTTGGGCTATTTTACAGAGACATATGGCATCCTAGACTAGTGTGTATATTAAACTATAAAGTGTTAAATTGTAATAACAGTTTTGTAGTGTTTTGAGAGTTTTAAAGTTTTCCCTTGTATGTGATGAGTTAATCCAACTAAAGTAACATGCCAAGGTTTTGTGGTGTTACAAGTTGTTATCAGAGCCATGGTTTAAGGGATTTAGGCTACACCTTAAACATGTATTTGTGGGACATTGAGCTAGGATGTCGAGTAATGTCAGATAAGCCGGATGCAAAAGGTGGGATGATAAACAATGTGTGTGTTTAATTCTTTTATTGCTTGTTGAAAATATGTCATAAGTTGGGCTTGAGGCTTAGACACGTACTTAGATGCCTTTTAAGAATGAAGATTGTGTCTAAGCTTTGATAGACCAGAAAGTAGGTGCATGATTTGCTTGACAATGGTGTTTTGTTTATATAATAATGAAGTGAGTGACTGATTTTGAATCTTAATGAATGTTGGAGACAGGTGGAGCCATTTGAGGATCCATCCAAAAATGTTCATGTGATGAGCCTTCAATGGGTATTCAAATATAGAGTGGTGATAGTGAGAAAAATCACGAGTCAGTGAATTCTTTTCCATGCACGTTGAAAGAGCTGAATGGCTGAGATGAGCTAGAGCCCAGAGACCAAAAGTTAAAGTGGAGATTTAAGGTAATCGAGCAAAACTTAGAAGATGCAAAGTCTAGAGTTACAAAAACTATAAAACAAGATGAAGGTTGAAAGGATCTTTGTGGAGTATGCTAAGATGCCAAGACAATATAAAGACACTAGTGTCTAACTGGGATGTTTGAAGAGGAATGTGGTGAGTAAAAGTTCTGAAATGGATATCTTACAGCAACACATGTGGGAGCTATATCATGAGATCAACGACGAGCGATAAGTGGAGCAACATGAAGTGATTTCTCGTCTTTCGTTTGTTTTTCCTTTTGATCATTGTGTGAAAGCTTATACTTTGATGTTTGGATTTGAGTGCAGGTTTTAAAAACAGTTACTATTGATTATTGTTTAGTTAGACTTGGATTGGTGATTATCCTTTTGGAATATTACTTATTTGTGAGTTTAGACATTAGAGATTGGTATGTGATGCAAGCAGACAATATCTGATCTAACGTCTAGGATCATAAAGTATCTGATAAGACATCATGTGGTACCTGATAAAGTACGTGGTGTGGTGTGATATTATCATGGAATTTGAGGTCCAAGTGTGAGTTTTTAGTGTCTAGAGTGTGATGGTAGTGAGTGATAGTACGGGAGAGTGCATGTAGTGTGTGGTGTGAATTTCAAGGATGAAATTCCTATTTAGTACGTGTTTTAGGTTTACTTTAAGTGAGTAGTGGCATGGCATGTTCGGACCATCTATCAAAACGCATACAACATCGTAGACTAGAGTGTGTGTTAATTTTAAGTGTTCAATAATAAAAAGAAATATGTAATTTTGTGAATTTTAAAGTCGCTCGCTAAGTATGATAAGTAAATGCAACCAAAGCCACAGTTTTATGGTGTTACTAGTATCTGAGCCATGTATAGGGATATAGTAATATTAACATAAACTAGTATTTGTGGGACAATGACCTAGGATGTACATGGTTATTAGATAAATCGGATGCAAAAGGTGGAGTGATAGGCAATCTGTGTGTGTTTACTTTTTCTTATTGCTTATTGAAACAAAGTGGATTATTTTCTATTATAATATGTGATAGGTAGTGCTTGAGGCTAAGACACATAAATATATGCCTTTAAAGGATGGCAAATGTGGCAAAAAGTTGATAGACCCAAAAGTATGCGACTTGGTTGACAACGGTGTCGCATTTATGTAGTATAGAAGTGAGTGTGAAATGTTGATTCGTATTTTATGTTTAATTTAGGTGAAGCCATCTAAGGAGCCACCCGAAGATGCTCATGTGGTGAGCATGCCTTTAATGGGTATACAGATACAGATACAGATACAGATACAGAGTGGTGATAGTTAACAAAGTTTACTTGATACATCATACCACATTATATGAAATTTGACGTAGAAAAATAGCACCAAGTTTAAACAGGTACATCGTATCGGAGCAATTCGAAATGAGCCTATCCCTTCGTACCGAATTTTAGTGACCTAGCGAATTGCAATCCCATTTCACGTTACTGTACAGCCGCTTACCGCAAACCATTTGACTATATGTTAAACTAAGCCATGCGTTCCATAAAGTATTTCCAATCAGTGGCATGAATCCAATTGTTATGATATAAGGATATGTGAGGATCAGGGTGGGGCTTCCTCTTAGTGGATCAAAGTTCTAAATCAAGGACATGAATTCAATTTTGACTGATACTGCAAGTAGGATTTGATAAATTTGGGCTGACAATTGGTTTAGGATGAACATTGTTAGGGCTCTCCCATATTTCTTTTTATGTTGGATCAAGTAATTATGATAGCGATAAATGTAGGCATTAGGCCAACATTGTCTCTCTTAAATTGATACATGTTAGTAATTTAATTGTCTGTGTTCTCTCATTACCAACTTACACTTCAAAATGTTCTGTAATTCTTGAATACCAATAAATTTGCTTTCTAATACTCAATTCGTGCTTGAGAGCGGTTGATATCGTTTTCTCATATTAAAGTTTTTCTATATGTACGTTAACATGGGATAACCTTGACCACATTCCCTTTCTTATCTAACATGTTCATTGCCTCATGCTGTATGGCATTCCGGCCCATCCACCCTTCATATTATGGTTTTTGGACATCTTTTCCATTCCAAATATTTCAAACAAATCTTTATACAGTATTCGTCATGTCTGTAGCATACCAAAGTCAACTACTTAAGTTATCTATCTTCTTACTTCTTAGTCTTTTTGTACTAAACTATTTCTTGTAGTTCATTGCGATATTTAGAGACATTCTAATGTTTCTCCACGGTATTGTTATCGTATTACTTCCCATAGTTGATTATATCCTTTACGTGTGTTCATTCATTGGTATTACTTTCATTCTATCAAGCACTTTATTCTTGTCTTCATATCGAATAATTATTATCCTACTTCTTAGTATATAATTATAAGACTACTAAATGAACATATTTAGGTTGTTATATGTAACAACTAATCAATGTTAATCTTTTCGTATGGTTTGTGATGTCGCTATTGGGCCGAGATGCCCATTCATTTTAGCTTTCCTTTTTGCTGGGCTGGTGATGCTACTGATGTCAGACTCAAGTGGCTCGTTTAGAAGCCCAATATGACTAGCATCCGTATATTTTGCTCGATTAAACTCATGTCTTTAAACCGGTGAACCGGTTAACCACCTTTATTGTTTTAATTAAGATTTTCTTCTACCTTTTATGTTGGATATTTAAACTTGTATGATTCATTTGTATATAGGCTGTTATTAGTATTTTAAGGATAAGCTTAGGGTGATAAATATACATTTCATTTTTGGAAGTTTCTTAAGTTACAAAAACTTTATAAGTTGTATACTTTTACAAATTTCATATTTGTTTTGACTTAAATATGACATTATTCGATTCTTTAGACTAGCTTGATGTGCAGGGGCACATCATAGCGGGGGCCCGGGTGTGGGGGGGGGCAAACCTCCCGAACTTTTCGCTAAGTAGTGTTCGGTATGTAGTTTTCCTATAGAATTATTTAGGTATGTACGTATTCCACTCCCGGTCGGAAATCTCAAGCTTCGCCACTGCTGATATGTCGAACGAATTAACCATTGAAGTAGTAGAACGTTTGGTTCACTCATTTATGTGATTTTGCGGTGACCATTGAACGGTTTTACGACCACTAGTAGTGCCTGTTTGGCTGGCCGTGAGCCCACCAACACATGCTGGCCATAGGTGCTAGTTGGATCTACTTGGTGAAGAAAATCCTTTTTAACAAGACCACAACTCATGCATGGACAACTAGACCGGCAATGTTTACCAACTACCATCAAAAGGTTGTCATTAACAACTAGCAGCCATTTGAAACAAGCCAAAACGATCAGGTTGTGTTAGCAATGTGCGGATCCGAGGAAAATAAAGTAAATTATCTACATCATAGATCATTTGATTATAACAAATAGTTTTAAGAACTTATCACTTATGTTCTTTAGTAATTTGACCACAAAACATAAGTGTCTACATTTTTGACTAAAATAAATAATCCAACTTTTGATTTGTTTTGAAGCTTTTCTTTTATAAAAAAGGTAATCTCCGGGAAAACATAATAAAATGTTATATGCGTATTAAATAAATCGATTAAGGATTCAGAATAGTATACCCAACCATAAAAATAGAACAAGACAATAAGAATCAGACAATTTGATGATACTACGCGTTTAACAAAGTTCATTTAACAAAAGGTTTCACAATTATTATTGTCTATAGTCCATGGTACAATTATAATAGTCGGAGAAGTAATTGTACTGACAAAGAACATATATAGCACCATGCTTATTCTTTGTTTTGTGGAATAGACTAGATCCTGATAGATGTTTGATAATCAAACAAGGACATCGGTCTATCCTCTTGTGAGTTAGCAAAACATATGATGGTACTCACTATTTATCTTGTGAATGTAACTATTTTCTCTCAATTTAATTTTCGTGTACTCAGAAATGAACCAACCAGATGTCCAGATCATTTTCTGGGCATACAAAAAGAGAAACTGTTAAGTAAAATCAACCATGTAATAAACAAAACTAAGTGCACTAAGATAGATTCATCATGGTAAAATAAATTGATGTTTCATATAATGAAATCCGTTACACTAGACATGTTTAGCTTGAATATGCTCTCCCTTGACCCGCTGAACTTTTCGCTCAGTAGTGCTCGGTATGTATTTTTCGTATAGAATTTTTTAGGCATATACGTTTTCAACCCCCGGTTTTATAATTTTTTAGGTATATACATTTCGACCTTCGGCCGGAAATCTCAAGTTTCGCCACTGTGTCTACATGTATTTGTGATTAAAACCGAATAAATGAATGTCCGAAACATATTGACTCGGTACTTGTAAACTCCTTTAAAATTTGTTCTCCCATTTGTGTAGGACCAATGGTCAACCAGTTTCATCTTGTAAGTTACATTTCAAACATGTTAGTTGAGTAATCTCTATAACTTTATGTGCATTTTAGACACATTTTGTTTTGAAACTCGCATAAAAGAAACACGCAAGTTATTAACTGTATATCGCTCTATATATAAATGATTATTTAAGCTTAATTATAAAGACAAATTCCAACAATTTTTGGTATATGTTTTGAGATTTTAAGTAATAAAAATTTGTTTGATAAGAGGTAACGGTTTTAGGATTTAGGATAACAACTAGGGGTGTAAATGAGTTGAGCCAAACCTAGCTCCTTAAACCTCGAGCTCGGTTCCTTATAAGCTCCATTTTTAAAGCAGTTTAGCTAGTGAGTTTTTTTAAGTTCTAGCTTCGCTCGGCTCTTCTCGTTAATTATAAATTAAGCAATTTACATGGATTTATTAGTGTGTATTACAAAACTCACAGATATGGGAGTGGCTTTATATAGGACCGGGTTCCCGGCTCTCCGATTTTTCGCTTGCAATGTTAATTTTATCGATATTTTTTCTGTAGTTTAGAATACTGGATTTTAAGAGCCTTACACCTACCGATTTGAATATTGAAAGTCTGGCCTGTACGGAGTTTTCGTTCAAACTCCGCCACTACTCATGGAAGTTGATAGATTGAACTCATGCTATCCTCTTTCTCCCACTTACGTTCTAAAATTTTAGTTAAATACAACCTGAACTTAAATGAAACAACTTTTTTTTTTCAAACATCTATATATTTCTCACATTATGTTCAAATCAAATTTAGAAATGAAACAACAGATATGGTTTGTTTTTTCAACCATGGAAAAAGTTAATAAAAAAATAGCAACGGAACTTTGTAATTGATGGTTCTTTATAGTACCTCAAGTAACCAAAGCTTCATCCAGTTTGTTTTCATATAATGTTAGAAAAGTATACATTATTTGTTATTCAAAATTTGCTTTCAAATAAATTTAAAGTCAAGAAAACTATACATTATTTGTTATATAGTTTATAAGACTATTGTCACATTAGGCATGGACTACCAATATTAACTCGTATATATAATATAAATTTGTTTTTTTATTTTATATAGTTTTCTTTTCTTTTACATTTTTTGTTTTTGATTTTTTATATTTTTAGTTTTTTTATTAAAAATGCTTTTACATGTATTTATAAAGAAAAGCGTCGAAAAAAGTTTTAAAAAATTGATTTTTGACATGTTAAGTTGAATTTTTAAGAGTGTTTCCCGATTCCCTCTTTTTTAGTGTTCTCTAATGAACTTCTCACACACACACTATATATATATATATACATATATAGGGTGAGGTTCTAGAGTGAACAATAGTTTATTTGTGAACTGAGTGAACAAATCCTAACAATTGATTTACATCATCAAATCGTAAAATACGCTAGTGTACTTTCATCATCAAATCATAGCCATTGATTTACACTTGTGTATGGATAATCAAAGGCTAGGATTAGTTCACTAGTGTTCACAATCAAAAGCGTTGTTCACTAATTAACCTAACCCTATATGTATATGTATGTGTGTGTGTATATATATATATATATATATATATATATATATATATATATATATATGGTTCATGCGAGAACCGCTTTTATTACGAGAACCATGACAACCAATGTAAGCACAACAAAATAAACCCCTCCTCACCCTCCAAAAAACCTAAAAAAACCTAAAGTTGAAGTCTCCAATATATTGTTTCGATAACATTATACAATTCGAAGACTTTTGTTATACTGGCCTTTGGTTGGGGCAGTTGTATTAAAGGTCAAAGAGTTATGGGGATAAGTTGAGGAATTGATTAAGGTGTTGTTTTTGGTGGGAGAGGCCCATCTCTCATTTGTAATGTTATTGTTGGCTAGGATCGGCTTCCTTAGATTTTAGTGATAATTATGTGTTAACAACCTCCAGTCTAGTTCATTTCTCTCTTAGTCACTTTCTTATCCGTATATTAAATCGTTAGAAATTAAATAAAATTTATTTAGCATATGATGAAAAAGTACAAAAAACCATATCTGAAAAGGAGATCTAGACCACCAGTTGACATATTTGAAATACCATGGTTAAAAATATACAATAAATCGTGAAACTCGTCATTTTATGTGGTGTGATATGAGTCGGGCTGTAAATGTGTTTGATTGTATTCTAAATTAGGTTGTACAAGGAGAATATATACAAATTGGACATTTATACAAGTTACCCTCAACTATGATTAGATATAATCTTGCTTTTAAATGGCTCACCTTAGGCATGCCTAGGCACTCCTGCTTATGCTTCAGACAACCCTAGGCGAGTGTTTTACAAAAAGCGTGTGCCTAAAATACTTTTTCAAGGAGGTGAGAGGCTTTTGCGCTTCATATACAGAGAACTGCGATAAAAGAGAGATGAATGTGAAAACCTGCAATCAAGACGTAGATGAGGACTTTCACGGGAGACAGAAAGAGAGTGAGAGATGGAGTTCAGAGTCTAGACCTACGATGAAAAACATATGTGTTAGAGTGAAATAAAAGCTTCGGTAGTCTAAGTTCAGTATATTTTTTAACCAAGTTACATTTCAACATTGAACGTACTGTTGCAGGGCCTTATCAACGGTGCCCGTTTCCTGGTTACCCATGACCTACATTTACAAGCCATTTGCCCTTACATCCAACCTTTGGAAACACCCATCTTCAAACTCAAAATAAATCACAAGCTGCAATGGTTCTTCATTCCATACAATAGCCCCATCGTCCTTCCTTTATAAATTATGTAACTTTATAAAAGCTTAGTGAAATTTCGTATACAAATCTTGATTATATTTAGAACATGTAGATTCTACAAATACCAACTATAATGTACGAAATCCATTATAATAGGCATGATATTGGTGAACCAAGGAAAATAAACATTTATGATTGTATTAATATCGACTGGACAAAGTTTGGTTAAAACGTATGAAATCACATAACTGAAATGGCAAAAGACTAGACTCAGTCGAATGGGTTCTACTATTTATAATCAGTGCTAGTTGATTGACTCAATCGACTGGCCTGTCAAATGAATGGGACACTAGCATCAAAGATACGACTCATTCGAATGGATTTCATACGACTAACATTGTCAATTGAATGACTTTCAACTAATTGACCTACATAAAAGTCAAACTCTGTCTATCTTAGTTACAAACACAAAACAACAAACATGAACACCTTTACAAAGATATAGACATTGCCAAAACGGCTAAAAACACATTATGCACTAACAAACTACCCCTCGGATGTAGCTTGTGTCTTGATCTTGTAATCTTCGGTCTTCATTCCTCTTTCCAGTTTGTGTTCCAATTACTTCTAGCATGAATACCATACACAAAGCATATATGAACAACTCTTTGAAACTACATGGCTTGCTCCTTGTCTCTCTTGTTAAACAAAATCTTATTGAATAATAAAACCTCAATGTCAGCCTCAGCATGTTGACTAACCACATAGGGCAAAACACTCTTGTTCCATTTTCTTGAAAGGTTTATTTTTTCATAGCTCTTGGTGGTTTATATTTTAAGATCACTAACATTTTATTTTCAACCGGATCAAACTCAATCTTTGATACTATTCAATCAGGAAACTATGGCTTGTAATTCTTCAATTTGGTTCTGCTTTGATATTCAACTTGCCTGATTAACCACTGATTAAAATCGTATTTATCACCACCAATTAGCTTCCTTCTCTGTAAGTGCGGTAACCTGCCGAATAACTGTAGCTTTATCAATTCTGATCAAAGAAGTCAAACCAAGTCAAAGAAACAAGTCAAAGCATAGAAATTGGTCCCCATTGCTTGTAATACCTCGAAACTATAGTGTTCTGAGTTAGTTGACAAAAACGGATGTTAGTGTTCAAGCGCAGAAGCCATACGCATGTATAACTCATGCGATTTAACAAATAACAATAGTCAATAAAAGTCAAATGTAGGAGTCCTACGTGCATAGGACTCATACGTTCATACATTTGATGAAATGGTCATACGCTTATGTAACCTCGTGAAAATTTGTAGCCTTTAATTTTCATACTAAATATTCGTTAATACAAACATTATAATTTTAACTTAGCGTTCTAACTATCACATACCTTGAAACCTTCCTAAATTTAATTAATGGATTAAAATCGTCAAGACACAAAAACTTAAAGTCTAGGGACTAAAAATACCAAAAACCTTAAGTTACCATGTTATGCCACCTAGCAAGACACTAATTACTTCACTCATCGGCACTTGTCAAGCTCTAAACACATCATAGGGCACTAATCATCTCCTAATACACCCATGAACACTTGTCTTGCCCATGTTTTGCTATCTATCTTCTCCTTTCCCACACACTACAAGAAAATAAAGATAATGTAGTCCTTGATAAAAGGTTGCATTAGGCCTTAAAAAGGTTGCATCAGACTTAATGTAACATTTTATCAAAGGCTGCATTAGGTGAAGTTGCATTAGATTATAATGCAACCTTTTAAAAGCCTAATGCAACCTTTTTTTCAAAAGGTTGCATTTACTATTCAAATGCAACCTTTTTATAATGCAACATCTTTACATGATAATGCAACTTTTTTGTTACTCAAATGCAACCTTTACAACCTCTTATGCAACCTTTATTACCTCAAATGCAACCTTAGTTAGAGTCAAATGTAACCATTATTTTAAGAAAAATGCAACCTTTTTTACATCAAATGCAACATTTTTTTAACATTTTAGTAATAACAAATGCAACCCTTTTATAGTCAAATGCAACTCTATAATATTACTGTTTGAAGCACTAAAATTTTCATTTTTATACAATATTATATCAATAATTACATCAACACAATAATAACATAAATATAATAGATAATCTTATATCACAATTTAACATACGTCCAAACTCAAAATAATAATATAATAATAAAGCTATTAAACAAAATGATAAAAAGTAACTAAAACCTCCTACTCATCTCTAAGATCTTGAAGTACACCTATAGGTAGTTTTTTCATCATACTTCGCATCGTAGCTTCCAAGTTTGCTTGTTGATTATCAAAATCCTTTTGCATAGCTTCTAGCTCAGCTTTTTTCCTTTGATGGTCCTCTTCAATTTCATTTCGCATTTCAAGCAACTGTGTTTTTTCAACTTCAATATCCGCTTTGAATGATTCCATAAGCCCACCTGGAATCATGTATGGTTCCTCACCACTATCCATCTTTTTCATCATTGTTTTAGTAACACCTCTACCATAAAGTCGTAGGTAGCCATTATACTCCTTGTTCATTACAGCCATAAAAGGATCGACCGAAGCACTTCATCTTCTGTAGGTTTGTAATTCTTCATTTGTTCCTACAAAAGAAAATAATAAACTTTTTTTTAAAAAAAGTTGCCGCCAATAAATCAACAACAAGAGTTGCTTATTGAAACTAACTAAAAGAATACAAAACAAAATGAGTGCTGGAAAATATCTTCATCTACAAGAATATATTTTAATACGAGTTGCTGCAAACTAACCGAAAAACTATAACCAAAGAGATGCAAACTCATACACCTTAAATAACCCGGACCATAGATTATAACTAGCAATTTCACAATTTTGGTTCATTAATCTCCTAAAGATATTCATATAAGACTAAGATATTTTATTAGCAAAAAGAATTTAAGAATGTTTGGAATATAAAATATATCTTTACTATATTATAAAGCATTTCACAAGGTTCTTGCAAAAGCTAAGTAATTACAATATTCTATACATATTGTACAACATACACAGATATAATTTGCATACTTTCACCACAAAATACTAGCTTCACGCACATATATATTTTTTAATTGGTTCTGCATTTATGGCAGACATCATGATAAAGGAAGCTAAAATCTCAAAAATGTATACGTAGCCAAACCTAAAAAAGAGAGTGGTGTTAGCTGAAGCTGATTACAGTTTTGTTGACATTCTGTTCGGCTTCATGACAATGCCATTGTGAACAATTGTCAAAATATTGTAGAAACTATTGGGTTCATCTTGATCGGGTCGGATGGGTCATGAGTTGGATCGGAACTGGGTCAGATATAAATGGGCCAAACGGGTTTGAGAGATAGTTTGTGAGTGAAGGCTTAGTCAGTTGTTGACTGAATTTCATGGAAGTTGACGCATGCTGGAAGTGAACGTTAAGGTTGTTACAGAAAAGAAGGCGAACGTGGCTTTGTTTATGTTGTTATTTCCTTTGTTAACTAAATATAAATAGGCGTAGCAATAGCGGTTTTCAAGTGGATGTTTTTCAATTCAGGGCATTATAATCATAATAGTTAAGTTGAATAAACAACATAGAATTAGTCTTATAGTGTGTGTTTGTGTGTGTTTCCAAAGGGCTTGAGCCAACAGAAATAGGCTCTTGGGGGGTTTTAACAGGTAATTTGAAAATACTATAATGATAACACTTATTACGTTCCAACCACAATGATTGCTAGTACGCTAAAATCTTTCATGAAAAAAAAAGTAATAAACTTTTGTAAAAATTTTATATGATTAAGAAAACTACCAAAAAGGAGTACACTTATAGAAAGGGTTGCCCCCGTCGCATCGCGCTGGCACCCCACTAGTAATAATAATATGAATAGCAAACGATACAAAACCCTATAGCAAATCAATATTAATAGCAATACCAATGCATTAAATGACATACTTACTCTTATACAAATATGTCTAGTATCTTAAAACTAAAAGAACTAAAACTAACTAGGCTTAAGAAAGGAACTTAAACATCGTAGTGTTACTGATTTCGACCAATGAGCAAGCAACTGACTTTTAAAAACACATATGGGATACTTCACACAAAAATCTCAATGAAACTAGAAAGAACTTACAATTTTCGTTGTAGTGTCATCATAAGTATCAAGATATGCACGCCCTTCAATCCTTTTTCGTGTATGTTCAAATACTTTGGTTAAACTAGGTAATTCCTTGCTTGGGTCATCGTTTGTCTGTATTCATGGTAACATACATATATGAAAAAAAATCAGCATCTTTAACTTTGAAAAACACTAATCACTAGCAAAATTAAGATATATTACCACATCTTAAGAGATTCTAGCGAAACTTTTTGGGCTGACTGTGTGCATATTCTTTTGAGACATGCGAATTTCCTTAGCCAGCAAACAACGCTTCTAGATACACGTCAACATAAATAAATGACTTAACTAATAGAAAACTCTAAAAAGCATATGCTCGTAAATAGTAATAGATTAATTGCCCATAAAATTACCTCCACGTCTTCATTACTCCACAACCTCAACAACTGTGAGAAATCATCAACCGGAATGTTTTTAGGTTGGTTCATCAATTGTGTTTTCTTGTCCTTGTATGCATTGAAGTGTTTTTTCTTGAACCTACATTTGTATACCTTATAGGGCACATCGTATTTTTCCTTTAGAAAAGGTTATAATTTAGTTTTGAAATAAAAGAAATAAAATTGCTTAAAAGCTTACCAAGACATACTCCCTCATTTTATCTTTTTGTGGCACCTAATTTATCTTTTTGTGGCACCTAATGCCATGAACTATTGGTCAACGGGGCATAACTATGAATACGAGCTATTGTACACAAAAATATAGTAAACTTTCCGACCACATCCTTCTCCTCTAGTCCCGCGGGTTGTCCAAATTTATTACATATAATGATCTCTCGCTCATCAAATTTCCGTGTGTGCACAAGATGCAGCATTGTTGGTCCTCTTTTATTGGTCTTGGATATTTCTGAAATCATGTATACATTGTGTGTATATATATATATATATATATATATATATATATATATATATGGGTGGGAGTTGACTACAAAGTGCATATTTTTACAAAGTGTAAAAAGTCATAAAACACCGTAATGTCAACCATAAAACACACTCAAAACCCATAAATAACAAAGTGAAGAGTACTAAAACGCTATATTTGTTGGTTTTGTGTTGTGTTTTGGATGATAAGCTTTGATTATCGAATTACTAACATTAGTGTATATTATGTTGATTTTCAAGTTGTGTTTTATATTCATAGTTCTAGGATGGTGTGTTTGAAGTTTTTATGAAATGTTAGGGTTTGGATATTGTGTTTTAGTGATCTTCACTATGTTATTTGTGGATTTTAAGTGTGTTTTATGGCTGAAATTATGATGTTTTATGACTGAAATTATGATGTTTTATGACTTTGTACACATTGTAAGAAAAAATAGACTTTGTAGCTCAACCCCACCCTATATATATACATACACACACACTAGTGCGTATAACAAATAACAATCCAAAATCATGGTATAAGTAGTTAAACCGAACCTATTTCTTTTTCTAATTCAGGACCAATTGATCTTGAACTAGTGCATCGTCTACACCTTCCAAATCATCACAGATATCATCCCCTTCTATCTCATCACCATTATTTGCAAATGCAATAAGGTCCTTGTCATCATATTCATCATATTGGTCAACATAACCTTTTCATAGTTAAATGCAACCATATCAATAAATAAGGATTACAAACAAAAAAAATAAAAAAGTGAACTAGTTTACTTTCTAAACATAATTACCTTGAGATCTCATAATATGCCCCTCATTCCCATCATCCTCCGAAGTTGGTTCCATATATATTTCATTAACATATAAAAGTCTATAAGAGTAAACTAGTATGAAAAGCAAGTGTATGACCGAATTTGTTACTGCTCGAGTATTAAATGAACTTTAAGATCGTCAAAACGATACCTTGAAATGTGTCATCAACCTCATCAATGAGAACCCAATGTTTCTTTAATCCATGTTTAATAGAAGCAGGCTTTGCCAAATTCTGATTGGATACCTCCTTTTTCCTTTTCTTTTTATTAGTTGAAATTAATTCACCCATGGTAAGTTTAGAATGATTCCTTTTTGCCGGTTGTCGGTGTGACAACCGGCAAATTAATGGTAAATCTGTAGAACTTAAAATTAATTATACGTTAAATCTGCGTTCGTTTATGGCTTAATGAGTGCATGATTAGGTCATACAAAGGCTAGCAATCATAGGACATGTTTAAATTATGCAAATGCTAATCTCACATTCATTGCGTCGCAGGAAAACTAGAAACTATATCTGAATATGTTGGCAAAGTGCTGAAAGCACTATTCAACTGAACACACTATTCATGCTAGCTAGCTCTGGAAACTGCCGAACGAGCAACGAGTGGCGTAAAAGCATTTTATAGTTGAAATACAAACAAAAATTCCCTAATTAGGGACACCAAATACTAGAACACTTTAACTTTCGGGAAAATACGCATATTTATAATTTGTCGATCCGCGCTAAACTGTAAAAATTAATTGTTCGCAACACTAAAGTCCAGCATTTTACTGTCGTAAGACTTGTATATAAGGGTATACATCATAAATAAGAGTAGGGATATCAATGGGATACCCGAAACATAAGCTCCCGATGTTACAGCACAACTTTTACACATTACCCAAATTCGAGCCGCTAGGCGAACAAGTTATATTTCTACCATCAAATTCCCTAAACTAAAAAGCTACCAAACTAGTTAGCCATATTTTGGCATCGTAAATGCCTTGAATAAACTCCATGACATCGATGGTAAAATAAAACCATAGCTCCCGGTATTATATAACATCTTTTATATAACACCCGATATCAAACCGACGAGCGAACTAGTGGCTTTTTTACCATCTAAAATCAATATCCATTAAACTAGTAAAGTAGTTAGACCTTAATTAAAATCCTAAACTACCATTAACACCCTAATTAAACCTACATTGTCTAATTACCAAAATATCTAACATTATCACTTAAGTGGACATGTTTTAAATGTTTAAAAAAATTAATAAAACCTATAACCATGCTCCATATAATCGGCCATACCCACCACAACCTACAAAAGATTTGTTTGATGATAGTGTATGGTCTTGCAAGATATTGAGTTGACCAAGTGTTGCAAGAAACTTGAAAATTATAATTCATCCATTTCTTCACCATATCTTTATCTTCAAAACACCTAACAAAAGCTACAAACCTCTTACCCCTTCCTCTTGTTCACGACAACCCCACACACCCACTATCTCCTCATTTTCTAACTCTAAACACCCTGTTTTACATCATTAAAAACCATTACAAGAAAGTTTATGGAGCTTGCATGCATGGAGAATCATTAGGATATACTTTGGAGCTTTGTTATCTTCTCTAATCTTCATCCTAAGCATGTGCAAAATAGTAAGATCATCCTTTACCCATTTTAAGCTCCTTATTATATAAATTATGAAAGTACAGGCTAATCATCTTGAACTTAACTTAAATCAAAGATCAAAACACTAACCTCAACATAAAAAGTTTACTAATGTGGTGTATTTTGTGTCGATTATGTTGTTTAGTGCTAGTTAGCTTATATATTCTTGATGATTAGTTAAAGCAAGTTGTGTAGCTTGATGATCTTGTATGGAACTTGATTAAAAATGGTGATTTAAATAACTTGATGTTTAAATCTTAACAAGATCATCATCCACATAATCCATGAACTTTACTACAAATATAATTGATTTTTAACAATTTATAGCTTTCATAGAGATTAAAAATCTTGATTTACACTAAGATGGTTTTAAAAGTGTGTTAGTCAAATTTGTTTAAATGGAAGAACAAGATTAGTGTGTTAAATATGATGGTTTAAATAGTCTTGTTAAAAGAATTAAAAAGTGTCATCATTAGTGTGATTAAAAATCTATATAAAGATCAAGGATTATGAGGATAATTATGTGTGAATTACTACTTGAAATATTTGGGTTTTGGAAATTTAATTGAGATTGATGATGATTAGTGGGTTTAAACATGGATTAAATAAGTTTTTAAAACATGGAAAACGCCATAGTTTAAGGAAACTCTGACGGAATTTTCTAAAATCTAATCGCGATTAAAGTACTATTAACGGGGCTAAATGCGATTAGTGACCTTAATCGTCATTAAGGGAGTTTTAATGAAAAAGGTTAAGCCCTAATCTTCCAAGGCTTTAATAAATACTTATACATATATTTCATAAGTTAAAAATGAATATTATTTAGTATATATATATATATAGAAGTGTGTATATATATAATGTGATCACCATCATGTGTGTATTTGTATAAATCCTTGTGTATTTTGTGTATGTACTAGAGTTAGGAGCATCCAAGTTAAATAACAAAATACATCACACACAAAAAATATATGAATACCTAAATGTATACGTGGTAACATGAACCTTCAGGTATACCCATGCTTGGGGAAAATTGTTTCACCAATATTCACACATGAAATGTGTTCATGTTATACTCTTAAACAAAATGTGGACAGCGGATAAACGAACATCGGACGAACCTTAAGATAACAATATATATTGACCAAATAATATATATCTGAAACCGACATGAATCATATAATAAACGCTCTAACGAAATAAACGCGTCGCCATCGACAACGATCGCCCTAGCGCCACGACGTGGAACGTACATATATCGCGTATGACTTTTGGTCACTCTTGACACGAAAATATATAATAATATAATTTTTAGACTCAAAAATATATATTTCTAAAACAACGAAATTCAAGAAGGTGTAAAGTGAAAACATTACTAAGTGTAACATATGGAATTTAAAGAATTGGATAAGTATACGCATACGTATAAAAATACGTACAAGAATACACTTGGTGGAAATTGCAAAAATACAAGAATTGTACATGTATACAAATATGTACATAAATACCGATCATGAGACGTACAAGTATACGTATATGTATAAAATACGGTATACGTATATGTATAAAATACGCAAGTGCATAGTGATGTACTCAAATACACTTGTTGATATGTACTCTCAAAAAATATTGTGCATGTTCACCAATGTATATACGAGGTTAAAAATAAATATTTTTAATACTCATATCTATAAAAAGTATACATATATTTTTGAAACAAATATACATACGGGCGGATGCCACTGATAGTAGTTTCGATACTATCCCATAGCCACACAGACTCCATCACCCATACCGGCCCACACATCCACTCGTACTTCCACTCCCACTGATACACCACCTATTACCCTACCTCTCATCGTATCCCTGACACTCCTACTTATGCTCTTACCCCTCTTGTTGATACCCTGTGGCCTAATGACCATTGTTCTTTGAGACCCATTCGTCACATGGATACATCTCCCATTTTTACACATGAGATTCCTGCTCCTCGTCCCAGAGAGGGCACATCCCACCAACTAGCTCACCCACTTTCTCATGTTCCAGTTGAGCATCTGTCGACACGGTACTCTCCTTACCGTATGCCCACATCCGATCCATACCACCCGAGGCAAATAAAACAACTAGACAAAAACTTTATACATTTTTCATAATGGCTTAATAAGTAACTTCAACCATTCTCAAGAAGACCGTGTCCCCGGCAACGGCGCTAAAAACTTGATGTGCGTGAATTGAATATATATTTTTATAATTATAATTTTCTTTCACACAAATTGGGTTTTAAAATGGTTTTCAATCAAAAACTAACTACACACACAATAGAGCAAGTGTACCTGTCAGGTGGTAGTATAGTCAATTGGTAAGAACCGGATATCAATCCGTGGACGCGGTGTCTTAATACTAAACCCTTACTACTTTTAAGCCTTTTCAATAGATGAGTTGATTTATTTGATTTTAAACTATCATGCATAAATAACAATTAACTAACTAAATTAAGGGAGAACGATAATTAAAAGAGGTTGCTTAAACTAAGTATCCACTAATAAACATATGACAACAAGTAAGGAAGACTAATGGTGATGCAAGTTCTAAATTCAACTAAGTTCCCAATCAAGATTTCCTAGTTTTATAAATCTTGGAAAAATTATAATGAGACAACATTCTAATCACCTCAGATTTATTCTTTTAAGTTTACTTGGTAAGTTGATGTTAATCTTTAATAATGAGTTATTTGTTTGTCAAAAGTCCTAACTCTACAAGTCAAGGAAAACAAATATGAACAACACACTAATCACCCTAACTTGGTTTCAAGTAAGTGACATCTTCATCATATTCTTGATATGAATCACAAGCATGGTCATGCTAGATAACAATCTTGGCCTAAATCATCAAACCAACACAAGCACAAACTATAGAATTCATATAAACATCATATGATCTTTCCAAATCTAAATGCAAGAATTCATACACATGTTCAAATCACCATTCCAATCATGTTAGAAATTACCATTCCTAGTTTCATGCTATGAATCATATCAGCAAGTTAACAAGATTCAACAATCATAATCTCTACATGCGCTTCCAACACAACATGTAAATACTTATGACCAAACATTTAAGAACAAGGACTTTAAACATGAACATGAACTCCAAGAACAAGATTAAATATCACCATGAAGATTAACAAACAACAATCACCACATCTATCTCCATGTTATCACATGTTCATTAGCTTCAACAAGGTTTTAGCAACACAAATGTTTAGCCCATAAGGCTCAAAACTACTAAATCAAATGCAAAATAACTTAAATAGTTCATAAGTAACAAGTGGCTAACCATTTTTTAGACATGATTAAATAGTAAAATGAGTTGATCTTCAAGTGATTCAACCTTCTTTAAGGCTCCTTCTTGGCTCTACAAGCTTCCAAGACTAGAATCTTGAGAGAAACGTTTAACAAAATGCTCCAACTCCCTTTCAAATGAGCTCAAACTTCGTATTTATGCTACTGGTGAGTTGGCACGACCGTGCCACCTCTTGGCACGGTCGTGCTTGGCAAGTGTTAGACACACTTTTTAGCCTGTTGACCATGTTTTCTACCAATTCCGGAAAGATCCCGCTCAAACTTCGCCGAGGTGGCACGACCATGCCAAAAGGTGGCACGGTCGTGTTTATCGATGACGTATTCGGCGATGACTGTTTCGATCTCGGGAATGAGCTGATCAGAAGCTGAGGTGACACGAGCACGGTCTTGCGTGGATTTGGCACGACCACGGTCGTGCGTTGATTTGGCACGACCCTGCTAGTTCTTGGACTGGTCTGGTTTGCGCTGATAGTTGATAGTGCTAATGAGAGTGCCAGTCTCTAGACGCTTGGCACGGTCGTGCTTGGGGTTGGCACGGTCGTGCCATATCTGGCAGTTTTGCTGGAAAGTTCCATTTTTGCTCCATTTTGCTCCAAAAGCCCCTGTCGCATCACCGGGCCGAAGCCTGCACCTGTATTTTCACAAATAACTCAAATAAGTATCAAAATGAAAATACAACGAGTTCTCGCGTAAACGGGGAATATTTGACATTTAAAAGATGTATAAATTCTTATACATCAAACATCTCCACACTTGAACTTTGGTTTTCCTCAAGCAAACTAAAACAAACAAAAATTCTTTTAACGGCAATCATCTCAACTAGCATTTTATAAGCACAAATAAATAACTCGGGCTAAAGCAAAAATGGACTAATCGACATGAAAGGAAGACCAAAAAGTATGTAAAATATGGTTATGAGCAATGATCCATCTTTGACATCCCTACAAGTTCATATTACATCCTCACAATGTTCACACACACTTGGCTAAATATATAGGTGAACATACAATTCATGGAGTATGTTTAGAACACTCGATGCCAAGACGATGACTATGCGATATCATAAGCTTGTGGAAGGATCAAATTTAAACACTTAACTAACACATAACATAAATCAAGAGGTCTAGCATGGGTTGTAACTTGGCTAGGGTTAAGGGTGTGGAAATGGATTTATAAAAGTGGCTAAAACGGTTATACCGACGACTTGACTAACTTGAAGCAAAGGAAAATATAACTATATAACTTAATGATATCTAACCGAGAGCTAGCCGACCGGTTTAGATTTTCATCTCCCCAAAATTGCTCTAACAAAGCCAATTGATAAGGCTTTTTCAAACTTTGACTTTTTTTGAACTCCAGCTTCAGAGAGAACTAAGTACGTCTACTTAGATAAAAAAAACTCTTAGCTATGAGGTTGTAACTAGTAAACCGATAAACTATATAAGAAGGCTACAAGTTAGTCATTGACCGAACCGGGCTTTAAACCAAAAAAATGGGTTCAAAAATAAAAGACTAATTTGGCTAAGTGATAATATTTAGTGGTTTAGAAGAAACGAAAGGGAAAGGCTCAAATTGGTTTAACTAGGGGTGTGATTCGGGTGTAGGAATAAATATAAATGGTTATATATAAAAGGTTTCCTAATACCTCAATCATTTCTATGCTATATGTTTGCTTTGTGGTCTCGAGATGTATACCTAACACAAGTTCTAAATCGCAAAAGTCATCCGGCTCACTCAATCTTTGCCCGCAAAAACATGAGCAAAACTAATTCTAAAGGTACAAGGCTCAAATAATAACTCACGGAAACGGGCGTATTGGGTAGATATGCAAGGCAAACAAGTAGGTAAGTCGCTTGATTTCTTATGCTCAATTTTATACGAAAAAATTGTTACTAGATGGTGACCTTTATTCGAGCAAACTCCCTTTTTGCATTTACCCTTGTCATTTATCAAAAACTTTAGTGCTTACATAGAACTTATCTTGATTTCATTATTCAAGAGAGTTTATATTATTATTATTATTATTATTATTATTATTATTATTATTATTATTATTATTATTTTCAAAACGGACAACCAAGAACAAGCGTTAAGCCACCTCCCCACACTTGAATTGTACATCGCCCTCGATGTACAACAAAAACAAGCATATAAGCGAAATGCAAACATAGTACAAGCGGAGGAAGAGGGAACACGAAAAATCCCCTGAAATGCAAAGGCTAGAATGGAGCAAAGAAGGCAAGAAGGAGCATTCCTAACGAACTACCATGCCATCCAATCAACCATCACTTCATCAAACCAATATTGCGCACTAGCAAACATAATTAAGTTCACAAGAATTAACCTAGCCTATATTTCCCTTGCCTTTATTTATTAATGCAAACCACTAAAATTAAACATAAGAAATTAAAGTTATAAGACGAAGGAGTGTATGGACAGTGCAAAATGGCACACTCCTCAAACACCAAATAAAAAAATACAAGATATGCGGCGAGACTAGGACCTGCCGCCAGATCCGGAAGGACCGGCGATCAAACCGGGATCTCCGTGCGAAGTGCGGTGGCGGCTGCGTGTAGGGAGTACCGAGCGAGTTCGCTATATGCTGCTGCGAACTGAAGAGCCAGTCAAAGCTTCGCCGGCTCTGCTCGTACATGTCCTCCATAAAATTTCCTTGCCGATGCTGCTCCGCGCGGATCAAATCCACATCAAGCCTCACATTCTGCTGATCTAGAGCCAAACTATCCATACTCTCCACAGATCAACTGCCGACGGCTCAAACTGGCCATATGCACCCTGCTCATAACCACCACCACCACCGTATCCGCCATACACATGATCCCAGTTTGGGCTTCCAAAACCCTGGCCCAAGTGAGTTACATGTGAGGGCCCGCTCCCCCAGCGGCCTCACCATGCCCGTGAACTGGAGCGTCCTGCATATGGACATCGTCGCCACCACCATCACCGCCACCACCCTCATGATCACTTTTCGCTTCGGGAAGCGGATCCCAAATCCTGCCTATCATATGCATAGAAGTCAGCTATGCCACGTCGAGTAATCCATAGTCACAAGCTACGGTCGGATGGTCTAACCATACCCGGTAGTATTTGGCGAGCTTGGTGGCAAATGCACCCCGGTGATCCTCGAAATAGGCGTTGAACAAATCCCCCTCTGTATTGATTCGGCTACGCTGACAGCTACGTTGCAGTTAGATCTAGAGATGATGCAGTAAAGGTGAAATAGGTCGCGGGTGAAAATATTTCTTGTGCTGTCACCCCGACCTCCGATGCCGTGGAAGATGGCACGCTCGATAATACGATGCAGCGGGTCGAGAATCCATGTTGCTTTAGCTCTCTTTGGGTCCCATTCCCGACCTAGGACAGTGATCTCGGCCCAGAAGGCGGCCTTATCTGCATCGGGCTCCCACTCTTGCAGACTATCATGGAAGAGCTCAGAATCAATCTCATCATTGACCTACAACCCGAGTATCTGACCCAACCGACTGATGGACAGGTGGTGCCATTTCCGTCCCAGACAAAAGCTAACCCAACCCGCTTTTCATAGACATCCGGGCACGGAAAGGTGAATCGGAAAGAAGCAAAAAACTCGATAACTAGCTCTGTGTATTGTGGCTCAGCGATTTCAAAGAGGCGGGTCCATGGTGGAGTCATTGGATCTTCGAACCGTTCGGACTGACCAAGTAGGTCAAGATCGATAGTCTGTAACGTCCGCATTGGTTCAATTAAGTGTCTCCTAGCCCACAACCTTTCCACCTTGGCGATACAATGCCCTTCCTTGGCATTGTTGCTGAACCTAAGAAATGGGTGATCCATCTGCAAGAGCGAGCAAAAGAATCAGCAGTTAAAACGCGAAAAAACTGACAAAAACAGTTTTCTAGACAGTTCCGCACGATAATGCCAACAGAAGGCATGATCGTGCGTGCTTGGTTCTCAACAGTTTTTATGAAGATTTCTGAATTATGAAGTTTTATGGGTTTGTTCTTCAACAGGCACTCTCGTGCCGCACATAAGCACTCTCGTGGTGGACCGATTCTGGGTGAGATTTGGTTGAAATCTGGAAACTGGATGAAGGGCACGATCATGCCATCAGATGGCACTCTCGTGCGACTTGAGTTTCTAGGCAAGGTCTGCAGTTTCATCAAAAATTTATGAAGAGCACGATTGTGCGAAAGGATGACACGATCGTGCTTGATGAATTTCTGAAAAAATTTTGGTAGTTCAGTCACTCTCGTGCGTGACGGAATCAGACCATGCGACAGCCTCCGAAACTCACCCAAAACCCCGATTTTGAACACTTTCACTTAGGGGTTTTGTAAATCGGTCAAGTTCGGTTCACGACAACATAAAAAACACAAAAAAGGGGTTTGAATCGGGTGATTTAGACCAAACCCTAAAAACTTAAAAGAAACTAACTTGAAGAACATAACCCTAAAATTACCAAAAACTAACAAGAAAAGAGAAGGATTCGTACCTGGAATGCTTTTTAGGAGGAAGGAAGGAGATGTAGAGGATTCATGAGTGGTTGGAAGAGTGAAAGTGAAGAAGATGAAGATTGAAAGAAGGCTAGCGCTTGCTTTTATGGATTCTGAAAAGAGGGATGACACTAACAGGCCTGGTAGTGCTAGAAACCCTGTTGGTAGTGCTTAATTTTCGGATTTTTTTTACTCTAACTTCATTAATTCCATTTTTTAGTTTTAGTTTTTTTTCACAATAATTATAACCAAAATTTAAGTTAGAAAATAAAAAGGGTGAAAAAGAAAAAAGGGTGAAGGTAAAAAATAAAGCAAAAACTACTTGAACTCAGGCCACTCACGAAACATCTCCTATCAAGAAAAAGAGCCGAACAAACGTACCTGAAGATCGGCAACGTATTCAATCATCCCTCGGGACCAGGACAAAACCTGAAAAAAAAATAACTAAGCAAACATAGAAAATCATATATAAACAAGAAAAACATGCTAAGTTTATTTACGAGTCTTCAGCTAGACTCACCACCCCAAATTCATTTGTTCCAGGGGTGGAGGGTAACAATCTCTTCGCTCTTATCAACGGGCCTACCAACATAACCCTTTAGCCTATGCCCGTTGACTTTAAACAATCGGCCATCCTCATGGCCTATCTCCACCGTTCCGTATGGAAACACTGCTCGTACAGTGTAAGGACCCGGCCATCGAGATTTAAGCTTGCCAGGAAACAACTTAAGACGTGAGTTTATAACAACACACGATCACCCACTGGGAATTCTTTCTTGTCCTTCAAGCAGGAATCTTGGAACGTCTTAGTGCGTTCCTTATATAGCTTGGAGCTGTCATACGCATCATTCCTAAGCTCCTCAATCTCGTGGATCTGCACAAACCTGTTCTCACCCGCAGCTGCCATATCATGGTTAACTGTTTTCAAAGCCCAATATGCCTTATGCTCAAGCTCCACAGGGAGATGGCAAGACTTCCCATTGACCAATTTAAACGGTGTGGTGCCTATAGCAGTGTTGTAGGTTGTCTGGAAAGCCTATAGTGCATCATCTAGTTTCTCGGACCAATCCTTACGGCTAGAGTTAACCGTTTTCTCCAAAATACGCTTGATTCCCCAATTAGTGACCTCGACTTGTCCACTCGTCTATGGATGATATGGTGTAGAGAATCGGTGTTGCACACCATACCGGGACAATGCCTTCTCCAGTTGAACATTACAGAAGTGTTTCCCACGATTACTAATCAATGCCTTTGGGGCACCAAAGCGAGCAAACAATTTATTCAGAAACCTAACTACTACCCTAGCATCATTGGTGGGTAAAGCTTGTGCTTCAGCCCACTTTGAGACATAATCAACGGCAACTAGGATGCAGCGGTTTTCAAAAGAGGTCGAAAAAGGACCCATGAAGTCTAATCCCCATACATCAAAGACCTCACAAACTTGGATGCCGTTTTGTGGCATCTTATTGCGTGCTGAGATATTGCTTGCTCTTTGGCAAGCATCACAGGACCTCACCCACTCAGAAGATAGTAGGCCAAAATAATCCAGAGTCGAATACTTTTTTCACCGTGTTGTTCGCCGCATGGTGGCCTCCTGTGGGTCCCTTATGACAGTGGCGCAGAATATCCCTCGTCTCGTCACCATACACGCATTGCCGGATCATCTGATCCGCCCCTAACCTAAACAAATAAGGGTCATCCCAAAAATAATACTTGACATCCGCAAAGAACTTCCGCTTTTGCTGATAGGTCATCCATTTGATCAGGATGCCACTAGCTAAGTAATTTGAAAAGTCAGAAAACTATGGGGAATCATCATTTGTCTCGATCTGCATAAGAAACTCGTAGAGGAAATTGTCATTGATGTTAGGCCCACGAATTCCTTTTCCCTCATAATGCTCAAGTCGGGTCAAATGATCAGCTGCCAAGTTTCGGCCCCTTTCTTATCATGGATTTCAATATCAAACACTTGCAGCAAAAGAATCCAACGTATCAATCTCGGTTTAGCATCTTGCTTGCCAAAAAGACACCGCAGTGCTGCATGATCCGTGTACATAATAGTCTTGGAAAGGATGAGATAAGATCGAAACTTGTCGAAGGCAAAGACCACAACTAGGAGCTCTTTCTCTGTTGTGGTATAATGCTCTTAAGCGTCGTTCAGGGTCTTACTCACATAGTAAATCAGGTGAAAATGCTTATCCCGCCTTTGACCCAAAACGGCCCCGACCGTGAAATCACTCGCATCGCACATTAACTCAAATGGCAATTCCTAGTCGGGAGCTACCATGATTGGGGCACTCACTAATTTCTCCTTCAATAGCTCGAATGCTTGAAGGCATTCATCGGAGAAAATGAACTAGGCGTTCTTTGTCGAGGATTTGGGTCATGGGACGGGCGATTTTGTAAAAATTCTTTATGAATCGCCGGTAAAAACCTGCATGACCAAGAAAACTTCTAATAGATTTCACTGATGTGGGTGGCGGGAGCTTAGAAATAGTCTCAACTTTGGCTCGATCAACCTCGAGTCCCACCTGTGAAATCTTGTGCCCAAGCACAATGCCCTCCTTCACCATAAAGTGCCATTTCTCCCAATTCAACACAAGGTTGGCTTCTTCACACCAAGCCAACATCCTCTTCAGATTCTCGAGACAATGATCGAAGGAACTCCCAAACACAGAAAAATCATCCATGAAGACCTCCATGGAATCCTCGATCATGTCATGAAAAATAACCACCATACATCTTTGAAATGTGGTCGGGGCATTACACAATCCAATGGGCATTCGCCGGTAGGTAAATGTGCCATAGGGACATGTGAATGTCGTCTTCTCCTGATCCTCAAGAGAGATAGGAACCTGAAAGTAGCATGAGAAACCATCAAGGAAACAGTAGAACATCCTCCCAGAAAGTCTTTTCAACATCTGATCAATGAAAGGGAGTGGGAAATGATCTTTCCTCGTGGCATTATTGAGTTTGCGATAGTCAATGCAAACTCTCCATCCGGTGATAGTACAAGTGGGAATTAACTTGTTCTTCTCATTAGTCACCACTGTCATCCCTACTTTCTTCAGGACTACTTGCAAATAACCCAAGGTGAATAAGTGATCGGATATATCAGACCTGCATCAAGTAGTTTGATGACCTCTTTCTTCACAACGTCCTGCATGTTCGGATTTAAACGCCTCTGGTGTTACACTACAGGTTTAAAGTCCTCCTCCATCAAGATCTTATGGGTATAAAAGGATGGATTGATCCCTTTTATATCCATGATCTTCCAAGCGATCGACCCTTTTCCTCTCCCAACAATCCAGCAGAAATGATGACGGGCAAATGAGTTGCACCCTCCAAGAACGCATACTCCAAGTGATCTGGAAGCTCCTTAAGCTTAAATGAAGGTGGATCCTCAACCGAAGGGCGTGCCTTAGGCTCAGCAACGCGATCCACAACCTCATAAACCTTGGGACACGGGGGAGCCCCGTGACCTATTAGACAGGTCATCTCTTCGACTAATTGGTCCACAGCAGGTGAACCAAAAGTCTCCCCTCCAAGTAGCTGTGTGTCCACAACATCCTCCTCAAATGTGCTACGAAGGTGGTCACTCACATATGTATCAATGGTCTTGATAAAGTAGAGTGTATCATCCTGACTCTGTGGATGCTGCATGGATTTTCCAATATCAAAGGTCATCTGCTCATCGTCTACCCTAAGAGTAAGTCTACTGGTGCAGACATCAATTAAGGCTCGAGCAGTGGCTAGGAGTGGCCAACCTAAGATAAGTGGAACAGTTTTGTCCCCATCCATGTCCAAAATCACAAAATCGACATGAAAGACAAACTTGTCAATTTTCACTAGCATATTCTCAACTATGCCTCGAGGATACTTCACTGAACGCACCGCTAGCTGAATGCTCATACGAGTAAGCTTGGGCTCTCCCAACTCCAGCTTAGCAAAAAAACGCATATGGCATGAGGTTTATGTTGGCTCCAAGATCAGCTAATGCATTGTTGACCGACAAACTACCAATCAAGCATGGGATAGTGAAACTCCCGGGATCATTCATTTGCTTCGGTAGTTTGATCTGAAGAACTGCTGAACACTCCTCATTCAAGGTCACATGCGAAAGCTCCTCAAGTTTCTTTTTGTTAGATAAGATATATTTTAGAAACTTGGCATACTTAGGCATTTGAGCAAGTGCCTCGACAAATGGTAAATTTATATGAAGTTGCTTAAAAAGCTCGAGGAATTTACCATAGTGTTCTTCCATTCTCTGCTTCTTCAACCTCCCCAGATATTGAACGGGAGGGACATACTCTCTCACTGGCTCCATGGGACGTGCTGTACTTGCTAGGTCTCGTCTTAGTTGCACCTCTCCCGGAGACTCAGTCTCGATCTCCTCAACAATCTCGTCATCAATCGGCCTTACTAGAACAGCCGAAGTGACGGGCTCAGCGATCTTGCCGCTTCTCAACGTGATGGCCTTCATTGTGGCCCGGATTTGGCTCCCTATTGCTTGGAAGGCCCCCTTGTTGTCTCTCGGGAAACATCTTGGCAATCTAACCAACTTAGTTTTCAATGGTCTGCATGGAAGCCTTTTGGCTTCTCAACTCACTCCCGTGCCTCGTGAAACGACCGTCATACTCTTTGAACCGCTTCTCATTTTCGATCTTTTGAGAGTTTTGACCTGCTAAGAGTTGACTGAACATATCCTACACACCAGGTTCGTTAGTGGAAGACATCTGCTGAGGCCGAGTTGCACCATAAGCTCCAGGATTTATGTATGTGGAGCAAAGCCAGGTGGGTGCTGATTAGATACTTCAGATTTCCAACTGAAATTTGGGTACTTCTTCCACCCCGAATTGTACGTGTTGCTGTAGGGATTATGCTGAGGACGGTATTAATTTCCCATAAAATCTACATGCTCATGTGCTACCTCTCCCATCAGAAAATTGCCTACATGATACCTCTCCATCACTCGATCAAATTTAGAAGATAAGGCATCTATACGCATTGTGATGGCAGTGAAGTCGTTCACGTGATGAACTCCCTGTCGAGAACTCTTCCCCCTCGATGGCTATTGTGTTCAATTCTTCAAGGCGCATATCCCTAAATTCTGAATGCCTTGTTTGCATTTTCGTGTCAATGTCTCCGCCCGAATATGTATCGACCATCATCTGCCCTTGACCATCCAAACCATGGTAGAAGATCTGACATTGTTGCCACTTGGGCAGCCCGTGGTGTGGGACCTTTCTCATGAGCTCCTTAAACCGCTCCCACACCTCATAAAGGGGCTCATCATCATCCTGACGAAAGTTAAGAATCTTAGTTCTCAACCAAACAATTTTCTTTGGAGGAAAATATTTTCTGACGGAACTTCTCAGCTAATTGATTCCATGTAGTAATAGACCTAGTTGGAAGTGAAAGAAATCACTCCTTAGCTCCATCACGTAAAGAAAACGAAAAGAGCCAAAGGCGTATTGCATCCGATGTTGCATCATGAATCGTGAATGTGGCACAAACCTCTAGAAAACCCGCAATATAGACACTAGGATCCTCGTGCTCCTTGCCATACAACTGTACTGCATTCTACAACATCGATATGGTACCGGATTTGAACTCGAAATTATTATTATTAATTTTGGGTGCATTGATGCTCGCAGGTAAGCCTTCAAGTGAAGGTTTTCCTATGTCGTTTAAGACCCTCGTCTCCTCTTCGTCTGCCATTTCTACGCGAACCTCGTAGAATATGTCATCTCCCAATGTGTCTACCTCGATTGTAGCGGCCACCATGCTGGACCGCTCCCGCAGTCTCTGATGAAGATTGCATTCCGGCACCGATGAAGGCTCAACGGTTTTAGCAACAGGGGTTGAGGACATGCACGACCTGTAAGGAAAAAGAAGGAACACAATGCACTATATATACATAAGAATAAAAACAACTAGCAATTAGTTATCATATTTTCGTTTTTCTTTTCTTTTTCAAATAATCATGCAAAGGCAAATAAAACAACTAGACAAATACTTTATACATTTTTCACAATGGCTTAGTAAGTAACTTAAACCATTCTCAAGAAGACCGCGTCCCCGGCAACGGCGTCAATAACTTGATGTGCGTGAATTGAATATATTTTTATAATTATAATTTTCTTTCACACAAATTGGGTTTTAAAAATGGTTTTCACTTAAAAACTAACTACACACACAAAAGGGCAAGTGTACCCATAAGGTGGTAGTATAGTCAATTGATAAGAACCAGATTTTAATCCGTGGACGCGGTGTCTTAATACTAAACCCTTATTACTTTTAAGCCTTTTCAATAGATGAGTTGATTTCTTTGATTTTAAACTATCATGCATAAATAACAATTAACTAACTAAATTAAAGGATAATGATAATTCAAAGAGGTTGCTTAAACTAAGTATCCACTAATAAACTTATGATAACAAGTAAGGAAGACCAATGGTGATGCAAGTTCTAAATTCAACTAAGTTCCCAATCAAGATTTCCTAGTTTTATAAATCTTGGGAAAATTATAATGAGGCAACATTCTAATCACCTAAGATTTATTCTTTTCAGTTTACTTGGTAAGTTGATGTTAATCTTTAACAATGAGTTATTTTTTTGTCAAAAGTCCTAACTCTACAAGTCAAGGAAAACTAATATGAATAACACACTAATCACCCTAACTTGGTTTCAAGTAAGTGACATCTTCATCATGTTCTTGATATGAATCACAAGCATAGTCATGCTAGATAACAATCTTGGCCTAAATTATCAAACCAACATAAGCACAAACTATAGAATTTATTTAAACATTCATATGATCTTTCCAAATCTAAATGCAAGAATTCATACACATGTTCAAATCACCATTCTAATCATGTTAGCAATTACCATTCCTAGTTTCATGCTATGAATCATATCAACAAGTTAACAAGATTCAACAATCATAATCTCTACATAGGCTTTCCAACACAACATGTAAATACTTATGACCAAAAATTCAAGAACAAGGACTTTAAACATGAACATGAACTCCAAGAACAAGATTGAATATCACCATGAAGATTAACAAACAACAATCACCGCATCTATCTCCATGTTATCACATGTTCATTAGCTTCAACAAGGTTTAAACAACACAAATGTTTAGCCCATAAGGCTCATAACTACTAAATCAAATGCAAAATAACTTAAATTGTTCATAAGTAACAAGTGGCTAACCAATGTTTAAGACAAGATTAAATGGTTAAATGAGTTGATCTTCAAGTGATTCAACCTTCCTCAAGGCTCCTTCTTGGCTATACAAGCTTCCAAGACCAGAATCTTGAGAGAAAAGTTCACCAAAATGCTCCAACTCCCTTTCAAATGTGCTCAAACTTCGTATTTATGCTACTGGTGAGTTGGCACGACCGTGCCACTTTTTGGCACGGTTGTGCTTGGCAAGTGTCAGACACACTTTTTAGCTTGTTGACCATGTTTGCTACCAATTCCGGAAAGATCCCGCTCAAACTTCCCCGAGGTGGCACGACCATACCAAAAGGTGGCACGGTCGTGCTTATCGATGACATATTCAGCGATGACTATTTCAATCTCGGGAATGAGCTGATCAGAAGCTGAGGTGACACGAGCACGGTCGTGCGTGGATTTGGCATGAACGTGCCAGTTCTTGGACTGGTATAGTTTGCGCTAATAGTTGATAGTGCTGATGAGAGTGCCGGTCTCCGGAGGCTTGGCTAGAAGACAATGAAAATATCAAGATCAATGAAAATACAACGAGTTCTCGCATAAACGGGGAATATTTGACGTTTAAAATATGTATAAATTCTTATACATCAATGTTTCATTGACGTGATGATTATTTATATATATTATATATATTGGCTGACGATATTTATTATTAAATGTATCTCTAGTCTCCATCGATACCTTTACTAGAAGACAATTCGACCTAGATGAAGGACTAACACGAACGCACTGCCAATGACTAAGGCTGAGCTAAATGAGCGCATCTCTCAAGTGATAGCGCAATATGAGGCTAACCGCACTGAGCACAGCGATGGAAAGCGAGGCTCATCTGGAGGCAACCCCAATACCGGTAATATTCGGTTGTCTAAGACACCATACAATACTCTTGTTTATTCTATTCATGCTTTTGACAGTGCTCATTCATAATTTATTCATACAAATGTTTCATGTTGCTCTTACAATAAGTTTTTAGGCTGCATGCCTTTGAATTTCAATGGTACTGGAGGTGTCGTAGCATTTGTACGTTGGACGGAAAAGACGACCCGTTCATAAGAATGAGCAAGTGTCCTCCTGACCTAAGGGTGACATATGTTACTGAGTTGTTCGTAGATGGGGCATTCTCATGGTGGAACCTTCAAGTTCAGACTAAGGGGGAAACGGCTGCTTATTCCATGACATGGGATGAAATCAAGGAGTTGATGAGAAAGAAATATTGTTCAAGAGCTGAAATTCAAATACTTGAGACCGTGTTATGGAATTTGAAGATGATCATAGCTGATATTGCTGGGTACACTCAACGTTTTCATGATTTGTCAAGGGTTGTTCCATATCTGGTGGAACCGGAATTAAGAGAATCATGAGGTACATCGGGGACTTGCTCCTGAGATTCTGAGCATGGTTACTTCTTCGAAGCCTGCTGCTATCAGTGACGCAATTGATCTGGCTGTTAGCCTCACTGAAGAGGCTGTTCGTTTAGGAAATTTGTCAAGGACAGGTCCTAACAAGAAGGAAGCTCATATGGAGTCTACGAGTGATGGAAAACGAAAGTTTTCAAACTTTAAGAAGGGTACTCGAGCGAATAACAACAATTCTAACAAGCGGAGGGAAGTGGACCCGCCAAAAGAAGCTAAGACTTGTGCAGCAACTAACGATATCGGTGGTAAAGGTTATGCGGGCTTTTTGCCCAAATGCGATAAGTGTAGATATCATCACGCGGGTCCGTACAGAAATACCAAGTGTGACAACTACGGCAAGACCGGGCACAGTAAGGAAAGTTGTTGGGCGGCAACTGGACATATAAATTGAAATCAAGGTGGGAATGGAAACCAGAGCAGTAATGGAAATCAAGGTGGTAATGGTCTTAACAATCAAGGCGGAAATGGAAATGGAAATGGCAAAGGCCAAGGTTGTTACAAATGTGGAGACAAGGGGCATTATCGGAAGGATTGCCCAAACGAAAACCAAGCTCTTGGGACCCGAATGCCAAGACCCAAATGTGTTATGGGTACGTTCTCCATCAACCAACACTATGCATCTATTCTTTTTTATACTGGCGTCGACTCTAGTTTTATATCTATAGAATTTAAAAATATACTTAGCCTATAGTCGAGTAAATTAGACGTCCACTATTCTATAGAATTGGCGAATAGAAAATTAGTCGAATCGGGAGAAATTATTAAGGATTGCACACTTGAACTCAGAGGATGAAAATTTTCTATAGATCTTTTACCCGTTGACTTGGGTAGTTTTGACGTGGTTGTTGGAATGGATGGGTTGTATGACAACCGAGTGGAAGTGGTTTGTCATGAGAAAACCATTTGTATTCCCCTACCAGACAGAGACATGCTCGTTTTCCATGGAGAAAAGCGCAAGGCACCCCTACCAATTATTAATTGTATGAAGGCGCAAAAGTGTATCCGAAAAGGTTATATAGCCTTCCTCGCCCAAGTAGTCAACAAAGAAACCAAGGAGACGAAGTTAGAAGACATCCTCGTCATGAAGGAGTTTCCAGAAGTCTTTCCAGAACACTTGTCGGGACTGCCACCACAACGTCAAGTGGAGTTCCGCATCGATTTGGTGCCCTAGCGGCACCAGTGTCGAAATCTCCATACCGATTAGCTCCATCCGAGATGCAAGAGCTATCTACACAACTTCAAGAGTTGTTAGATAAAGGATTCATTAGGCCGAGTTTCTCATCTTGGGGAGCTCCAGTATTATTCATTAAAAAGAAGGACGGGAGCTTGCACATGTGTATAGACTACCGCGAGTTGAACAAACTCACTATCAACCTATAATTGATGACTTGTTCGATCAATTGCAAGGCTCGAGTTTCTATTCAAAGATCAGGTTACCATAAATTGAGGATTCAAGAAGAAAGTATACCCAAAACAACCTTTTGAACTCGATACAGTCACTACGAGTTCCTCGTTATGCCGTTCGGCTTATGAAATGCACCAGCAGCGTCCATGGATCTTATGAACCATGTGGGCAGGCCATATTTGGACAAGTTCGTGATAGTATTTACTGATGATATATTAATATATTCATGGTTGAAGGACGAACACGAGCAACACTTACGAATAATTTTGGAACTTCTAAAGAAGGAGCAACTTTATGCAAAGTTTTCCAAATGCAAATTTTGGATTCATGAGGTACAGTTTCTCGCACATGTGGTGAATGAGAAAGGAATTCATGTTGACCCTTCCAAAATTGAGGTGATAAAGAATTGGGAAGCGCCTAAGACACCGACAGAAGTGCGATAATTTTTGGGATTAACAGGTTATTATAGACGATTTATAGAGAACTTTTCAAAAGTTACTCAACCGCTAACGTCTTTAACACAAAAGGATAAGAAGTTTGACTGGGGCGAGAAACAAGAGGCGGCTTTCCAACTACTAAAGGATAAACTTTGTGAAAAGTCCTATCTTATCGTTACCCGACGGTACCGACGACTTTGTGGTTTATTGTGATGCATCACATCAAGGTCTCGGTTGCGTGTTGATGCAACAAGATAAAGTCATCGCGTATGCATCTCGATAGTTGAATATGCATGAGAAAAATTATATCACCCACGACCTCGAGTTAGGTGCGGTGGTATTTGCTTTGAAAATTTGGCGTCGTTATTTATATGGTATTAAATGCACGATATTTACAAATCATAAAAGTCTTCAACACATATTTAATTAGAAGGAATTAAATATGTGACAACGATGTTGGGTCGAGTTATTGAAAGATTACGAATGTGAGATAAAGTATCATCCAGGCAAGGCGAATGTAGTGGCAGACACCTTGAGCTGCAAGGAACGACTGAAAACTTTAAGGGTTCGAGCCTTGGAGATGACCATACAAAATAACCTCACTTCTCGAATTCCCGAGGTACAACAAGAGGCACTTAAACCAGATAACAATCAAGCAGAGTCCTTACGTGGGATGGAAAAACATTTGGTGCCAAAGGACAATGGAATGTAATACTTTATGGGATGAATCTGGGTTCCATCCTTTGGAGACCTACAAACGATCATTTTGGATGAAGCTGACAAGTCAAACTACTCTATCCATCCAGGATCAGATAAGATGTACCAAGACTTAAAGGAATTCTATTGGTGGCCTAACCTTAAAGGCGATATCGCTACTTATTTAGGAAAATGCCTTGCATGCGCCAAGGTTAAGGCGGAATATCAAATACCTTCAGGTTTGCTCAACAACCTGAAATTCCCATTTGGAAATGGGAACAAATCTCGATGGACTTCATTACTAAATTAACCCGGACCTCGAGAGGTCATGACATGATTTGGGTAATAGTAAATCGATTGACAAAGTCCACACACTCTTACCTATTCGTGAGAAGGATAGCACCGAAAAGCTCGTTGAGTTATATTTCAAGGAAATTGTGGCACGACACGGAGTGCCTATTTCTATCATATCGGACCGAGATGGTCGGTTCGTGTCAAGGATTTGGAAATCATTCTAAAAGGCCTTTGGATCTCGGCTAGATCTTCGTACGACCTTTCATCCTCAAACGGACGACCAAAGTGAACGAACGGTTCAAACTTGGAGGACATGTTACATGCTTGTGGGATGGACTTGGGTGGAAATTGGGACTCTCACTTGCCCTTAGTGGAGTTCTCATATAATAATAGTTATCACACTATCATTCAGGCCGCCTCGTTTGTAGCTTTATATGGACGAAAGTGCTGGTCATCGCTATGTTGGGCAACTCATTGGTCCGAAATTAGTCCAAGAGACTATGGATAAGATCTTTCAGATCTGAGACCATATCAAGCGACTTGTGATCGACAAAAGAGCTATGCCGACAAACGACGAAAACCGCTATGTTTTGAAGTCTGAGACAAAGTATTGTTGAAAGTTTTACCTTGGAAAGGCATGGCTAGATTTGGTAAATAGGGAAAGTTGAACCCATGCTATATTGGACCTTTTGAACTCTTGGAAAAGATTAGAACCGTGGCTTATAAGTTGAAATTTCCGGATGAGCTCAGTAGTGTACACGACACATTTCATGTGTCTAATCTCAAGAAAAGTCCTACTCAAGAATAGTAATCGTCCCTGGGATGAGATTCACATCGACGACAAACTCCAATTTACCAAAGAACTTGTTGAGGTTATGGACTTGAAGGTCCACAAGACGAGGATAAGTTGTATCAAGCTGGTTAAGGTTCATTGGAACTCACGTCATGGCCCAGAGTTTACATGAGAACATGAAAATCAAATAAGTACAAGTACCCATATTTATTCAAAGACTCCCCTGCAACCGACAACTCACCTTGAATTTCTGGACGAAATTCTTTTAACATGAGAATGTGATGGACTTGAAGGTCCACAAGACGAGGATAAGTTGTATCAAATTGGTTAAGGTTCGTTGGAACTCACGTCACGGCCCATAGTATACATGAGAACGTGAAAATCAAATAAAGTACAAGTATCCATATTTATTTAAAGACTCCCCTGCAACCGGTAACGCAGCTTGAATTTCGGGACGAAATTCTTTTAACATGGGGAGAAGGTGACAACCGGCAAATTAATGGTAAATCCATACAACTTAACAATTAATTATACGTTAAATATGTGTTCGTTTATGGCTTAATATGTGCACGATTAGGTCATACAAAGGCCAGCGATCATAGGATAGATTATGCAAATGATAATCTCACATTCGTTGGCGTAGAGAGAAAACTAGAAACTATGTTCGAATATGTTGGTAAAGTGCTGAAAGCACTATTCACCTGAACACACTATTCATGCCAACTAGCTCTAGAAACTGCCTGAATGAACAACGAGTGACGTGAAAGCATTTTATAATTGAAATACAAACAAAAAATCCATAATTAGGGATACCAAATACTAGAACACTTTAACTTTCCGGAAAATACGCATATTTATAATTTGTCCGATCCACGCTAAACTGTAAAAAAAAATTGTTCGCAACACTAAAATCCAACATTTTAATGCTCGTAAGAGTTGTATATAAGGGTATACATCATAAATAAGTGTAGGGATATCAATGGGATACCCGAAATATAAGCTCCCGATGTTACGGCGCAACTTTTACACATTACCCAAATTCAAGCTGCTGGGCGAACAAGTTATTTCTACCATCAATTCCCTAAACTAAAAAGCTACCAAACTAGTTAGCCATATTTTGGCATCGTAAACGCCTTAAATAAACTCCATGACATCGATGATAAAAAAAACCATAGCTCCCAGTATTATATAACATCATATATATACCACCCGATATCAAATCGACGAGCGAACTAACGACATTTTTAACATCTAAAATCAATACCCATTAAACTAATAAACTAGTTAGACCTTAATTAAAATCCTAAACTACTATTAACACCCTAATTAAACCTACATTGTCTAATTAGAAAGATATCTAACATTTATCATTAAGTGGACGTGTTTTAAATGTTTAAAAAAATAATAAAACCTATGACCATGTTCCATATAATCTGCCATACCTACCATAACCTACACAAGATTTGTTTGATAATAGTGTATGGGCTTGAAAGATATTGAGTTGACCAAGTGTTGCAAGTAAGTTGAAAATTATAATTCATCTATTTCTTCTCCATATCTTTATCTTCAAAACACTTAACAAAAGCTACAAACCTCCTACTCCTTCCTCTTGTTCACGGCAGCCCCAAACACCCACTATCTCTTCATTTTCTAACACTAAACACCCTATTTTACATCATTAAAAACTATTACAAGAAACTTTTTGGAGCTTGCATGCATGGAGAATCATTAGGATATACTTTGGAGATTTATTATCTTCTCTAATCTTCATCCTAAGCTTATGCAAAATATTAAGATCATCTTTTATCAGTTTTAACCTCCTTATATTATATAGATTAGGAAAGTACATGTTAATCATCTTGAACTTAACTTAAATCAAAGATCAAAGCACTAACCTCAACATAAAAAGTCTACTAATGTTATGTATATTGTGTTGATTATGTTGTTTAGTGCTAGTTAGCTTATATAGTCTTGATGATAATGTTAAACGAAGTTTTTTAGCTTGATGATCTTGTATGGAATTTGAATAAAAATGGTGATTTAAACAACTTGATGTTTAAATCTTAACAAGATCATGATCCACATAATCTATGAACTTTACTACAAAAATAAATATATATAAAAGTGATTTTTAACATTTTATAACTTTCATAAAGATTAAAAATCATGATTTACACTAAGATGGTATTAAAAGTGTGTTAATCAAATTTGTTTAAATGGAAGAACAAGATTTGTGTGTTAAATATGATGGTTTAAATAGTCTTGTTAAAAGAATTAAAAAGTGTCATCATTTTTACCAGAAAGTCTGGTTAAAAATCTATATAAAGATCAAGGATTATGAGGATAACTATGTGTGAATTATTACTTAAAATATTTGGGTTTTTGTAACACCCTATAAAATCGTGTCCAATAATATAGCGACACGTATCGTATTTTATTTTAAGTCTATTAAAGAATAATAGGGACTAAAAGCGTCAACATGCTCAAACTAAGTCTCTGAGTGATTTACTGATGTCAACATGCATAAACCAAGCCTTTGAGTGACCGTAGTGTCAACATGCATAAACCAAGCCTTTGAGTGACCGTAGTGTCAACATGCTTAAAACATAGCCTCTGAGTGACCATTAGTGTCAACATGCTAAAACTTGGCCTCTGAGTGACTGTTGTGTCAACATGCCCAGCCTCTGGGTGACAACGGAGTCAACATGCTTATAATGAGCCTTTGAGTGATCGTGTACGAAGTCCTAACTCTCATATGTCCCATTTGTTGGACGAGAGGGATTGAATCCGCAATTATATAAAAGTTGGATGTTTGAGGGGTTAAAAGTGTCAACATGTTAATTTATACCTCTGAGTGACTTTTTAACGAACAGAGAGCTTGACAATGTCCGGGCATAATCCCGGGCATGCCAAATATTGGCTACGGAGGGCTAAATATGCTAAAAGGGTGTTTTAGGAGGTTTTAAGGGTGTTTAATAAGTTGAGGGGCTAAATGTTGAAAATTTTAAAAACTTACATGGGGCGCGAGAGGCTAAGGCCTGGCCTCTCGCGGGGCGCGAGAGGCTAAGGCCTGGCCTCTCGCGGGGCGCGAGAGGCCTGTATCTGCAGAAATTAACTTGGCCACCATACAAAGGTGCCAAAAACCATTTACTCGAAACCATGGCTTCCCAAACAGCTATGCCACATTTTAGGACACTTGTAAGCTCCCTCTTACACACCTTAGCACCTGGCATCACCTCCTTCAAGCTCTCCAACTATAAAAGGTGCAAAGGTTCAACCTTTGAACTTGCACCTTTCTCATTTTCAACTCTATCTCCCTTCTCTGGAAGTTCCTAACTGAAAGGAGCATCCAACTTAGTTCTATTGCATCCTAGGAACCTCATGTAAGTGTTCCTTGCTTGTGCATTTTTGTTTATAGGCTTTTATGGCCAAAAGTCAAGCGTTTTACGGAAAACGATTTGAATTTCGGTTAAGACCACTATGGTCCAGCCATTGTTCGTAACGAACATGGCTAAGTGATCGTAATAAGGTAGGTGTTAATCCCTATAAAGGGCACCTCCTGAAGATCACGTTTGCTAGACCAATTGACGGGTCAAAGTTATGATATTAAAAAGTCAAACATGCCATTTTTTGGAAAAACCATAAATTGATCTTATATATGTTATGAAACCTATTTTTACACTTAAACAAGTTGGTGATAATTATTAGAACATGTAAGAATATGTTCGGCTCGTCAATTTCAGTTCTAGGGTCGGTTCACAACCGAAAGTCGCGAAGTTTGACTTCTTCTTTGACTTTTGATTCTGACCCGATTTAGATTAGTTACCTACTGATCTAAAGTTGTATTATGATTATAATATAATATAGAATAACCCTCTGGGGTTATATTACATGATCATAATCAGAATCTGAGTTTATGCGCAAGTTCCATAATTATGCCATTTTTGACTAAAATGTCATTTTTGCATAAAACAAGGTTTAAATGATAATGAGCTTAAAATCAGTTTCCTACTGATGTAATATTATATGTAGGATTATTTTGGATGTTAAATTAGATTGTAAACTAAGTTTACAAGCAGGTCCTTGTATTTTGTCGAGAAATGACGATAAAGCCCTTGTGGCCCATAAAATGGTTTTAACCAATTCTTTTCAAGGTAAATCTTTTACCTACTGATATATTATATTAAGTAACATATCTAAGACATTTTAATCTGACCTTAACATCAGTTTTCGATACACATCGCATAAATCGTCATTTTACGACATAAGCGTCGTTTCGGCGCATAGTATGGTTTTAAACCATAACTATCAACCAAAACTTGTTACCTACTTATTTTAAAACTTATTTTAAGTACATTTACAGTAGGAAGATGGTACAAACTCATAATCTCAAATAATTTATAAACTATGGATAAAATAGCCAAAATGCCCCTTCAGTGCATAGTTTGGTCATAAAATATAAATTACACATATAATTAATTTCCTACTGATATTCTATCATAAATAAAATATTTTTTCCAGAATATTTATAATTTTAACATTTAATTATATTCAAGTCCTTTTATACGGTATGAAATTACCAAAATGCCCTTATGAGGCATAGTTTCATTTTAAAACCTTAACGGGCATATAAGTTGATATCCTACTGTTATTACAACTTAATTAAAGTATAATGGAATATAGAACTTGTCCATGACTTGTAAGGTTACCCATTATCGCTTATAAGCGTACGGTTAATTATACGTAACTAGTTTACGAAATTTAACCAAAACGGGTTTAACCTTATCATTTAAGCTCAAAATCCAGAATGTTAATAGTTTACCCATATTATACAAGTCAAAATACTTGTTGGGTTTAAACTACATTCTATCCGGTCATCGCTTAATCTAGCGTACCGCTTTTGATCCATTACGCTAGTCGGTCTAAGTCTATGACTTATATAAGACCATTAGCATTTTAATTGGTTAGCTTATGCCATAATCGAGACTAGAGCCTTCCGGTAAATGCTATCTACACTTAGCTCATTTTGAATACAGCTGAGTTATAATCTTGCATTTTAAACAAGGCTAATTCAGGTAAATACTCTTGACTTATTTTCCCCTATACTAGCTTGGGATACGGTAAATTATTAACGCTTGGTCGAAAATGGGATCAATCAAATGCCGGATTGTGGCTAGTAAATCCGCATATTCCGTTTTAATCAATTTTGTTTGATAACTTAAACATCGGGGGTTAAATTACCTTGTCTTGGATATCCTCGGCTCATTACATTAGATAATGGCCACGACCTTAACGCGGGGTGTAGGCATATGCAAATTACCCAAGACGTTGGGGATAACTCCTCTGTGAGTTCTAAGTGGTGTGTTTTTAATCATGTCTCAGTCTCTGTACTGGGTCCTGTATGTATGGACAAACATGTGAATATGTTAACAAGGTTACAAAGTAACTTTCCTAAGTTATAAAAGATTTGTGCCCTGTGCACTTAAATCAAATTCTTAAAATGTTTTCAAAATGAGTCAGTCGGGTGTATTTACCAGTGAAACCTGACGTATTTTCGAAAGACTAAGCTGCAGATACAATACGAAATAGGCCGGAAGCTGTTCGATAATGAAATAAGAGGATCTTGCGAATCCTTAGATCTGCCCTAAAGTCTGTTTTATATTCTTTCATTGTACATTTTACGATCCGCTTGTGGATCTTCTATTACGAGCCTGTATATTATTTTTGTACTTCGAACATTTGGTTTGTAATAGTAATTTTACTCTAAGACTTCCGTTGTGCCGTGTTTAATTTACTATGATGTTATCAACTGACGTCACGATACTCCCCACCCGGGCCCACCGGTGTATGGATTTGGATTGGAAATCCGGGGTGTGACAGGATGGTATCAGAGCCAATGTTTGAGGGAACTAAACACTATCCTTCTTGTGTTTAATCTCAAACTTACATGAGCACATTCCTTAGACTTCTGAGTCTAGGCATTGACCTAGGATTACTCATTTCATTATTAAGTTATTAGTATTGTTTTTGAATTTAATTTAACAGGAAAATGCCGCCACGTGTACGGGGACGAGGAAAAGGACCCATGAGGGGAGGACCATTAGGACACATCCCTTCACATCCACATCACCCGAACCCCTATGAGGACTCGGGAGATTCATGGCCATTTGCCCAACATTCGCCTATCCACACTCAAAGTTCTTACCACTCATACCATTCGCACCACTCTCATAACTCTCATCATTCGTACCATGATGAGTTTAATCAAAATCAGTTGGACCAACCAAACCCCATGGACGAAGACTCTGACCCGGAGATGCCGTCTTCGGATCTCATACGCATCCCATTGAAATCTCAAGCGATTCAAACTCCTATGCCGAATCTCCTTACCAAGGTCCTAATGAGTGGGACCAATATTGGAACCAATTTACCTTCGCCAACACTCCTCCCCATCACTCCCAACCACCTCCCGTGCAGGAAGATGTGCACATGGAACCGGTGGAACAACCCCAATCGCCACCAGAACCGCCAAGGAGGAAAGAGGAGCACGTATGTTGGTACGTGTGGGCCAACGGTAAGGTCCACTACCACCATTGCCCAAACCTTACCTAACTATTCACGAGGACCCACAATTGGGTGGACCCTCTAACACCTCACATGTGGTGGAACCAACACCAACACCTACAGTTCAACCACCACCATCGGGTTATAGTAACCCAATCCCCACATATCCAGACATGTCTGTATATGATCCTTTTAACCCGTCTACACTAGTAGACTATCAAGCATGGTCACATGACCCTTACATGCAAGCGGTCATGCACAACGCACTTTACCCATCTCCTTTCTCACCTGCTTATCCACCTACTGGATATCCAACTTATGGGTACCAGTATCCGGTTATGCCACAACCACAACCACAACCTTCGCCGCCACTCGAGGCCATAATGAGGCCTTAGAACGAATGAAAGAAATGCAACAACAAGCGGAGAAAACAAAGAAGAAGACAAACAAGTTCTTCAAGAAACTCTCCAAGCTGGTTAAGGGAAAGAAGGACGAGTAAAGTCCCTTCTAAATAAACTTATACTAGTCCCTGTGAGGACATTATTATTTCCTTAGTCCCCGCGTGGACATTTTTATTTCTTTAGTCCTTGCATGGACAATTAATTTCATTGTTTCTAGTATTGTAATTTCTATTTGAAATTTAATGAAGTATTTTTGGAATTATATATATCTATTCATTCTCTTCAAACAAGCATCTCGATTTTACTCGAAATTTATGCTCTGCGATATAATTCCAAAAAGATATTAATGGTATTGATTAGCCAAGTGGCACAGACCACATAATTGGCCAACATTATAAATGATAGTTAAGGATAAAAGGGCCTTCTATCATGATAGTTAAGAGAAGTTATCCTTCTATCCAGAGGTGGTGGACTTAAGTTCAAGCCTCCAAGTCGTTAAGGTCAATGCGACTGGGACTCTTAATGAACCATTAAGGTACTCTTATGTTAATATTCAGGAATGTTCATACTCCTGGTAGTGTGACTTGAGGAACCACACTAGCCTTCAAGGTAATGGACTATGTCCTAACCTTATATAGCCTACGTGATTAAATTTGATCCTGGCTAATATCATCAGTGCGATGATTAAAACATCCATTAGTGATGTATTGCCCTTGGGGCTATGATTAAACATCCATTAGTGATGTATTTCCCTTGGGGCTATGATTAAACATCCATTAGTGATGTATTGCCCTTGGGGCTATGATTAAACATCCATTAGTGATGTATTGCCCTTGGGGCTATGATTAAACATCCATTGGTGATGTATTGCCCTTGGGCTATGAATAAATATCCATTAGTGGTGTATTGCCCTTGGGGCTATGATTAAACATCCATTAGTGATGTATTGCCCTTGGGGCTATGATTAAACATCAATTAGTGACGTAATACCTTCGGGCCATAATTTGACATTGTCACACCCTCAATTTCCACTTGCGGAGTTTTACCGCGAGGCGTGTGAACAAACCAGAATCTGAGACACTAGTACGTCGAACGACTCTAAATGATTTGATAATACGTTTTTCAAAATCATTTGTTTAACCATTCATAGTAGATTTTATATTGTCTTAGTTAGTTTTCAATGTTTAGCGGAAGCATTAGTTTTTAAAGTTGAGTGGAAGCATAAAAATAAAGTAGAGGAACGGGCGCCAACACAAACGCCAAAACTAAAGAAAAACCCAAAAAAATGTTTGTAAATGAGACTCGATAAAAGATGTCTTGATCAATGCAAGTGAGTGCACCTAGAGCTCCTAGCGTACTGAGAAATATGTAAAGAAACAAGTGTCAACATTAAAGAAGAGTGAGTTCACAGGTTTTCATAAATTCGTTTGTTCGGTTATAAGTTTGTTTCCCCCGTTATCCCTAACCCGGGATAACGATTTAGTTCCATTATTCCCAACCCGGAATAATACTGATAGTTCCATTATTCCTTACCCGGAATAATACTGATAGTTCCATTATTCCTCACCCGGAATAATAATGATAGTTCCATTATTCCTTACCCGGAATAATAATGATGTCCCATTATTCCTAACCTGGAATAATAACGTTGTTGGTTCCATTATCCCTAACCCGGGATAATATTGTTGATTCGTAATTAAGTTCAATGTTAATATATATAGGTAGCTAGCCTAAAGTTATGTCACGTAAGTGTTCGCGATCGAAGCTGACTGTTGTGCCTCCGTGTTGCCAGGCCTATCACTGACCATGGCGAAGTTAGGCCAAATTATGCACCCGTTGACCATACCCGGTCGGCTAGCGCGACTAGCTCGGATGGGGCTTGTCGGGCCCAGTAGTACTACTTATAATTTCCCCGCTATCTAAACCCAATACTAACGATCCGAGAGATTGTCAAGGACTTGTGTGATATAGCTGCTTAGTGACCATAACGTACATTAACATTAACTTAGTTACCGAATAGTTTAATTACGTTAATTTCGTATAACGTAAAGAGATAGAGTTGTAGAGTGTATACATGTTTCTCCCCCTGTTGTATAAAACCGGATAAAATTAGGGGCCGTGAACTCACCTTTAGTTGCTCGGTTAGTGTAACAAGAAGTTGCAAGTGATGGGACCGCTAATTGCGTCCTAACAAGTCAATTGATTTCAAGTTAGTGTGTGAACACACCAATACAAATCCTACACATAATTTACGCACAAAGCGGTACACACAATCACAAATCCTGACACTCAAACATGCATGCAAGTATCATCATATTAACATAGTGATCAAAACAATTTATCATGAACACAATTCAATCCATGCAACACTTTGGTGCACATATTCGCAAGTTATCAAGTTTCAGCTTATATACTCATAATTAGGCTGTTTTCGAGGATTTTTTAAAATAGTTCTAACGTTCCAAAAATTCCAATTATTTTACAGAAGGTGACAACTATACTGTAGAATTTTATATAAATTTTTCAAGTCCTAACACTTTACCAATTATTCATAAATATTAATATACTAGGCTGCAGTCAGATTCGTCACTTTCTGACTGCAGTCCACGGAAGAATTTATTTAAAAACCACCGTTCGTCCAATTTTCAGAATTTTCACAGCTTCAGTTACTGAACTTAATTGGCCACTTAAAAATATCAAACGACTTCAGAAAAATATGAATCCAGCGCCATTAGAAGCGTTTTTCAAAACTCTACGTTTTAGACTTCAGAAAATCCGTTTTTTGATAAATAATAACCAAGTTACAGCCAGTTGAAGTTGGCTGTAAACACCATTCAGCATCCTGATTCAGCACTTTATCACAATCTAACCCGCTTAAATCATCGATACATTGAACATAAGCGATCAAGAACAGAATTACCAATCATATATCATCATATATATCATACCCATGCAAACCCTAATCATAACATATAGTTTTTATTAAACAAAACGCAGCCTAACGTTTCTTAATTCCGCTAATCATCATACTTGCAAACTAGCATAATTAATCGATTAACATCATAACACTACATTCAAACATGATCAAGAGTTTATAAATCCAAATATGATTTTGCAAACAATGATAAATCCTAACCTTTAACAATAAGATCAATGAGCCGAGACTTGGATGGGAGCCGATTCGGATATGATGAAGGTGATCGCGACCGAGAGCAAGGAGTGAGGAAGACTTGTCGCGACCGAGAGGGATGTAGCAAGGCTGTTTGCGATCGAGAGGCTGAATGGAGAGCTGCCATCGGCTGTTTAGCTTATTAGGGTTTGTGTGTTTTGTTTTGTAAAGCAATGCTCATGCATGAATGTGTATATATAGCGCAAGAGGTGAAAGGAAAAGGGAAGGGTTTACGGTTTGGGTACTCACGGCCGCAAGGGGTTCGGGTGGGTTGGTTTGGGTCTAAAACTTGATCCCCAAGTTTTGGTTAACTCCTTGAGTCACAAGGAAATGAGGTTGGCTCGTGTCGCGGCTCGATTCGATTCATTTATCTATTTACTACATCTATATTTTATAACTAAAATAAAACACGAAATCGGAAGATCACATAATAACGCACAACTTATAAACGTTTAAGACTAGCACGTAATTCATTTGACAAGTACACGAAATTATCGTAATTATTTGGAGCGTGCAATTTAAGTCTCCGAATCAATTTAGCGTAGGAACGAATAACCGTGAAGTAGTGCGTTTAAGATATCTGAAAAACCGGGATGTCACAGACATCCACTAGAGATGCAGGCCAATGTGCCATATTTTATGTCCTTTAGTGACAGGCCTATGTGACATATTTTATGCCATTATTGACAGGCCTATGTGCCTTAAATTTTATGTCCTTCGTGACTAGCTTATAAGCTAAATATAATTGTCTATATGACAATGACAGTTGTGACATTGCGATCCACTGTACAATAATATATATGGACTATGTCCAAATTGTAATTTTCCTTTGATGGTCCTTTTTGAGACCTAGGCCAAAAACAGATATAATAAGCCTAAGAGTTGTGATGTTATTCACACTAGTTTGATTAGGCAATGGATTGTCATATCCAATGTTTGAAACCAATATAGGTTTTAATACCATGTATAAGAAAGAATTTTATTTGGTATTTAGAACCAAAGCTTTAAAGAAATGGCTAACTCGGATGAGGCACAAAGTAGCCACCGGGATGTAAACTCTAAAACGCAGAAAATATAGCCATAAATAATGACAACTTCCAAGCTCGCATTGACGCAACCGTTGAAAAGTCCATGGGAAAGGCCATAGAAAAGCTTAAAGAATCAAGTGCTACTCGCTCTAGACCATTATCGGTTACCCCATCCTCATCTCATAAGGAGAGCTCCGTTCACTCTTCAAATGCGAAGAGTGAACCAAAGAAAATAGATTTTGCTGATAGGTCCCGTTCTGTTAAAAATGGATGAACCTATAAATATTTCGTCTCCTGCAAGCCCCGAGATTTTAATGGGGAGAAAGGAGCTGTGGAAGCCCTAAAGTGGTTGGATGAGATAGAGACCATCGTAGATATCAGCAGCTGTGCTGATAAGGATGTGGTCAAATATGTATCACAACCTTTAAGGGCGATGCCCTAATCTGGTGGAAAGCTAGGATCCAATCTACGGGAAAAGTCCACCTGTACAACTTAGGATGGCCTAAGTTTGTCGAATTAGTCAAGGAAACTTACTGCCCACTTCATGAGGTGGAGAAATTAGAGACAGACTTTTTGTCTCTTTCAATGAAGAACCTAGATTGTCGGAAGTACGTTTCTGATTTTAACTCCTAATCTAGGTTAGTTTCCTATCTAATCACCCCTGAAACCAAACGCATTGCGCGTTTTATCAATGGGTTAGCTCCTGGGATTAAGGGCATGGTAAAGGCTGCTCAGCCTAGTACCTATAAGTCCCCCTGTTGACCTATCTCTCTCCCTTACCCTTGATCTAGTAAGGTAGAAGTCAGTTAAGTCTGAAACTGACGGGAAAATAAAGAGAGAAGATGACAACTCCCAAAGGTTTAATAAGAAGAATAAAGGGATATTTAGATTCAAAAGGAACCAAGACAAGTCGGCTGTGACGCCAACATGCAAGTCTTGCAACCGCAGGCACTAGGGACAGTGTAATTATGTTCCACAAGCCAAACCCTGTGGTATTTGTAAGAGAAAGGGGCATAAGACCCTAGAATGCAAGGATCTTAAGTATGTTGTTTGCTACGTCTTCAATGAAAAAGGGCATACTAAGACTAACTTCCCTAAGAATCTTAAGAGTAATAATGCAAAGCCTGGAGAGGCCAAGAAAGGCAATGCTTGTGCCTTTCAGATAACTGCAAGAGAGGCTGTTAATGACAACAATGTCATAACAGGTACATTCCTCATTAACGATATTTATGCTAGAGTCCTTTTCGATTCGGGTGCAGATAAATCTTTGTTGATCATAAGTTTAGTAAACTATTAAACTTACCTATAAGAACTCTAGATAAAACTTATGAGATAAAACTCGCTGATGGAAGTTTAGAAACAACATCTTCCATTCTTGAGGGAGGTTTCATATCCATTAAGAATCATTCCATTCCTATCTTTCTTTTGCCAATGAAATTGGTGACGTTCGACGTAGTTTTAGGCATGGATTGGTTATCTCGTAACCAAGCCGGCATTGCCTGCGAGAAGAAACTCATCAAAATTAAAACCCCATCTGGTGAAACGATCACCATCCATGAGTATTCGCACTATGGATTGCTAGACAAGGTGCCGTTATTTAAGGCATCCAAGTGTTTAGAGGAAGGCTGTGTCATTTACATGGCACAAGTCACTATTAACGAACCTAACCCGGCTATTCAAGACCTTCAAGTAATATCAGAGTATTCCGATGTTTTTCCCGAAGAATTAGCAGGCCTACCTCGTGATAGGCAAGTGGAGTTTAGGATTGATATCCTACCAGGATCAGCACCCATAGCTAGAGCTCCATACCGATTAGCACCAACAGAAATGAAGGAGTTGAGGACCCAGTTAGATGAACTCTTAGAGAAAGGCTTTATTCATCCTAGTTCCTCACCTTGGGGAGCTCCTATTCTCTTCATTAAAAAGAAAGACGGTTCAATGCGGATGTGCATTGACTACCGAGAGCTAAATAAAATAACAATCAAGAATCGTTATCCCTTGCCCAGGATCGATGATTTATTTGACCAACTTCAAGGGGCTAGTTACTTTTCCAAGATTGATTTAAGATCTGGATATCATCAGCTGAAGGTTAGGAGTGAAGATGTTCCTAAAACTGCCTTCAGGACCCGATATGGTTATTTTGAATTCTTGGTGATGCCTTTTGGACTCACAAATGCACCTACAGCATTCATAGATCTCATGAATAGAGTCTGCAAACCGTATTTGGATAAGTTTGTCATTGTCTTCATAGACGACATACTTATCTATTCTCAATCAAGTTGATCACGAGAAACACCTTGGTGCATTCTATAATTACTAAGGCAGGAGAAGCTTTATGCTAAATTTTCTAAATGTGAGTTTTGGCTCAGAGAAGTTCAATTTCTTGTACATGTCATAAGTGAGTGTGGTATCCAAGTGGATCCCGCCAAAATAGAAGCCATAATGAATTGGGAAGTACCAAAAACCCCATCAGAGATTCACATTTTTCTAGGAATGGCTGGCTACTATAGGAGGTTCATTGAGAACTTTTCAAGGATAGCCACTCCTTTAACTACCTTGACCCATAAGAATGTTAAGTTTATTTGGGGTCCAAAACAACAAGAATCCTTTGAGATTCTAAAACACAAGTTGAACAATGCTCCTGTGTTATCCCTACCTGAGGGTGTTGAAGACTTTGTTGTTTACTGTGATGCATCGCACACTGGCATCGGTTGTGTGCTAATGCAAAAAGGCAAGGTAATTGCTTATGCATCATGACAGTTAAAGGTGCACGAAAGGAATTACACCACCCATGATTTGGAATTGGGTGCCGTTGTATTTGTACTACACTATGGAGACATTACTTGTATGGCACAAAGTGTATTATATACACTGACCATAAGAGTCTCCAACATTTGTTCAATAAAAAAGAATTAAACATGCGACAGCGCCGTTGGATGGAAACGCTTAATGATTATGATTGCGAAATTCGCCTTAAGTCGCAAAGAAAGGGTTAAACCCATCAGGATTAACGCCAAGAGCATTGAGCTCAGGAATAGCTTGAATGAGAAGCTATTAGATGCGCAAAAGCAAGCCATGTTAGAGGCTAACATTCCTAATGAAGGATTAGGTGGAACCGTTGATCAGTTAACGCCTGGAAAGGATGGAATCCTTAGATTTAATGGAAGAATCTGGGTTCCAGTCTTTGGAGGACTTAGAGACATAATCCTCCATGAAGCGCATAATTCAAGATACTCAGTTCACCCAGGTGATGACAAAATGTATCAGGATCTAAAAAGGAATTATTGATGGATGGGTTTGAAGAAATCCATAGCCACTTATGTAGCTAAGTGTCTGACGTGTTCGCAAGTTAAGGCCGAACATCAGAAGCCATCAGGACTTCTACAGCAATTGGAAATTCCACATGGAAATGGGAAATGGTAACTATGGACTTGATTACCAAGTTACATAAGACCAAAAGTGGAAAAGACACTATTTGGGTCATTGTGGATAGGCTGACTAAGTCAGCACATTTCTTGCCAATAAAGGAAACGTATAATTAAGACAAATTGGCTAAGTTGTATGTGGACAAGATTGTGTCCCTACATGGTGTGCCAATATCTATTGTATCTGATAGAGATACTAGATATACCTCTCATTTTTGGAAAAGTTTCCAACAATCTTTAGGCACAAGATTAAATTTTAGTACGGCATACCATCCTCAGACTGATGGTCAAAGCAAGCGTACTATCCAGACATTGGAAGACATGCTTAGGGCATGTGTAATTGATTTAGGTGGAAGTTGGGATGACCACTTACCCCTGATAGAATTCTCCTATAATAATAGTTATAATACAAGCATCAAGGCTGCTCCTTTTGAGGCCTTGTATAGGAGAAAATGTAGAACGCCCATGTGTTGGACAGAGGTTGGGGCCCAACTATCAGGACTAGAGATTGTCTTGGAGACCACAGAAAAGATTGTACAAATCCGTGATCGTCTCAAAGCTGCCATGGATAGGCAGAAGAGCTATGCTGACATGATGCGTAAACCTCTTAAGTTCCAAGTAGGGGACAAAGTCATGTTAAAAGTATCACCATGGAAAGGTGTGATGCGCTTTGGGAAGAAGGGCAAGTTAAGCCCAAGATATATCGGACCATTCGAGATTGTCGAATGTGTCGGCACTGTAGCTTATAAGCTCAGATTGCCAGAGGAGCTTAGTGGAATTCATGATGTGTTCCACGTCAGTAATCTTAAGAAATGTCTACATGATGAATCGCTACCAATGTCACATAAAGATGTGCAAATAGATGAAAACCTGAGGTTCGTTGAGAAATCAATTTCAATCGAGGATCGGCAGGTTTCCAAGGGAAATTAATACTTATAGTAAAGGTTAAATGGGGTGCCCTTCGAGGTCCCAAATATACATGGGAGGTTGAGTCCACTATGCGACAAAAGTACCCCCATCTTTTTTGAATAAAATCTCGATGTCGAGATCTCTTTTAAGGGGGTGAGGATGTAACACCCTGTAAAATCGTGTCCAATAATATAGCGACACGTGTCGTATTTTATTTTAAGTCTATTAAAGATTAATAGGGACTAAAAGCGTCAACATGTTCAAACTAAGTCTCTGAGTGATCTTCTGATGTCAACATGCATAAACCGAGCCTCTGAGTGACCGTAGTGTCAACATGCTTAAAACATATCCTCTGAGTGACCATTAGTGTCAACATGCTAAAACTAGGCCTCTGAGTGACCGTTGTGTCAACAAGCCCAGCCTCTGAGTGATATCGAAGTCAACATGCTTATAATGAGCCTCTGAGTGATCGTTTACGAAGTCCTAACTCTCATATGTCCCATTTATTGGACGAGAGGATTTGAATCCGCAATTATATAAAAGTTAGACGTTGGAGGGGTTAAAAGTGTCAACATATTAATTTATACCTCTGAGTGACCTTTTAATGAACAGAGAGCTCGACAATGTCCGGGCATAATCCCGGGTATGCCAAATATTGGCTACGAAGGGCTGAATATGCTAAAAGGGTGTTTTAGGAGGTTTTAAGGGTGTTTAATAAGTTAAGGGGCTAAATGCGCGAGAGGCTAAGGCCTGGCCTCTCGCGGGGCGCGAGAGGCCTGTATCTGCAAAAAATTAACTTGGCCACAACACAAAGGTGCCAAAAACCATTTGCTCGAAACCATGGCTTCCCAAACAGCTATGCCACGTTTTAGGACACTTGTAAGCTCCCTCATACACCCCTTAGCACATGGCATCACCTCCTTCAAGCTCTCCAACTATAAAAGGTGCAAAGGTTCAACCTTTGAACTTGCACCTTTCTCATTTTCAACTCTATCTCCCTCCTCTGGAAGTTCCTAACTGAAAGGAGCATCCAACTTAGTTCTATTGCATCCTAGGAACCTCTTGTAAGTGTTCCTTCCTTGTGAATTTTTGTTTATAGGCTTTTATAGCCAAAAGTCAAGCGTTTTACGGAAAACGCTTTGACTTTCGGTTAAGACCACTATGGTCCAGCCATTGTTCATAACGAACATGGCTAAGTGATCGTAATAAGGTAGATGTTAATCCCTATAAAGGGCACCTCCTGAAGATCACGTTTGCTAGACCAATTGACGGGTCAAAGTTATGATATTAAAAAGTCAAACAAGCATTTTTCGAAAAAATCATAAATTGATCTTATATATGTTATGAAACCTGTTTTGACACTTAAACAAGTTGGTAATAATTATTAGAACATGTAAGAACATGTTCGGCTCGTCAATTTCAGTTCTAGGGTCGGTTCACAACCGAAAGTCGCGAAGTTTGACTTCTACTTAGACTTTCGATTCTGACCCGATTTAGATTAGTTACCTACTGATCTAAAGTTGCATTATGATCATAATATAATGTAGCATAACCCTATGAGTTTATTACATGATCATAATCAGAATCTGAGTTTATGCGCAAGTTCCATAATAATGCCATTTTTGACTAAAATGCCCTTTTTGCATAAAACAAGGTTTAAATGATAATGAGCTTGAAAATCAGTTTCCTACTGATGTAGTATTATAAGTAAGATTATTTGGGATGTCAAATCAGAATGTAAACTGAGTTTACAAGCAGGTCCTTGTATTATGTCGATAAATGACGATAAAGCCCTTGTGGCCGATAAAATGGTTTTAACCAAATCTTTTCAAGGTAAATATTTTACTTACTGATATCCTATATTAAGTAACATATCTAAGACATTTTAATCTGACATTAACATCAGTTTTCGATAAACATCGCATAAATCGTCATTTTACGACATAAGCGTCGTTTCGGCGCATAGTATGGTTTTAAACCATAACTATCAACCAAGACTTGTTACCTACTGATTTTAAAACTTATTTTAAGTACATTTACAGTAGGAACATGATACAAACTCAGAATCCCAAATAATTTATAAACTATGTATGAAATAACCAAAATGCCCCTTCAGTGCATAGTTTGGTCATAAAATATAAATTACACATATAATTGATATCCTGCTGATATTCTATCATAAATAAAATATTTTTCCAGAATATTTATAATTTTAACATTTAATTATATTTAAGTTCCTTTTATACGGTATGAAATTACCAAAATGCCCTTATGAGGCATAGTTTCATTTTAAAACCTTAACGGGCATATAAGTTGATGTCCTACTGTTATTAAGACTTAATTAAAGTATAATAGCATATAGAACTTGTCCATGACTTGTTCGGTTACCCATTATCGCTTATAAGCGTAGGGTTAATTATACGTAACTAGTTTACGAAATTTAACCAAAACGGGTTTAACCTTATCATTTAAGCTCAAAATCAAGAATGTTAATAGTTTACCCATATTATACAAGTCAAAATACTTGTTGGGTTTAAACAACATTCTATCCGGTCATCGCTTAATCTAGCGTACCGCTTTTGATCCATTACCTAGTCGGTCTAAGTCTATGACTTATATAAGACCATTAGCATTTTAATTGGTTAGCTTATGCCATAATCGAGACTAGAGCCTTCCGGTAAATGCTATCTGCACTTAGCTCATTTTGAATACGGCTGAGTTATAATCTTGCATTTTAAACAAGGCTAATTCAGGTAAATACTCTTGACCTATTTTCCCCTATACGAGCTTGGGGTCGGAAATGGGATCAATGAAATGCCGGATTGTGGCTAGTAAATCCGCAGATTCTGTTTTAATCAGTTTTGTTTGATAACTTAAACATCGGGGGTTAAATTACCGTGTCCTGGATATCCTCGGCTCATTACATTAGATAATGGCCACGACCTTAGCGCGGGGTGTAGGCATACACCTGACATACGCTCAAATGCAAATTACCCAAGACGTTGGGGATAACTCGTCTGTGAGTTCTAAGTGGTGTGTATTTAATCATGTCTCGGTCTCTGTACTGGGCCCTGTATGTATGGACAAACATGTGAATCTGTTAACAAGGTTACAAAGTAACTTTCCCAAGTTATAAAAGATTTGTGCCCTATGCACTTAAATCAAATTCCTAAAATGTTTTCAAAATGAGTCAGTCTAGTGTATTTACCAGCGAAAGCTGACGTATTTTCAAAAGACTAAGTTGCAGGCACAATACGAAATAGGCCGGAAGCTGCTCGGTAGTGAAATAAGAGGATCTTGCAAATCCTTAGATCTGCCCTAAAGTCTGTTTGATATTCTTTCACTGTACATTTTACGATCCGCCTGTGGATCTTCTATTTCAAGCCTGTATATTATTTTTGTATTTCGAACATTTGGTTTGTAATAGTAATTTTACTCCAAGACTTCTGTTGTGCCATGTTTAATTGACTATGATGTTATCAATTGACGTCACGATACTCCCCACCCAGGACCACCGGTATGTGGATTTGGGTTGGAAATCCGGGGTGTGACAGTTTTGTAAACTTGGTTGAGATTGATGATGATTAGTGGGTTTAAACATCGATTAAATACGTTTTTAAAATGTGGAAAACGCCATAGTTTAAGGGAAACTATGGCGAAATTTTCTAAAAATATAATCGCGATTAAAGTACGATCAACGGGGCTAAACACGATTAGTGACCTTAATCGTCATTAAGGGCGTTTTAATTAAAAGGGTTAAGCTCTAATCTTCCATGGACTTAATAAATACTTATACATATATCTCATAAGTTAAAAATGAATATTATTTAGTATATATATATATATATATTGTGATCACCATCATGTGTGTATATGTATAAATCCTTGTGTATTTTGTGAATGTGCTTGAGTTAGGAGCATCCAAGTTAAATAACAAATACATCACAAATGAAAAATACATGAATACTTAAATGTATAGTGGTAGCATGAACCTTCAGGTTTACCCATACTTGGGGAAAATTGTTACAACAATATACACACATGAAATGTGTTCATGTTATGCTCTTAAACAAAATGCGGACAACGGATAAATGAACATCGAACGAACCATAAGATAACAATATACATTGACCAAATAATATTTCAAAACCGACACGAATCATATAATAAAAGCTCTAACGAAATAAATGTGTCGCCATCGGTAACGATCGCTCTAGCGCCACGACCCGGAGCGTACATATACCGCAGACTACTTTTGGTCACTATCGACACGAAAATATATATATTCGGTTACTATGATGAAACACTAAAAATAATATAAATTTTAGACTCAAAACATATATATATATATCCAAAACAATAAAATTCAAGAAGGTGTAAAGTGAAAATTTACTAAGTGAAACATATGGAATTTAAAGAATTGGATAAGTCTACTCATACGTATAAAAATACGTACAAGAATACACTTGATGGAAATTGAAAAAATACAAGAATTGTACATGTATACATACATATAAAATACGTACATAAATACCGATCATGAGACATACAAGTATACGTATAAAATACGATATACGTATACATATAAAATACGCAAGTACATAGTGATGTACTCAAATACACTTGTTGAAGTGTACTCTCACAAAAATATTGTTCATGTACACCAACGTATATACGATGTTAAAAATAAATATTTTTAATACTCATATCTATAAAAAGTATACATATATTTGGGAAACAAATATACATACTCGAACCGAACGTATTTATACATGTGAACGAGGTTCACTAAACTTAAAAAATATATTTTTGAAGAATATATATATCACACATAATGAATGTAAGCCGTGCGTGGCACGGAGACGCTAATGGGCTAGGCCCACTCACACCGTGTGGATCACAGAGACTTAAATGGGCTAGGCCGACTCTCACTTGTGCGAGGCACAAAGACTCTCATGGGCTAGGCCTACTTGTACTCGAGCGAGGCACGAAGACTCACGAAGGGCGAGGCCTGTTCGTATACACACTATGAATACAATATATATATATATATATATTAAAACTAACATGCGAAACAAATGCCAACGTATTTAAAATACACAAGGGTTCCAAATACATAACAAATACAATAACATTCTAGATGAGCAACGTGTACACATTTAACATATACCCAAGTGTCTAATGAGTTAGAGCACTTGTAGGTTATTACACGCTTTTGGATACCCGATTTGCTAGCATTTATAAGGACGCAAACTTATGAGTTCGTGTCCCCATTTTCTTTTAAACGTTTTCGGTTTTATAACTCTCGGGGGAAATACATGTTTTCGATGGTATGGTTTAGCTATAGAGTGAAATATTAAATCATTTGAGACAAGGGTCTCTCTTAAGTGCCATTAATCTTTTACAAGACCGCGGAACAAGAGTTGTATATACACCCTCGGGTGTCGGTGAGCCCCACTCATGGGTCCTTGTGTGGCCACATGTAGTGCTTTTGTTGTCCCAGTTGGGTGGACCGGAGGAAATCGTCTAGGGTTGAGTGCTTCCTATGTCGTCATACATATTAATGTACTTGCAAAACATTTATGATCATAGGTTCATTGACGCTTTACATACCACATATTCTCACATACGAACTTTCAAATGTTTTAAGATTCATTTGGCGCGCATACAAAACACATGAACTCGCTAACTTTTGTTGATGTTATCAAACTTACATGTATTTCAGGAAATTGAATGGATCTTGGCACAGTCGGTTCTCAAGAAGCTTTTGGGTTAACATGTTAACGATGTGATCCTTTTGAAAGGGTTTGATCCGTGTATCTCATCTACAATGAGATATAGTATGCAAAGCCTTTGCATTTTAAAGCTTTGTTGAACTAGTCTTTTATAATAACTTACAACTTATGTTGTCTTGTACTTTGAACAACTTATGATGTGTATCTCTTAATTATGTCAATGGATGAACATCGTTTTTGTTTTTAATCATACAGTTGTTTATATATATGGTATGCGATTAAAACTAATCATGTTCACACCGCCTGTGTCCGCCTATGAACGGGTGAGACACCAGGACCTTTGGAGTATGCAATCGACGTTGCTTTGCTAAATTTGCAATTTTATTCATCAACATTGGTGCAATATATCGTGGACGATGTTGCTATAAAAATGTCATTTTTGTTAGGGCATGAATACACAGAGATAAAATAATAGATAATCTTATTACCTTTTTGGCTACTTAATGACTTGCAGCAACCTCTTCCATGGGCAAGTGCTGTCATTGTTCTTCTTTTGTGTCTTTCCAAATATATTTTTAAAACGAAACAAGTCATTCAAAGCAATTACACCTAATAGAGGTGTTGGAGAAAGCCTCTCCTCAATATTCCCATTTAAAGCACTCTTATTACGTCGCCATGGGTGTTGAGCATCTAAAAATCTACGGTGATCCATATAGCATGTTTTTTTTACTATATTTCAAGTAAAGTGAGCTAGTCTCGTAATTATAACATGGACATGCAAATTTTCCCTTTGTTTTCCACCCCAACAACATTGAATTACCTGGAAAATCACTAATTGTTCACATTAATGTTGCATACATTATAAAGATCTCATCTTTAGATTTGTCATATGTCTCCAACCCATTGTAAATAAACATCTATGTTATTACCTGGAGATTCAGGTCCAGGAATTAACAAAGACAATATAAAGTATTCTGGTTACAGTGACATCCATGGAGGCAAATTGTAGTTGATCAACACCACAGGCCAAGTGTTATGAGAAACGCTTATTGTTCGAAATGGATTAAATCCATCACTTGACAACCCTAACCTCACATTTCTAGTTTCCTTTGCAAAATTTAGATACAAAGAATCAAATTCCTTCTAGCTTGGTCCATCAGCAGGATGTCATATATTTCCATATTTAGGAAGTCCTTCATCATGCCAAGTCATAAGTTTAGCTGTTTCAGAACACATGAAAAGTCTTTTTAGCCTTGGTTTTAAAGGAAAATGCCACACCACTTTAGCTGGAACTTTTAAATATGCCTTAGAACCTTCACTATAATGCTCGTTCTGTTGTTTCCACATAGAGGTATGGCAAATGTGGCACACTTCATTATGCTCATCATCTTTCAAGTAAAGCATAGAATCATTAGGATATGCAGGAATCTTATTATAATTAAGCCCTAAATCCCTTCTGATTTTTCTAGCTTGAGTAAAACTAGCTGGAAGCTTTGCATCTGGAATCATCTCTTGTAAAAGTTGAAGAAGATCATCAAATGCTAAACTACTAAGCCCATGAAGGGTCTCATAGAGATGAAGTCTGGTGATGAAAGATAGTTTTGAAAAACTTTTACATCTAAGAAACAACTCTTGCTTTCCATCTTCTACCAGGTTATAGAACTTTTTGGCACCTTCATATGAACCTCCTTGTACTGTGCTTGTTTCCATTACAGTGTCTCTAAACCTATCATGCAATAACTCATTAAAATTGTCATGCATACAAACTCCAATATATCTATGCCTGTATTAATCGTTGTTTGTGAGGGAGTTTCTCCATGAAAAACCCATACATAGTAGTCTTCTACAAATCCGTGCTCTTTTAAGTGATCAACTACTTCATCTATTCCATACAAATAACGGTTTATACATCGTTTGCAAGGACATAAGATTTGAAATCCTTTTGCCACCTTAGCAAATGAAGCATTAAGAAATTCAGTAACTCCGGCTTCAAATTCAGGTAACCGTCTAGGTAAATACATCCAACTTCTAACATTTTCCATGTCTCTAGTATTTAGAAGTTAATAGCAAATCCTGTCATATAAATGCATGCTTTAGCAACTATCAGATATCCACTAAACATTAGCAAAAGATAAACATACGCATACACCTTCAATTCACATGTCATACTAAATGCAACTACACAAATCACATTCAACATTAGAAAAAGATCTACACCTTAAAGTAATCCTTTGACCCATTTGCTTACTTTTAGAAAAGAAAAGAATATATCAGGTAATTAAATATATCAAACATAATCAGAAATTATTATAAAGTTTGTCAAACTTCAAGTGTAATTAACATGTATTTTATAATAAAGCATATTAGCAAAGTCATTGAATTGAATTGAACATGTAAACAGTCATGATTAGATTCATTAATATGCTCAACTACTCAAATGTTTGAATCCTAGACGAGTACGCTAAACACTCAAGTCTCGTAATTATAGCATGAGTTCAACAAGGAATGTTTATTAATTGGTATGCACTTTGCTATCATTATAAAAATATATTTGAGTGCAAATCTACAACATGATCATAACTTTTACATGGGTGAAGTTTTCTTGATTTATTTATGTTATAGAAAATGAGTATATAATTTTTTATTTGATGTGTTGAGCTAAAAAACAAAGGACTTTTAGAAAAGTTGCATACCATTGTGAAATGGTTTTGCTATTTAGCTAAAGTTCAAGTTGTCCTGGTTTTTTGTGGACAACAAGCTGGTATGTTTAACTTTTCTCATTGATTCACCTGTTTTATAAATGTGTGCAGAGCAAAATATGCAGAGAGCTTGAGCTCAAAGTACGTAGGTGATGGTTACTGTTTTCATAAAACGGGTCAGAATAAACTACTTTAATAAAGGGCCAAACTCATCATTTTTAGAATGTTAAGTAGATACAACAACCCATGGTATAATGACATAAGTAGAACAAACCACAAGACATTTTTCATGCTGTGCTTTTGATCTAATAAAAAAGTACATGAAACATTAATAATGGGTTGTTATGTCTACTTTCATACCAAAAACTTTAATTAATTGTGCTAAGAATCTATAAAGAAAGATCTCTATGCGTTCAAGATGGAGTAACCGAGTTTGACACAAAAAGTGAATGATGCAGTCGGTTATACTGACCACACCATAATCTGAAAATCCAGAAAAGAAGCAATCTTCAAGTCAAAATGGGTGGACACTTGAAACATGCTGAACGAGCTTAAACCTTTGGGGTTCATATGGGTCAAAAGTCGTTCAAAGATTGAGTCTTTGGATTGGTTTCATTAGTGCAACTTCCAATTTAGTAGTTAAATATAATGAATGTTTGTTTGGCTTGATAGATAGAATGGACAACAAAGTAGTATTCTAGTATGTTGCTATGTTTTTTTGGCGTGTACATAAATCAAGATACATGAGATAACTACTCACTAATCAAACCAAATTCACATCCAATACAATACGAACCTTGGCAGAATGATTGAAGGTCGATGTAGAGGACGAAGACGAACTCCCTGTACTCGCCGATAACCAAAGACGATTTGATGATAAAAACAATAGCAACTGATGATCAATGACGAACTCCCTGTTATCATTCACAATATTAACCCATAATCAAAAAAGAATGATCGAAGGGCTGTTGTATAACAGATACTCCGTGTCCAAGGGTTGATTTGGACGCAACTTATTAACAGAATGCCTAAAAAATCTCGAGTTATATTATACGAACTATTAATTATAAGTGTAGGTTTATGTTCATCAGCTACCGACTGTTTAACATAATATAAATTGATTAAAACAATATTTTTAAACATAGTACATTGTTGTACAGACGGCTTTAGCTACGACATTTACAGAATAGGTGTCATGTTCGAGTCAAGGTCTCCTAGCCGTGTTTTTCTTATTTTTCTCCCAGCTTTTAACTCTCCTATACTTATTTAATTACTGTTTTTAGCTTTTTTTAATGTTGTTTCCTTTTTGGTGGCTGTAGGCGAGGTAAAAGGCGGTGGCCTAAATTTGTATCTGAACATTTAGTGGCTTTGCATTCGTTGTAGCGAATATCGACTACTAGCGAATATCGGTTTATTTTAGGGTCGGTTATTGGTTCTTTTCGGTCCGGATCCAAAAATGCTCACCCATATCCGAAACCTTGTGACTGCATCTTGTGCATAACGATGGGCTTCACCAACTGTCATATTTTTTTTTCCATTATTGGGGTATGATTTAGAATACGACCACCATTAAGCTGGGATGAGAGCTGAATTAACTCGACTTGAAACTCAGTGAGTTTCATATCTTCTTTCGGGCCTCTTGGCCAGAATGACACTTATTTTTTAATAATATATATATATATATCTAATAGTCAACCTTTTGGAATTCGATTATATATAGTATTTATGAAAAACTATATAACTAATAGCTGAGGTGAAACATGACAACAAAGACTAAAACATGATCACAGGTACGAAACAAAAATAATTTGGTATTTGATTCTCATCGTATCTATACCATTAAATAAGAAGAGTTCTAATTTGTTAACATGCTTTTAATCAGGTTGTGGTTAACTAGTAGACCATTAACTGCCTTCGGCACATTAACCCATTCTTTATAACCCACCCACTGAATTAACATGACTTTTATGGGAGAGTTGCATTTAAAATTTCCCAATGTAACATTTGTAACAAAAGTTGCAAATTTTTAATAAAATTTGCAACCTTTTAACAAAAAGCTTGCAAATTCAATATAATTTTGCAAAATTTTTTTAAAAGGTTGCATTAGATCTTCTAATGCAACCTTTATGTTCAACAAAGTTGGATTAGAGTCAAATGAACACATTTGAAAAAGGTTGCTAATAAAAAGTTGCATTAAGCAAATTTTCTAGTAGTGACACTTCTTCTAGTGTTGACACCTAAATGGACACTAATCAAATTCTTAGGCCTCTATGGACTCTTGTGTTAATCTCCTTTACCTCTTTTCACTATAAATAGCACCATTTGATCACCATTTTCTTCACACTATCTTAAAATACAAACACTTTACTTAGAAGCCTTATAAAAAGTTTCTTCCTTCTTACTTTGAGCTTTCTCTTCTAGTCTTTTTAAGAAGTCCTCTAGAGTTAGTAAGTTACTTTCCTTTAGTTCTTTCAATAAACAAATAGATTCGTAGCTAATTTCCGTCCAAGCCCGTATTTTTACGCATAGTTTAATACCAACGGGAACACATAAGTGTTTTGAGCTTGCAATCTTGAACTCCAAGCAAATCCTTAGTAGATATCAGCCATCCTTGCTTTGATACCACTTGTAGGATCGCGTGTGATGTATACATAGTTTTATGATATCTGGAACACTTTATAATGTGTGGAATCCATCAAAAGTGATTGAATATGCTTGATTTCATAATCTATCTACTCTGATAAAATTTGGGTAGCGTAACATTTGGTTTACATAAATTTGACAAGATCTCTCCAAAAGACCAAATGAACAAGTTGACCACTCATGCGCCCCATGTCTACTTATATAGACATGCATGAGACACATGGGGCGCAAGAGTCATGCGCTAGAAGACTCATACACACGTAGGACTCCTACGTGCGTATGAGTGTTTACATTATAAAACAAAACTCAAACACTCACATATACTACCTTATTACATATAACCCTAGACATAGACGTAGGCATTAGACGTACATGCACTAACAAATAATAATTATGCAAAGAATAAAGCTAAATATGCGTGTACGTAAGATAAAGCAAAACCAAAGTTCTTTACTTCAAAATTCAACCACATTGTTAGTTCCAAAAACCGACAAACTACTAGTCAAACATGGTATTTAACCTAGGTAGCTACTAAGAATTTAGCTAAGTATCATCTTTAAACTGAAAGCAATAGTCATAACAAGTTCACAAAGACATGATGGAAACAAAGATAAACAAAGGAAACGTGAAACCGAATGATAAACACCCGAGAATCTTGATCTTGTAGCTTAAAAAATTCGAATCCTATGTTTCTTGATTTTCGAAATCTCCCTTGGTATGCCCTAGTTTGTCTGTGATTAGTTCTATATTTATTAAGATTAATTGGGAGCTTAAATAGGGTTAAAATCATGTTTTTCGCCCCGATAGGCACTCTCTTGTGTTGCGCGAAACTTATCAGGGTTTTTTTGCCGCAGAACATGATGCGTATTGGAAAACGGTTTTCCTCATAACTTCTTGGTTTCAACTCCGTTTTCTTCACCGTTTTCGGCTATGTCTTCGTAATTCAATTTTCTATCATCTCACATTCTTAAATATCCATTTCCATTCCTTGAGAATCATTCACTAAGCACAAACATTCTCAAGTGTGCACGTTCTTTAACGTTTTAGCTCGGTTTTGCTTCATTTCCACACGAACACCTATAAAACCACATACAACTATGTACAAGCCAAAAAAACATACAAAAATGAATGCAAATTAACTAAAATAATATACAAAATACAAGGGAAAAGATGTGTGTCTCACACCACATGAATTTTTACATGGAAGACATTTTGATTGTTTTGTCTTAAATTCAATTTTAGATTCTAACTTATCATTTATCTCTTTTAATGGAGCCATCGTGACATGTTGAGCCATCTCTTCTGCTGAATATATAGAACACTCTTGTAATCTTATCATCTCATCTGTGTTTTATTTTTCGTCAAATTTCACTTCTCCCAGTGGTGCTTTTTTTAGAGAACCATCCTACAAAATTCAACAAAATCATATTGAAATATTGATTTGAACAAATTATTTTGAGAAATATCAAAATGCTTTTCCTATTCGAAAACAAGTGCCGGTTCTGAATCTTTAGTCTCAGCACTAAGAATCGTTGTTTATTCGTTAGCTTGAATCATCATATCTTCTTTAATTTCAGCCAAAAGAGCATTCCCTTTGGTCTTTTGAAGCACAGTGTTCCAATTAAATCCCACATCTCCTTGAACAACCATTAAAACTTTGTCATTTGGTGTTGAATTTGAAGAAGAAGAAGAAGAAGAACTTTAAAGGAATAAATCGGCTTGAAGATGCTTAATTTAGACTTTGATTTTGATTTTTTGGTTAAGGTCGATACTTATATGCTCTCTGATAATGATCACTCCTTCCAAATGGCTTTTAGTTTCCTTCAAGTTTTGGTTCGTTGCACTCTCTTTTGAAATGACCACGTTCTCCACAATAGAAACATGTAAACAATTGAACATGTAACATTTGACATGTCAAAACCCAACTTTGTATTTTCATCTCCTAAACTTCCTTCTTGTAATATCCATGAACCTATGTACCCTTGTCATAACACTTGCTAAACACCAACAAATGTCTACCGGTTCCATTTCTTCGGGATCGATTTGATCATAATCTTTTCTCACCAAGTTATAATCTACGGTTCCTTCCAGCAACTAGACTTTCATAAGAATGTAACACTGAAGCAAGTAGTGCTATATGTTCCTTGGCATTTGCTATCGTTATGTTTTTTAGGTTTTTAAGATTCACGACTATGTTGTATTCAAAATTTTCTAAATTTTGGATGTGTTAAGGTTGAGATTGGTTTGCTGAGTAGAAGTTTCTAAATTTCCTCCATAACAGGATTGTTGACCATGACCTTGTGAAGAAGAATTTCCCATATTGTTTCCAACAAAAACATTACCATCTGTACTATTCTCTTCAATAGGTATAATGGAATATGTATAACCACCATTACCAACTGGTACTGTGATATATTTGTATTGTGTGGAACTTTAAACATTTGCACATAATTTCTGCTTTCTTATAATATAGTCTAATATCTTGAGGTACCGAGTGAGCTTTCCTTCTTGCTTTTTTCGTAACTCTAGATCATGTGCTTCAAGTTTTTCAATGAAGCCACTCAAATTCATTATTGAATATTCTGATTGCTTTGATTTAAGTATCACCATGAACATTCTCCAATCCTCATCAGGTAAAGCATCTGCCAATGTTTCGATTTGATCTTCTTGTTCTGGTTCAATCTCATGTTGTCGCGTTTATGCTATTTGACGACAATATCTTTTAATAAGCTAATGAAAATTTTCTCCCTTCACATAAGTAAAGATGTCAAACTCCTCTTTAATAAGATCAGCTTTGCTTTTACTCATATCCTTATTCCCACGCTACTTGTAATACAATGCCATCCATAGTGATTTTACTTTTTCATGATGTTGCAGAAAATGTAAAATATCATCTTATAACGCTTGTTGAATTAAGTTGTACATCTTCTTCTTTCGTTCATAACAATTTATGTGATTCTTTGGTATTTAAGAGATTTTGATTTTTCACTAGTTTCATTTTGGGGTAACATATATTTGACCTCAATTGCTATCCAAGCCTCCAAAATTATTGCTTGAATATATGTTTCAAGTCTTCCTCGCCAACTATGATAATCTTCCATTCGTAGTAACTTTGGAGGTTTATTAAGCGTCCCCATCATATTCTCTACGTTTAAACTTGTGCAATATTTAAAGATGAAGTTCCAACTGCAAATGCTCTCATAACACCTGAATCCATTGTATTCAAATCTTCAAACCCTTAACAAAAATCCTTTTGGACACAAGACTAAACCATGCGTAGCACAAGTCCATGCATAGAACCCAGTCAAAAAGTCAAAGCGTATGACTCGTTCTGATCGCCACCCTCCTTTGTGCAACTTCATGCGTATCACTCCTGCGCTTGTAATTCCTGCGCGCAAATGACTTGTGGATTGGACTTTCTACGTGCGCAACACTCGTGCGCTCAACATTTTCATGAGATGATTTTTGACAATTTTGAAGGTATTTTGATATAGTTTTCTGATATGATGTACAAAATGAAAAAGAAAATGTCTAAGATGAAATTTGAAGCCTTTTATCCGTGAAAATGATTTAAGTAGTGAAAAGAACAAAGTTTAGCCCAAAATCTTCACTTTCAAGCAATAACACAAGTAGGTATCTTCTCCATAGCTCTGATACCACTTGTAGGAATGGTTTTTCTGATGCACAAGACATGATTAGACGTTGATTTGGTGCGAATGATATCTACGTCAACATTATAAGTGGGAATTCAAATATTGTTGATGTGTAATGCTTAGACTTCCAAATATAACTTTTCTATTCAAACGGGTAGCACTTCGTTACAAAACATCTTCTTAACCAAGCATTCCAAAATGACGAACCACTTGATCATGCGTACCACCCCACAAATTTATAGGCGCAAGACCTGCTGACGCATGACTCATGCACACGGACTATTCATGCGTACGCAGGACTCCGCGTTTGTATGAGTAGTTTACATACTAAGTCCAAAACATAAACTAACTCAACGATAATGCTACCCTATAAACAAAAGAACAAATACAAAAGATGCAGGCATTAGACATAAAATATATCAACATAAAGCCCTCCTTATACAACAACTCGAGCACCAAGTTATCAAACTTGAGGAACGTGTGCGTATGTTGTTGGTCAAAGTAGCCCAAAAATGGAGGAGCTAATACCACGCCATTGGATTCTGATACTCGTCCTGAGGATCCGCACGTTTAAATATTTATCTTTCATATTTGTAGAAAAACAAAATTTCAGTTGGGAAATTAAATTTGAATAATCCTAACTTTGAGCCATTCTTTGGCGTTAATACTAGCTTATAAAAATTTTCAAGACAGTTGGCATATATTCCTTCAACGAGCTTTTCTTAAGTAAGGACTAACTCAGTTGATGTACGATGAAGTGCATGTCTATATGGATGCTAATATGTTTAAAATTATTATTTTTAATATATAATTATATAAAATCATTCTCTCCATCTTTTCTCACCACCATTCCACCAAGCCCGCCACCACCACCATTGCCTCAATCCCTATACCACGACATAGAAAACACAAGAGAGAGAGAGAGAGAGAAAAGGGATAGTGAGAGACGGCAGAGATATAGATACACCTCCGTCTGTGTCTAAAAGTGTGTCACAACCCGACCCACAATGGATTTAAGTGACTCGGGCATGATCGATTGTTCACAGCTTATGACAATGTATTTAAAAGTTTAATAATTTATTTATTAATAATCAATTTAACATTGTCACAATACAATTAATTAAAATAATCCTTCAAAATCAAACAATTCATAACATAATTCATTTTATTCTCTAAGACCTCATCTCTACGTGTCATCATCAATATCTTCAAACATATTTAACCATGAGTAAAAGTAGTTTTTGGGTCAACATAAGTTGGTGAGTAAATCTAATGTTTTAACAAAACTAATTATTTTTATTTAACTGATAAAAATGGTTAACATGCTATTCAATGGTAATTAAATAACACAACAAAAACAATCAACGTGATGATGTGAAACTACAACAAATATGAGACTCAAGCCCACTAACAAGCGGATCTAAATGTGGTGGTGTTACTAGGCTACAAGCCATAGTCGTGGGGAACATAGTCAGCCTAATGGATCCATGTGAATAATGATTAGAGATAATGATTAGTGACAATGGTTAGCAAACAGTCAATGAACAAACAACAACTACCATATAATTACAACAATTGAACTTTGCATGTATTAGAATATTGAAAATTTTAAGTAATGAATAAATACGTTAGTGACACATAATACACCCCAAAACATTTAATTGTAAAAAGGGGAATTAGAAAGATCTACTCAAAGATTGCGTTTTGTGATTCCTTGATTTACCGCATGAACAAGAGAACTTCAAATAATAAAATTAACATATAGATATAAAATACAAAAGCACGATATACACACACACAAAAAAAACCAAATGTAATTACGTTGATTAATCAATTGCGTTAATTTTTATATTATCGGCAAGGTACGTCTTGTGTCACCATGATTTCCTAGATCCCGAGAGATCTGGGCGAGATCAGAGATACATCACCTGGTAGAATATCCGGTTTATTAGATAGATTACGAGTTTGTGGAATTTTTTAAAATTTAAGTTGTTTAATTTATTTCATTATAATTATATATCATTATTTATTTATTTTATACTTATTTTTTTTGTTAAAAGAGTATGTAATTTTTAATAGGTTAAAATAGTGAATAAGTCCATTTAAAAAATAGAGAGTTTAGTTTTATAGAATAAACTAATAATATGATTATCATAAATCTAATTTATAATATTTATGATCTTATAAAATAACTAAGTTAACAACTTTCAGATTATACACTAAATCAACAACACTAAAACAAAATAGAAGTATATATATATATATAAATAGAATACTTCTATTTATATATATATATATATATACTTCTATTTTGTTTTAGTGTTGTTGATTTAGTGTATAATCTGAAAGTTGTTAACTTAGTTATTTTATAAGATCATAAATATTAATAAATAAATTATTAAACTTTTAAATATATTGTCATAAGCTGTGAACAATCGATCATGCCCGAGTCACTTAAATCCGTTGTGGGTTGGGTTGTGACACACTGTTAGACACAGACGGAGGTGTATCTATATCTATGCCGTCTCTCATTATCTCTCTTTCTCTCTCTCTCTCTTGTGTTTTCTATGTCGTGGTATAGGGATTGAGGCAATGGTGGTGGTGGCGGGCTTGGTGGAATGGTGGTGAGAAAAGATGGAGAGAATGATTTTATATAATTACATATTAAAAAATAATAATTTTAAACATATTAGCATCCATGTAGACATGCAGTTCATCGTACACCAACTGAGTTAGTCCTTAGTTAAGAAAAGCTCGTTGAAGGAATATATGCCAAAAGTTGAGACTGCCCTGAAACTCGGAACCCTAATTTACTCCGTGAAAAAACTGAAATTTTTTATTTTGTTTACAACTATTTCAACATTTGGTACAAACAAACCCAAATTATCGATGGATGCTACGACTTTTAAATCCGATGAAAACATCGTCGTCAAAAGCCTTAATTCAGTGAAATTCTATTGTTAAGTGGCCTCCAAGGATGGTGTCCGATGCGATTTTACCGTCTAGTGAGGAGCAAACCGGTAATTTTAATTATGATTTTTGTTCGAATTCAAACGTACCGGATATAATAACTTCTCTTGATGATCCTAGCATCGCATATTAAGGTTCTGATGGTGGCGGTACGACAAAAAAGAAACTAGTGTGGAATAAACCATTAAGCGACGTATAACTGTTTAAATGGTGGTGGTTAGTTGCCGGTGGTTGTTGGGGGTGAGTTATGTATAAATGTGTGTGCATGTATGTATAAATGCATGTGTTTATATATATGGTATGGTTCTAGAGTGAACACTAGGTTGAGAGTGAATTGTGTGAACTAATCTGAGCCATTCGATTATAGCATTTAGAGATTTTTAAACGATGGCAAGATTGTAATTACAATGTTGTAACTTCTCTTTAAATTAATTGACAGAAGGATGCTTGTGTCTTCTGTAATTGCATTTATTAAACAATACAATCAAAATTCCTAAAATCTTGCTAGTTTCCGTATATACAAGATCCGCAGTTGTTAGTGTATACACATGTGTACAGTCTCGACAATATTAGTTTATACAAGATACACAAATGTTAGTTTATACACATGTGTACAATCTTGCTAACTATCAATTTATACAAGATACACAGTTGTTAGTTTATACACATATGTACTTGAATAATACACATGTGTATAAATCTGGTTTATACCGACCTGTGGGAGGAAGATGTAATTATACACAATGGTACAAGTCTCGTATATACTGACTTGAAAACATATATGTAAAAAAAATATAATCTAATTAGGTTTAATATTTAATTTTAAAAAGAACGTAAAAGTTTATTTAAAAATAAACATTAGCCCTTTAATCTTTTATGATTAAAATAATAGAGAAATAATAAAAAATGAGATAGAGAGAGAGATAGATAGAGAGAGAGAGAGAGATAGATAGAGAGAGAGAGTTAAGAAATGGGAAAATTAAAGGATTTTAATTAAAAGTAATTGACTAATATCAATTTTACCCTTTTAATCTAAAAAATAATAAAATGTCAATATTAGTTCACTCTCAAGAAATTGTTCACAAATATATACATAAATGTATCCATATATATATATATATATATATATGGATACATTTATGTATAAGTGTGTGTAGGTTAACCTCATTTACTCTTTTTTCCACATAAGCAGAAGTTTTTTCTTAAATAATTTTTTTCTCGTATGCAGGCATGTCATCAACAAAACTAACGAAGTTTGTCCTCAGTTAACAAAAGCTTGTTGGTGGAAATATGTCAAAAGTTGGGACTGTCCTGTGAAATTTCTTTAGTTAAAATTAATACTAGCCAATTGAGCAAAGTTTGAATGAAAAAAAAATACAATTTCCAATTTTAATCTAAGTTTATTATTATTTTTTATGTTTACATTTGGGATTGATCATCTATATTTTATTGAGAACAAATTTGACAGAATAATAATAAAAAAAGAAATATTACTTTTTTCTATTAAACAATATTAGTGACTGATATTTTCATCCGAAACAATAATTTGACCAGCGATTAGTCAGTCTGTAATCTGTCGATACTCGATACGAAATCAAAACATTTGACGGAGAAAAAGCATCGTGGATTCGTTGGTAAACGTGTTGGTGATCCGTCGGAGACTTCTATCGGTAATCCGTTGAAAATAGCATTACCCACTTCCATTATTCCGACAGAATTTCACCGTCAATACTCTTCGGTGTTTAACAACGGGTCTCTGATAGAAGTGTCCGTCGGTGAAAATCCAGCTTTTGTATAGCGTATTGTGGTGTATATTCTTTTCTACATACTGTAAGAGACCAACCTAAATTAATGATATGTTTAATTTGAGTGACACAGATGTATATCACAAGGAACAAATTGGTGGTAAAATTAAAATGTATAGAAATAGAATCTACAGATATGTATTTTAGGTTGATGGAAACAAGTGCATACATTAAAAGTTATAAAACTTAGCTGCCTATATAAGATGTATAAAAGGCCAAATTTTCTGATAAAAAATATTTAATATTTTATGTATATTTTCCAAATACCTTTATTAACCTCTTTTATACATATACATTACCTATTGTAATTCATATATGATCTATATGTTTTGTTAGTTACGAGTAATGTTATATATCCTCCGTCTCATTTCCATTTCATCACCTTGATAAAGAGCTCATGATATGTGTCTACACCTCCTCTCTTTTCTTACATATACTAGATTATATTAATTACTAAACAAATTTACTTGAGAAACTCGAAACTTTGGGATTGGATGTGGATGTTGGGATAAATATTGATCTAGTTAGTCAACCAAGAGATTACAAAATTGAAAATTTGATCAACGAATGAAGTTTGATAAAGACAATCAACTTGAGGCACATCAACCAAATAAAAGATTAACGTAGTTTATTTAAACACATGTGGACATTAAATATATTCATTCGATAGATAAAAGCAATGAAAGTGTCAACAATAAGTAAAAAATATGTATGTTTTTTACTCCATAATATTCGTTGAATAGAGCATCCTAGAAAGTTACTACACCCACATGAAAATTACATTGGAATAGATATAAAATTAATATGCATATGGAATTATCACAGTTTCTACACTTACATGTATACAACAATTTTTTAAACAGCTGAAACCTCGTCACTTCACTATTTTCCACGTAAATATGTTATTTGATACATCCATCAGCATTTGATGTTGTATCTCGATCACATAGGGCATCTACTTAGAATATTGATGACATGAGTCACACGACAGGTCACAATTGTTCATCTTTAAACAATTCGGTTTTCCAAGGTTTCAAATTAGTGCGTAAAGTTTACGTTAAACTTAACTTTTTGTGGCTTTTACCAAGAAGATCTGTGTAGCATCTTGTGCATGAATACATCGATTCTCCAAGTCATACATGTGGAAATTTGGAAACTAGTTCATACCTAGTTGTAGATGTAAACATATTTTTACGTATGGCTAATTCATTAAAGGCTTAGATACTTGGTACATAGATCATTAAAAAAACTAAGAGGTATAGTTTATGAAAAGTGGTTTGAAAAATGTAGTCTACTTTTCGTTTACTCAAAAGACTAATATCGAGGACCTCAAGTAGATGTGGTGGATATCCCAAGATGGGACCATTGAACCATTTAGCTGTCTTCCATTACGAAATCGAGATGAAATCTTCGATTTTCTTTGAATTGAAAAAAATATAGAAAAATATGATACTTGAGGAAGTTTTAAGCATTTTTTTAAACGATACAAAGAACAACTCAAATGATGAAGACATCTAACATATATATATATACACACACTGGATAACACTAAAAAGGTGAGAAACCAAGTAACACTCTTAAAAATTCTACTTAACATGTTAAAAAAAAAAATTTTTAATTATTTTTTTTGACGCTTTTTCTTATACATAAATGTAGAAATATTTTTAATAAAAAAATCAAAAACTAAAAATATAAAAAAATGTTTAAAAAACAGTTAAAAATACATATATCTGATAAAATTAACTTAACATGTTAAAAATCAAATTTTTAATAAAATTTTGAGCGCTTTTTCTATAAAAATGGGTATAAACTATTCGAATAAAAAAATAATTTCTGTAAAACAAAATTTTTAGCCTTATTAAACTGTTTTTTATATTTTTAGTTTTTTATTTATTTTATTAAAAATGCTTCTACAAGTATGTATAAGGACAAACGCCAAAAAAATTTAAAAATTTGATTTTTAAAATGTTAAGTTAATTTTTAAAAGCGTTCTCCGGTTCCACACTTTTTTTGTGTTCCTTAATGAACCTCTCACACACACACACTATATATATATATATATATATATATATATATATATATAGGGATGAGTTAAAATGAGAACCACCTTTAGTTGTGAGAACCATGAGAACTAAGCCATTCAAAAGGTTTTTTCGAATTTTTTTCTCAAAATTAATAAAAATAATCACTTGTTTCGTCAAAAATAAATTAAAAAAATGCCGCATACCCACATTTACATGAGCTGTAAAAAATATTTATCTTCGTACAAAATTTACACCAGCGCGTAAAAAAACTTGTATCAGTCAAAACTACAAACTCGAAATTTTTTTTTTACAAATGTGTTTATAATATTTTCATCTAAGTTTGTGTAAAAAAAATTTGACCAAACTCGCACGAGAAGAAAAAGTTATCATAGTTCTCACCGCTCGTGGTGGTTCTCATTTGAACCGAGTCCTATAGATATATACCTATATATATATATACCTATATATATATATATATATATATGTTGTTATTATAGAAGAGGAACAAAACTGTGGAAAGTGTATGAAACCAAAAAAATGTGACAAAAGTACTTTAGGTGAACGATATAAGCGCCCATACTTAATCACATATCAAGGTATGCATAATCATACAATGTTATATTTGTTTGGAAAATAAAGCATATCATGTAATTACATAATATAATGGTATGTAACAATCACTTTATGTAATTACGTAAAGGTATGTAGTAGTCATTTAACATACTAAAAATTAATATTTAATAAATAATAAAACTATAGCAATGTTATTCTTAACATAAAGATAACCAGTGTATCTCACGTGTTGCAACGGGTATTCGTACTTGTATCAAAATGAAAAAAATGATAAAAATAAATATGGGCATCAATAGCGATATTGTTCGGCCGATATAAATTTATGCCAAATGTTTTGAAAAGAATCAAAATGTAGATAAAAGAAATCACATCGACAGGATAAATTTGTAATCATTAAAACAAATGTTCATGTTATAATAGTTTTTTTAAAAAGTCACATGCCTAAATTTAGCATTTAAAAATCTAGTTTGTTAAATGTTATAATTAAGAAATGATAAGCAAAATCGCGAAAAAAGGTTAAATTATAAATATAATATAAACGTATTTGTTTAATGTTATATTAACTAAAAAGTTTATGCGTTTTAAATTATAGTGGGAAACCCGCGCATTGCAGCGAAGTCGATAATACGGATGGAGAACATAATTCAAACCTCAAAATGCTAAAAAAAATTGTATATACGTTGTGTGTGTATATAAAAGCACTAACGCTTCGTGGCTGCAACGTACGGAAAACCCTTATGATAAACATTATATAGTATACTGCAACATTTTTTTTATCTAGTGGGTAAACTCGCGTCTTGCGGCGTAGTCAACAATTTACATCTAATTTTTTTAACTAACTTCTCTAAAATTACAAAACATATTTTATGTTAAATTTGATTAATTTTGGTTCACTAATTAGTCCTTTAGTCTAAATACGCAAAGACAATAGCATGTGTTTTTGAATATATGATCCTGATGAATGTGATGAGTTTATTATTCATATGCTTATTTTTTTAATTATTTATAAATAATCTAATATATAGTTTAGATTTATTAAACATAAAGGTCATGATCAGGGGAAGAGGGTATGAATGAAAATAAATTGAAAAAAGACATTTTAACTTAACCCTTCATATGTCTTCTTAAAACTTGATTAGAATTTATCATTTTGTACATAAGAAATGCTTTATATAGTAAAACAGATTAATAAAATAGTCAAATAATAAAAATGTTGGGTCTAAAACGTGTAGTCTAATGTTATCAACGAGTCAAGTCAACAAAGTCAATGCTAACAAGTCAAAGTCAACGCGCAAGTCGACACGAGAAGATCGAAAAAAGATATGGCGTGTGGAAGATCAAGATATGATAGTTATAATTAATTAAATTTTTAAGACAAAATATATTTATTATCTTAGCTAATTAGTTTTTCATGTTTAGTGCTACTTTTGGTAAGTTATTATCTTTAGGGGCCAAAATGTAATTAACCTAAGTGGTTTAGGCTATAAATAGAATGAGATATTTAGGGTTTAGCAACACACTTTCTAGAGAGATTTGAGGGCTAATTGTATTCATCTTATGCAAATCATTCAAGGTGTTATAAAGTTATATATTTTGTGTGTGTTTATCTTGGTTTATTTACTATAATCAAAGATATATGTGGATGAGAACATTGGTTGTATGTTTGCCTTGGTGCATAGCTCTCTGATCATTCGGTACACCTTTTCCGTACCATCCTGCTGAAATCGCACAAATCTTGTTTGTTCTTTGACATAAGCGTGGAGCTCCTTGTTTTTCTTTCTTTGCTCCCTTAGCTTTTCACGAATTGCGTTTGTGTTGCTCACTTGATGTTTCAGAAGGAAAATCTCTTGAGCTGGACCTTTTCCAATATCTTTTGCCAGTTTATCGTACAGTTCCTAAAATGGGCGTGGTCTACGAGGAACCTGTTGAGGCATCTGCCTTGGTTGAGCTTCTTTTGACGGTCCTTCCCATATTTTTTCGCTTCTAAGGGGGTGATATGCTGGGAGCCTCTGGATCTACAATCAGTTGGTCAACAAAATCATCTAACTATTCCTGTTCGGTTGTGACCATCACTGGCGTTTCAGATTCCGTCATCTGTCGCCTCTTTCTTTTTGCTTCTCTTTTCTCTCTTTCTTCTACCTCGTGAATGGCACGGAGATTTTCAATGTGTTCTCGGTGTTCTCTTGTGCGTCCGGCCCGAAAGCTTCTCTCCATCAAACGCTCTTGAGAAGGGGTCTCTTTTCTTTTCGTTGATGAGTCCCCTTCTTTTATGCTGCTTTCCTTTATTCTTTCGGATTAACTGCTCAGTTTCTTCTTCTTCCTCATCTTCTTCTTCCTCAATGTCTCCCTGTCTCTTTCTTTTCACTCCTTCTCTGTATTTCTCTTAGGCGGCTTTCACAAGAGGCGAATCCCTGGCTCTTTCTCAAAACCCCTTATCATGAGACAATATCCGGTTAGCCATTTCCGTGTTACAATGCTTTTCACTTCTACACCTCAGGCATCAAAAAGCGATTCATGTAGCAGAGTATTCAACCCTTACTGGGAACATTATCGCCTCAATCAAAATCCAAACTTCACACCCACCTAGTTATGTATATCCTTAGCATCATCGAGATTTTTATTACCTAGCATACTCGAGATCCAATATATAAGAAACCCTATTAACTAACCCTCAAGAATGGTTCCCTCCTAATTTTGGAACGGAATTCCTAAAAGTAGGGGAGACTGTAACATCCGCCAAAAACGGGTATCCAGAAGTCCGACCCACTTTGAAATCCGGATCCTAACCTTTAAACCTCGGAAATTTTCGCGAAATAAATATCCGTTGAAAGATTTTACTCTTAAATTTAAATTCATTTATCGATTTATTTATTTATTAATTTAATTTAATTAATATCACAATTAAAATCATTAATAAAATCTAGTTAGTTTTGTTAGGTTTTAAAGTGAGTTTTAAGGTAATATGAGTTAGTAGCCAAGTTAGTTCGGATAGTAGAGTTAAGGGGTCTGATTTGTAACATTTCAAAACTTTAAATTTAAAAAAACTATAAAATAGTGGACCAAGGATTCGAACCCGGGTCTCGCCAACAAACGAAACACTTGAGCCACTCCACCACATCAAACCTTTGTTAAAATTTCCATTTCCAAAATCCTTAAACACTTCAATCCCTTTTGAATTATCTTTACCACCCAAATGTTAAATAGCTAAACGGTTACCTCCTAATTCCGGGACGAAATTTCCAAATGTAGGGGAGACTGTAACATTCGTAAAAAAAATGAATCCTAAAACCCGGCCCGTTTTTGTAACTTGATCTGTTTTCATATTCCACGTAACTTTTTTTTAATGTTTAAGCAATAAAATGTCTTGGACTCTATGTTTTGATCATACATGTTATCATATCTGGTGATCTATAGTCTTATACATGTTTTAGACAACCATGTAAATTCATTTCCATGTATTTTGAAGCAACCCTCCGTATCTCTATGGTATAAAACTAAGGTTTTACTTAAGTTAATCAAAAACTTTGGAGACTTCGTGAACATACCTAGCACATCATATCCTAATCTTTTTATCATCCAAACTTCATTATATATATGCCTTAAGATAAGACATTTTTTTTGGAGGGGTTAGATGTAAATGATAGCAAGTAAGAAGCTTTACATGTCGTATTCTTAGTTTTGTCATAAGATGACTTTTGGGTGACTTTCTTGCCAACTTTTCTCCATTATTGAGCTATCATTCTGGTCCATTCAAAGCTCCAAGATATACTTGGTATACTAAGGATCAAGTAGGTTCAAATGGTGCATAAAACTGAGCTCCAGCGTAACGGGAATCACAAACACAAGTTTTAGAACATAACCCTCGACCCGCATCAAGACCCAAGGTTTAAGCCCAATTCTCGACACCATGGATGTTGGATTACTCTCTTCCATATGATAGTCCTCTGAAAATAATGAACGTAGGTGAAAACCATGCACGAAACAGAGTTATAACGAAGCGGGAATCGCGAAAACAAGTTTGGTGTTTGTTGCTGATTTGAAAGACGCAAAAATATTGTTTTAAAGTCATCCCACATCGCCCCAATCACCATTTTGTGCTTCATTTCACATCTATAAATACCCCTTGCTTGGTTCTTTATAGTTTGCCACTCCTAGTTTGAGTATAAGCAAGTGATATAACCAAATTTGGTGGCTCCACAAGCACAATACCACTTTGGGTGTAGTGTATAGTAGTTATTATTTCCGCTTTCGACGAGGAGGTGCTGCTCTTCAAGCTCTTCTCATTTTGTAAAGTTCTTCTTCGAGGTAATCTTCCTTTCTTTTTTTTTTTTTCCTAATATTCATTTATTTATTGCTTTCTTAGTTTAATTAGTTTAGTTTAGGTTCTTAGTTAAGGAACATTAGGCTCGTTAAGGTAGCCTAGTTTAGGCTCGCCTTTAGGCTTGGCGTAGCCTTGTAGAGGCTCGTTAGGCTCAACGAGTCTAACATATCATGTTCGTTCATTTAGCTATGCCTAGCATAATGTTTACCCTTTTCTTGTTGCATTCGTTTGTCTAGCTTAATTCACGCTTATCAATAGGATTTTCTCCTTATTCTCATGCGGTTTTTCACCAAGGATTAAAAACGCAAAAACTGTGAGTGAATTCTTACAAAGTTCCCCTTTTTATTCATGTTTTGGGGTGTATCATGTGTTGTTTATTTATTCTTTTATTCAAACACTTGTGCTACTACCATTATATGATCTAACGTGTTATGTAATATTTGGTTTATTGCTATATGTGGTTATATTCTCTCATTTCAGTCAAGCATTCACATTAGGCCCATCAGTTCCTTGTTGGATACGGGTTGAGCATCGCGTTGCCTAATAGATCGGCTCCGTTTGATTGAGCCTTGATCTCAGAGTTCATCATTTATCATGCTTACGTGTACATTGCTAGATGATTATGTGGTTTGTGGATAGTTTACATATACGTTTGCTCATATTTGGTTTATGCACATTTTTATTAAATTATTATTTATTTCAAATGTTTAAACGGGATTCACTCTCCAACCTTTTTTGACCCAAAAAACATTTTTTACACATGATACAGGTGAACAGGTACAAAGAGAAGATTAGACATAGGATGGGCCTTAGCTAACAAGAAACGGATTAGTGCAATATATTTGTTATAAACATTGTCTTGTGTTTGTAATTGTTTATGTGAATTATTTGTACTATGAGACACTTGATATGAATTAATGAATATTTAAAACAAGTAATAGCATGTCATAAGCTCTCGAGTTAACCCAATCATGCCCCGATCATCTATTCCGCTGCGGGTTGGGGTGTGACATCGTCGACTATGATTCCCAAACTCGGATAAAAATGCCGTCCCATATAAGAACATATGATGGAACAGAAGATCCAGAGGACCACGCCCAAATCTTCACTAGGGCAGCCAGAATTGAAAAATGGTCCAACGCTGAATGCTGACTCATGTTCATGCAAACCCTTGTAGGGTCTACCTGGATATGGTTCAAAGACCTACCTGACAAAAGCATTCGAACCTTCGATGATCTAAGCAAAGGTGTTTCAGCCAACTTTTCACAGCAACGGAGGTACGTCACAGACGCTACAGTTATTTTCCAAATAAAGCAATGAGGTGATGAAAGTCTAAGAGAATTCATCGAAAGATACAAGAAAGAAGGGTTAACCTACGTAGGTGCTGATGAAAAGATGGGGGGTGGGAGGATTCATGAATACCATCACCTCCAAGTACCTCACGAGTGACTTCAACAAATGCTTACCTAAAACCCTTGAAGAGGCCCTAGAAAGAGCTGAAGCTCACATTCGCGGAGAGGAAGCTGTTGACATTAAAGAACAAAGAAAAAGAGCTCATAGTTGGCGAAGCAACAATCCCAATAGGAAAAGAGGAAACTTTGGTCCTTGTGATAAACACTTCAAGGGTTCAGACGCCAGAAGGCCTAAAGGTCGGAACCTTCCAATCCGAGAAAAGGCCATAAACTTTACAGCTCTGACTAAAACCCCACAAGAAATCTTGGCCACCGAAGAAGTAAAGCACAACTTCCGACCCCCTCGGCCTCTACCCAAAAGCAAGAGGAACGAAAACCCCACCCAATACTGCGAGTTTCATGAAGAAAAATGCCACCATACAAACGATTGCTTTCAACTCAAGAAGAGAATTGAGGAGGCTGTCAAGTCCGGAGAATTAGCCCACTTGGTGAAAGGGGTTAAGAGCAAGATGGCTGAAGGAAAAAGCAAAGAAGTAAACATGGTAGATGATGATGGAAAAGCTGCCCACAAACGACCATGCTTGAGGCTTGGGAACGACAATGCGTCTGCTTCCCACCACCTGAAGGGGACTTATTGTCAAAAGTCCTAGTGGTGGAAGCTATGTTGGAAACTCTCAAGACGCACAAAGCTTACATCGACACTTGGGCAGCAACTGAAATTATGTTTGAGAAATGCTTCAATCGTCTCAACAATGATGAATGGCGGGTGGTCCATTGGACAACCCTCAAGTGCTTTAAAACGATCAATATTTCGCACTTAATTCGGTTAATTGTTATGATTTGATAACTACAGTGTATATGGCCTTGCAGGTACCGAAGAGCATAAACAAGCGGTTTTAACGTGCTTTGAGGGGAGCTTGCACTTGGCTAATTGAAGATGAAGACTTGGAGAATTGATAAAGGAACAAAAAGGAAAAATCTGCTGTCCACCGTAAGATACAGTGGGCACCATAGCTTACGATGGTGTCTGACATCCATATGCACCGCAAGCTAGTTGTTTGGAACGGTAAGGAGATTTTACCCATCGTAAGCTACGGTGGGCACCGTAGCTTACGATGGTCAGTAGCGAGAAAAGTGTAACTTCCCAATTTAACTCGGATTTCAAAGGACTTTTGGAAATCATTCATTGGGAACGTTTTGGGAAGAGCTGAGAGGCAAATTTGGTGTTCTTGTGGGTTAAAAACAATTTCTAAACACTTACTTTTGTTTGATGATTCATATGAACATATCAATTGAAGGTGTAATGATTTGCAAAACCATGAGCGACTAAACTCGTTGTGATCATCCTAGGTGGAAGGTTTGCTTGAAACAATTGTGTTTTTATCTTTGATTTCTAGAATAACAGACTTGCAATATTTGTAGTTTGTTATGGTGTTTGGATATTTGTTGGTAAATTATTGATTAATGTTTTGATCTTTGCCTAAATCGTACGTTCTTGGTGTCACACCCTCAATTTCCACTTGCGGAGTTTTACCGCGAGGCGTGTGAACAAACCAGAATCTGAAACACTAGTACGTCGAACGACTCTATATGATTTGATAATACGTTTTCCAAAAATCATTTGTTTAACCATTCGTCGTAGATTTTATATTGTCTTAGTTAGTTACCAATGTTTAGCGGAAGCATTAGTTTTTAAAGTTGAGCGGAAGCATAAAGTAAAGTAACGGAACGGGCGCCAACATAAACGCCAAAATCAAAGAAAAACCCAAAACAATGTTTGTAATTGAGACTCGATAAAAGATGTCTTGATCAATGCAAGTGAGTGCACCTAGAGCTCCTAGCGTCCTGAGAATCATGTAAAGAAACAAGTGTCAACATTAAAGATGAGTGAGTTCACAGGTTTTCATAAATTCGTTTGTTCGGTTATGAGTTTGTTTCCCCCGTTATCCCTAACCCGGGATAACGATTTAGTTCCATTATTCCCAACCCGGATTAATACTGATAGTTCCATTATTCCTTACCCAGAATAATACCGATAGTTCCATTATTCCTAACCCGGAATAATAACGTTGTTGTTTGTTCCATTATTCCTAACCCGGAATAATATTGTTGATTCGTAATTAAGTTCAACGTTAACATATATAGGTAGCTAGCCTAAAGTTATGTCACGTAAGTGTTCGCGATCGAAGCTGACTGTTGTGCCTCCGTGTTGCCAGGCCTATCACTGACCATGGCGAAGTTAGGCCAAATTATTCACCCGTTGACCATACCCGGTCGGCTAGCGCGACTAGCTCGGATGGGGCTTGTCGGGCCCAGTAGTACTACTTATAATTTCCCTGCTATTTAAACCCAATACTAACGATCCGAGAGATTGTCGAGGACTTATGTGATATAGCTGCTTAGTGACCATAACGTTACATTAACATTAACTTATTTACCAAATAGTTATGTGACGTTGATTTCGTATAACGTAAAGAGATTGAGTTGAAGAGTGTATACATGTTTCTCCCCTGTTGTTTGAAACCGGATAAAATTAGGGGCCGTGAACTCACCTTTAGTTGCTCAGTTAGTGTAAGACAGAAGTTGAAATGATGGGGCCGCTAATTGCGTCCTAACAAGTCAATTGATTTCAAGTTAGTGTGTGAACACACCAATACAAATCCTACACATAATTAACGCACAAAGCAGTACACACGATCACAATTTCTATCACTCAAACATGCATGCAAGTATCCTCATATGAACATAGTGATCAAAACAATCTATGTTTTATAACTAAAATAAAACACGAAATCAGATATCACATCATAACGCACCAACTTATAAACGTTTAATACGTAGCACATAATTAATTTGACAAGTACACGAAATTATCGTAATTCTTTCGAGCGTGCAATTTAAGTCTCCGAATCAATTTAACGTAGAAACAAATAATCGTGAAGTAGTGCGTTTAAGATATCTGAAAAACTGGGATGTCACATTATCCCCATGTTGAAAGAATTTTCGTCCCGAAAATTGAGTAAACGCGGTTTAGAATGCAGCGTACATGTTTAGAGTGCCACGCACCAAGATTTAGTTCGTTAACAATAGTACACGAAATTACAAGAGATTCCCAAGTGCCATGCACAAGGATTTAGTTAACAATGGTACGCGAAATTATGAGAAATTCCCAGGTTGTCACATCATCCCCATGTTGAAAGAATTTTCGTCCCGAAAATTTAGTTACTGGTATCGTTAGTTTGCTGCTCAGTTGCGAAGAGGTGTGGGTATTTGCTTTTCATTTGGTCCTCTCTTTCCCACGTGAACTCCGGTCCACGCTTAGAGTCCCAACGAACCTTAACGATCGGAATCTTGCTGTGCCTTCGAGTCTTGATCTCACGATCCATGATCTCGATAGGCTGTTCCACAAAGTGCAGTTGTTCATCCACTTGAATCTCATCCAATGGAATGACTAGAGTTTCATCTGATAGACACTTCTTCAGATTTGACACGTGAAACATGTTGTGAACTCCACTGAGTTCGGCAGGAAGGTCTAATTGATAAGCTACGGGTCCAATACGTTTCAAGATCACAAACGGACCTACGTACTGTGGGTTTAGTTTGCCTCGTTTTCCAAAGCGGATTACACCCTTCCAGGGTGACACCTTCAGTAGGACGCGGTCGCCTACTTGAAATTCGAGCGGTTTGCGTCGTTGATCAGCGTAGCTTTTCTGTCGATCTCGTGCCGCCGCCATGCGGTTTCTGATTTGTACAATCTTTTCAGTAGCCTCAAGTATCAACTCAGGGCCTGTAAGTTGACTGTCACCGACTTCTGCCCAACAGACCGGTGATCTACATTTACCACCGTATAATGCCTCAAATGGTGCTGCCGAAATACTTGTATGATAACTGTTGTTATACGAGAATTCGACTAGAGGCAGGTGGATCTCCCAACTATTCCCGAAGTCTACTACGCATGCCCTAAGCATGTCTTCCAAGGTCTGTATGGTCCTTTCACTTTGACCATCAGTCTGAGGGTGATAAGCTGTGCTCATATCTAAGCGTGTGCCCAATGCTTTCTGAGGTGACTGCCAAAAGTTGGACGTGAAGCGAGCATCTCTGTCTGAGATGATGGACGTTGGCACTCCGTGCCGAGAAACTACTTCCTTAATGTAGATGCGAGTCAACTTCTCCATCTTATCTGTTTCTTTAATAGCTAGGAAGTGTGCGGACTTAGTTAAACGATCTACAATCGCCCAGATGGTATCGCAACCACCCAAAGTTCGCAGGAGTTTAGTGATGAAGTCCATCGAGATCTGATCCCATTTCCACACTAGGATCTCAGGTTGTTGGAGTAGCCCTGATGGTTTTTGATACTCTACCTTGACTTTTGCACAAGTCAAACACTTACTCACGTAGGTGGCTATATCAGCTTTCATGTTGGGCCACCAATACGCAGCTTTAAGGTCTTGATACATCTTATCCGAACCCGGATGGACAGAGTATCGGGATTTGTGAGCTTCGTCCATGACTAGCTCTCTAAGGTTTCCGTAGAGAGGTACCCATATGCGATTCATGAAATACCGGGCTCCATTGGGTTTTACTTCCCAATCGCGTTCCATTTTTCCCACCGATTCGGCCTTGATGTTTTCTTCCTTAACTGCTTCTAACTGCGCGTCGCGTATCTGTTCGGGTAACCCCGAATGAATAGTGAGCTGTAGTGCTCGTACTCGACGAGGTTTCAAGTGTTCCTTCCTACTGAGGGCATCAGCTACCACGTTAGCTTTACCCGGGTGATACCGAATGGCACATTCATAATCGTTCAAGAGTTCGACCCAGCGACGCTGTCGCATGTTCAACTCCTTCTGATCAAAGATGTGTTGGAGGCTCTTGTGGTCTGTAAAGATTGTGCACTTCGTTCCATATAGGTAGTGTCTCCAAATCTTAAGTGCAAACACTACTGCTCCCAATTCCAGGTCATGTGTTGTGTATTTTTTCTCGTGAACCTTCAGTTGTCGGGACGCATACACGATGACCTTATCGCGTTGCATGAGTACGCATCCCAACCCCTGAATGGAAGCATCACAATATACTACAAAGTCATCTGTCCCTTCTGGCAAGGACAGAATGGGTGCACTGCAAAGTTTCTGTTTCAGCAATTGAAATGCCGCTTCCTGCTTGTCACCCCAAGCATACTTGATGCCTTTCTGGGTGAGGGTAGTAAGCGGTTGCGCGATCTTTGAAAATCCCTCGATGAAACCTCTGTAGTAACCAGTCAAACCTAAAAATTGGCGGATTTCCGTCGGTGTCCTGGGTGCTTCCCAGTTTTTGATAGCTTCAATCTTGGCAGGGTCGACGTGGATACCCTTTTCATTTACGATATGCCCGAGGAACTGAACTTCCCGAATCCAGAAATCACACTTTGAAAGCTTGGCATATAGTTTCTCCTGTTGAAGTAATCCTAGCAGTAATCGTAGATGTTCAGCATGTTCTTCTTCACCTTTAGAGTAGATGAGTATGTCATCGATGAACACAATGACAAACTTGTCGAGGTATGGTTTACACACACGGTTCATGAGGTCCATGAACATTGCGGGTGCGTTTGTGAGACCGAAGGGCATGACCAAGAACTCATAATGGCCATACCGAGTACGAAATGCCGTCTTAGCGATATCCTCCTCCCTGACGCGTAGCTGATGGTAACCAGACCGTAGATCAATCTTGGAATAGTAGCTTGACCCTTGGAGTTGGTCGAAGAGATCGTCGACGAGGTAACGGGTATCGGTTTTTGACAGTAACCTTGTTGAGTTCCCTGTAGTCGATGCACATGCGGAAGGTCCCGTCCTTCTTCTTGACAAAAAGGACTGGAGCTCCCCATGGCGAAGCGCTTGGTCGAATAAATCCTTTTTCTAACAGCTCCTGCAGCTCGGCTGGAGCTAGGCGGTATGGGGCTTTGGCGATAGGAGTTGCATGGTTCGCCAATTCAATTTCAAACTCCAATTGTCGATGGGGTGGAAGACCAGGTAATTCCTCTGGGAATACATCGGAAAAATCACGGACGACAGGGATGTCTTCTATACGTTTCTCGTCCTTAGGCCGGTAACCAGTGCGAGTAAAGCGAAAGAGTTCTTCCTCCGAAGATACTTCTGCGCTTGCATGTAAGAGATGATGTTTGTGACGGCGCCTGCCTTCTCGCCTTGCACCGTCAAGATTTCGTCGTTAGAGAGCGGAATACGGATAGATTTTTCGAAGCAGAGCACTTCAGCTCGGACGTCGGATAGCCAGTCCATTCCGACTACCACGTCAAAACTACCCAGGGTAGTTGTCATCAGATCAATGGTAAAGGTGTGACCCGCGAGTTTGAGTTGACAGCCGGATACTATATGGGTCACGTCTACAGATTTACCATCGGCTAGTTCTATGATATAAGGGGTCTCTAAGGGTTTAGGCGTGAGATTTAGGTTCTTCCTAAAAGACTCAGATATAAAACTCCTGTCCGCACCCGTATCAAAAAGCACAGTAGCAAAATGTTCATTAAGGGGAAACTTACGGTGACCATGTTCGAGTCGTTTCTGGCCTCCCCGTGGCCCAGCGTAAATGCGCGACCTTTGGCACCTCCTGTGCCATCATTTCCATTATTGTTGTTGTTATTGTTGTTGTTGTGGTTATTGTGGTTGTGGTTGTTCCCACCATTGTTGTTGTTGTTACGCAAATGTGGGCAGTCTCTTTTGAAGTGGGCAGTGCTACCACACTGATAGCATCCCCGGTTAACACCCTGATGCTGGCCGTGGGGTTGATTTTGGTTTTGTCGAGACATGATTTCCCCGCGACAATCCTTTACCGCATGTCCCACCTTGCCACATTGTTGGCAGCGATTCCCGGCACAAGGGCCGTGATGATGAAGATTACAGCGATTGCACTGCGGCTTTCGACCTACATAGCCGCTTGCGTTCTGGTTGATGTTGTTGTTATTGGCGGGCTGATTTTGATGACCCCGGTGGCTGTTGTAATGATTGAACCGTTTCTGGTTCCCCTGTTGTGGCTGGGATGACGAAGACTGTCGAACGGACGAGTCTTCAAACTTTCTTTTATTATCAGGGGCAACTTCAGTTGTACCCCTAGTTGGCAACTTTCTTTGTTCCACCGCCTTATCGGTGAGTTTGTGCGCCAACCTGATTGCTTGATGCTCCGTTGCAGGGTTACTAGCCATTACCATACCCTGAATCTCCGGAACCAGACCCCAAGGTAGAACTCGAGTCGTTTCTCCACAGTGTTGGCCAGATCGGGACATAGAAATACCAAGTCGTGATATTTCGCTGTGTATGCTTCGATTTCAGATCCCACCATCTTGTGGTTCCATAATGTTTGCTCCAACTGTTGCACTCTGTCTCGCGGACAGTACTCTTCTTTGATTAGGGCCTTAAACTCGGCCCAGGCCATTGCATTTGCAGCAATAAGTCCACGCGTTTGGACTTGTGCATTCCACCAAGTTAGTGCCCCATCTTCCAGTGTTGAGGCTGCATACTTGACCTTGTTGGCCTCTAGACAGTTGCACATTTCAAATACTGATTCAGATTTTTCGATCCAGCGGACCAGCCGTATGGGTCCTTCTGCCCCCGAGAATTTGCTTGGTTTCGCGTCGAGGAACATCTTGTAGGGGTTAAGACCCCCTCCTGCTGACAGAGAACAGGTGGTCAGCGAGGAATTCTACTAGCCCAACTATTAGATTTTCACATGAAAATTTAATAATGGTTACCTGCCAGTTGGTTCTGAACACCCGCTAGAGCTGCGTTCACGTGCTCTTGAATCATTGCAGCTAGTTCTTCGAGCGTCATGTTAAGGTTTCCGCGACGTCCAGTTGCCATTTAGATCTTCGTAAGACAACAAAAACACACACCGATAAGTCTATATATCCAATATAGATATCCTATTCCGTACTTAAATAATTATCAAGTTATATCAACTCAAATAAATTAAATAGTCAAAAGAAATACTTGATTAAATAAAGTTTCAATGTCTTACAAAGTGCCAACTAAACATACGAGTTTACTATAAAGTCTCAAGTTTAAACACAAGTGGGAAAATAAATAGACTGAAGGAAAATAAATAAAATAAGCGAGACGTGTCAGTCTTCTACGTCTCCATCCCCCAAATCACTATCGTTGCCGTCATCCTGCGCGGCATTTCCAGCTTCTACAGCTGGGTCCTCCTCCGGATCCTCTTCTGGATCCTCTTCAGGATCCTCCTCTGGATCCTCTTCAGGATCCTCTTCAGGATCCTCCTCTGGATCCTCTTCCGGATCCTCCTCTACTGGCACTGGAGGGGCTGGTGCTGGTGCAGGTACTGGTGCAGGTGCCTGATTTTGTTCTAGCTCCTGAATTCTCCAACTAGACTCCAGGACTATGTCTTCGAGCCAGTCGACCCTTATCTGTTCAGCACGCAGATCTCTGGCTAAGGTGTTACGAGCTATCTTACTCGTATGTTGCTCTTCCTCGAGCGATCCAGTTTTACCTGTCAGTTGTCGTATCATCCATCCCTGAGCTAGGATTGTTTCATGCATTCTTTCTATTTGTTCTTGTTGTTTCCGTATCATATCTCTAAGTAGGTCATTTGTTCTTGACCGGCACAGCGATGGTTGGGCGTGATGACGACTCCTCCCCTAGAGCGAGCCTTTTTCTCGCAGCTGAACATGTCTCCACGCCATAAGATGGTAAGGGTTCCACCATAGGTGCCTTTCCTGGCGCCCTTGGGTGCGAAAGTTTGTCGGATGATGATGATGATGATGACATTGCCTGTTAGGTCGTGTAGTTAGTTACGAGTTGTTTTCATTTCTTATTACGAAGTCATATTTCACATAACATAGTTGTGGTACATCACATAATAAGGTATAACAGTTCGGTGCCAAACTACGTCTAGTGTCGTGTAATCAGCTATAGTTTAGGTCTACTTTTAATGCAACCCTGGTTCTCTATAGCTAGTGGCTCTGATACCAATCTGTCACACCCTCAATTTCCACTTGCGGAGTTTTACCGCAAGGCGTGTGAACAAACCAGAATCTGAAACACTTGTACGTCGAACGACTCTATATGATTTGATAATACGTTTTCCAAAAATCATTTGTTTAACCATTCGTCGTAGATTTTATATTGTCTTAGTTAGTTACCAATGTTTAGCGGAAGCATTAGTTTTTAAAGTTGAGCGGAAGCATAAAGGAAAGTAACGGAACGGGCGCCAACATAAACGCCAAAACCAAAGAGAAACCCAAAACAATGTTTGTAATTGAGACTCGATAAAATATGTCTTGATCAATGCAAGTGAGTGCACCTAGAGCTCCTAGCGTCCTGAGAAACATGTAAAGAAACAAGTGTCAACATTAAAGATGAGTGAGTTCACAGGTTTTCATAAATTCGTTTGTTCGGTTATGAGTTTGTTTCCCCCGTTATCCCTAACCCGGGATAACGATTTAGTTCCATTATTCCCAACCCGGAATAATACTGATAGTTCCATTATTCCTTACCCGGAATAATACCGATAGTTCCATTATTCCTAACCTGGAATAATAACGTTGTTGTTTGTTCCATTATTCCTAACCCGGAATAATATTGTTGATTCGTAATTAAGTTCAATGTTAACATATATAGGTAGCTAGCCTAAAGTTATGTCACGTAAGTGTTCGCGATCGAAGCTGACTATTGTGCCTCCGTGTTGCCAGGCCTATCACTGACCATGGCGAAGTTAGGCCAAATTATTCACCCGTTGACCATACCCGGTCGGCTAGTGCGACTAGCTCGGATGGGGCTTGTCGGGCCCAGTAGTACTACTTATAATTTCCCCGCTATTTAAACCCAATACTAACGATCCGAGAAATTGTCGAGGACTTATGTGATATAGCTGCTTAGTAACCATAACGTTACATTAACATTAACTTAGTTACCAAATAGTTATGTGACGTTGATTTCGTATAACGTAAAGAGTTGAGTTGAAGATTGTATACATGTTTCTCCCCCTGTTGTTTGAAACCGGATAAAATTAGGGGCCGTGAACTCACCTTTAGTTGCTCAGTTAGTGTAAGACAGAAGTTGAAATGATGGGGCCGCTAATTGCGTCCTAACAAGTCAATTGATTTCAAGTTAGTGTGTGAACACACCAATACAAATCCTACACATAATTAACGCACAAAGCAGTACACACGATCACAATTTCTATCACTCAAACATGCATGCAAGTATCCTCATATGAACATAGTGATCAAAACAATTTATCATGTACACAAAACCAATTCATACAACACTTTGGTACATACATTCACAAGTTATCAAGTTTCAGCTCATATACTCATAATTAGGCTGTTTTCAAGTATTTTTATAAAATAGTTCCAACATTCTAAAAATTCCAATTATTTTACAGAAGGTGACAACTATACTGTAGAATTTTATATAAATTTTTCAAGTCCTAACACTTTACCAATTATTCGTAAATATTAACATACTAGGCTGCAGTCAGATTCGTCATTTTCTGACTGCAGTCCACGGAAGAATTTATTTAAAAATTACTGTTCGTCCAATTAACAAAATTCCAGTGGGAGTTGCCCGGAAATTTCCATACCTAGTTTCTGTACAAATTTCATGATTCGACTCCCTACAGATTATTAAATCCAACTCGATAAACAACTAACAAAATTTCAGGATTTTTACAGCTTTAGTTACTGAACTTAATTGGCCACTTAAAAATATCAAACGACTTTAGAAAAATATGAATCCAGTGCCATTAGATTCGTTATTCAAAACTCTACGTTTTAGACTTCAGAAAATCCGTTTCTCGACAACTAATGACCGAGTTACAGCCAGTTGAAGTCAGCTGTAACCATCATTCAGCAGCCTTATTCAGCACTTTATCACAACCAACTAGCTTAAACTCTCGATACAATGAACATAGGCGATCAAGAACTGAATTACAAATCATATATCATCATATATATCATACCCATGCAAACCCTAATCATAACCTAGAGTTTTTATCAACAAAACACAGCCTATGTTTCCAGATTTCGGACAACATCAAACTTGCAAACATCATAATTTAATCGGCTAATCATAACACTACATTCAAACATATAAATCCGAATGTAATCTTGCAAACAATGATAATCCTAACCTTTAATAACAAGATCAATGAGCCGAGACTTGGACAAGAGCCGATTCGGATTGAAGGTAGATCGCGACCGAGAAGATCCGTGACCGAGAAGGGATGTTGTTCGCGACCGAGAAGGGGTAGTAGGCTGTTTTGTGATCGAGGGAACAAGTGGAAGAGATGGGCTGCCGTCGGCTTCTTTAGATACTAGGGTTTTTGTGTTTTTGATTTTGTGAAGCAAAGCATGCATGTGTGTGTGTATATATAGCGCAACAAGGTGAAAGGGAAAAGGGAAGGGTTGCGGTTTTGGGTGTGTGCTCGCGGCCGAAGGATTTGGGTGGGTTGGTTTGGGTCTAGCACTTGTTCCCCAAGTCTTGGTTAACTCCTAGAGTCTCATGGAAACGAGGTTGGCTCGTGTCGCGGCTCGATCCGATTTATCTATTTACTACATCTATGTTTTATAACTAAAATAAAACACGAAATCAGATATCACATCATAACGCACCAACTTATAAACGTATAATGCGTAGCACATAATTAATTTGACAAGTACACGAAATTATCGTAATTCTTTCGAGCGTGCAATTTAAGTCTCCGAATCAATTTAACGTAGAAACAAATAATCGTGAAGTAGTGCGTTTAAGATATCTGAAAAACCGGGATGTCACACTTGGTGTCGTTGACAATCGAGATATCACAGGAAGGTTTAAGGGTTTGATATTGGTTAATTGGTCATCGAGTAACAACCTCGCATCGTAGTAATTTGAGTACTTAGTTCCCTTTTATCACGAACAATTAGTCAAACATGAGTCATGTCTATGTGACTCTTTCTAGTGGATTTGTAACACAAGAGTTAATTGAAACCAGAAACTTAGGATGATTGCTTGGTTCAAATTTGTTAAACAACCAATATTTGAATTGTAACTAGTTTAAATCTAAAACTAAAACATTAAAAATCCTGAATTTAATTTCTTGCATCTTAGATAAATTAGTCAACTTATTATAAACTTTAGATAGCACATATTCCACAAACACCATGTGTTCGATACCCACTTACCCACAACTATTAGCAGTATTTGGATTAAATTTACGTGGGACTACGACATCACATCAAATTTTTGTCGCCGTTGCCGGGGAGTAGTGCGCAACAAGTGTTATCTTTGATATAGTATAGTTTGTTATTTTTCCGGGTTTACGCTGGCTGTGTTAGTGTGCATGTATTTACAGGTGCATGCATACTAGAGGCTCTCACAAGCTATCACCATTGGCATTTGATCCGGAGATCGAACGAACTTTGCGAAGAAATAGGGTCTTATTAAGAGAAAACAAAACTAGTGGTTCACCAACAACACCTATAACACCAATTTCACTGATTAACACCATGGATCAATTACCTACCACTACAAGCCAAACATCACCATCCACACCTCCACCAATTCCTACTACCTATCCTACTTCATCACATGAAGTCAACCCAACCAACACCACACCAATGGTTCCACCATTCTCATCCTTTTTCCCAACTTCCGGTCAATCATCCTCTACCCAACAACCATTACCAAGTCAATTTCCACCAAGTTCAACCATTGTTCATACCACCTCCACATTTCAACCACCAACCCAACTCGGTTTCCCTTAACCATCCTCTCAGTTTGTACAATCTTCGGGTGTAGGAGGAGATGGGTTCGATGACGGGTATGAAGAAGAATTTGGAGATTACGAAGTAGAGGGTTACTACTACGGAGGAGATGGAGGTAATTTAGGACCTCAAGGAGGAATGGGTTATCAGCAAAGGTAACAAATGGAACAAGTTCAAGAAGTGGTTGGGAAACCCACGGGGGTACAACAAATTCGTCCGTAAGGGCCACAATTTCAATGACTAATGCTCCTACAACAAGTTCAAGTCCAACATCAACAACCTCAGTTTTAAAGGCCGATGCAACAACCTCAATACCAACAACAGTTTGCACCTCAGGGGCTAAGGCAAGGTCAAGCGGGTCGACCAGGAGTACAATTAGGTGCTCCGCGAAGACATCACCGAGAGGTGGTGAAAGGGATTGAAGCACATTTTAGGTTGGTTATCACCAATAACCCTTCTCCGGTGGTGATTCCTCATCATCAGGATGGAAGGACATTTGAGGTTAGAACAACCACACTTCAAAGTTTGCTGAAGTATAAAGGGCTAGCAATGGTGGAATCGTACTTCCATTTGGAGACATATGATTCTATTTGCAACACTATTGGAGGGCAAGGTTTTTCTTCGGACAATGTTAAGTTGGTACTCTTTCAATTCTCTTTGGAAGACAAGGCGAAAAGATAGTTCCATACTTTACCATCCGCATCAATCTACACATGGGCCGACATGCAAAAAAGGTTTTTAGAAGAGTTTTTCACAGCTCAAAAGACTAATGAGGCTAGGCGGAGCTTGAGAAGTTTTCAACAACAACCGGGTGAGATGTTCCATGAAGCATTTGAAAGGTTTAACATGATGCTAAAAAATGTCCTCATCATGGCATTGCACTTTGAGAATTACTGAATGCTTTTCATGAGGGGTTGAGTTTGGAAGATGCTCTTGACTTGATGTCAATACTAATGGTACGTTTGGTACCAATTGTATTGAATTGGGTCATGCAGTGGATGTGTGTTTGGTGGGTGTGGGTGAAGGTCAAGTTGAAGAGGTAAATGCTATTCAAGGGGGTGGTCGTAATTTCAATATGAATTCTAGCACATACCACCCCGGTTTAAGATATCATCCTAATTTTCGCTACGGGAACACGACAAATCAAGACAATCCTAATTTCCAAGGAGCTCAACTTAATTTTGTTCCACGCCAGCAATACAATCAAGGAAATTTTAGGGGGGGGAATGGTCAATGCTATCAAGGGCAATTTGTGGTCCCGTGATCGACGGCAGTTCTAGACGGAGGTTTTGGGGATAGAGCAGTCCCGGCAGAACGAACATAGACATTAAGCACAAGAGAATCAGCGGAAGCTTTTCATTCATTCATTCATACCGAAAGAGCTTACATCTAGTCTTCTGGGCGGAGTTCCAGGAGAGAATCCGCCAGCATTTCCCCTTAAGGAACTTCTAAAACTTACAAACAATGAACACACAACGCCTATATATAGACATGACATTTCATGCGAATCAAGCCTGAGTCACTCGTACTAATATTTCGTACGAGTGAGTCACTCGTACGAATATTTCGTACGAGTAAGTGATTCGTACGAATCATACATGATTCGTACGAAACAGTACTTGTTCGCACTTGGGTTGTGTGTTCGAATCTAATCTAATACAATATTCAATACACACTCTATCTAGTCTATTCGCACAGTGACGACCATAAAGTGCATCAACACAATTTCAACAGATGGGTGACCAAAGTGGTAATACGGGTCAAACTTCATCAAGTGGGAATGAAGTTATGGATATGCTCCGGATGATGCAACAAGACATGCAAAGGAGAAATCAACTTGATGAAGTTCGAATGCAAAAGGATGAGGTTCGTGATAAAAGCATCCAAACGTTAACCACTCAAATGGGTCAACTTGCAACCGAGGTAGTGGAATTGAAAAAAGGAAAGGCCAACTTCCTAGCGACACTAAGGTAAATCCCTCTCATAATTCTTCACGTAAAATTCCTATTAACCATGTTAGTGTTTTAAGAAACGGTAAAGAATTTAAGGCAAATTGGTCACCGGGTTTGGTTGATGGGGTGGTTGAAGATATTATGGGAAATGAAAGTGATGAGGATGAAGTCTCACCACCAATTGTATCTAAGGACCCTAATGTTGAAAAGGTAATTCAAAAATCGGGGTTGGGTGAAATTTTAAACGATACAAATGAGGAAAGGGGATCATGTCAAGTCCTGTTTCCATCTGTTTTAGTTGACCCAGGTAAGAAAAATTTCATTTCAACAAGGGGTCCTCAAAATGAGGAATTGTTGGACGTTTACTCGATGCAATTAAACAAGTACCCGCTTATGCAAAATTTTTAAAAGAATTATGCAGACAAAAGAGTACCAACTTAACAAAAGAACAAATTGCCTAAGCGGGTTGATTTGAGTGGACAAGTAAGTGCAGTACTAAAAGGGGATCTTCGTCCCAAGCTCCAAGATCCGGGAACGCCACTTATAAATATTCAAGTTGGAAATTTTCCAATGTCAAAGGCGTTATTAGATCTTGGAGCCGGAGTAAGTATTTTACCGGGGGGTTTATATGATCAATATGACTTTGGTCCGTTAGCTCGGGTTGAGACAATGGTGGTTTTAGCCGATTTGTCTCATAAGTTACCCCGAGGGATGGTTCAAGATGTCATAGTGAAGGTTGATGAGTTTTATTACCCGATAGACTTTTTGGTCCTAGACTACTCATCTGCGGACCCAAAACAACAACAAAACGTTATTTTGGCCGGCCATTTTTGAGCACCGCTCATGCCGTGATTGATTGTCGACTTGGTACGTTTAACATGACATTCGGTAATATAAAAATGAGATTAAATGTGTTTACTAACATTTCTAACTCTATTGGTGTTGATGAGTGTTTTATGGCAGATCTGATCGATGGATGTGAACCGCATGAGTATGAGGAAGAGTGTGTAGATGTTTGTGTTTGTGATTTTTCTGAGCAGCTACATGCTTGTGTGTTAAGGATGGAGGAAAAAGAGCAAGATGCGATGGCGGTTAAAGAGGGTTGACCACCATGGACTCATCAGTTTGAGAGCTTGCCAGTGGACATCAGTTTGGGAACGAAGCCATCATTAGAGGAGCCACCAAAGTTAGAGTTGAAAGATTTGCCGGACCATTTGAAATATGCATTTTTAGGGGATAATGACACTTTACCGGTCATTATTGCCTCTAACTTGGAAATGTCTCAAGAGCGTGAATTGTTGAAGGTGCTAAAAGCGAATAGGGCGGCTATTGGGTGGACGATCGCTGATTTGAAAGGAATCAGTCCATCCATTGTCATGCACAAAATCATTACAATGGAAGATGCAAAATCGACTAGAGAAGCTCAAAGAAGGTTAAACCCAAACCTACGAGAAGTGGTAAAGAAGGAGGTAATTAAATGGTTAGACGTAGGTATAATCTATCCTATTTCTAATAGTGCTTAAAAGATGAAAATGGCGAACAAATCGCCACCCGACCGGTCACCGGGTGGCTTGCTTGTATTGATTATCGGAAATTGAATGCCGCAACCTTTAAGTACCATTTTCCATTACCCTTCATTGAACAAATAATTGAAAAATTATTGGGTCAAAAATTTTATTGCTTTTTGGATGGGTATTCGGGTTATAACCAAATTTCTATTCACCCGGATGATCAACATAAGACCACTTTCACATGTCCGACACTTTTGCTTTTAGGCGAATGCCATTTGGCTTGTGTAATGCCCCGAAAACTTTCAAACGATGTATGATGAGTATTTTTTCGGACATGGTTGGGGAGTCACTTGAGGTATTCATGGATGATTTCTCCATTTTTGGCACAAGTTTTGAGTTTTGCCTCGATGAGTTGGAAAAAGTTCTAAAAGATGTGTCGAGAAAAACTTGGTGCTTAGTTGGGAGAAAAGTCATTTCATGGTCCAAGAGGGTATTGTGTTGGGTCATGTTGTTTCTGAAAAGGGGATGGAGGTGGATAAGGCGAAAATTCGGGCAATATCATCTTTGCCTCCACCTAAAAATGTAAAAGGAGTAAGGTCGTTTTTGGGACATGCGGGATTTTATCAGAGATTTATTAAAGGTTTTAGTGTTATTACTAAAAATTTATGTAATTTGTTATTAAAAGATGTACCCTTTGACTTTACTAATGAATGTTTGCAAGCTTTTACTGTTTTGAAGGAACAACTGGTGAAAGCCCCCATTTTGCAACTGCCGGATTGGTCAAAGCCATTCGAGATTATGTGTGATGCTAGTGATACAACTATTGGAGGGGTCTTGGGTCAAAGAGTTGACAAGAAGCCGGTGGTAATTTAATATGCAAGCAAAACATTGTCCGAGGCGCAACTGAATTACACCACAACTGAAAAGGAATTATTAGCAGTGGTGCATGCCTTGGACAAGTTTTGGTCATATATATGGGGAAGCAAGGTGGTTGTGTATTCGGACCATAGTGCGGTTCGTTACTTGATGGAGAAGAAAGATGCGAAGCCCCAATTGATTCGGTGGGTGCTTTTATTACAAGAATTCGATTTGGAAATTCGGGAAAAGAAAGGAAGTGAAAATGTAGTAGTAGATCATTTATCCTGAATTCCAATGGAGGGGTTCGATGATGCTAATGAAATTAATGAACGGTTTCCCGATGAACAATTGTTAGCTGTTTCTGCTTCTGTTGCACCGTGGTACGGCTAGTTATTCCTAAACATTGGACGAAGAGAAGAAGACAACAGTTTATGGTCCAAGTTATGCAATACATAAGGGACAAACCGAATCTTTTCAAAATCAGGCCCGACCAAGTGATTAGGAGATGTGTGCCTGAAACGGAAGTGGCATAAATCTTAACTCATGCTCATTCATCCGCTTGTGGGGGGCACTTTAGTGGTCACAAGACGGGATATCGGGTGTTTTTATTGGCCGACATTTTCAAGGATGCATGTGAGTTTGCCCGGAAGTGTCTAAATTGCCAAAAGATGGGGACTATTTCGAAAAGGGATGAGATGCCAATGCAAACCATTTTGGTGGTGGAGATTTTTGACGTATGGGGGATAGATTTTATGGGGCCTTTCCCAAGTTCGAATGGGTTCTTGTACATTTTGGTAGCGGTGGATTATGTTTTGAAATGGATTGAAGCCATACCAACAAGAACTAATGATCATTCAGTTGTTTGTAAGTTTGTGCAATCGAATATTTTTGCTCGCTTTGGGATCACGCGGGTTATAATCAGCGATGGTGGTTCGCATTTCAAAATTTTTAATTTCGGAAAATTGTTGAAGCGGTATAATGTGAATCACCGAATTGCCACGTCGTATCATCCGCAAACTAGTGGACAAGTTGAAGTATCCAACCGTCAAATTAAGGAAATTTTAATGAAGACGGTGCGAACGGGTAGGAAAGATTGGTCAAGTAAGTTGGATGATGCATTGTGGGCATACCGAACGGATTACAAAACTCCCATTGCTACAACTTCTTACCGGTTAGTGTATGGGAAAGGGTGTCATTTACCGATGGAGTTAGCGCATAGGGCGCATTGGGCAATTAAAACGGTAAACGCGGATTATGATGAAGCGAGTAGAATTCGGAAGCTACAGTTGAGCGAGAACGAAGAAATCCGGGATGAAGCGTATGAGTGTGCGACGACATATAAGGATAAGCTCAAAACGGTCCACGATGCAAAGATCCGAAAACGAACTTTTGAAGTGGGTCAAAAGGTTTGCTTGTACAACTCAAGATTGAAGCTGTTTGCGGGTAAGTTGAAAAGCAAATGGATGGGTCCTTATGTGATTACAAGAGTGGGCAGGTTTGGAGATGTGGATATTATAGATGTTCATACTAACATGAAGCAAACGGTGAATGGGCATTGGCTCAAACCATATTTGGAAGGGAATGACATCAAACATCTAGATCTTGACAAAGTGGGCTACATTCTAGGCCCATTGGATGCATATTAAGCATAAGAGGCCTAGGTTTGGTAGTGTAAATATTTAGTTTAGTTGTTTAGTTAGTTTGTTTCAAGTAATTATCTGAAGTTGTTTTGATTTGTGTTTGAAACAAGTGTGGGGAAGTTCTTATGAAATTCTCATACACAATGTTGAGGACAACATGGGTTTTTCGAGGGGGGGGATAGTAGTATAATGTTATGATTAAATATGTTAAAAAAATGCAAATAAAAAATGCCCAGTTACCACCGTAGCTTACGGCCCCTACCGTGGCTTACGGTGGATAAAAAAACCCTTACGATGATAAACCTCTGTCTTACGGTCCTCAGAACTTTTACTGGCCACCGTAGCCTACGGTGACCAGCGTAGCTTACGGTGGCCACTGGGCGTGTGGGTCCACCGTAAAGGTAAGTGTCACACGGGATTTAGCACACACCATTCAATTTCTCCACAACTTTGAGCCACAATCTTCATTCTTCTTCTTCCCTATTTCTTCTCAAGAACACACTTTTAAACCTACATCAATCTTTCAATTTATCTCCAAATCGAGTGATTTTTGGGTTAATCTTGCCTAAAATTTCATAAGGATTCTAAATTTGTGCTTGCATTTGGAAGAATCCAACGTTTGGGTGATCGATTTTGAACATTTTGGTTCGAAAATTTTAGGGTTCTTGGTGGGTTTTGGTTAATCTTAAAGTTTTTAGTGTTCTTCTCTTCTACAAAGCAATGGTATGCACTTTCAAATATTATTATTGTTGCGTTGTAGAATTGTAAGTGTTATGTTATCATGATTCCATACTTGCTTAAAGTTGTTACGTTGAGATTAATTTGATGGGTTTTGAATGATTATGGTTAAGGAAGCTAAGTTATTTGGTAAAAATATGATTTTTGGGCAGGAGTTTACTAACTTAGGGAAATTTTGTTCAAATTTTTGCAAATGATGAACATATGAGTTAGCTTGTACCAATAACCATAGTGATAAGCAAGTGTGGGGATATTGTGGGATATTGAGAAGAGGAATGATTTGTGTTCTTTATTTCTATGCATTCCAGGATTAATATGGGACGTAAAGGAAAAGAGAAGGTTGGATCTTCGAGTAATCCAACGCAAAGAAAAAGACAGTTAGTGTTGCAAAGTGATAGAGAAGAAGAGCATGAGGAAGAAGTGGAGAATCGGGGTCCTAAACCAAAGTGGACATCTGGACCTTTACACGATCAGCCGGCGGAATGGCAAGCTGAATTATTCAACCATCAAATTAATAAATTAGCCCAAAGAAAGGAAGCCTTTATATGCGAAAAAGAGGTTAGAGAAGTAGACTTTGGTCCATTTGGGGTTATTGAAAAGTTTCGAGCGTTAGGTTGGGAAGCGGCGTTGAAGTGCTATGATTATGAAGTGACAAATCTGTATGATGCCGAAACTCAAGAGTGGATGGCCACTCTAAGGTGTCCTTCATTTAAAGGCGCGTCAAAGATGAGGTTGATCGGAACCATCAATGGGATTGACGTGGAGAACTTTGACAGCAAACCAGTAAATCAACATATGCTCCCAAGATTGGAGGATTTATATTTTGAGCCCGAAAAGCATCCTCGATGGAACACGATGTTGGATTATCCGTTTTTACCGGGTACCACTCATGGGAAGCTTTATCGAAAAAAATTGAGAATTGAAGGGAAACTGATGTTAGCGTGTTGTCTGCAGAATGTCATTCCAAGGCGGGGTGACAAAGCTGAGGTTCGGCGCCCGAAAGTTCCGGTGTTATACACTTTGTTGACCGGGGCCCCATTGTGTCCGTTTTGATTTCTAGTGCTTAATAATGTTTGGATTAGTAGAAACAGTGATCAGCGGAAGATTATTCCACGTTGTAGAATCATCACAGTGCTTTTGAAAATGTATAGGGTGATTGGTGCGGACGTCAATGGGTCTTACAAGAAGTTCAAGCTGTTTGATATCAAGCAGTTGGGGGTTGGGTGGAAATACACTGAATCTGAAAGATATCATAAGCTGAAGAGTGAGGGTAAGAGATGGAGAGTGTTGAAAGCCGATGCGCGGCCGTTAAGAACGGGGGAGGCGGATGAGCCCGAAAGTGAAGAAGCGGGCCCAAGTTGTGATGAAGACTATATGGATAATCCATATGTTTCCCCTATGAATGTGGATAATCCATATGTTTCCCCTATCAAGGAACGATGTACGAAGTGATTGAAAGTCAACGTCCTCCGGTATTTGATAGTTGGAGTGGGTCCGAAAGGACATTCTTTAATCATCAGACGTGGATGTGTGCAAGTATGGAGCGTGCTTTAAGGCACAATTTCGACTGCCAAGAATCATGGAACCGCACCCATGCTTATGCTTTTGAACAGGAGATAAATAATCGGTACCTTGATGATCAAAACCGGCGCATGCACGTTGATTGGCATGCGGGGCGACCGGTGGTTGTTGACCCACCGCCAGTGGACTACTTGACTTTACCACCATACGATGGTAGCATTTCTTACCCCATGCCACCGATGCATCATTCACAGTGGGTGGATCACCGTTACGGTCAACGGCAGCAGGGCACCCGGCAGTAAGAAGGAGGAGAAGGAGGAAGTGGTAGTGGGAGTGGCACATTTTCATTCGGTGAGTTTTCGGAGATGATGACTTCCATCTTTGGACCTCCTCAACCACGTTGCTATTAGTCAGGTGGTGTTCTTTCCTTGTACATTATTGTAGACATTATTGTGTTTTGTTTTATTTACGGTTGGGTGGAAGGGGGCCGTATTGTGATTGATATTCATGTTTGGGGTTGTGGTATATTGGTGGTGTTTTATTTGTTCATAAAAAAAGAAAGTTGGGATTTGAGAGTTGAGCTTTAAGTTAGGTTGAGGTAGCTTTGGTGATCATTTCCTTCAAAACCATACATTGGGGTCAATGTATCTCAAGTGTGGGGATGGGGGAAATTTTTGGAGATTTTGAAAATTTTTTAAACCAAGCAAAACAATTGCCAAATTTGAATATTTAACCTTAATCTACATGACATATCGGTATCCTTTTTTATCTTTTCTTGGTGAGTTTTTGGACCAGATGAATGCTTTCTAGAAATTATTTCTTTTGTTGAGTGGCAGTGTATGATTTCTGTTAATAGAACTTGGGTGATATATGCTTTTCGAAACCTAGGTGTAACATGCTTGTGAAGATGATAAGGACATTTAGGTAGCCTCGTCCGGATGTGTGAGAGTGTGGGTTTGGGAGGTTGGACATCATAAGATAAATATGTGAGCTTGGTAGTGAGATTGGGGTTTGGTCATTAGTATCCAAAAATTTGAGCTTTAAACCATTCATTTGTAACCCAAGCCTATGTCCTATAAAAATTCTACCTATTGAAATGTGTCTTTGTTTGTTTGTCTCAACAGAAAAAAAAAGAAAAAAAGGAAAAAGAAAAAAGAAGAAGGAGAAATTTAGTGAAGTTGTGTAAATAGTAATGGTTGTTTTTGTTTGTTTGTAATAATAATCAGGGTCGATTCAATGAGCTACATGCATATATATCTCACCAATTCTCACCCTTATACATAGCCTCGTTACAACCCAAAAGTCCTTTTGATTTGTAAGCATGTTAGGCAGTTGTAAGTGGAGATTTGATTATTATCCAAGCTTATTGTCGCACAAACACGCACTAGCATTGAGGGATCTAGCACAATCTTGCTATACCATTTTTTACACCGAGAGGAGAGTTATTGTGAGGGGTGTGTCATGTGGTATGATGGTAAATTGACAATTGGATGACATGTTGTAGTTGTTTATATTGTGATCACTTTTAAGCTAAAAAACGTTTTTGATGTGTTGCTTGGGGCAAGCAACGGTTAAGTGTGGGGATGTGACGGGTGGTCCATTGGACAACCCTCAAGTGCTTTAAAAGATCAATATTCCGCACTTAATTGGGTTAATTATTATGATTGGTAATTACGGTGTATATGGCCTTGCAGGTATTGAAGAGCATAAATAAGCTGTTTTAACGTGCTTTGAGGGGAGCTTGCACTTGGCTAATTGAAGATGAAGGCTTGGAGAATTGACAAAGGAACAAAAAGGAAAAATCTGCTATCCACCGTAAGCTACGGTGGGCACCGTAGCTTACGGTGGGCACCATAGCTTACGGTGGTGTCCGACATTCATATGCACCGTAAGCTAGTTGTTTGGAACCGTAAGGAGATTTTACCCACCGTAAGCTACGGTGGGTACCATAGCTTACGGTGGTCAGCATCGAGAAAAGTGTAACTGCCCAATTTAACTCGGATTTCAAAGGACTTTTGGATATCAATCATTGGGAACGTTTTGGGCAGAGCTGAGAGGCAAATTTTGGTGTTCTTGTGGGTTAAAAACAATTTCTAAACACTTACTTTTGTTTGATGATTCATATGAACATATCAATTGAAGGTGTGATGATTTGCAAAGCCATGAGCAGCTAAACTCGTTGTGATCATCCTAGGTGGAAGGTTTGCTTGAAACAATTGTGTGTTTATCTTTGATTTCTAGAATAATAGACGAACAAGGATGGATCATTAACCCAAAATATCTTGAACAAAGGATAAGGGTAAATACCAACCTTACCAAAAAAAACCCTCTCTCACCTCAAGAGGCTGCTCTTGCACAACGTGGACATCCTTGCATGGTGTCCCGAAGACATGACCGGAATATCCCGAAGTATTGCCGAACATTAGCTAAAATTTCCATCTGATGTAAAACCCGTGGCACAGCCAAAGAGGAGCCTAGCACCAGATAGAAGCTTTGCGGCCTGCCAGGAGGTTGAAGGGCTTATTCAAGCCGGAATCCTATGAGAAGTCAAGTATCATTCTTGGATATCCAACCCGGTGATGGTCCGCAAACCGGATGGGTCCTGGAGAATGTGCATTGACTTCAAAGATTTAAATAGAGCATGCCCGAAAGATTGTTATCCCCTACCAGAAATCGACCTAGAGGTTGATTCGTTCACAGGCTTCCCCTTCAAATGTTTCCCTAATGCATACAAAGGTTATCATCAAATACAAATGAAGCAAGAAGATGAAGAGAAAACGGCGTTCCACACCAACAAAGGTATCTTTTGCTATCAGAAAATGCCTTTCGGTTTGAAAAATGCGGGAGCAACTTATCAACGTCTGGTAGATAAAGCGTTTGTCGAACAAATTGGAAGAAACATGGAAGCCTACATTGATGATTTGGTAATCAAAAGTAAAAGTGAGGATCAAATGCTTGGCGACATACAAGAAACTTTCTGAAACCTAGTATAGATCAACATGAAGCTTAACCCTGTAAAATGCTCATTTGGGTTTGAATAAGGCAAGTTCTTGGGCCACATAGTGGGAAAACAAAGCATAAAGTCTAACCCTAACAAGGTTAAAGCCTTCCTTGACACAAAGTCCGCACAAACAAAGAAAGAGGTGGAAAGCCTGAACGGAAAGCTTACAACCCTGAAGCGTTTCACATCCAAGCTAGCAGAAAAATCCCTGCCTTTCTTCAAAACCCCTCAAGTGCACAAACAAGAAAGACTTCCAGTGGACGGAAGTGGCAGAAGAAACTTTCAACCAAATGAAGAAACACCTGGCTTCGCTCCCAGACATTGCCGCTCCGGAAACAAGAGAGCTGATCTCTGTCTATCTTTCAGTTGCTGAAGAGGCTATCAGCGCGGTCCTGGCCATTGAACGAAACAAAGCTCAGGTACCCGTTTACGTCTTCAGCAAAACTTTAAAACTGGCAGAGACCAAGTATCCCCCATTGGAAAAACTTGCTCTAGCCCTAGTAAAAACAACTGGAAGGCTTCGAAGGTACTTTCAAGCACATCCAATACAAGTGGTCACTGACCAACCCATAAAAAACTGCTTGAAAAACCCGAAACTTCTGGACGATTAGTCAAATGGGCTGTGGAATTAGGTGAAAATAACATCAGATATACCCCAAGGAAGGCCATCAAGGCCCAAATTGGTGGATTTCATTGTAGAAATTCCAAAAGAAATGTCATCGGAAGTTAACACAACTATAGCTACCCCATCTGTTCTAGGTGCCTGGAAGCTTTTTACCGATGGAGTTTCCAACCTTGAAGGGTCAGGGGCCGGCCTAGTGTTAATCAACCCTGAAAACTTAGAGTTCACATGTGCTCTTCGACTTGAATTTCAGACAACCAATAATGAGGCCGAATACGAAGCACTCATTGCCGGGCTCAAGCTCGCCAAAAGGATGGATGTCCAAAAGCTTCAAGTTTTCACAGACTCTTTACTTGTTTCAAACCAAGTAAATGATAGATACATAGCTAAGGAACCTAACATGAAGAAGTACAGAGAGAAAGCAAAGGAACTCATGATTACATTCCAATCATGCACCATCAAAAGGTTCCAATATCACAAAATAAGAAGGCTGATGCACTAAGCAAGCTCGCATCCCTCACATTTGCTCATCTCACCAAAAAAGTATTAGTCGAGGTATTAAAGACGCCATCCATCCAAGAACTCAAAGTGCAAGATGTAATTACCAAAGAAGGACCAAATTGGATGACCCCTTTGATCAAATTCTTGAAGAATGGTGAAGTACCAAATGATCAGATAGAGGCTGAAAGGGTTCGTATTAAGTCAAGACAGTATGTGCTTCAAGGAGAAGTCCTCTACAAAAAAGGCTACCTTGCACCACTACTCCGATGCGTTGGCCCACAACAAAGCCAGTATCTGACACCAACCCCTTCTTGGCCCAAGATCGGAAAGCAGTTTGCCGAGAAGCCGTTTAGCTCTTGGTGCAAAGAGTTCAGAATAACTCAAGTATTCAGCTCAGTTGCTTATCCACAATCCAACGGCCAAGTGGAGGGAACAAATCGAAGCATTGTTGAAGGTATCAAAACCCGATCGGGGAGATATGACATCAACTGGCTCGAAGAATTGCCTAATGTCCTATGGGCAATCCGGACAACCGAGAAAACAAGTCATAAGAAAACACCCTACAGTTTAGTGTTCGGATCAGAAGCAGTGATCCCAGTGGAAATCAGAGTTCCAACACAACGAATGCTCAACATAGAACTCGAAGCAAACTAAACAGAGACCATGTTGAACTTGGAACTCCTTGAAGAAATTCGTGATCAAGCTGCTATAGAAGAAGCCAAGTATAAGCAAAAGATGGAATCTTATTGAAACACACGGGTGAAGCATGAACGATTCAAGCCTAGAGACCTCGTACTCCGTGACAATGAAGCCAGTAAAAAAGAATGTCAAGGAAAACTTGGCCCAAAATGGGAAGGACCATACACCATCCTCGAAGCTCATAAGGGTGGGTCGTACAAATTGGCAGACACCCAAGGCAAAAGGCTTCCCCGTCACTGGAACGGCAAAAACCTTAAAAGGTTCCATGTTTAGAAAAAATGTCAAATAACGTAAGAAGTGTTCTAATTCACCTATGTAACAAATGCTCCCTTGAATGAATGAATGATGAAGTTTTTATCAAATTTGTCTTTCTATCCTATAACCAGGTTGAGAACCTAGCAAAAAACTCAATGGCAGGGGCCATGAAAGGGGATGAGCTCCCAGGCCACATCGCTCAATAGGTTCAAGGGTTAATGGACCTATATAAGGGGTGAGTTCCTAAATCAATGCAACTCCATGAGCCTTAGCAAATTTTTCAAAAAACTAGTCTCATAGACGGGTTTGAGCAACCTACGTCAAATGTTCCTTAAGCTTTAATAACGGCTTACGAACCAAAAACACCAACTAAGTGTTACAAGTAGGATAGACAATGTGCCTTCTTTGTAACAATACTCTTAAGGCTAAGTGACTGCGGCACTGAACCCTTCAAGGTATAAGTAGCAAAGGATGCACAACTAACAAACAAAGACAACATAACAAACCATAAAACAACAGAAGGGAATTATAGAGCAACACAACATAAAAGAGCAGCCATCACAAAGGCCTTAAGGGCCAGTCAACCTACAAATTGTTCAAACAGCCTTAAAGGCTCCAACCACCATAAGGGACCTAAACGACTCCCTTTAAAAGAAGCATGTTTAACAAGTGCACAACATATTGTTTGGATGCTAAGAAAGCTAAGTATCACTCAAACGTCAGTAGAAGGCTTTGACATACCAGCATTGTCAACTTTGGCCTTCTTCACCTTCTTATCATTTTGGTCACCCTCGGTCGCCGCCTCAGAACTTTGAAGGCTTGCCTCCTTCGAGCCTTCGCCACCTTCAACAAAGGTCTCTTCGCTACCCCAGGGCATGAGCGCTTCTTAGAAAGAGATTTAAACACCTTGTCGCAAACAGCCTCGTTTAAACCACGAGGTTTCAACCCTTGTAGGACGGAGAGAGGCTTGCCAAAGAATTCAGAAACTTCACCCACATAAGGGTAGCATGAATGCTCCATCTCCAAGACAACATCTTGAAAAACCTTGAAAGCTTCCGGCTGATAGAAGGAGGATTTATCTACAGGCCCTCCAGAACCACAAGCTTGATAACCGGCGACAAAGCCTTGATACCTCCCATGCACAAGGAGCTTGCTGTAGATACCACCTACAGCCCTGTTAAATTCGGAGGAATGAAGAAGATAAGTAACTACCTGCTGGAAGCCATGCTCAATGAGCCACTTGTTGTCGCTGGTCACTTGAACCAGCAAAGCCTCGAGCCGCTTCTTCTCCACTAAAGAGGCCTCCTCTCGAGCACGCAAAGCCTCCATTTCCTCCTTCAAACCGTTCACCTCCTCCTCATGCCTTTGAGTAAGCTCGCCAAACTTTAACACCCATGCCCTCTCTTTCTCAGCAAAGGCCGCACTCTCCTTCTTCAGCGCATTCATAGAAGCCTTCATCTCATCTCGTTTCTTTGAGAAAGTTTCAAATTCTTGCATCCTTTTACGAAACCGGCCCACACCTTCAGGAATTAAGGCCGAAAGATTGCAGGCAGTTAGCATCATCTTGGAGATCATTCGGTCATCCTCCATTGACGAACAGGTGTCTCGGAACCTAGGAGAAGCAAGTGCGACAACACATCCTCACAAACAAAGGAGGAGGAAAAACTATCATCAACCTTAACATTCCAGCCCGGCACATAAACCTCCTCAGACCCGGCATCACTGGACACTTCAGCAACCTTCCGAGAACCTTTCAACCCCACAACCTTCTTCCCTGCAGCCTTCCGATGCTTGCCAACAACCAACGGCAACTCCTTCTACCCGCCCTCAACCACAGGTTCCAAATCCTCCTGAAACCTCTATGTCATCGCTCAACTCCACAGGTTCAGAGCCAGATGGTTGTTCAACACCCTTTATCAGGTGACGACTTGAGCGGCGGGTGGAAACTTTCGCAACAGCAACTTTAGAAAAACCTTTCACATTGGAAACATTCACATAAGCTGAACCCTCAAACCGGTGCTAAGCACCTCTAACAACAACATCATCACCCTCTGTAGCCTCAACATCCGTAAAGATAACATCAGATGTGTCATCACTCTTAATAAAATCCAATGCAGACATAACTGCCAGGCAAAACAAAGAAAGACATAAGTAACAATACAAGAAAACAACAAACAGATGCACAAAATAAAATGCATACCCTGACCGTCCCTCATAAGAACAGGGTCTCGATCCACATTATCCCATAACTTGCTAATACCCAGAAGCACCAACAAGTGTTCAGGAAAGGGACGAAGCCGTGAAGGACATGCACGGATAGATTTCAAAAAACAACTATTCAACTCAGACTCCGTCGGTTCCAACTCATTAAGAATTGCATCCGGATGTCTCCAAACCATTCTGAACGGAACAATCGATTCAAAAACCCAAAAAAATCAATCTTTCCAAGAACCAAGCATAGTCACCATAGATGAAGCTAAACAAGTATCAATCTGAGACGTCTGAAACGTAAACCAATCACCGTTTTTCGCCAGCAGAAAAACGGCGAAAGGATAGCAACGACGGATCAAACCCTGACGATCGACACAAGATTTCAAAGTGTAGAACCCTAGCAAGCCCTTAGGGATGTAATTTCCCAAAGGAGACATGGTAATACTCTAAGACATTTAAAACAAGAGTAGAAAACGGATTGGAAAACTCAAAATGGCGACTCTACAAAGCAATAGAACCGGCATGGCACTGATCTATGGATTTATCCACACCCGGACCAACAGGATTAAACCGCATATCAATACCCCATTGTAGACAAAATGCCTCAACTTCCTCTTGTGTAAGACGGGAAGAACTAATGGCTACATCCTTTCGAGCACCCATAAGCGATGAACAAGAAAAAGCAAGAATGGGGCAAGAAGAAGACTAACCTAGGAGAAAGGGATATTGCAAATGTTTGGAAGATTATTGAAGGAAGATGTGAAATAATAATTAAGTAAGGAGTTATAATAAAAAGGACGGTTATAATTACCTAAGGGGCTAAGTGAAACTGCTGCGTGCAGAGAAAACTGTCCAATCAGTTCCATCAACTGTCTTTTCAAAATTCAAAATCCAGCTTTTTCGCCGCCCAAGGGGCAAAGCACGGAACCCTTCAAGCCTTGAAGCCTTTAACCAAACAAACATCGTGCAAAAATTAGAAGCCTTAGAGCTTACACCTCAAACACCTCTGACTTGGGGGGCTGATGACATAGGTAGATCAAGGTTTAATAAATCAACTTAAGCATAATACAACTTAAAGGGTTAAAAGGCAAAAGGGTTCAAAATCCACAAGCTGTCGTGAACATAAAAAAGAATGAGAACAGTGCCTTGTCACATCAGCATGTTACGTATACATTCTCCTACACAGCCGCAACAGCGTATGTGTAAGAGCACACCCTTTACCCGCAGGTCTAAACCCTTCAACCTACCAAAAAGGGTAAGCCCGCCACTACAACCAGAGATCATCAGTCAAAGGTTTCTTCTTATAGGGAATCTCTTCCCGATAAAGCATGGCCCCTTGTCGTTCAGGTGGGACACCAGATCAAGAAAGATAACTCTTGATCTTTGATCACACCCCTCCTTCTCTAGAACTTGCTCTATGCTTGTTCTATTCTTCACTTAACACTACATCATCACATTTGATACTAACAATCTGGGTTGAGTACTTCTCAATCCAGAATCTAAAAGTGAATAACCAACAACGGTGATCTCTCTCCACGTGTTGCAAACATGGGGGGACCCCACGACCTGCGTTAGGCAAACCGGAACCCTTGAACCCTTTTGCCTAACCAGTCCAGTCACTATCCTTGGTCTTATATTTGTTGCAGCAACAAGTTGGCGCCCACCGTGGGCTACACTGCTTACCTTTCTTAAAAGACCAGTAGTGTAGCTCCATTCCTATCAAGTTCGCCGTGTCTAAAAGCGAGTCTACCGGTGAAGTTAACCAAGTATCACGAACTTCAACACCTAACGCCGACCAAACGACACCGGCTGTGATCACACCATTTTTACTCCAGGAGGCACTCCGACGGGAATCATATTCCCGGAGTTCTCCTCTTTTCAGACACCAACCCCTTCTTGCTTGGGCGTTCCCTCTCCCCAAGTCGATACTACAAGTACACCAGAATGCATCGACATGACAACCGAGGGTGTAGCTCAAAACTTCTTATAGCTGAGATCCTTTCTTAACCAGCATGTGAATCAAGAAAGGGAAAGGGGGTAAGGATAAGACTAGACTACGACGAGTCTGAACCTTCATTGTCACCTTGTCCTCCACCTCTTCCTTTTACTAGCTCGCATACGGCCACCTCGCGCTTCAAAGCTGGTCCAAGTGGGACGAGCCAAACACTTAACCCAAGCCCTTATGCTTTCGGAAGGCCGAGTCCAATTGCTTTCTTTTATTCACTTCCCAACCTGCTATAACCAGCGCACCTCTTGGGCATGAAACAACTCTCGAGCAGTTACTATGGTCACCGGCTTCAAGTGTTCCCCCTCTAGTTGCCACTACATGGGAACAGGCCATGGCGGTCTTACCTTTAGCTCAAAGTGCCGCCATGAGTGCTCCCACAGGAACAAATTGCATGATTACACCTGGAAGCCCTGAAGGCTTCAACCTCATCCCTCAGTTGATGACACAGATGATGGCGCAGTTCCCTTGGTAACACTTCATTGATCAAGTGCTATACACTCGTCAAAGAACCTCCACAACAACCCAACTCGAGAACAGAAGAAGATCTCGCTAAACCCTACAAGCCTAGCAATTTATCCTGCTTTTCTTAGTTTAATTAGTTTTGTTTAGGTTCTTAGTTAAGGAACATTAGGCTCTTAAGGTAGCCTAGTTTAGGCTCGCCTTTAGGCTTGGCGTAGCCTTGTAGAGGCTCGTTAGGCACAACGAGTTTAACATATCATGTTCGTTCATTTAGCTATGCCTAGCATAACGTTTACCCTTTTCTTATTGCATTCGTTTGTCTAGCTTAAATCATGCTTATCAATTGGATTTTCTCCTTATTCTCGTGTGGTTTTTCACTACGGATTAAAAACACAAACACTGTGAGTGAATTCTAACAAACTTCCCCTTTTTATTCATGTTTTGGGGGATATCATGTGTCGTTTATTTATTCTTTTATTCAAACACTTGTGCTACTAACATTATATGATCTAACGTGTTATGTAATATTTGGTTTATTGCTATATGTGGTTATATTCTATCATTTCAGTCAAGCATTCACATTAGGCCCATCAGTTCCTTGTTGGATACGGGTTGAGCATCGCGTTGCCTAATAGATCGGCTCCGTTTGATTGAGCCTTGATCTCACAGTTCATCATTTATCATGCTTACGTGTACATTGCTAGATGATTATGTGGTTTGTGAATAGTTTACATATACGTTTGCTCATATTTGGTTTATGCACATTTTTATTAAATTAATCAACATATTATTTCTTTCAAATGTTTAAACGGGATTCAATTGCCAACCTTTGTTGACCCAAAAACCATTTTTTACACATGATACAGGTGAACATGTACAAAGAGAAGATTGGACATAGGATAGGCCTTAGCTAACAAGAAACGGATTAGTGCAATATATTTGTTATAAACATCGTCTTGTGTTTGTAATTGTTTATGTGAATTATTTGTATTGTGAGACACTTGATATGAATTAATGAATATTTAAAACAAGTAATAGCAAGTTATAAGCTCTCGAGTTAACCCAATCATGCCCCGATCATCTATTCCGCTGCGGGTTGGGGTGTGACATCGTCGACTATGATTCTCAAACACGGATAAAAATGTCGTCCCATATAAGAACATATGATGGAACAGAAGATCCAGAGGACCACCTCCAAATCTTCACTGGGGCAACCAGGATTGAAAAATGGTCCAACGCTGAATGCTGACTAATGTTCATGCAAACCCTTGTAGAGTCTGCCTGGATATTGTTCAATGACCTACCTGACAAAAGCATTCGAACCTTCGATGATCTAAGCAAAGGTTTTTTAGCCAACTTTTCACAGCAACGGAGGTACGTCAAAGACGCTACAATTATCTTCCAAATAAAGCAACGAGATGATGAAAGTCTCAGAGAATTCATCGAATGATACAAGAAAGAAGGGTTAACCTACGTAGGTGCTGATGAAAAGATTGGGGTTGCAGGATTCATGATTGTTGTACCTCCAAGTACCTCACGAGAGACTTCAACAAATGCTTACCTAAAACCCTTGAAGAGGCCCTAGAAAGGGCTGAAGCTCACATTCGCGGAGAGGAAGTTGTTGACATTAAAGAACAAAGAAAAAAATCTCCTAGTTGGCGAAGCAATAGTCCCAACAGGAAAAGAGGAAACTTTGGTCCTTGTGATAAACACTTCAAGGGTTCAGAAACCAGAAGGCCTGAAGGGCGGAACCTTCCAATCTGAGAAAAGACCATAAACTTTACAGCTCCGACCAAAACCCCATAAGAAATCTTGGCCACCGAAGAAGTACAGCACAACTTCCGACCCCCTCGGCCTCTGCCCAAAAGCAAGAGTAACGAAAACTCCACTCAATACTGCGAGTTTCATGAAGAAAAAGGCCACTATACAAACGATTACTTTCAACTCAAGAAGAGAATTGAGGAGGCTGTCAAATCCGGAGAATTAGCCCAATTGGTGAAAGGGGTTAAGAGCAAGATGGCTGAAGGAAAAATGCAAAGAAGTAAACATGGTAGATGTTTATGGAAAAGTTGCCCACAAACGACCACGCTTGGAGGCTTGGGAACGACAATGTGTCTGCTTCCCACCATCTGAAGGGGACTTATTGTCAAAACTCCTAGTGGTGGAAGCTATGTTGGGAACTCTCAAGACACACAAAGCTTACATCGACACTGGGCAGCAACAGAAATTATGTTTGAGAAATGCTTCAATCGTCTCAACAATGATGAACGTTCAAGGCTTCAACCATCTAAATCTTCTATTAAAGGTATTGCCGATATACCCATCAAGCCTTTCGGCCAACTAACCCTCGATGTGTGTTTTAGTGAAGGAAAGATGGAAAGAACCAAACCACTCACCTTTGTGGTGATCAACATTCCCTCCAACTCTGATGTTATCATAGGAAGGCCAGGGCAAAACACGTTTGAAATGGCAATTTCAGTTGGCCAAGGCACCATAATATTCCCCACCGAACGAGGAATAGCAACCCTTCAACCAACACAAGAAGCTTTCTTGGTTGAAGGAGAAAATCAAAGGAGAACAAGGACGACGAACAAGGATGGATCATTAACCCAAAATATATTGAACAAAGGATAAGGGTAAATACCAACCTTACCAAAGAAACCCTCTCTCACCTCAAAAGGCTGCTCTTGCACAACGTGGACATCCTTGCATGGTGTCCCGAAGACATGACCGGAATACCCTGAAGTATTGTCGAACATGAGCTCAAAATTCCATCTGATGTAAACCGGATTAAACCGGATTATCCAAACCCGGAGCCACCGGATTAAACGGCATATCAATACCCCATTGTAGACAAAATGCCTCAACTTCCTCTTGTGTAAGACAGGAAAAATTAACGGCTAAATCCTTTCGAGCACCCATAAGCGATGAACAAGAAAAAGCAAGAACAGGGCAAGAAGAAGACTAACCTAGGAGAAAGGGATATTGCAAAAGTCAGGAAGATTATTGAAGGAAGATGTGAAATAATAATTAAGTAAGGAATTATAATAAAAAGGACGGTTAAAATTACCTAAGGGGCTAAGTGAAACTGTTGCGTGCAGAGAAAACCGTCCAATCGGTTCCATCAACTGTCTTTTCAAAATTCAAAATCCGGCTTTTTCGTCGCCCAAGGGGCAAGCCCGGAACCCTTCAAGCCTTGTAGCCTTTAACCTAACAAAACGTTGTGCAAAAGTGAAAAGCCTTTGAGCTTACACCTCAAACACCTCTGACTTGGGGGGCTGATGACGTAGGCAGATCAAGGTTTAATATATCAACTTAAGCACAATACAGCTTAAAGGGTTAAAAGGCGAACGGGTTCAAAATCCACAAGCTGTCGTGAACAGCAAAAAGAATGAGAACAATACCTTGTCACATCAGCAATGTATGTATACATTCTCCTGCACAGCCGCAACAGGCTTGTGCAAGAGCACAACCTTTTACCGCAGGTCCAAACCCTTCAACCTACCAAAAAGGATAAGCCCGCCACTGCAACCAGAGATCATCAGTCAAAAGTGTCTTCTTATAGGGAATCCCTTCCCTATAAAGCATGGCCCCTTGTCATTTAAGAGGGACACCAGATCAAGAAAGATAACTATTGATCTCTGATCACACTCCTCCCTCTCTAGAACTTGCTCTATGCTTGTTCTATTCTTCACTTAACACTACATCATCACATTTGAAACTAACATTCTTGGTTGAGTACTTCTCAATCCAGAAACAGTGATCTCTCTCCGCGTGTTGCAAACGTGAAGGGATCCCATGACCTACGTTAGGCAAACTGGAACCCTTTTGCATAAACAGTCTAGTCACTATCTTTGGTCTTATATTTATTGCAGCAAGAATATTCTTAATGATCCAAAGATGAACACGTAGCCTACTTAGGATTCTAATCACTTTTGGGTTGAACAAGCGGAAAAAACCCACCCATGGTTTCTTAGAAACCACCAAACAAATTTTAAAACACAGAGTACAAGTAGAATATTAGAAATTATAGTAAATATAATATAATATAAATATAAGTATAATAATATAATATAACTAGTACCAATAACAAAGTTTATTAGATTGTACTGATTAGGTTTGTCATCACAAAAAGGAAAACAGTTATATTTGACTCGTTTGATATGAAACAAAACATTTATGCAAACGTAGATAAAAGTAGACACATCGCAACAGGGGCGAGAATTTGATTGGTCTCGATTCACTCGTTGTAACGAACAAAAAAGAAAACCCAATTCATTCGTTTTACCTACTTAATCTCAATATAATTTAAGTTTAAGAAACTTTCTTTAATTTTTATAAACTTAAACTCTCATTTGTTCTAAAGCAAAAATCAACCGGTTAATATACCCATAAATATGCTAATGTACGGTAGTTCACTTGTTAGAGGCACTTGCCTCTTAAAGAGTTATTTAAGAGTTATTGGTATGTAGCATTTGTCGTTCAAAAAAATATACCCATAAATTTCTTATTTGATGTCACATTACAATTTCATTTTTAATATAGAAAATAATGCAACTGAGAATGCTTATGATATGCGCAAAATGCAACATATAAATTATATCAAATAAGGTATAAAATCAACCCTTTTATATACTAACGTTGGAAAAAGTGTGTTTTTTGTATACTTTTGATTTTCAGGATTAAAATAGCTTAAATGTACAAAAGGAACAAATTAACATCAAAAACCAACATAAATACAAAAGAAGAGAATTGACACTCCATGCCTGCCCTCCAAGCTTCACCCCAAGACCAAAACAACAAATCAGAAGTCAAGCATGCGTTCGTGCCACCAAGGCATGGGGCGGTGCCCCATTCTAAAGTCCAGAAGAAAAAGACAAATAGAAGTAGACAAGAGACACGGGCCGTGGTCAACTCCCAGATATGCAAAATCTCCTAAAGTACAACAAGTACAAGACCACGCAGCCGTGCCCTCTAACACACGGGTCCTGTTTGCATACGGACTAACACTGCTCATTAAATGAAGACAAGGAAGAAGAGGACACGGGGCCGTGCCCCTTGGGAACGGGGTCGTGTGAAAGGTCTGTTTCCATCTATAAATAGGAGTGCTTGGTTCATTTGCAAATCATCCCTTAGAAAACCACTTCGCTCATGCTTGCCACCACTATACCACCCTCATCCGCCATATTTCTCCATCATCCATCTTTAGAGTGTGCGTAGTAGTCTCGGGATTCAAGATTGATCGTAAAGGTTTTTGTCAAACAAAGATCATAACCATCTTCTCACACCCATTGGAACAATAAAATGTGTGACAAGAGATATAGTCTTTCTATTCCACTAAAAATCCTAGCCAGTTCACCTTCCCATATTTGGAACTAGAAAATGTGTCACAAGAGATATAGTCAAAAAAATATTTGGATATAAAGCTTAAAGAGGCATAAATGATTGTAGTAGAAAGAGGTAAAAAGAAAGGAAATATATAGACTCAATAAATTCTTTCTAAAGAGTTCTCTAAAGTGAACAAATTAGAATGTGACAACTAAGATTTTTCCGGTTAACTCTATTAACACAACTCCGTTATCTTTAACATGACTTAAAAAATTTATTATACCATTTCATTTTATATTGGTTGGTTAAGTGTGTCAGTTAGTACATGAACACTCACGTAACAATAATTCGGCGAATTAACCGAATTACCAAACTGCACACAAGTCTGACCCTGAATGTTGGTGAAACATGTGTAAAGTATTGCAAACATATAAATAATAGTATAATTGAGTGGAATTATATGTTATTTAATTACATGGACTACTTGTTAGTTGTTCCTCGTAATTGCGGATAATGTGCGTTTTTGTGTGATCTAGCTTTATAAAAATAGTTATTTTTATAAACAAACTAGTGAATTTATTTTTATAGACTTGGGCTATTAAAACTTAGTAAAAAAGTTACAAAAGCCCACCAAAAGGCCCACCCATGGGTTTTAATTAGTTAAAAAAATACGGAACCAAACCCTAAATCCCCAAATACGTATAGCAACCTCACCTCCACCATAATTTCGAAATTTTGCCTTCAAAACACCATTCCACTTTGATTTGTTGCTTGAATCTTTCAATTGGTGGCTTTCTTGATCGATTTCAATACCCTTTAACGCTTACAAATAAGTTTTCTTGAACAATTTTGATGTTTCTCATGATTTAAAGATTAGGGTTTTGATTATCACTTGATATTGATGATACTTGGTTGTTTAATCTGTTGTATTTGGGGTTATTCATGATGTACAGGTCGGATTTGGGGTATACAAGATCATAAACAAATTTTTGGGAAGAGCTGAAACTAAACAGATTCTGTCCAAATCTTTATAGCCGACTTATGTTGGTTGTAATGAGATCAAAACATAACGAAATCCATTGTTTCTTGAGACCATGATGAACTTCTAGGAAATACCTTTCAAACTCCATTGGAATCACATTTTTCGACGTTGTTTGGTATTTTAAATTATTTATTTTGTGTCAAACGTCTAGGCTGCATTTTCTGTCAGAATTTTCAGTCCATTACGAATGTCATAACTCAATGTAGGAATTGAGTAATGAGCTGACATTTTTACTATATGTACTTCCAAGAGGTATCGAAGATCTCCGACTAGGATTTTGTAAAAATAATAAACGAGGATTTTTAAATGATTTTTTTCCTAAACTGTTATCAGAATGTTATAAATTAGACCTAGGTGCAAATAGTGATATTTAGATTTTTTCTGTAAAGATTCAGGTCATGAGAAAAAATATACTAGTATACCGGGATTGAATAACATGTTGTGTTAAAATATCATAATTTTCTGAGTTCGTTTAGTGTTTTAAATAAATTCCAGAAAAATGCCTAAAATCTGATATGAAAATGCAATGTGTACTGAAAGTGATTGTAATTGTGATTGTTTTGAATATGTATAAATGTTATCAAAAGATGTTAAATGGTATTAGAAACATTATTGTGTGTCAACGAATGTGTTTTATGGAATAATATGATCACATGCACTAACTTACATGAACGAGTAATTGTATGTTAACATGATTCTATGGCTATGTGTTAGACTACATTTATAGGATTACATGAATTAAACTAACTGAAACGGTAAACATATCTGGAAGAGATTGACCATTCCTGATCTCATTTCACGTGTACTGCTAAGCAAACTAAGGTGAGTTCACAACTCTTTTCTAAAAGCATGCGTCCTTTGTTTGGGACAACACTTTTTACGGTAACCCGGGTATTGGCTACGCGCGCGTTCCTTATAGAACCACTGAAACATACGATCCACAGGAGGTGGATAGTACACTTAGACTAATGACAGACAGGGTATTAGTTGATAGCGCTATTAGGTTTGACAAACCTCACACCGTGTTGGGAGCCGGGCGTGAACTATTGACCTTTCCTATTGCATCAATGCAGATAGGCATTGATGGAGGGAACAAAAACTTACTACGTCAATTTTCAGTATCTATATAGTGTAGTCATGGGTTGAGGGTTAGTTTCCCGAGTCATACTTGTAACGCTTTTACATGTGAACTTACGCTTACGCTTTATGCTTTATTAAAACTGTGAACTCACCAACTATATTGATAGCACGTAATTGCATGCTTTGCAGGTCATTAGGTACAACTAGGACGGACAATTGCAATTGCTGGAGTGGTGTAGCTTGATAAACTTTATGTTTTAAATCATTTATTAAACTTGTGGTTTTTAAATGATTGTTGGGATTTTTAACTTTATTTCCGCTGCAACTGAAACTGTATTTTGACATTTAAAACTTGATCGCTAATCATGTTGTTAGTGATGTTTGTATGATTTTAAATATTTGGTTCAACATGATTAGTGGTTATATCCTGGTCGGTCACACACCTCACGGTAAAACTCCACATGTGGAATTTGAGGGTGTGACAGATTGGTATCAGAGCCATTGGTTATAGTGAACTTGGTTTAAAACTTTTGAAAAACCAGACTATAACCTTTCCCTTTTGAAAAATCACAATGACACCACAATCCAAATTGCAGGGTTTATCATTCTTAGATGCATACATTACACTCATATTTACTTGACACTGATATATGCATTATGTTAACATATTACAACTTCTTGACATATGTGCAAACCAAATATGTAGACATAATATACCTCAGGTGACAATGAATTTCCATAACTCTAATTAAAAACCACAACATGCTAGTGGCAAGGAACCGGTCGTTCTTGAAGGACCACCTCAATCACAATACCCAACCCATTTACTCCAAATCAGAAGGTTACAAGCTTGGCTTAAAACCGTCCCAAACTATACAACTAATGTGTCCATTCGTGTACAATACCCATGATTTAACATTACCGAAAAACGTTCCCAAAAGTCATCCTAGAAATTTTTCTCACATCCCAACATAACCTCTAACAATGAATATAAGTTTCTACAGAGTCATACCTTTGCGTACGTGTCATCCTTGGCTTTTCAATTTTACTCTAAACTCCTTACACAAAATGCGAGTAGAATCTTGTGTCACCCATAACTTGACCATACGACATCCTTTTCATGCGTTCTATCTATCCATGCGATCGGCTCGACATGCCAAACATCTAAAAATTATCGGGGTCATCCGCCGACGCCGCTGCTACAAAAAACACAGATCTGACTCTTCGTGCGTTTGGTTTTACGCGCCAATATTCGAGTAGACCAAAACCGACCCAAACGAACTCGGATTTAGGCAAATAATATGTCCACGTGTTCGTGTGGATAAACCACATCATCTCCACCTGTCGTCGTTGCTGGAAACTACTGCTATGGTCGCCGGAAAACAAAATAGTTGCTGGAAGTCACAGTTTTGCGCATTTGTCATAGCGCAACTGGAAATCCTATCATCCGAACTGCATTTCAGAAAAACGATATATCCACATGATCGTGACGCAACGAACTTTCATCCTATGCCATTGTCGTCGTCGCCCGTTGCTGGAGCTTCCATCGGTAGCTAGAATAGTTGCTGGAATTCTTCAGTTATTTGTCAGATTCATTATTTGTTTGCTTAACTCTTTGCTTGAGCATCACTACCTCCCATTCCTTCGATCCACAACCGAAATAAGGAAACGCTAACAACCATATCACAATTCCTGTCGATCACAAGGTTACCCTCCAATACCCTGTTATATGGCTAATCTTTAGTCTAACTTGATTTACACCTTAGAATATCCAACTCTGCAAATGGATTTCCCAAAGGGTTCCATGGTCCCAGGGACATTGGAAGACGGAGATACAAATTAGTCAACACTCAGATGAACACAATGACGTAAACAATTATCTTACCCCTTTTATTGCAAGAGTCGTTATCCCATGAGAGTTTTTCTTTTTATGCGAATCTTTTCACTAGCCTTTGCATTGGTCGATGCTTACCATTAATGCGATATCTAGTTACTATTATCGACTTAGATAAATCTACCATTCCATTACGATGATGACATTACATTTTCGCTTCCCTATGCAGAAACTCAAATAAGATTTCGCTCTAGCTTAGAGAATTTGATAAACTCAATTTTCAATCCTTGGTGATCACTTCTTGAACTCTGAAGGTGGTGATGTACTTTTAATACGCCCATATCATTTCGAACATGTTTTCACGTCCTCGTAATGAAACTTTTGACGACATATGCGCTACTCCTAATTCATGCACACGACTTAGTTCAACATTTTCGAATTTGGTTGCTTGCAGACTTGACAAATTACAAACTCATTCAAGTTCATGAATCATAGTGAATTTATCCTTATTCGCACATGGACAAGCTCGACAACTTTGACGGACGCTTCAGTTGAACCTAGACACTAAAAACTCTGACGACAACCATTTTTCTTTGTATAATTCTTGTTATGCCAACACCTTCAACGTGACACTTCCATCGACAAATAATATTCTTTATTTCTATTTTACCACTTGCGTACGACCAACTACGTCCTTGTCATTGGATAAATCTTTACTGATGATCCTAAAACAATCATGTATTACACTGAGTGGAACACATTGATTGAGGCCACACTTTAGTATGTTTCTCACGTCTTATCATGTTGTGCTGTAGTGAATACCATAGTTCTTGTCTAACTCTATTATGCGCAAATCCTCGCTTGGTTAAATCACTCTCTACGAACATTACTCGAGGAGCAATGAGCCATACTTAAGTTCATTAATTGTAGGAGAACAAAATAAATTTTCTACTTCAGTGAGGAATGCCAAGGTCAATAGCCTTTTTCAATGTGAAAGCACCATACTGATGTATTACTTCATCGACCTCTTTGTTTCCATATGTATTTCCTCTTGATTGAGAGCTGGTCATCTACTACAACCAAATGCAACCGAAATAGCATGATCAATATCTACCAAGATATCATGATCAATATCAATCAATATTAACTTCAAGGATTTAGTTTTTATCCTAAAACCTATCTAAAATCTTGCTACCATCAGTTGAGAGTCCGAGTTGAGGACATCTCTAAGACTGCCTTTCGAACTCGGTACGACCCTTACTAGTTTCTAGTTAGGCTTTACGGATTTAACCAATCCACCAGCGGTCTTCATGGACCTCATGAACCGAGTATGCAAACCCTACGTCGACAAATTCTTTATTGTCTTCATTGACGACTTTCTAGTTTACACTAGGAGTAAGGAGGAACACGAAGAGTACTTACGCCTTATCTTAAAGCTTCTGAAAAGGGAGCAACGTATGCTAACTCGAAATGTGAATTTTGGAATCGTGAAGTCCATTTCCTTGGACACGTAGTCAACAAAGTCGGAATACATATCAATCTAGTCAAGATTGACTGCATTGAGGGATTCTCAAAAATCGCTCAACCTCTCAAAGCTCTGACTAAAAAAGGGTACCACTTACAAGTGGGGTAATACCCAAGAATCCGCCTTTCAGCCTACTAAAACAAAAACTCTGTAACACCTATCTTATCCTTACCAGAAGGTACCAATGATTTCATCGTTTATTGTGACATGTCTATTCAGGGTCTCGGTTGCGTGTTGATACAACGTGATAAACTAATCACGTCCACGTCTCATCAGCATAAAATTCACCAGAAAAACTGCACTACCCATGTTAGAATTGGGAGCCGTGGTCTTTGCTCTCAATATCTAGAGACATTACTTGTACGGTTCCAAGTGTACGATTTACAACGATGGAGCACATATTTGAACAAAAGAAGTTAAATATGCAACAACGTCGATGAGTTAAACTCCCGAATGAGTATGATTGTGCTATCAAATACCATCCGGGAAAGGCTAACGTCATAGCTAATGCCCCCAGCCGAAAGGAAACCAAACCTAAACGAATTCAAGCTCTACAGCTTACAATTTATTTGAATCTCCCCAAACGAATTCGCAACGCAAGTAGAAGCACTAACGGAGGAGAACCCCTTAGCTGAATCCATGCAAGGCATGGAGAAACAACTTAAAATCAAAACTGATGGTATTCACTATTTCATGGAATGAATATGGGTCCATTTTACGGACAATTTGTGAGAGCTTGTGATGGACGAAGCACACAAGTCTCGATACTCGATACACCCTGGTTCTGGCATGATGTATCACGACCTGAAGGGGCTGTGTTGGTGGCCTAATATGTACACGAACATAGCCAAGAATGCAAGCAAGTGCTTGACCTACGCCAGAGTCAAGATTAACTACCAAAAGTCGTCTAGTTTGCTTCAACAACCAGAACTACCAACATGGAAATAGGAATAAATCTCCATGGATTTCGTAACCGGACTACCTAGAACTCAAAGAGGGAACGATACCATCTAGGTGATTGTCGACCGCTTAACTAAATCTGCTAACTTTCTCGCAATTAAAGAAACCGATAAGTATGATAAACTTGCCATATCTACATAGAGGAAGTAGTTTCTCGGCACGGCGTACCAATCTCAATCATCTTCGACCGTGAGCCTCGTTTCGCATCTTATCTATGGCAATCTATGCATAAATCATTCGGCACACGCTTAGTTATGAACACGACCTATCACCCTCAAACCGATGGTCAGACCGAACGCATCATCCAAACTCTTGAAGACATACTGCGAGCATGTGCTATGATTTCTGTAGCAGTTAGGAAGGACACCTACCTGTGGTGGAATTCTTTTACAACAATGGTTACCACTCAAGTATCCATGTCACACCGTTCGAAGCGTTGTACGTACGTAAATGTCGGTCACCTCTCTGCTGGGCTGAAGTAGCAGACAACTAAATCATTGGTCCTGAACTCGTGCTTGAAACTTCCGAGAAAATCATTAGAAACCGTATGGCGGCAACTCGTGACTGTCAAAAAAGCTACGCCGGTAAACATAGGAAACTGTTGGAATTCCAAGTTGGTGATAGGGTTTTGCTGAAAGTCTCACCTTTGAAAGGTGTGGTTCGTTTTGGGAAACAAGGCAAGTTAAATCCGCGTTACGTTGGACCATTTGAAATTGTACAAAGAATCGGCACTATGGCTTATAGATTGTATCTCCCTGAAGATCTCAGTGGCGTGCACAACGTTTTTCATATATCGAATTTAAAGAAGTGTCTATCTGATGAAACACTAATGTTTCCGTTCAAAGAGCTGAAATTGGTGGTCAACTACGTTTTGTCGAGGAATCAATTGAGATCATGGATTGGGAGTCAAAACTCTTAAACACAACAGAATACCTATAGTGAGAATTCATTGGAACTCGAAACATGGACCAGAGGTAACATGTGAGCGAGAAGATCAAATGATGCGCTAGTATCCTCAATTGTTCAAAAGCGTGACGCCTAATGCTGAATCAACTAGCAAATTTCGGGACGAAATACCCACTTAACTTGGGAATGATGTGATATCTGACAATTTCAGATTATAAACTACTCTCATAAACTCTTTTGTCATGATCATTCATTCACACATTACACTTAATTGGAATTACTTAAGTGCATTGAACATTACATACAAACACAAACATTTACGTAGTAGTAATTCAGGGAATTATTGGATGTGGCGTAAATGTGAGGAATTATTGTACTAGATGTGGGAGTAATTTGGGGAATTACTAAACCACACACGAGTCTGTCCATTACCCAAAATTAGTAAATTTTCGAGTTGAAAATTCTATCAACTTCGGGATGATATGACAACTAAGATTTTCCAGGTTAACTCCGTTAACACAACTCAGTTAGCTTTAGCATGACTTAAAACATTCATTATAGCATTTCACTTTATATTGGTTGGTTAAGTGTGTCAGTTAGTACACGAACACTCACGTAACAATAATTCAGCGAATCAACCGAATTACCAAACTGCACACAAGTCTGACCTCGAACGTTGGTGAAACATGGATATCGTATTTCAAACATACAAATAACAATATAATTGAGTGGAATTATATGTTATTTGATTACATGTGCTACTTGTTAGTTGTCCCTCGTAATTGGGAACAATGTGCTATTTTATGTGATCTAGCGTTATAAAATATTTATTTTTATAAAGAAACTAGTGGTTGTTATTTTAATAGACTTGGGCTATCAAAAGTTAGTAAAAATGGTTTTGGGGGCTTGTGTTAGCTATAAAGGGCCACCAAAAGTTACAAAATCCCACCAAAAGATCCACCCATGGGTTTTAATTAGTTAAAAAAAATACATACCTAACCTTAAATCCCCAAATACGTATGGCAGCCCCACCTCCACCATAATTTCGAAATTTTGTGTTCAAAACACCATTCCACTTTGATTTGTTGCTTGGATCTTTCAATTGGTGGCTTTCTTGATCGATTTCAATAACCTTTAATGCTTACAAGTAAGTTTTCTTGATCAATTTTGATGTGTCTCATGATTTAAAGATTAGGGTTTTAATTATAACTTGATATTGATGATACTTGGTTGTTTAATATGATGTTTTTGGGGTTATCCATGATGTACTAGTCGGATTTGGGGTACACAAGATCATAAACACATTTTTGCGAATAGTTGAAAGTAAATAGATTATGTCCAAATATTTACATCCGACTTGTGTTGGCTGTAACAATGTCAAAACATAACGAAATCCATTGTTTCTTGAGTTCATGATAAATTCCTAGAAATACCTTTCAAACACCATTGGAGTCGCATTTTTTTGACGTCGTTTGATATTTTAAATGATTTATTTCATGTCAAAGGTCTAGGCTACATTTTCTGTCAGAATTTTCAGCCCATTACGAATGTCATAACTCAATGTAGGAATTGAGTTATGATCTGAAATTCTTACTTTAAGTACTTCCAGGAGGCGTCGAAAATTGCCAACTAGAATTTCATAAAAAGAATAAACGAGGATTTTGAAATGATTTTTTTGCGTAAACTGTCATCAGAATGTTATAATCAAACATAGGTGTAAAGAGTGATTTTAGTGATTTTCTGTTAAGATTTGGGTCATGAGAAAAATATACTAGTATATGGGGATTTAATAACATGTTGTTTTAAAAACATCGTAATTTTCTGAGTTCGTTTAGTATTTTAAATAAATTTTAGAAAACTGCCTAAAATCTGATGTGAAAATGCAATGTGCTGAAAGTGGTTGTAATTTTTTTGAATATGTATACATGTTATTGGGTGTCAATGAATGTGTTTTATGGAATAATATGATCACATGCACTAATTTACATGAACGAGTAATTGTATGTCAACGTGATTATGTGGCTATGTGTTAGACTCTGTGATCGGAGTGTCACGTCCCAGTCAAAGATAATATTTATATGCCCTAATTACCCTTAAGAATGCGTTAGTGGTAGTAAGGGGTCGAACCACGAAGAGTTTGTGGTTTGCACACGGATAAGATTGATTTTAACGTATGTTGTCACTTTAATGAAGCTTGCTATGAGATTAATTAATTTGTGTGTTTAAAAAGGGATTTCGGATTAAACCGATAAAGTTGTTTTCAATTAGTTGACTACGAAAACTTGAACAAATGAGACTTTCACGAAAAATTTGATTAAAAGGTTTTAAACAATAATAAAGAACAAGGTTCACACCTGGTTTGTAATCGAAGTCCTAGAGTTCCTATATGTTTTAGATTCAATTCAATTGTAAAAATGACCAACGAGTTTAGTGTTGCGTGGCGTAGGTGCCAAAAGCTATCGACATCGTAAACGACGGACTACAATGCACTTCGTTACCGAGAAGATGCAAATTCTAACCTAGACAAGGCATAGGTGTACAAAAACATTTCGCAAAGTCAAATTTAATCTTCACTCGACAGTTTACGAATTCAATACAAATGCAAGATAATTGTCTTAGGTTTCATCATCAAATTACAACTTGTCACAAATCAAAACTCAAACAATGTTTAACCCTAGAAGCTTACAAAAACCTACACCGGGGTGAAACACTCGAGAATTAGCCTCTCATGACGAACGGAACACGAATGCCGGAAATTGAAACCTTGAACTTGAACATCTTGAAGCTTTGATGATGGTGATTATGATGATGATTAGGGTTTGTAGTGGATGGAGAAAGTGAATGGATGGATGAATGGTTGATGATGATGATGGTGATGATAGATTATGGTTAAGATGGATAGGATGATTCGGAGAATTGGTATGAATTGGTGGTGATTGAGATGATGGTGGGATGATTCTTGGCTCAAAGAACAAGTTCTAACTCCCAAAAATGCATAACTCCCTTCTAATGACCCCCAAAATTGGGTTTAAACTCCTTCAAAACACAAAACAAGGGAAATCAGCGATAACACTTTCTGGAGGGCGTCGACGACGCCCTGTGAGGTCGTTGGCGATGCCTTTTGGAAAACTTTTTTTTTTCTGACGCCTTATTTAGATGTCTACGCGAGTTTTTGGCCGATGCGAACAACCAAGGGGCGTCGCCGACTGCCCGTATGGGCGTCGACGACACTATGTCCAACTCTTGGTTTCCGTTCTCTTCATTTCACGTTCCCAGTTGATCCCATTCGCTCCCCGATACTTCATAAAACTCCCGAATAGCTCCTTAAACTCCGTTAGACCTGCAAAACACAATTCTAATCAAAAGTAGGCCATTTGAAACCAAAAGTCATGTAAAAACATAAACTTTATTACGATTAATCATCGGTTTTCGACCATGTATCACATCCCCACACTTGTGTTTTGCTTGCCCTCAAGTAAATTTGTCTTTCACTTTTATGTGGTCGAATAAAAGACACATTTCCCATTCTTAAAACTCAAGTTAAGGTTTAATGCCATACTCGGTTCATAATTCTCACCACTTTCAAAATATTTAATGTTAAAGTGATTAACACATAAAAATTATTACCCAAGATTAACCCGCCCTTGAAACTCATAAATCATACACACCCATCACAATGTTCTCTCCACTCGGTTTAAAAATTAGCTAATAGATGATGCAATGGCAGTTTTGATGTAATCACTCAAACTGATTAGAACACGTGCCCGCATAAGCTTGCAACTCAATCATTGTCCACCACCGAACACAAATACTAATCACATGTCAAAAGGTCTTTAATGGGTTGTAACGGGGCTACGCTAAGGGTATGTGGAATAGGGTATTTTGAAAGCGGCTTAGGTGATGAAAACTCGATTTTTATTACAAACACAACTATTCTGTCAACGACTACTATGCATAAACAACTAAAAGGCAATGGATTTCGCCTTTTATTCAACAACTACTACACATCTTTTTGTGCTTTTCTTAACGATTTTTCATCATATATTTTGTTTTTTTACAAACAACTAAACCTAAAATTGATTTTCAACACACTGGTTAAAAATAAAAGGCTACACGGTCAAGGGCTAAATGGGTTAATAAAATGAAAGGTTTAGGCTTAATGTTGGGGACTAAGGGATTGCTTTCGGGTAAGGATATATAAATGGTGTAAAAATGGAAAGGTTTACCTAATGCCTTAATCATTCTTGTGCTTGTATTCGGTCTATGACCTCAAACGCATCAAAAGTTGCAAGCTCTACAATACGCGACTAAAGGTCCACTCAAACAAAGAAATATATACATATATGATGTATAAAAGTGTCTCAAAATCTCATGTAAAAAGGGTATGGTATGCGATATGTACAAAACACAAGTTTCTTAGGCGGATTATTCCCAATTAACCACCCGCTAAATACCCGTCATGTTATTAATTTGAACCTGACCATGAAAAGAGACCACGTGGGTTGTGCCATTCCTCGTTAACTTAGTTACTTGTGCTTTTTAGATTGCTTCAAATAATGAAAATTTTGGAAATTTTCCCCCATCCCCACACTTAAGGTCCACATTGTCCTCAAAGTGTAGTGTTTAAATGAACGAGTCAAAATCAAAAAACTTTTTCTCTCCATCGCCACACTTGAGGTTAACATTGTTCTCAAAGTGTAGGAATAGAGCTTTTTAAAACGTACAAGGGATGTGACACGGCTAACCTCCCCAAAATTTCTCCCCGGAAAAATAAAATACAAAATACACTCCACTTATTAGAAAGCTAAAATAATCAAAGCTAAAAAGAAACGTATGCACTTGGGTTTCGCTCATTCCTCGTGTGCTATTCATTCTTCAACAAAAAAGGTCATCTCGCCAACATGATGTACCTACAGATCTCAACCCTTTTGTAGAAGCATGCTTCTCACTACCATTTGTCACACCCCCTGTAATTCCATCACATCAGAGCAGGGCGTGAATTAAACTGGTATCTTCATTGCACAGCGGAAGAAAACGTGAGTGCTAAGACTCTTAAAAAGTGAACGCCCGCTAACTACTCGAATCCCCATGGGTTCCACTATTCCAACCGTACCATACTTGTAATCATAACCTGAGAAAGAACATGCGAAAAATCAACATAAAGTTGGCGAGTTCATAGTTTGTCTGTTTTTGTTTTCAAATGAGTCATAAAACATTTGAGCATTTTGCATTCGAAAACCGGTTTGTGGGATCATAGTTTCCCAAAGCATTTGAAATGTCATATCTGTATAAAAGTATTGAAATGTTTTCCATGTTGTTTGTAAATCCATGCATATAACTGTTATGTTTATAAACCGGTGGTAACATTTTTCAATTGTATCTGTAAATCCGTATTGAAATATTTTCTGTTATGTCTGTAAACCGATATTGAATCTGTTATATTTGTAAACCGGTATTGAAATGTTTTCTATCATAATTGTAAATCGATATTGAAATCACAATATGTAGGATGCCTATGGAATCTAAGGAGCTGTCAGTGTGTAGCTAATACACTGACCTATGTGTCATAAGTAAGTAACCAACCTGAGACAACTCTGACATCATTGGGATCACAAAAGCACTCCTAACTGGTTAACAAACCAGGAGTGGAACATGTCTCAAACTCGATAGATCTATACCTTTTACACTTTGGTCACTACATGATTAATGGTTACTATTTTTATCATCTAATCCCATGGCTACATACCAATTGTTACAATTTGTGTTTTCGATGTGTATCAACGGGCCTCGCCCTTCATATGATTTCGTTCCTTATACGGTTGATATTGGGCCTAGCCCATGTTTTCCTGTTATTGGGCCTAGCCCATGTTCTTGTCATTGGGCCTAGCCCATGTTTTCCTGTCATTGGGCCTAGCCCATGTTACAAATAAAATTGGGGCCTCGCCCCCTAGTTGTGACTATGAGAATCCCATCACTAGTCATAAAACTCATGCATGTTTCGAAAAGCTTTGTATAGCTGTGAAAACCGGTAAGTTTAGCATAAATCTTTCGTAAACCATTTGAGTTCATTGAAATTTGTTTGTAACATGGTTTATAAAATATATGATTTTCATTCATCAAAACATTGTATGCTATCGCAAAACTGGCATGTCTTTCCACCCCCGAAAACATTTATAAAAGTGTAAAAGGGTAAAAAGTAGGGGTTATGAACTCACCTTGATATCCTTGTGCAAAGCTAGCTTAATGTGATTCCATAGTGTTGTCTCCACAACTTGACTTGCTAGCATGCAATCTAAGGTATTCCTAAAATGGAATAACTTTTAAGTTTCTAGATATAATGTAGCTAAACTACGCGTCATCGAGCTCTACCGAATCGTTACTCATACGATTATATGAAATTGTCATTGTCTTAACTCGGTTAACCAACCTATGGTTTTCTTAGAAACGATTCTGTTTTCGAGCGACTTGAAATATATGTTTACGTATAAACATAACTATATTTCATGAAATCATATTTAGTCGTCATGTACGTCGACGGATAATAGTACGACTCTTCGGAGTTTTCGTAAGATATAATGTATATATACTTGTAAATATACCCGTATAGATAATACATTACGTATCCGAGCAAGAGTCTGGTGTATCGTTAATAATAAATAATGATGACATCGTACGCTTGTTATAGTCTTGCGGAGTTGCTTCGCACTTCGTTTAGGCGTTTGAGTCGAATATAACCAATATATTATTGTTGTAAAATCCTTCAAAAGTATTCGTAAGTGTTCGCGTCGTCGACGTTTGAAATAAATATAACTATATTTATTTTATGAAAGTATTCACAGTCTCGAAATTCGAATATAAATAATTATATTCGTGTTATACGATTTCCGAATTTTGTCGTTTGAAATAATACACACCTTGTATTCATCTTGTAAACGCGTTCGGAAATCTTGGCGTTTTGAAATAAATATAAGCATTATACTTATTTTTATATCGTCGTTCGAATAAATATCGATGTTTGAAATCTAGTTTCCGAGTTTCGACTTTGAATTAAAAATAAATAAATATTATTTATTTTATAGTCGATTACCGAATCTTGTTATCTTGAAATCGCACTCGTTGAAATGTTATCGCCTCGATGTTGAAAGTTTTAATAGCGTCGACAAAATAAATATATCTATATTTATTTTATACAATCGTTTTAATTCGAACGTTTTATCCTTGAAATGTAACGCGTTTCGTATTGCGTATTTTACGAAAATCGGGCAGAGTTTCCTCTATTTTCGGACGACCCCGACAATACTAGTTGTCGACTTATTTTATCAAAAAGCAATCAATCAACGTACGCAATATATAATACTTTCCCGTTGTGTTTCAATATAATGTTTCGCCAATTATAATTTCCGATTTATAACGACGTTGGTTCGATCATAACTAATAGTTTTACGCGAATACATAGTCGGATGATTGCTATTTTTAAAATTTTGGCGATAGGTAATTGTTAACGGGTCGGTTTGAGCTTGGCGTGTGCGCATATATACACATTTTTACAATGAATTTTACACACGAACTCGGTTTTAATATTTATAAAAATGATTTCTACCTTAAATTAAAACACACACAAAAGGTCAAGTGTACCCTATCGTATATGTAGTAAAGTATGGGTAAGAACCAGATGTCGATCCAAGGACTCGGGCAGGCGCTTGTGTACTAAACCATCGCAATTTATTTATCGGTAAAAATGATATGTGAAATAGTTTTTCTAAAATTATCTAAAAATATATTTTAAGACATAAAAGACTTTAAATACAAAAATACAATTTCTTTTTCTTTTGTCTTGTTTTATAAGCAAAATAAGCATGTTATCAAAAATGTCACAAAGGCACTTGATCAATTTTCCAAATATAAAGACAATTAGTATCCCTTTCGGGAATCCTAACATGATAATTCTTCGGAAAGTTAACGCGATAAACATACTTTAACCACCTAAAATTATTCTTTAGCGAGCTATTGATATATTTTCATGTGAATCTTTGAAATAAGTTAGTCATCCATTAAGAGTTTTCTAACCTCACTTTATCAAGGAAAGCAATACCGATAAACACATTATAACCACCAACACAAGCATAACGTAGATCATATCACAAACTCATTCATTTTGCAAGTCTTAAATATAAATCTACCAAGTTGGTTATTTTGGCCACAAATACTCAACAAAGATTATGAAAAATATTAAGAACCCGCAAAAACACCATCTAACCCGTTAGAGTCCTTCCGTGTAAGAAAGCATTCTTGATTAAAATCAGATTATCTTTTATTAAACCAATACCCATTTCTAGTTTCATGATGTAAATATATTAATCAAGTTAACAGTTCACTAATAAATTATTAATTATGGGGTTTATTCAACTTATCCCAACTAACCATTTACTAATCATCCAAAATAAACAATCAAAATCAAGAATTCAACATCAATGAAACAAGATTGCCATATGATCATGAAGATTCAAACATGAGCAGTTGACTGAGCTTCATTTTAACTTGATAACAAACTAAATATTGATCATAAAACAAGTGTTTTTCATAGTATTCATAACAATATTACATAAACATCATATCAATGCTTGCAAATGTAATCAGAATTTACATTAAGAACAAGAAATCAAACCATAAACAAGCAAGGATTTGATGGGTTGGATAAATGATAAACGTCTTGCAACCTTGAGGCTTGAAACCGTCCTGATCAGAGAGCTCCCGCACCTCATAAATCTCCCAAAAACTTGGAAAAATACCCAATATTTTGATCAGTCGCGAATGCTCTATTTTATAGACAATTTCTTGTCCGCACGGTCGTGCACTTTATCCGCACGGCCATGCACATCATCATTACGTCACTGTAGGGCATGGGCAGACAAGTGGCTGTTTGAGCGGCAAATCTTCAGATATGCACGACCGTGCCAATGATTTGCACGGCCATGCCAAAGCTTCAGGTCACATGTGATCAACAATCAAGTCGCGCACGGCCGTGCCAATGGGTTGCACGGCCATGCGGCATCGGTAACTTCAGAAGAATCTGCAGAATTTGTCCGGAATGCTCGTTAATCTCACTTTTTCTCCAACTTTGTCTGTGGTACGTCGTTTAGGACCTAAAAATATAAAATGGAACGATTAAGTACCTATACGGCGATATTTTAGCTAAAAATGCACATAACGGGGCAAAATGGGGGACTAAATTATATATATATTTTAACGTATATCAAACCTCCCCACACTTGAACTTTTGCTTGTCCTCAAGCAAACAAGAAATAAAAGAATGCGGGCATCCGAGGGTCCCAAACGTTTCTAAATAAATATTCGGCGGTTAATTGTTTTTCCAAAAAGTCAACATCAACGACATTAAACCGAATAAGCAATTGTGAATATAAGGAGAGATAACCAAAAGGCAATGATTCCACTTCCGATCGACTTAACATGCAAAATTCTCACGATGTTCTCACACACTCGGTTATATTTATGAGTCATACATGTAATGTGTATGTGCAAAACACTCAATGCCAAGGCAATGCATCATGCAATATAATAAGCTTGTTAAAAGATCTAATCTCCACCAACTAACGTGCAAAAAAGCACAATCAAGATGTCTTTAAGGGTTGTAATGTTAGGCGATGGTTGCAGGTAGGAAATGGACATTTAAAAGTGGCTAAAAGGTTAAAACTTGGCGGTTATTTCTAACAATCGTAAATGAATTACAACTATACATAAGTAAGGTATAAACGGCCGATTATGACCATATCGAGCAAGTCAATGAGATTGTACCATTCAACATCTAAAATTGCTCCTATTTGATCCCTTTTTTTCTATTTTTGTTGCTTATTTTCTTCTCTTTTTTTAACTTACTAAATATTTACAAGTTAGATAATAACCATAACCGAGTTTTAACAAAAATAAGCTAAACTATAAAAAGGCTCAATTTGGTTAAAATGGGTGTCAACGGAAAAACACGGGATATAGGCTTAACATGGTTTACTATTGGGATAATGGTGGTTACGAAAATTAAACAAAGAAAAAGGCTAACACAAAAGGGGGTATCCTAAGCGCCACTATCATATTCATGTTCTTTTCACATATTCATGGTTTTTGAAAAGAATACTAATGACAAGTTCTAAATCACATGAAACACCCGGCTCGCTCATATTCTGAACAAAAACAAGCATGGTAAGAATTGAAAGGCTCAAGTATGCTCACATAATTGAAGAACGGGCATAAATGTAAAGATATGCATGTAAGTTTTTCTTTTGTTTGTCACGCTTTTAGTTGTCATTTCCTTTTAAAAATCAATTCGGCTTGCCGGTTTTTATTGTATCAACTGCTTTTTTAATGGAATACAATTGACCGTTTATTACAAAATATGTATATACATATTATTATTATTATTATTATTATTATTATTATTATTATTATTATTATTATTATTATTATTATTATTATTATTATTATTATTTTTATTATTATTTTAAGGACAAACAAAGTTAACAAGTTAAACCCCTCCCCACACTTGAATTTCACATTGTCCCCAATGTGAATCGAAAATTAGTTACGCGGTTATTAATTAGCGAAAATGAAGTGTGAAAAAGGTGAATAATACTCCCCTTGAGCGGAAGAAGACTTGGAGATATTTGACGTGACCATTCTTCTTTTCTTTCCGGCTCTGTGTGCATTTCCATGTACCTGCAAAACTTATCAAACTATCCACAACACAGACAACGCATTTGATCAAAATATATTAGGTGCATAAAGATTCATCCCAAAAGCTAGAAATTGAAATAACAACAGTACTAATAAATTGTTTCAAAACAAACCGAAATACATATCGGCGAGGTTCTTTCAAGAAAAGCAGTCAAAAAGTAAAACCCTGAAAAGAAACAATAATAAACAATGATAAATAAATACTAAATGGCACCATTGCTTTCGTCAGCTAAATCCTTCCCTCCTACTAGTCCTCCTCATCGTCTTGGCGGGCTCTAGATGGGCCCGCGTCGTCATGCCTGGGGTTCCCGAATGGGAACTGTGGAGGATTGCCAAAGTAGTTCGGGAAGGCGTTGTGAAGCCCTCTGAAAATGTTAGAAAATCTGGCGTGCATCTCATCCCTTATGATATTCTGGTTCACCTGCATTTGCTAGAACTGCTGGTAGAACTCTGGATATGAGGGAATGCCAGGGGGCCAATCCTGATGTGCCTGGTATTCTGGCTGGTGCTGGGACTGGTACTGATGCTGCTGCTGCTGCTCCTACTCTAGTGGTGGTCCGATAAAAGCATCCCCGTGACCATGTGCCTCATGGGCAGGCTCCATTTCGACGTCCGGCTCTTCGTCAGATGGTAGGGGTGGTAGTGGGTCCCAAACTTCCCCATGCAGGCCCCTTAACCTTGGGCCATTTCCAGTATCAACAATCAGGCCCATCGCCCGTACGGAACGAATGTCCACCTCACCCCCTGAGTGGACCAGTGTCAATTGATCAACCACTTTTCTATCATAATCCCGATAGAATAAGCAAGTTGGGTCACATACTCGCCACCGTGAATTTCACTGCTCACCGACCTCCCGCGCTGTTAATAAAAAATTTTGCCATACGGGCGGTGAGGTTGATGTGTACTCCATTCACGATGGAGTACAAGTATAGCAGATCCGGTGTGGGACAGTTCCCCGAACTGTCCATGCGACCGCAAATGGTGTGGCTCATGACTTGGTGAAGAACCCTAAGAAGCGGGTCCTTCAGCTTCGACGATTTTGCTCTTCGGGCATCAGAAGGCGGCCCAGTAGCTAGGTGAGCCTAAAAATCAGCTCTCTCTTCGTCGCTGCTGAACTTGTAGATGTTGGAAAAAATATCAGAATTTATATCGTCATCCCCGTAAATACCCAACTTTTTTCCAAGCTTTGCCACTGACCATTAATGCCATCATCCCCCAAGCCTAAACTGAATGATTTTAGCATTTTTTAAGTCCGGGTTTTCGCTCCTTGGCTTATCGTATCGGTAAGAAGCGAAAAATTCCAATGTCAGCTCAAGGTAGACAGGTCGCTCTATGTTTAGCAACCTAGCCATCGGGATTGAGATCATTTCTTGCAGCCTTTCCGATTGATTCAAGGCTTGCAAGGCTTCCCAACTCAGCCGTCTTGGCTCACCAATTTGGCCTTGTCGGTTCCAAAGGGTTTGCAGCCGATTAACACAAGGACGCTCTTTTTGCTTGCCGGCGTCAAATTGTAAGAACTGGTGATCCATCTGTAAGCAGATAAGCAATAAAAATCAGGCCAGACCTAAAAAATTTTGATTCCGGCACTAGAACAGTGACTTTGAAGCATTCTGTTTGCTGTCACCAGAAGTCACACGGCCGTGCGGATCCAAACCACGCATTGTTTTATGCTGGAGGTTCACTGCAACGATTTAGGCCCGCACGGCCGTGCGGATGAGGCGCACGGTCGTGCATAGTCTGCAGTTCCTAAAAATCTGCTCCATTCACTGAATTCGGCTGTTTTACCCTAAATCCAGATGTTTTCTCAGTGAATGGACCCAGGGTTCCTGAATGGGGCCTTTATTCGCCCAATTTTGCCAAGAATACGGTTTGATTGTCTTTTATGAAGAAAACCCCAAAAATTTCTTGAACAAGAACCCTAATTTACCCTGGAATAGAACAAAAGATGCAAAACATAAAGGAGATTCATACCTTGACTGAAACTTACAGAAAATCCTTGCAAAAAGTGGTGATTTTTGAGAGGGTGAGAGTGTGGAAATGGCAGTGCGGCTAGGATTTCGAATGAGAGTTGGTTTTTTCTGAAATACGCGTATTTAAAGTTACTGAACAAACTTTCAGAAAAGTACGTGCACGGCTGTACGCAGATGCACACGGTCGTGCGGATTTGAAATCTCAGAACCCTGGTCAGTGATCTCGGTCCACACGGTCGTGCGATGGTCGCATGGTAGTGCATATCCGGGAAGTCAGTCCGCACGGGCGTTCCTGCATATGCAACTTTAAAGTGCACGGCCGTGCGGCATCTGGCAGTCTACAGATTTTTGCAGAAAAATGCACCCAGCTCTGTTTTTTCGCCAAAATTACCAAATTTTCAAGTGTTTTAGCCGTTTGAACCTCGTTTCAACCACATAACTCTCTAAGGCATGAATCAAAACATGGAAACCCTATAACTTAACAAAAAAAGAAGAAATCGCGAAATAAACACAAAATATTAACAAAATTACATATTTACCCTTGACGTGCAAATTACGCCCGCTAAATTTTTCTCCGCGAGTCGATAGCTGGACTCTCCTCCCCACACTTGTTATGCGTGCGGGGTGTGGAGTTCGATGACCTCCATTGCCGAGTCAACCGGCCCGTTAACATAAAGCTTTAGCCGATGACCACTGACTTTGAACGTTACCCTGTTTGAGTCCTCGATGACTATAGTGCCGTATGGGAATACTTCCTTGACTGTGTACGGCCCCGTCCATCGGGACTTTAACTTTCCATGGAATTACCTGAGCCTCGAGTTGAACAATAGCACAAGATCTCCTACTTTGAACTCTTTGTGATCTCTTAAGCGCTTATCATGTAATCTTTTAACGTGCTCTTTATATAAGCAAGAGCTCTCGTAGGCATGGTTTCTTAATTCTTCAAGCTCATGGATCTGCAAGAAGCGAGCCTCACCGCCGCTCTTTATATCCAAATTTGCAGTTTTTAACGCCCACCATGCCTTGTGCTCCAACTCGACTGGCAGATGACACGCTTTCCTGTAGACCAACCTATAAGGAGTAGTACCTATAGGTGTCTTGTATGCTGTTCGGAAAGCCCATAGCGCGTCATCTAGCTTGTTTGACCAATCCTCGCGGTTTTGACCCACCGACCGCTCAAGGATCCTCTTCAGTCCCCGGTTAGTGACCTCTACTTGCCCACTCGTCTGGAGGTGGTATGGTGTAGCTAGTCTGTGGTGAACACCATATCGAGACATGGCCTTTTCTAATTGCGCATTACATAAATGCTTTCCGCGGTCACTGTTAAGTGCCTTCGGGGCACCAAATCGGGCAAACAAGCTTTTCAAGAACCTCACGACTACTCTGGCATCATTTGTGGGTAAGGCTTGCGCCTCGGCCCATTTCGGCACGTAGTCTACGTCTACCAGGATGTACTTATTACCGCGTGAGTATGGGAATGGTCCCATGAAGTCGATTCCCCAAACATCGAATACTTCACAGACCTGGATCAAATTCTGAGGCATTTCGTTGCGTGCAGATTCGATGCCCTCTGGCATGCATCGCACGCTCGTACCAACTTCTGTGCATCATGAAAAATAGTAGGCCAATAAAAACCGGCATCTAACACCTTCTTCGTGGTGTAGTTGGCTCCGTGGTGACCTCCGGTTGGCCCTTCATGACATTCGCGCAGAATGTCGGCTGCCTCCCCTCCAAACACACATCTACGAATCACGCGACCCGCTCCGACTCGAAATAAGAATGGGTCATCCCAAATATAATACTTGAGGTCTGCAAAGAACTTCCTCTTCTACTGATGTGTTAATCCTTTGACGAGGATTCCACAAGCTAGATAGTTCGCGAAGTCAGCAAACCAGGTGACCCTTCTCTCACCTCTATGCTCCTCAGGAACTCGTGGGGGAAATTGTCGTTTATTGGCTCCCTACACGTCTCCTTGGAATCTCCGCGCTCGAGTCTCGAGAGATGATCTGCTGCAACGTTCAGTGCACCCTTCTTATCTTGATTCTCGATATCGAATTCTTGCAGCAACAGAATCCATCTAACCAGAGGTGGTTTTGCGTCTTGTTTGCTGAAAAGATATCGGATAGCGGCGTGGTCCGTGTATACGATAGTCTTGGACAACACAAGGTATGATCTAAACTTATCAAACGTGAAAACTACCGCCAAAAGCTCCTTTTCGGTAGTAGTGTAGTTTTCTTGCGCATCGTGCAAGGTCTTACTGGCGTTGTAAATAGGATGAAAGTGCCTCTCCTTTCGTTGTCGCAAGACTGCCCCTATAGCAAAATCGTTGGCGTCGCACATTATCTCAAACGGCAACGCCCAATCTGGTGCAACTAAAATAGGGGCTTCAACCAGCCTTCACTTCAACAAATTGAATGTCGTCAGGCATTCTTCTGAAAACACAAACGGAGCATCCTTCTCCTACAACTGGGCCATGCGTCTTGCGATATTTGAAAAGTCTTTGATGAATCACCTGTAGAACCCAACATGACCAAGGAAACTCCTAACTGCTCTGACTGAGGTAGGGGGTGGAAGTTTAGAAATAACATCTACTTTGGCTGGATCGACCTCCAACCCCGCTTGTGAGATCCTGTGCCCGAGAACTATCCCTTCCTTCACCATGAAGTGACACTTCTCCCAGTTGAGCACAAGATTTGTCTCTTTGCACCTCATCAGCATCTTTTTCAAATTTTTCAGACAATGATCAAAAGAACTCCCAAAAACAGAAAAATCATCCATGAACACCTCCATGGGGTCCTCAATCATGTCGTGAAAAATGACAACCATGCAGCGCTGAAATGTAGCCGGCACATTGCACAACCCAAAAGGCATACGCCAGTAGGCGAATGTGCCGAAAGGGCAGGTGAACGTAGTCTTCTCCTGGTCCTCAGGAGCGATCGGAATTTGAAAATAACCCGAAAACCCATCCAGAAAACAATAGAATTACTTCCTCGACAGACGTTCCAACATTTGATCGATGAATGGAAGTGGGAAGTGGTCCTTGCAGGTGGCGTCATTGAGTTTGCGGTAGTCGATGCAAACTCGCCATCCGATGACGGTACGGGTCGGAATAAATTCATTCTTGTCATTTGAGACTACAGTTACGCCTCCTTTCTTGGGCACTACTTGCACAGGGCTTACCCATACTGATCACCTCTTTCTTTAACCCTGCATCAAGTAACTTGATCACCTCTTTCTTTACGACGTCTTGCATGTTCGGGTTTAACCACCTCTGAGGTTGAGCACACGGCTTGTAATCATCCTCCATCAGAATCTTATGAGTACATAAGGAAGGATTGATGCCTTTGATGTCCATAATCTTCCACGCCCTGGCTTTCTTATGAAGTTTCAGTACCTCGAGAAATTTTCTCTTCTCCTCTTCCTCTAAGGATGATGAAATAATGACCGGAAGACGACATTCCTTGTCTAGAAATGCATACTCGAGATGTGGCGGGAGTTGTTTCAACTCCAATGACGGGGGATCCTCTACTGAAGGCTTCGACTTTCCTTCAGCTTCATAATCAATCTCCACGAATCTATCGGGACTATGGGAACCATAATCACTGACTTGACAAACCGGCTACTAAAGTCCGTGCATATCCGAATCGATCTCCTCAATGGTGCCTTGAAAATGAGAGTTCACAAAGGTATCGACAATGTCGACATAATAAAGCGTATCATCTTGGCTTTGTTGGTGCTGCATCGACTGCTTAATGTCGAAGGTCACATGCTCATCATTAACTCGGAGCGTGATTTGGCCTGCAGCCACATCTACAATCGTCCTCGCTGTATTGCGGAACGGGCGTCCGAGTATCAAAGGCACGTTGGAGTCTTCATCTATGTCCAGAATGACAAAACCTACAGGAAACACGAAATTGTCGATTTTAACCAGCATGTTTTCAACAAACCCGCGCGGATACTTGATCGATCGATCAGCAAGTCGAATATTCATCCTCGTAGGTGACGGCTCACCTAGATCTATCTTAGCAAAACCTTATATGGCATAAGGTTTATGCTTGCTCCCAAATCAGCCAATGCGTGGCTGACGGACATGCTGCCTATAAGGCAAGGAAGGGTGAAACTGCCCGGGTCTCCCATCTTTTCGGGTAAACGATTTTGAAGAATGGCCGAACAATTTTCATTCATTAAAACACACGACATGTCCTCGAGCTTTTGCTTATGTGTGAGGATGTCCTTCAGGAACTTAGCGTATTTGGGCATTTGAGACAACGCTTCAACAAATGGTATGTTTATATGCAACTGTTTGAACATCTCAAGAAACTTACCATATTGTTCTTCATTCCTTTGCTTCTTCAGTATGCCCGAGTATGGAACTGGAGGTGTATAATCTGTAACTGGCTTCTGGAGCTGTGCTGTACTTGCTGGGACTCGCCTAGCGTGCACCTCGTCCGAAGCGTCAGTATGGACCGTCTCCGTGATCGGTGGTGAGTCCGATATGTCAGGTGCCGTGGCTTTTCCACTCCTCTACATTACCGCATTAATGTGCCCTCTTGGGTTGGGCTCTGTATTGCCCGGAAGACCGCCCTGAGGTCGCTCTAACATCATCTTAGCTAACTGGCCCACTTAATTCTCGATGGCTTGAATGGAGGCATTCTGACTCCGCATCTCCCCTTCTTGGGCCATGAAACGCTATTCGTGCTGCTGATAACGCTTCTAAGCCAACTGGTTCGCACTATTCGAATTGCTCAAAAGCTGCGCCATCATTTCCTCCAACTTGGAATTATTCTGAGGGGCTTGTTGCTGGGAACTGCTCCCAGCACCCTGATTATGGTACATATTGGAGTGCGGCTGGTAGGGGCGACTTTGAGGCTGAAAAGATTGACCGTAGGATATCTGTGGAGCGGGAGCGCACTGAGCATACCCGAGGGGGTTTTTGTTAACTGAACCACCCTTCCACCCAAAGTTTAGGTGATTCTTCCATCCCGGATTATATGTGTTGCTATAGGGGTTATTTTGGGGTCTAGTTTGAATACCAAGATAATCCACCTCCTTGTAGCCTGTAAACATAACTCCCTGTTTGCATGCACCCAACTCATGTGAAATCCCACACTGCTCTCATGAAGATTGAACCCGCGAAATATTATGAGCTTGATCGATTTTTGCAGCAAGGGCTCCAATCTGAGCAGTAAGAGCTATGTAAGTATCAACAGCATGAACTCCAGAACGAGATGATGTCCTAGCTCTCTCTCTAGCTTGACGAGAACTAGACTTCAAAGTAGCTTTCTCGATAATTGCATAAGCTTCATTTGGCGTCATTGTTCCTAGATCTCCTCCTGCATACATGTCCAAACGCTCCTGCGAATCATAGTTTAGTCCTTGATAGAAGGTTGATACGAGCTGTGTTTTGGACAAACCATGATGTGGGACGTCAATAAGAAGATCTCTAAACCTCTCCCACGCAGCGTGTAAGGACTCCCTATCATCTTGCTGAAATGTCATGATCCGGTTCTTCAACTTAGCTGTTTTCTCTGGAGGGAAGTACTTTTGCATGAACAGCTCCGCCATTTCATTCCAGGTAGTAATGGATCCTGCGGGAAGTGATAGAAGCCAAGCTCGGGCTTTGTCTCGCAAAGAGAACGAAAAGAGCCGCAATCGGATTGCATCGTCGGAAACATCTCGAATCTTGAAAGTAGAGCAGACCTCAAGAAATGCGGCAATATGTCGACCTGGGTCTTCGTGATCCTTTCCATCAAACTGCACTGAATTTTGTAACATGTTTATGATGCTGGATTTAATCTCGAAATTCGGCGCCACCACAGTCGGTCAGGCGATACTAGGCTGCAGGCCTTCGCCTCCCGGACGGCCGCTCTCATTCAATGACCGGTTGTCGTCGGCCATGGTGCTCCCCCCTTCGACCTCTGAGTTTTCACTCTCAGCAGGTATCTCCGGCTCGTCTACTTTAGCTGAGATAAGTTGTGCAACAGCACGGGACTTTTGTCGAAGTCTCCTACTCCTCCTTAGGTCACGTTCCTGTTCGTCAGATGGCTCAGTAGCAGCGAGCGCTGGGGTTGAGGACATCAACCTGTAAGGAAGGGATAAGCACATCCCGAAACGATTAAATAAATTATAATATTATATTATACAATATTTTATTAATAATTTTTTTAACTTGTTTATTTCTGAATTCGGGTGTGCAAACAATATCAATCTTGCAACTATATATATACATATATACAAACAAATAAATAATTCTAAACAAATAAACAAGTAAATCTTTATAAACAACTAAGCAAATAATTAATTAAAAACAAGTATTCACAAGCATGTACACCGGTAAATAAGTGACTCGGATCGTTCCATAGGTTAGCCGCATCCCCGGCAACGGCGCCAAAAACTTAGCGTGTGCGCATATATACACATTTTTATAATGAATTTTACACACGAACTCGGTTTTAATATTTATAAAAATGATTTCTACCTCAAATTAAAACACACACAAAAGGACAAGTGTACCCAATCGTATACGTAGTAAAGTATGGGTAAGAACCAGATGTCGATCCAAGGACGCAGGTAGGCGCTTGTGTACTAAACCGTCGTCATTTATTTACCGGTAAAAAGGATATGTGAAATAGTTTTTTCTAAAATTACCTAAAAATATATTTTAAGAAATAAAAGACTTTAATACAAAAATACAATTTCTTTTTCTTTTGTCTTGTTTTATAAGCAAAATAAGCATGTTATCAAAAATGTCACAAAGGCACTTGATCAATTTTCCAAATATAAAGACAATTAGTATCCCTTTCGGGAATCCTAACATGATAATTCTTCAGAAAGTTAACGCGATAAACACACTTTAACCATCTAAAATTATTCTTTAGCGAGCTATTGGTATATCTTCATGTGAATCTTTAAAAATAAGTTAGTCATCCGTTAAGAGTTTTCTAACCTCATTTTATCAAGGAATTCAATACCGATAAAAATAATATAACCACTGAGACAAGCATAACGTAGATCATATCACAAACTCATTCATTTTGCAAGTCTTAAATATAAATCTACCAAGTTGGTTATTTTGGCCACAAATACTCAACAAAGATTATGAAATATATTAAGAACCCGCAATAACACCATCTAACCCGTGAGAGTCCTTCCGTGTAAGAAAGCATTCTTGATCAAAATAAGATTATCTTTTATTAACCCAATACCCATTTCTAGTTTCATGGTGTAAACATATTAATCAAGTTAACAGTTCACTAATAAATGATTAATTATGGGGTTCATTCAACTTATCCTAACTAACCATTTACTAATCATCTAAGATAAACAATCATAATCAAGAATTCAACGTTAATGAAACAAGATTGCCATATGATCATCAAGATTCAACCATGAGCAGTTGACTGAGCTTCATTTTAACTTGATAACAAACTAAATATTTATCATAGAACAAGTGTTTTTCATAGTATTCATAACAAATTACATAAACATCATCTCAATGCTTGCAAATGTAATCAAAATTTACATTAAGAACAATAAATCAAACCATAAACAAGCAAGGATTTGATGGATTGGATGAATGATAAGCTTCTTGCAACCTTGAGGCTTGACACCGTCCTAATCAAAGAGCTCCCGCACCTCCGAAGTAGCCCAGAAACTTGGAAAGATACCCAATATTTTGATCAGTCGCGAATGCTTTGTTTTATAGACAATTTTCATATCCGCACGGCCGTGCAATTTATTCACACGGCCGTGCGCATTAGCATTACGTCACTGTAGGGCATGGGCAGATAAGTGGTTGTTTGAGCGGCAAATCTTCAGATGTGTACGACCGTGCCAATGATTTGCACGGCCGTGCTAATGGGCCGCACGGCCGTGCGTGCCGAGAAATGAGTCGCACTTCCTCTCGCACGGTCAGTGCTTCCGAGATCGCAGTCTCGCACGGCCGTGCCAATGGGTTGCACGGCCGTTGCGGCGTCTGTAACTTCATCAGAATCTGCAGAATTTGTCCGGAATGCTCGTTAATCTCACTTTTTCTCCAACTTTGTCTGGGGTACGTCGTTTAGGACCTAAAAATATAAAATGGAACAAGTACCTATACAATGATATTTTAGCTAAAAATGCACATAACGGGGGCAAATGGGGGACTAAATTATATATATTTTAACATATATCAAACCTCCCCACACTTGAACTTTTGCTTGTCCTCAAGCAAACAAGAAATAAAAGAACACGAGCCTACGAGGGTCCCAAACGTTTCTTAATAAATATTCGGCGGTTAATTGTTTTTCAAAAAGTTAACATCAACGACATTAAACCGAATAAGCAATTGTGAATATAAGGAGAGATAACCAAAAGGCAATGATTCCACTACCGATCGACTTAACATGCAAATCTTCACATTCTCATGATGTTTACACACACTCGGTTATATTTATGAATCATACATGTAATGTGTATGTGCAAAGCACTCAATGCCAAGGCGATGAATCATGCAATATAATAAGCTTGTTAAAAGATCTAATCTCCATCAACTAACATGCGAAAAAGCATAATCAAGAGGTCTTTAAGGGTTGTAATGTTAGGCGATGGTTTCGGGTAGGAAATGGACATTTAAAAGTGGCTAAAAGGTTAAAACTCGGCGGTTATTTCTAACAATCGTAAATGAATTACAACTATACATAAGTAAGGTATAAACGGCCGATTATGACCATATCGAGCTAGTCAATGAGATTGTACCATTCAGCATCTAAAATTGCTCCGATTTGATCCGTTTTTTTCTATTTTTGTTGCTTATTTTCTTCTCTTTTTTTAACTTACTAAATATTTACAAGTTAGATAATAACCATAACCGAGTTTTAACAAAAATAAGCTAAACAATAAAAAGGCTCAATTTGGTTAAATGGGTGTCAACGGAAAAACACGGGATATAGGCTCAACATGGTTTACTACTGGGATAATGGTGGTTACGGAAATTAAACAAAGAAAAAGGCTAACACAAAAGGGGTATCCTTGGCGCCTCTATCATATTCATGCTCTTATCACATATTCATGGTTTTGAAAAGTATACTAATGACAAGTTCTAAATCACATGAAACACTCGGCTAGCTCATATTCCGAACAAAAACAAGCATGATAAGAATTGAAAGTCTCAAGTAAGCTCACGTAATTGAAGGAACGGGTATAAATGTAAAGATATGCATGTAAGTTTTTCTTTTGTTTGTCACGCTTTTAGTTGTCATTTCCTTTTAAAAATCAATTCGGCTTGCCGGCTTTTATTGTATTAGCTGTTTTTTTAATGGAATACAATTGACCGTTTATTACAAAATATGTATGTACATATATTATTATTATTATTATTAAGGACAAACAAAGTTAACAAGTTAAACCCCTCCCCACACTTGAATTTCACATTGTCCCCAATGTGAATCGAAAATAGTTACGCAGTTATTAATTAGCAAAACTGAAGTGTGAAAAAGGTGAATAATACTCCCCTTGAGCGGAAGAAGACTTGGAGATATTTGACGTGACCATTCTTCTTTTCTTTCCGGCTCTGTGTGCATTTCCATGTACCTGCAAAACTTATCAAACTTTCCACAACACAGGCAACGCATTTGATCAAAATATGTTAGGTGCATAAAGATTCATCCCAAAAGCTAGAAATTGAAATAACAAAAGTACTAATAAATTGTTTCAAAACAAACCGAAATACATATCCGCGGGGTTCTTTAAAGAAAAGCAGTCAAAAATAAAAACCCAAAAAAGAAACAATAATAAACAATGATAAATAAATACTAAATGGCACCAGCGCTTTCGTTATCTAAATCCTTCCCTCCTAGTAGTCCTCCTCATCGTATTGGCGGGCTCCAGATGGGCCCGCGTCGTCATGCCTGGGGTTCCCGAATGGGAAGTGTGGAGGATCGCCAATGTAAGAAAACCCGGCATGCATCTCATCCCTCATGATATTCTGGTTCACCTGCATTTATTGGAACTGCTGGTAGAACTCTGGATATGAGGGAGTGCGAGGGGGCCAATCCTGATGTGCCTGGTATTCTGGCTGGTGCTGGTACTGGAACTGATGCTGCTGCTCCTGCTCTGGTGGTGGTCCCATAAAAGCATCCTCATAACCATGTGCCTCGTGGGCAGGATCCATTTCGACGTCCGGCTCTTCGTCAGATGGTAGGGGTGGTAGTGGGTCCCAAACTTCCCCACGTAGGCCCCTTAACCTTGGGCCATTTCCAGTATCAACAATAAGGCCCATCGCCCGTAGGGAACGAATGTCCTCCTCTCCCCCTGAGTGGACCAGTGTCAATTGATCAACCACATTTTCTGTCATAATCCTGATAGAATAAGCAAGTTGGGTCACATGCTCGCCACCGTGAATTTCACTGCTCACCGACCTCCCCGCGCTGTTAATAAAAAATTCTGCCATACGGGGGACGACGTTGACGTGTACTCCATTCACAATGGAGTACAAGTATAGCAGATCCGGTGTGGGACAGTTCCCCAAACTGTCCATGCGACCGCAAATGGTGTGGCTCATGACATGGTGAAGAACCCTAAGAAGCGGGTCCTTCAGCTTTGACGCTTTTGCTCTTCGGGCATCATAAGGCGGCCCAATAGCTTTTTGAGCCCAAAAATCATCCCTGTCTTCGTCACTGCTAAACTTGTAGATGTTGGAAAAAATTTCAGACTTTATATCGTCATCACCATAAATACCCAACTTCTTTCCAAGCTTTGCCACTGACCAATTATGCCATCATCCCCCAAGCCTAAACTGAATGATTTTAGCATTTTTGAAGTCCGGGTTTTCGCTCCTTAGCTTATCGTATCCGTAAGAAGTGAAAAATTCCAATGTCAGCTCAAGGTAGACAGGTCGCTCTATGTTTAGCAACCTAGCCATCGAGATTGAGATCATTTCTTGCAGCCTTTCCGATTGATTCAAGGCTTGCAAGGCTTCCCAACTCAGCCGTCTTGGCTCACCAATTTGGCCTTGTCGGTTCCAAAGGGTTTGCAGCCGATTAACACAAGGACGCTCTTTTGCTTTCCGGTGTCGAATTGTAAGAACTGGTGATCCATCTGTAAGTAGATAAGCAATAAAAATAGGGCCAGACCTAAAAAATTTTGATTCTGGCACTAGAACAGTGACTTTGAAGCATTCTGTTTGCTGTCACCAGAAGTCGCACGGCCGTGCGGATGAGTTGCACGGCCGTGCAGATCCAAACCACACACTGTTTTATGCCGGAGGTTCACTGCAGCGATTTAGGCCCGCACGGCCATGCAGATGAGGCGCACGGTCGTGCATAGTCTGCAGTTCCTAAAAATCTGGTCCATTCACTGAATTCGACTATTTTACCATAAATCAAGATGTTTTCCCAGTGAATGGACCGAGTGTTCCTGAATGGGGCCTTTATTCGCCCAATTTTGCCCAGAATAGGGTTTCATTGTCTTTTATGAAGAAGACCCCAAAAATTTCTTGAACAAGAACCCTAATCTACCCTAGAATAGAACAAAAGATGCAAAACATAATAGAGATTCATACCTTGACTGAAAATTACGGAAAATCCTTGCAACAAGTGGTGATTTTTGATAGGGTGCGAGTGTGGAAACGACTGTGCGGCTAGGGTTTCTAATGAGAGTTGGTTTTTCTAAAATACGCGTATTTAAAGTTACTGAACCAACTGTCAGAAAAGTACGCACACGGCCATGCGCAGATACGCACGGTCGTGTGGATTTGAAATCTCAGAACCCTAGTCACTGATCTCGGTCCGCACGGTCGTGCGGATGGTCGCACTGTATTGCGTATCCGGGAAGTCAGTCCGCACGGGCGTTCCTGCAGATGCAACTTTAAAGTGCACAGCCGTGTGGATCAGTTACACGATCGTGCCAATGGGTTGCACAGCCGTGCGACATCTGTAACTTCAGCAGAATCTGCAGAATTTGTCCGAAATGCTCGTTAATCCCACTTTTTTCCAACTTTGTCTGCGGTACGTCATTTAGGACCTGGAAATATAAAATGGAACGATTAAGTACCTATACGACGGTATTTTAGCTAAAACTGCACATAACGGGGGCAAAATGGGGGACTAAATTATATATATTTTAACGTATATCAGAGCTCGGTTTTCACGATAATGAATATTATTATTTATATAAACTAATATAAATAGATTTCGCGTCGTAATTAAATTTTTACCGAGTCTTAGTTGACCCATTGACCCGATAGTTGACCGAGTTTGACCAGTTGAATGCGTTGACTAGCGTTGACGAGGCTTGACCGAGTTGACTCGGTGTTGACCGAGTCGAACCAAACTTTTCCGGTGCCGACGAATCAGACCGAAACTGAACCCCAACCAAGACTGACCATATTGACCTTTTTTACTAGTTGACCAGGTTGACCGAGTGAACCCAAACCGAAAACTGATTCGAACTTGAACCCGAAACCTGAACCGAGTGACCCAAACTGAAACTTTGTTGACCCGAGCCGAACCGCAATCTGAACCGAGACTGATTCGACTCGAACCCGAGCCGAAGGTGAACCAGAACAACCAAATCTGACCCGAACCACCACCACCATTACCGCCTCAGGTGGTTGGGCCAGAGCCACTGCCGCCGTTTGAGCTGGAACCGCCGCCGCCGTGAACCACAGCCGACCACCACTACCATTCGTACCACTCAAACAGTCGAGCATATCCTTCGCGGAGAGAAGTCTTGACCACGGGACTGGCTGAGCACCACCATCGAAACCCCTGGCTCGACGATCGGCGTCGCCGCCACGACGCTGCGGCACTGTTATGCGGCGGCTGCCGCCGCCACTCTCTCTCACTCTTCTCTCTCTATACGCTCCCCCTCTCTCTACTGTTGCTCTCTCTCTCTCTACTGTCGCTCTCTCTCTCTACCAGATGCACGCGTATGTGTGTACAGGTCGGAGATATGCGGGTGTGTGTGCGTCGGAGGGGTGACCGGAGACACCGCCGGTTGCGGCCGGTGCCTTCGCCGAAGTCCGGCGACCAATTTAGGAGGGAGAGGAGCAAATGGTTTCAGGGGGCTAGGGTTTCTTAAAGTGAGGGAGAAGAGAAAGGTTATGCTTATATAGCTAGGGTTTTAAGCGGGTTGGGCCCAAGGCCCGTTAACGTGTTCGAGCCCAAAACTTCTTTCCACGGCCCGTTTCCAAAACTGAGTTTTTGTAAAATGTCATAGTACGTTAATTTGGAGTTGAAACACCTAAAATTATGTTGGTGTCGGTGTTTGACGTGTTAACACATTCGTTGCGTTAAAAATCACGTAAATGATTCGGTGGTCGTTTCTAGTCCGTTTTTCGATCCGATTTCGACTGTGAGCATTAAATTCGAAAACGAAGCAACATATATTATGGTATATTAATATTTAGACGTAACTCTAGTCTGTGGCTCCCGTTTCGTTGTCAATGCGTTCCGGTTTTCTGCCTAATGTGCTTCGCGACGTCCGACGATCCAAATATATCATAAAATTATAACTATATGATAATTAAAAGTATAAAATTCGTGTTTTTAGGCGTTGTCAGTATTTGTTCGGCATTAGTTCGCTTATCGTTCAATTTCGCATTAGAGTTCTCGATTGTCGCTAAATCGCGTAACGTGAATCAAGTAGACGTTCCTAGGCTCTCCAAAGGCATAATCGAGTTAATTTACGTCTAATTACGCTAATTATAATGGTATTACTGTTTGCTTTTTGCATGATTACAACCGAAATATGCCGGTTGTCACACCATTAAAATTTGTTAGTTACCTAATTCTACCATTTTTATAAAGAATTACCAAGTCATTCGTTGTTTCACTTTGATTTTTGTGGAAAAATAATTTACAACAATAACAAACTTATCTTACTTTCATAAGAATCACGGTTGCATTTAGTGCATGCAACAAGCCCTTTTAAACCTCCCGATAGCTCGGGAGGACGAGTTGGTCTTGTCAGGGTTATATAGGGAACACACCCACAAAGTTCATTTAACTACTAAAGCAACACAAAAGAAACTACAAGAAACCTAAAAATAAATAAAACACAATAACATAAAAATAATTTACAACAACAAATAATATACCACCTCACGGTGGTCGAACGGAGTGCTTGTTGCCCACGAACTCTTCCACATCAACAATCGGTGACTCATACCATTTGTTTCCAAACGGGAAGAACCTCCTTAATTCATCCTCTTCCTTCTTATCTTGAGGTGACTTCTTCTTGACCGGTTTCCTCTTCAATTCTCCAAACCTACCAACCATAGCACACATCTTTTTGTTCGGATTCATGTCCACCTTAGGACACTTATCCTCAGCGAGTGGGTTAGTAAATTGTGACAACCGGCAATTTACGGTTTGTAATTACGCGAATAACAAATGTTAAGATAAGTAAAAGTAGTGTTTAAGATGTAAATTAACTAACCAGGCCTTTGGAATGCCTAGGATAATCTTTTTGGCTTCACAGTATGCGAATGTTGATTTGCGGGAAGACTGCTGAACGATAAGCGGTAACGAACTGATACCGGACAAATACTGAAAACACCAACAAATACAAAATTTTCACGTATAATTTATACATATAAATTGGTTTTGATGAATTATCATGATTTCGAACGTCACAAAACGCATACGTGAACGAAAAACGCGACTGTAGAAACGCACCGACAACGAAGCGGAAGCATCGGGCTCGTATATCACCTTCAAAACTAGAATATTATGAAATATTTAGCTTCGTAATCAAATACTAAGAACCACTGTTGAAATCGGATCGAAAAACAGATTAGAAACGACCACCAAAGCAATTTACGCGTTTTAACGCAACTAATGAACGCACGTGTCAAACGTCTACTTTCGACATCATTTTACACGGTTTTTACCCCAAAACAATATTATACAACGTTACACGACGTTCAGTTTTGAAAACGGGCCTCATAGATGCGATTGGGCCCTCAATACACTAGAAACAGGCTTATGGGCCTTGGGCCCAACCCACTCCACAAACCCTACATATAAATACTTCTCAAACTCATCTCCTTCCTCATTTTTTCATCTCAAAACCCTAGCGGAGCCGGTGATGAGCTAGCGGAGCCAGCGACCGAACACGGTAGAGTGACGGCGGCGACAGTGATGGATTTTCATGGGGGGTCCATAGAGGGGCCCCCTAAACACACCTCTCGAACACAATTCCGGCATCGTTTTTGCGATTTGAGTGACAGTGATGACGTTTTCGTCTCCGGTAGCCACGATTTGAGGTTTACTCTTCTCCGGTAAGCGTCTATAACTCTCATCTTCATCTTTTTCTTTCAGATTTGTAAAGATCCAACTTCCTCCGGCTGTTTGGTTGTCGTTTCAGGTAGTAGCGGTGGTATGGGTGTTCCAGGAGTGACGATTAAGGGTTCGGGTTGGGATTGGTTGGGTCGGTGAAGGTGGTGATAGTGGCAGAACCACCACAGGTGGGTGCCGCACAGCGGAGCAGGGGTTCGGTGGTTGGTTACGAGCAGGGGGGTGGGAGGTGTCTCGGAGGTGGTTGTGGCCGAGTAATGGCGGCTGTGGTGATATGACTACACTCGGTTCAGTTTTGGTTCGAGTCAAAACAAGTCAACGGGTAAACTCAGTCAACACCAGGTTAACTCAGTCAAACGTGATCAACAGAAGTCAACTGCCGGTCAACATAGTCAACTCAGGCAACTCAGGTCAAACCCGGTCAACGCGAGTCTTGGTAAAATAATATTAACACAAAGTTATTAGATATTTATTTAGTTTTGCGTCTTCACACGACATCGAACTCTAACCCGAACAAAATAACAAAATCGTTAAGGAAAAAAAAATAATGTTCTCAAACTTATACATGATATTGTTATATAACTTGCCTTCATATATGTGAATATGTATTAGTCGAAAATCGAACCGCCGCGTGATATAATAATATATAAATGTATGTACACACCGAAATTTTTCTGAGACGAGAAAGTGGTTTTGAATACAAAAAAAGATGCACTTATATTATTAATTTGAACCACATTGCATTCTGAAAACATTTATCGACAACTTATATTGCCAGGATTGTCCAAAGACAGAGGAAACTCTGCCCGTTTTTTGTAAAAATCCGTAATACGAAATATGTTTTATTATAATAACAAAATCAATCGGGATTCCAAGTATTTTGTAAAATAAATATAAATATATATTCATTTTCGACACCTCTTTATAACTCGCAAAACAAGGTTATAACATTTCAACGAACATGGTTTACAAATTAACCGAACTCGGGAATTTTTATAAAATAAATATAATTATGCATATTTATTTCAAACGTCGGAATTCGGACATTATCTATCAATAGTCTAGTATTCGAAAAACATATAACATAAATATAATCATTTATATCCATTTCAAGCGTCAAGATTTCAAATACTTATATACAATAGATGTAATAGTTTATATTCATTTCAAACATCGCGAATCCGAATATTTATTTCACACGTCGACTTCGCACACTTTTATAAAATAAATATGCCGATTTATATCCATTTCAAACGTCGACTTTAAACACTTTTATGAACTAAATATAGTTGTTATATTTATTTCAAACATCGATGACTCGAATACTTTCGGATGCTTTTATAGTAGTAATATATTTGTTATATTCGGTTCAAGCGCCTAAACGAAGTACGACACAATACCGTAAGATTATAACAAGCATACGATTTTATAATTATTTTATAAATTATAAACGATATGCTAAACTATTGTTCGGATACGAAATGTTTTACATATATGGGTATATCTACGAGTATATATGTATTACATCTTACGAAAACTACGAAGAGTTGTACTACTATTCATCTGTGCCTTCTATTCGAGACGACTAATACGATTTCATAAAATAGATTTATGTTTATATATAAATGTATATTTCAAATCTCTCAGAAACTAAGTCGTTTCAAAGAAAACTATAGATTGGTTATTTCGAGACAAGACAATACACTTTCATAGAATCGTATGGTTAACGATTCGGTAGAGATCGGTGACACGTAGTTTAGCCACGTTATATTTAGAAACTTATAAGTTATTCCGTTTTAGGAATGTCTTAGCTCACGTTGTGGAAATAACATTATGGAATCACATTAAGCTAGCTTTGCACAAGGATATCAAGGGGAGTTCATAACCCTCACTTTTTACGGTTTTATGTTTTTACAAAAGTTTTCGGGGGGTGGAAAGACATGCAAGTTTTTCAAAAGCAAATAATGTTTCGATAAACGAAAATAACATATTTCTAAACCATGATATGAATAAGTTCCAACATACTCAAATGGTTTACAAAAAGTTTATGCTAAACATTCCGGTTTTACAAAACACTTGCGTATTTTCGAAACATGCATGAGTTTTATGACTAGTGACGGGATTGTCTTAGCCACAACTAGGGGCTAAGCCCCAAATTTTATTAATGACATGGGCTAGGCCCAAGACTGACGTGGGCTAAGTCCAATAACATAAATGACATAGGCTAGGCCCAATATGAAAAGTGTGAGTCACGAAAATCATATGAAGGGTGAGGCCCGTTCATACACATAGTAAATACTGATTTTTAACAATTGGTATGTAGCTATGGGATTAGATGATGACAGATCACTATGCGTAAGTAGGATGATGACAAGAGTAACCATTAATCACGCAGTGACCAAGGTGAAAAAGGTGTAGATCTATCGAGTTTGAGGCGTGCTCCACTCCTGGTTTGTTAACCCTTTAGGAGTGCTTTTGTGATCCCAATGATGTCATAGTTGTCTCGGTTTGGTTGCTTACTTATGGCACATAGGTCAGTGTATTAGCTACACACTGATTGATCCTTAGATTCCATAGGCATCCTACATACTATGATTTCAATACCGGTTTACAGATACGACAGGAAACATTTCATTGCCGGTTTACAAACACAATGATTACATGTATCGATTTACCAACATAACAGAAAATATTTAAATACTGACATACAGATACAACATTTCAAACGCTTTGGGATACTATGATCTCACAAACCGATTTTTCAAATGCAAGATTTTAAAATGTTTTAAGATTCATTTGCTACACAACAAACAAACAATGAACTCGCCAACATTATGTTGATTCTTAGCATGTTTCTTTCTCAGGTAATATTATCAAACTATGGCACGGTTGGAATAGGAAAACCTATGGGGATTTGAGTACTTAGCGGGCATTCACTTTCTAGAAGTCTTAGCATCATTAAACACTTCCTCTGTGCAATGAAGATACCAGTCAGATCACGCCCAACTCTGATCTAAGCGGGTGTGAGATAAATTTAGGAAAAACATTCAAATTTAGTTCCCGGTCCCTAAATTTTATGCTTACCATTCCCGTTGCACAATTTATTATGGCATTAGCAGTTGCCAGGAACGGTCTACCCAGTATGACTATCGGTTTTGTGTCCTCAACACACCCAACATAGTCAACTACCAAAAAGCCAACTGGGAAATAGCAATCTTCAACCTTCACTATCACATCTTCCACCATCCCGTGGATGCGTGGGAGTCTGATCGGCCAACACCACGGGGGTGTCAAACTTTTTCAAAAGACCAAAATCATATTGGTCATACAGACTCTCAGGCAAGATGCTCATGCAAGCTCCAAGATCTAGGAGTGCCCTCTTAATTTAAACTTATCAATTTGGATTGGAATAAGAGGATCTCCCGGATCTTGAGCTTTTTGGGAGAGGGCACTCGATAAAATGGCACTAACATGAGATATTAAATAAAATTTTTCCGGTAGTTTGTTGTGCCGTTTCTCAATGCTCAACTCCTTCAAACACTCTACATGAGTCGGGACCTTTTTAATGTCATCAAGTAACGACAAATTAATTTTTGCTTGTTTAAAATTTTCCCACTTCTCTTCCTTTGGTGGGCACCATTTTTCAAACCTTGATGCATTAATTGGCTTTAATAGAGCCAATGGGTATGAGATGGTATTAAATTCCACACCCAAATCATTGGCCCTAGCATGCAATTCATTTAAACTACTTTCACAAAAAAAGAATTTTTAGTTACTTTTTTTATTTTCGTTTGTGAAATCATTTCTTGCTCATTTTCAGTTCCCGACTCATCATCTACATTTTCCACTACACCATCAACGAATTGTGGTGGTGGAATGATTTCGACACTACAAACCTCATTATTTGAAAGAAGATTACCGCTCTAATGTGCGCGTTCCTCACACTGCTCGTGCTTGAATTTTGATGCTTGGGGTTCACCGTAGTGTTGCTCGGGAGTCATCCTCCACCTCCTCGCATGTGGGCCATTTCCTCTGCAAGTTGACCCACTTGCTTTTCCAATGCCTTGTGCGACTTGTCTCGCACCTCAAACTCCTTCTTCATCTCCATCTTGATCTCTTGATTTGAATCTCTAATAGCATTCATGATTGCGTTAAGCTTGGAGTTTAACGGGCCATCACCACCCGATTGAGAATTTGAATTGGCACCCCATTACTGCCTTGATTGTAGTTCCTATGGTAACCCCCTTGGTTACCGCCTTGGAAATTTTGGTACGAATAACCACCTTGATTACCCGCTTGAAAGTTAGGGTTCACTTGGTTTGAGGTGTTACCATACCTAAATTAGGATGATTCCTCAAACCTGGGTGATAAGTGTTGGAGTTCATATCAAATTGTTTTCCCTCTCCATACACTTGATTCACCTTGTTGGTGGTTTGAACCACGTTCACTTCACAATTCTCAGTGCGGTGATCAAGGTCACCACAATCTTCACATACAAAGAATTTCACCGCCCCCACTTCTTTCTTCTTCACTCATGCCAACTCTCGTTCTAATGTTTCAATCCGATCCTTGGAACTAGCATCGCGGTCAGGCCAAGACCTTGAGATCGGATATTTTTTGGCTCGGTCCGCCATAGCAACCACCTTGGAGTTTTTGCTCATTCTTTCTAAAAACTCCCAATCGTCTTCCTCGTGGTTATTCAATAATGTACCATTACTTGCCGATTGCAAGTACTTGTGATCTTCGGCATCTAACCCCCGTACGAAACATTTCAACAACTCCCATCGAGGAACCTAATAGTGAGGGCATTTTTGAACCAACTCCTTGAATCGAGCAAGAGCCTCATGTGACAACTCACCTGACAATTGTTGAAACGAGCGAATCTCATCTCGCGCATCATCGATCTTCACGATCGATTAGTATTCGTCAAGAACCACATGTTGCATTTCTTCCCAAGTGTGAATACTATTCATCGGAAGCATAAGGAACCACTGTTTCGCTTTATCCTTCAACGGGAACTGAAAAAGTCTTAACTTTACTTCTTCAATATCAAAGTTGTGGCCACAAATAGTGCTACAAGTCGCAGAAGACTCTGCCAAATGAGTGTACGGCTTGTTATGTGGCCTACCATTAAAGTGAGGTAGAATGTTGATGTAGTTTGGCTTACACTCGAATGACCTTATCCCTCTAGCTGTAGGGATAATAGGTGAGTCATTCTCGGTGACCACTGGTCGAAACCGACCATTCACTCCTTGGGGTTTTTGTTGTTATGGTTGACGGCGTGGACTTTTAACCTTTTGATTCCCGGGTCTTAGATCACCTCTTTGATCACCACCCCGATCACCCCTTGATTAACTCCACCCACGAATTGTGGAATCCGGTTACGGTTGACATTTTAATTGTAATTGTAATTCCCATCATTCTGGTTCCTTTGGTTGTTTCATGGTTGACGGTTATTTCTGTAGCCATCATTTCGACCATAACTGTACCCGTATCCGTCGTCATTCCCCGTGAAATTGGTATTTTGATAGCCACCATCTTCATGCTCAAAACCCCGAGCATGATAAAAATTCCCCTCATTATCATTGCCCCATGATTCATCTTCAACCCGATCATTATAATTCCCCGCCGTCGTCCGAGTATTCCGAGTAAATACTCACATGTTTCGGTGATTAGTAACTGGGAATGCTATAAGGTCATCATCGGGAATATTGTTCCTCAAATCGTCGAGATCGAGAAACTGAGCATCATTCATGGGAACGCCACGATTTTGGTTAACTCCATGGTTGGCGTTAACATTTCGGTTATTGAGGTTAAGTGGTAATGGGTTTTGTCGGTTTGGGTTTTGAGGTGGAGGTGTGGGTATACATTGGCTATTGGTTTGAGTTCGGCCATGATTTTTGAATGGTGGTGTTGGTGGTCTCAAATTATTACCACCCCCCGATTGGTTGTTTTGAGTGTTTTCGTTTTGGGGTTGGTAATCATGGTATTGGTGTTGGTTTTTGGGTTGGTTGGAATTGTGATTATCCATTGGAATGAGTCCAAAGGATGGTGTAGGTGGTGAATTGGTATTGGGTGGATTAGAGATAAGAGTTACCTCAATCGGTTGGCTAGGTTCCTTCTAACGACCCGCTCGATCTCTGGCTCGAACACTAACGGTGAGGTCCTCCCGGAGTTTCATGTATGAATGCACTACCTGTAACCTGCACAAGTAACACACCCACCTAACACAAAAGTAGAGACTATAATAAGAACACAACCACTTAAACAGTTAATCACGAAATCAAACAAAATTCAAACGCAATGTGCACGAACTCCGTGGCAACGGCGCCAAAATTTGATCGGAGTGTTGCGCCCCGGTCAAAGATAATTTATATGCCCTAATCACCCATAACAATGCGTTAGTGATAGTAAGGGGTTGAAGCATGAAGAGTTTGTGGTTTGCACGCGGAAAAGATTGATATTAACGTATGTTGTCACTTTTATGAAGCTTGTTATGAAATTAATTAATTTGTGTGTTTAAAAAGGGATTTCGGATAAAACCGACAAAGTTGTTTTTAATTAGTTGACTACAAAAACTAGAACAAATGAGACTTTCATGAAAAACTTGATTATAAGGTTTTAAACAAAAATAAAGAACAAGGTTCACACCCGGTTTGGTAATCGAAGTCCTAGGGTTCCTACACGTTTTAGATTCAATTCAATTGTAAAAATGACCAACGAGTTTAGTGTTGTGTGGCTTAGGTGCCAAAAGCTATCGACGTCGTAAACGACGGACTATAATGCACTTCGTTACCAAGAAGATGTAAATTCTAACCTAGATAAGGGATAAGTGTACATAAACATTTCGCAAAGTCAAATTTAATCTTCACTCAACAGTTTACGAATTCAATACAAATGCATGATAATTGTCTTAGGTTTCAACATCAAATTACAACTTGTCACAAATCAAAACTCAAACAATGTTTAACCCTAAAAGCTTACAAAAACCTACACCGGGGTGAAACCCTCGAGAATTAGCCACTCATGATGAACAGAACACGAATGCCGGAAATTGAAACCTTGAACTTGAATATCTTGAAGCTTTGATGATGGTGATGATGATGATTAGGGTTTGTAGTGGATGGTGAAGGTGAATGGAAGGATGAATTGGTTGATGATGATGGTGATAATAGATTAGGGTTAAGATGGATAGGATGATTTGGAGAATTGGTATGAATTGGTGGTGATTGAGATAATGGTGGGATGAGTTTTGGCTCCAAGAACAAGTTCAAACTCCCAAAAATGCTTAACTCCCTTCTAATGACTCCAAAAATTGGGTTTAAACTCGTTCAAAACGCAAAACAAGGGAAATCTGCGATAGCACTTTCTGGAGGCCGTCGGCGATGCCTTGTGAGGCCGTTGCCGATGCCCTATGAAGCCGTCGGTGACGCCCCTTGGAAAACATGTTTTTTTTGCTGACGCCTTATTTAGCTGTCTATGCGAGTTTCTGGCCAACGCGAACAACCAAGGGGCATCGCCGACGGCCGTATGGGTGTCGACGACGCTATGTCCATCTCTTGCTTTCCGTTTCTTCATCTCGCATTCCCGGTTGATCCCGTTCGCTTTCCGATACTTCGTAAAACTCCTGAATAGCTCCTTAAACTCCGTTAGACATGCAAAACACAATTCTAATCAAAAGTAGGCCATTCAAAACCAAAAGTCATGTAAAAACACAAAATTAAATACGATTAATCATCAGTTTTCGACCACGTATCACTACACATAGGATTACATGAGTTAAATTAATTGAAACGGTAAACATATCAGGAAGAGATTAACCATTCCTGATCACCTGTCACGTGTACTGCCGAGCAAACTAAGGTGAGTTCACAACTCTTTTCTAAAAGCATGCGTGCCTGGTTTGGGACAACACTTTTTACGGTAACCTGGTTTAGGCTACGCACGCATTACTTGTGAGAACCACTAAAACATACATCCCTGGTTTGCAAAAATGCTTCACAGGGCCTGTAAGACCCTGAACTCAGAAGAGCATTAAAGGAAGATTACATTGTGTACATTATGAAAAACAAGCCTTACAAAGACACAAGTGCCTAATTAATCGGATGGTCTATAGAAGCCCTTCTAGATGAAATTTTGAGGATTGAAAAGCTAAAGCTCAATCATAATATCAAACCCACTCCTCTTAATTGGAGTGCAGGCAAAAAGCCAGCTAGCAAGAAAGTACTTAACTGAAAAGAATGAAGGAGGAAATGGTAGTCACAAAATTTGGCACCATGTAGTCAATGGCTAGATGGGATGAGCCAACAATCCAACAAAATTACAAGAAATTAGAAGCTTAAAGAGCAAAGGATCCCTTCTGTTGGTGCATATTTGTAACAATAGCTTAATAGTTTAATAGTTTAGTCTTTGGATATTTTGTATTGGACTTAGTATTTGTGTTTAGCTTATTTAGAGCTGTAATGGGCTTGGAGAATGGCCTAGCCCAGTCTGTAGCCTGGTATGCAAACATGTAGTATATATACATGTGGTGCATTAGGGTTTTGTGGTTAGACAAGTTGAGATAGAGAGGAGTGTGAGAAATCTACAGAGAGTGGCTGAGAGATTTCTAGAGAGTCTTGAATTGATTGTAAACCATTGTGTTGGATAATCAATAGAAGACTGTTTGAAGGAATTTGTTCTTGTTCGTGTTCTTGTTTCTGTGGAAATCTGATCTAGGGGATTCCACACTCTAGATAGATAGACGATTTGTCAAGATCCATAAGAACTAGGGGACCTACACCTTAGTCCCTAAAAAGCCAAACTATAAGAAGTAGACTTCCCCATCAGATCTTCGGTTGTTCCCTCAGAACTTCTGGAAACAAAGAATATCTCTTCAGGTGTGAAAAGCTAACTAAAAAGGCAAAAAGAGATGTCTTCAGAAGATATGAAGATATATGAATATGAACTAAGAAAATAAGGGATCAGGAATTGTGAATGGGGGATCGGCTCCACCGATAAGCAACATATTTTATCTCACTCAACTAGCAGAGGCGGAATTCATTGCTCGAGAGGATGAAAAACGAACAAGAAAAATCTTACTGTTTAACCGCTCTGAATTCTATTGAATGACGCGCAAGTACAGACGCGAGTAAACAAATCAGCAGGGCTTCGCCGTACCAACTGAACTAACACTACATAGCTCTGACACAACACTATTCTATTTATAGGTCGACATGACTCACACTGGAGTGTGTGAAACAAAGACTTTAGTCGTGCGAGTGGCTGCCTCGTACGAGTGAGTATCACTCGTACAATTCATCTTGACTCACTCGTATGAACCATTACAAAACATATAAAATGCACAATAATAACATTTATACAAATGACGTTAAGCCCTATATACAATATTGACATATCCTAGACGTAGGCAATAGACATTATGCACCAACAAACTCCCTCTTGGATGTTGCCGCAGTCTGGATAGTCTTCAAAAAATCTTCACAAGATTTGACTCTTAACGACCAAAAAATCTCTTTGGTGGCTTGCGACGCTCCTCAAATGCAATTGGCGTTGGATCTGTTGGAGGAGGTCGGTTCACTGTATTGCTAAACCGAAAACTTCATAGCAATGCTATGCGAGTTTGCTCAGCAATCCTAGCTTCCTTCTTTTCTCTCTTCTTTAGCTCGGTTTCCTCCAGCTTCCTCCAAGATGTGTTCCATGCCGATCCAAAATGTATGTCATTTGTGAAGCAGACATTAACAATTTTCTGAACTGGAGTGCTTACTCGTGATCTTTCTCTTCATAACTGATCTTGTTGTAGAACAAGCAATCTATATCTTTCTTCGTGCAATTGACTAGCCACATCGGGTCTAGTACTCGAATGCCATGCCATAGCCCATATATGCGTTTGTGAGCAATAATGGCTTCGGTTAGTTCCTCCGTGATCTTCCATGAGTCTTCATCCGAGTGCACGCAAATAACAGCCTCTCCTGTGTTCAAATCATAATGCCACCACTTGAAGCTCTTGTAGAAATACTGCTCCATCTGTAAAGTAGGCATATTCTTCATTACTTTCGGCCACTTTACGATGAGCGTAACATCCTTCTCCTTAGTTACTGGATCTATCTTTGTAATGCGTCTCGGAAAGTGAGGTTTCCAGTGTCTAAATCCATGTACAACTTCAAGCTTAATCAACTTCCAATGCCTCTGGTCGTGAAATTTCATCTTGAGATTGATCGTCTTTTTTTGCATCAACTCTTTGATATCCCAGTAAGGCAAGGACTTGATGTCGCTCAGTTATCGGAAGTACTGGATACCAAATTCCCCTTTGATCGCATAGACGTTAAGCTCTTCAATCCAACCCTAGCTTAAGATGTCCCCTAGAGAAATATTAGCGTCACGGATAAAGAATGCTAAGGGACGTTTGAATTTACGCTCTGCTAGTGCATTCTTGAACCACTTCTTCCTTATCTCGGCAATCTCAGCACTGTTTAACTGTTAAGGAATAGTTCCTTGCTTAGCAGCTTCTACAACTTTATGTTTCAGCACATCTGCATTCTCTGCTGTAAATAGTTCGGTAAAAGTTGGGGAGTCCTCTGCACCCTGATTGGCAATATTAGCATCGTCATCAGAATCATCCTCCATGATAACTCGATCATACTCATTCGCTTCTTCAACCCATTCAAAGACATAATCATTTGGCTCGAAAGCACTAATCTCGTTTAGCTCATCTTCGAAGTCAAACTCAAAATTCTCTTCATCCACACCTAACATTTTTGCGATCTCTTCTTTAGAATAGCTGTGAATGAATTCTCCTTCATCGACATCATGCTCAAGATAGAAAATATTTGGTTTTGGCACGACAGGAACGGTAGATGAATCAACTACCGAGAGGATTCCTGCCTGCTGAGCATCTAAAGAATCTTCAGTACTGTCTTTAACACCTTCTTCAGTAGTTTGATTCTCATAATCATCGAGGTACACTGAATAATCAATCTCTTTATTCACACCAGAATCAGTTACAGAATACCAGTACCTCCTACATTATCATCACCATCATCATTATCAGAATCGGAATCAGAATTACCAACATCATCTAAATCTTCATCTTCTTTCTCAGCATCTTCCTCAAATTCTTCAACCGCTTCCTCAATCTCTTTTTCTAACTTTTTCTTCAATAACCATTCGCGGTGTCTCACAGATAGATCTGATTCTGGCACAGTTTCAACATTCACGGGATCCTCTACAACCTTTGCTTTTCCTTTGCCTTGCGCGTCTGATAATTCTTTAGCAAGACGTTCTCTTTCATCAACACGTTCTCTAGCCTCTACGCATTCAATCTCGTCAATTTCCGTAGCTATATTTAATCCCAGCTTTTTCGTCAAAATCTTCTCAAACATATTCATTCTACGATCACTTCTGAGCCTTTCCTCTTCATACTCAGCCATTCGAAGTCGTAGCCGTTCATTTTCCGACACTATGCTGGCAAGCATGGCTTCTAATTGTTGTTTATCTTTGTTCAAAGTATTCAGCTACTCTTGCAATTCCACTATCTTCACAGTATTTAACAAGACCTGATTTTGTAGTTCGCCAACACGTTGGTCGTTGAACATGTCTGTCGTAAAGTCTTCCCCCCTGGAGTGTCTCCAAAATCAAAGTTAAAATCAAACTAAGACTGGGGCTGTGTAGGGTGCGGTGGAGGCTACGGTGTAGCTTTTCTTTGTGTTGGTTGTGGAGGAGGCTGAGGTGCTTGTTGTTGTGGCGGAGTAGATTGGCGTGGTGGTGATGATGGAATCTGAGAAGTTGACTGATGAACTGGAGATAACGGAATCGGTTCAACAATAATCTCTTCTTCAACCGTCGGCTCTTGTACTGACTCTTTAGATTTCACAGTTGGATACTCAGAACTTCTAGCTGCTTGCCGTTTAAACCATCTTGTATTTTTCTTCGCTGGTGTGCGTACAGGAATATCTGTATCTGAACCCGAAGGTACATATGTTGTATCATCTTCACCTGCCGCTTTGCGCTTTCATTCTTCAGCTTTTCTCTATTGCTTGGCCATACGCTTTGCCTCTATCTTTTTTGCCCTTTTCTTTCACCAGCGCGTCTCTCATCAGAATTAGTGCTCGAAGACGATACGTCTTCCGCCACTTGTTCTTCACCAAACGCTTGCTTCTCAATATCTGTAGCAATATCTTTAATGTTTTCTTCAACTTTAGGTTCATCTCTAAGCCTAGAACTTTCTGCTGCTGACTTTTTCTTTTGCGGTGCAGAGGTAGAAGATGTAGCAGTTGCTTTTCTCTTTGAACCCTTGTCTCCGTCTTTTACAAACCACGAACTACACTTAGCAACAAAACTTTCTAGCACAGTCAATTCCTCATTTTCATCCCCACTGTCTTCTTTCCTCCATTTACCTGGAGCTGGACAAATGTAATCTTTGTCAATTATAGCACCAAAAACCGGTTTAGCATTCGGAAAAGTCTTTAAATTCAAATTCATCCTCTTCAATGTAGAAACATCCATGTGCTCTAACTTTAACACATTGTCCTTCTTCTTCTTCAAGTTCGGGTGCAAGTGATCTAACAACATCTGTACAAACCGAAGGTATTGCAAGAACTTTTCCCTCTATATATTCGTCATCATCTGTGTAAATATAACTTTAGAGAAGTTATATGGTAGATTCAGGACCAAAGCAGTAATCATACTCATTTGATAATCAACCAAATCATCAAATCCTCCTTTGCGATGACTTAAAGCGTGAGCAACAACATGAGCAATGTATCGAAATGGCACGCTGAGGTTTCCTTTCTTGAACGACGCAACGTTCACGAATTTAGCATATCCCATTCTGTCAAAATATCCCTTCACCATGTACTCCAAAAACCCGGTAGGATCGTCTGCATTATCCTTGAAATCTAAAACTGTCCGGATCAAATCTTTCGTTATCTTAACCTGTATATGTTCATCATCAATCTTCACCGTCGAAACTATCACATTTTCTTCAGAATCAAACTTCGCTACGTTCCAGAAATATTCGACATGAGATCTATAAACTATATGTTGATCAATGAGCGCTTTTGTAATCGGAATCCTGCCCAAAAAATCTAGTACGTCTCTGTAAGCAGCAATCTCCGGAATAGTCTCATCAAGTAGACAACAAATGTTGTGAAACGGGAGAGAAAGACGTTTTCTTGACCTGTACAACAAGGAAAATTCAATCTGTTAGAAAAAAATTCAAAATTTTCAACTTTCAAAACCATATATCCACACGAATCAATACTTAGAAAACTTTTACAAGTTTGGAACACGTTATCATTCGTACGAATCACTACTTCGTACGAGTGACTGAAGACTTGGACAAATTCCAACAACTTTACCAAACTTGCTTCATACGAACATTGCTTTGTACGAATCATCAATACTTAACAAACTTAGTTTGTACGAATGGTCCTTCGTACGAATCATGAACCATTCCAAAAACACCAAGTTTAATCTGATCCTAAAACATGTTGTTTTTAACAAATTGATAGTCACTTTATAGGATATTAGGGCCGATATTAACGTTTTTAAGGTCAATTTTAAGTTTTACCAGTCCAATCTCCCTAAATCTATGTTTTAAGTCCATTTAGTCCAAATCCGGCATTATAACGGCTAAGATTGAGCAAAAGTACCTTTCCCATCGAAAGAGGTGTGCTTATCAACCTCCCCAATGTAATAGTACTCGGTAAATGTCAAGATAAACGAAGTTGAGAACGTATCGCACAAAAAGTTCTCTCAGTCGCACAGTAGCATAAAATTGGTTCGTTCGAAGAAAGTGACTTTTTATACTAGTTTAGGGTCGTTCGTGCGAATGAAACCCAAACGTTGTTCGTACGAGTTAGTGAGACTCATACGAATCAGTTCTGAAACTTAGAAAACTTTTTGATATTTTTGATCTTTTACAAAATTTTATCTGTTTAAAACCCACTCAGTTAACCAAGTCCAAGTTAATGACTCTGGTTACCTGATTTGTCTACCAAGTCCAAGTTAATGACCTTGGTTGAACATGTTTGACCAAGGTATATTTTAACTTGTAAAGTTTCAAATTAATGAACTTTGTTGACGTTCAAGAGAATTTTTCGATTATAGATTAGCTCCCAACCCATGGTTTTCAGATTTCCTTCAGCAAAATGTTGCCATGACTTTAACTATCAGTGTTTACATCATCGGTAGACTAAAACAAAACTAAAAAGCTAAGGAAACTGAAAATCTTTTTGGGTTTTAGAATTTTCCGAAAAGAAATAACAAGTAAAGATACATATTTTTGTGAGTTTTGTGTTTTAAGAAGAATCATATCAAGTGTTTAAACAAATCACCAGTACCGTTGATCTTGGTATACTCATTAAGCTTTTAGCCAGATTTACCTAGATTGCCAATATTTGTATCCACTTAAAGTTCTTCTCGTTTCTCAACTGTTTCAAGATATGTTAGGTAATATTAGGAACATGAAATAACTGTGTGTCCCATCTCAGAATATACTCCCGCATCGAGATTCCCAGAATTTCATTTCACGGGTGAATATATCTAACTCATATCTGTAAAGGGTTGAATTGCGAGACCTTGAGAGCTCAGGTTAGTACTACTGTACAGATAAAGAGATGAAGGCTCGTCTTTAGGTGGTGTTCCTGAAAGGAATCTTTTGAACTGCAGATGTCACAAAGTTTATGACATAATCATTTTTATGCAACTTTTGTAGGCGAATAAATGCGTAAAGTATTATACACGTTCTAGGCCATTGCGGACGCAAAATCAGAAGAACTCGGATAATACCCCAGATATCGATTAAATATAAAGACCTAGTATCGCATAATCTGGCATTCTCTCAAACAAAATTTCGGAGTACTAAGTCCATATATCCGAGAGATGTTAACCCACAAGTTATTTAGTTTTTCATTTAGGTTTATATCTTGAAAACAATTTACTGAACGAGTAAAGCCTATTGGCACATCCTCAGTAAGACCTCTTTAATTACTTGTTTAATCATTCCAATTTTTTAGCATACTGTGACTGTCATATTGATATAATATGATCTCCCTTTTCACAAAAACTCTCTTGACATTTATAATGTTTTTGTATTTTCCCAAAATTTCTCCCCTAAAATCAAAAACATATTTTTTGTATTTTTAGAGTTTTTTTTAAGAAAGAATGTACAGAAAATTCGTCAAACCGATGAGTTATCACGTCAAGTCGTCATCATCCTCAAACTCAACCTCATGTATATCCCCTGATGTCAGATTTCGTAAACCATTTAATTTTAAAAGATTTTTAAATCTTGTATGATCAAAGGCTTTGGTATAAAAATCTGCTTTTCGGTCATCAGTGTGGATTTTTCAATTCTAACCAACTTTTTCTCGTAGCAATCACGGATAAAGTGGTGTCAAATCTCAATATATTTGGTTCGAGAGTGTTGACATGAATTTTTAGTGATATCGATCGCACCCTGGTTATCTACATATATAGGCGTATCAAGAAATTGCAGTCCGAGGTCTCTCATCTGCTGTTGAATCCAGAGAATCTGGGAACAACAGCTGGATGCTGAAACGTATTTAGCCTCACATGTAGAGAGAGCGACCGCGGTCTGTTCTTGCATTACCATGTTACCAAACGGGTTCCGAAGAACTGGCAACCAGCCGTCGTAGATTTGGTGTTAAGTTTGCAGCAACCGAAATCAGAATCCGAGTAACCCGCAAGATTGAAGTCGTCGTGTCTAGGATACCACAAGCCGATGCTTGAAAATTCCTTCAAATATCTCATGATATGTTTGACGGCGAGCAAGTGCGAATCTTTTTGATTGGACTGATAACGATCGCACAGGCATGTTGGATACATGTTATCTGGTCGAGAAGAAGTGAGATACATCAAGGATCCGATCATGGAGTGGTATAAAGTCTCGTCAACTTTGACCCCATTAAGATCTGGACAAATGTCGTGATTAGAAGCTAATGGGGTTGATGTTGGTTTAGCTCCTGCCATATCGAATTTCTCCAATATATCATGAACATACTTCGTCTGATTGATGAAGATACCATCAGGCAACTGATCGACCTGAAGTCCCAAAAAGAACTTCATCTCCCCCATCGCGCTCATTTCAAAATTGCGCTTCGAAGTCTTTACACAGCTTGTCATTTGTCGATCCGAAGATAATATCAACCACATATATCTGTACGATAATCAAATGGCCATCCACTTCCTTCGTAAAGAGGGTAGAATCTACAATTCATCTGATAAAGCCATTGTCTGTAAGATGTCGTGACAGCGTTTCATACCAAGCTCTCGAGGCTTAGTGTAGACCATATAAGGCTTTGTTCAGAAGGTAGACTTTGTCTTGTGCATTGGATCAACGAACCCCGGTGGTTGGCCAACATACACCTCCTCTTTTACGTTTCCGTATAAGAAAGCAGATTTGACATCCAATTGGTACACCTTGAACCCTTTCCAAGAGGAAAAGGCCAAGAATATGTCGATTGCTTCAAGACGGTCGACCGAGGCATAGACTTCTGTGTAATCTATCCTTCCTACTAATGGAAACCCTGAACCACAAGTCGAGCTTTGTTGCGCACTACAATACCACTATCATCACGCTTGCACTTGAACACCCATCTAGTGTTAATCTTTTTGTGATGATCTGGTAGGTCAACAAGCTTCCAGACTCCTAGTTTCTGGAATTGAAGCAACTCCTCTTGCATTGCGTCCACCCAGATTAAGGAAGCTTTCAATTTGCTCAGATCCTTCATCAGAACTTGATCCGCCATCATCGAAAGTTGGTTCCTGATCAGAGTCGGCATTTGGCTGTTGTTGGGCAGATGATTCGATAGTGTGGACAATGGGTACAGGGACAGAGTCTTGAAGAGTAGAGCTCGGACCTACATCAGACGTGTTAGACACAGGAAGTGATAGGGAAATCACTAATGGTCTGGTAACTTGTTCTTGATTAGATATTTGATGCTGTTGAAAAAGCATAACAAGTTCTTCTTCTGATGGCACATCTGGCAAGTCGAAAGAACTCCACAAACCATCATAGTTAAACAGCCACGGATCCCCAGGTTTTTGCGTTGGCATAGTATATCTTTGACAATCAACATGTTGTGCAAGAATAACCTGGTTCAAACTCAGCAAGAAAACACGTTTCTGAGGAGTAGCATAACCCACGAAGAATCCTTCCAAGGATATAAAATTTACCAGCCGGGTCTAATACAGTACACGGTGATCCAAATGGCTCCAGAAATACAAGGTTGGGCTTTCACTGATTTAGTAACTCAAAAAACGTCTTGTTGTGAGGCTTAACTATTAACACACGATTCAAGGTGTAACCCGCTGACGCGACTGCTTCACTCTAGAAACTTATTGGCAATTTCGAATCAGCTAGTATAGTTCTGGCAGTCTCGATCAGTGTGTGATTCTTTCATTCAGCAACTCCATTTTGTTGTGGAGTATAAGGAGCACTGAATTCGTGAAGAATCCCCTTCTTATTGCAGAATTCGAGCATCCTCTTATTCTTGAACTCTGTACCATTGTCATTGCGGATTCTCTTGATTGGCAAGTGATATAGATTTTTGAGTTTTCTGAAGAGAATCATTAGAGTTTCAAATGTTTCATCTTTTCTCTATAGAAAGAAAACCCATAAGAATCTTGAATAATCATCTGTAACGACAAGGCAATATAGATCACCAGATATGCTTTTGACGTTTACTGATCCGAAAAGATCCATATGTAACCTCTCTAGTGGTAGCTTGATAGAATTCAACAGCTTTCGTGGGTATAATTTTTAATGCTGCTTCCCCTTTTTACAGCTCTAGCAATCATCGGATAATTGAAATTCTTCAGATTAAAACCCTCCACTAGGTCGTTATGCACAAGATAATTCATCTTTCGCAGATGAATGTGCCCCATCTTTCTATGCCATAGTATTGACTCTTTCTTGGTAGCTTTGTAAACAAAGCATTGAACTTTCTTCGATGTTGTTGATGCGACACTCATATCAAGAACATACAAATCATTTTCTCTTGGTGCACGCATCAGAATCCATTCCTCTGGAATCTTGAAACTCGGTGTTAAGATCAAGCATTCTTTATCTTTGAAGTGCGTCGTGAATTTCTTGTCACAAATTTGCAAAATGCTGAGTAGATTGTTCTCAAGTTCCATTATGTAGTTCACTTTATCAAACGATACAACTCCATTCGTGAGAATTCCTTCACCGACAATCCTTCCTCCTGTGGTGCCGGCAAAACCTACATACCCTCTGCGGATAACTTTAACATCGTGTAACAACGCAATCATCCCTGTTATGTGCCTGGAAGCTCCACTATCCATTATCCATTTAGACATTATCGATCGTGGGAGTCCCTGCACACATGCGGAAGAAACTATTTAAACAAAGAAACCCAAGCCTGTTTGGTCTTGGGTGGGTTCAGAATGTCAAATTCCGGACCTACTTTGTTTTTAACGTTCTTTTTAGGCTCGGTTTTGTTTGGAACAGAAAGTTTTGTTTTACCTTGGACGGTTTCACTTTTCCACCCATGTTTGCGTTTTCAGATTTTCCTTTTTAGCATAAAATTTAGAATCCATTTGTCGATATTTAGTTGATGTTTCACCAATTTTAAATTATGAATGACGTTGAAGAGGTGGTTTAACATTTGTGTAGGATTCATTGGTTCTTTTCAAGATTTGCTTTGCCGCAACCATCGGTGCTTTCTGTTTCTCGTCCTTGGTAAACTTTTTAGAATGAGAAACAGGTTTCGGAGATTCTTGTGAGCAATATCTTGCAATATGCCCAACATTTTGACATTTGTAACACGTCCTACTATCCTTTCGAACAGAAGATTCCAAAACTTGTTTCCTATTCTCTTTCTCTTTCTTGAAATCATTATTCGATTGTGTTCCGATGATTTCTTTCTCCTTTTCTGTTGTTGTCCCAAAAACAAAGTTGATTTTCTTGGTAAAATTAAGTTTTTGAGACTTGTTGTTCATTCGTTGCTTTTGGAAACCCAACCTGCCCTCTTATTTTCTGGATAATCTCTATTTTTACGATAGTAGGGTCGGTTGTCACATCTTGATTTAGAGTAGAATGATGCATTGTGTTTATCTAAATCAGCATGACTTACCTCCACAAGCTTGAATAATTTATCAACACGATCCAGATTCACGTTCTGGATGGGAAAGTCCTTATCTAAAAATAGTTTATTTGATCCTTGCATTTTATAAACTATGACGTTTGGATCATTAGTCAAACTATTTTCCGATGTTTCAGCATCAGACTCAGATTTTTCAGATTCACTTTTTAAAACATTTTCTACCACAATATTAATCACCTTAGAGTCACATTCACTTTCAGAAGTTCTGTAAGTTACGTCGATGTTTGTAGGCAGCTCATTTGATTGTTCAGTTTTTAGTTTTAGATTGAGTGCCTTTTCCACCCCTAGTGGTTTATTACATACATAACTATTCCACATAGGGGGTGGAACACGATCGTAACTCTCACTCTTGTTTTTATCATTTTTAGATTCATCATTGTTTTCAATTTTAGGTAAAATGTGATCAATGACATAAGAGATTGTTGAATAACGGATTAACAATTAGTTAACCCGTTTACTTTTGATTCTTACCTTCTCAAGCTCACTCTTTAGCTCAGCGATAGTGTTTAAGTGAATATTAATGGCCATTTGCTTGTCCAAAACTGTCACCTTAAGCATCAAAAGTGTTGCGTCATTTTCTCTAAGTGCTTTTGTTTATTTTTAACAGAGTTACTTAATTTGTCGTATGCTTCTTTAGTTGATTTGTCATCACTTGACAGATTATCTGTTAAACTTTTAAGCTTAGTATATCGTGTGTCTTTTACAACACATTCATTGCATGGCTCAGCACATTTCAGAGATGGTTTTTCTACCACAGACTCACTCTTAGACTCATTTACCTCATTGACATTTTCCATGCATTCTTTGACAGTTTCATCCACCAACTTCTCTATCTTTTCATCAAATTTATGTTCAACATCAGGCGTCTTTTGTTCTGAGCAAGATGATCGTTGACTTGGTCCAAAGTAACCTGCAAAAGTTTTCAACATATCGTTAGGCAGGATGTGTTTAAATGCACTGTTTAAAAGTTCCTCCTCTTCTAATGAGCTGTGATATTAATAATCATCTTTTGGTGACTCATCAAAAGATGCCTCTGATTCTTCTTCAGGTTCTTCGATTATCTCAGCAACCAAAACCAAACTTTCATTATTGGAAATGTATTTGTTCCAATTAAAGCCCTCATCTTCTTGATTTACCACTAGCGCTTTGTCTTTAGTCTCTGGGTATCTATCTTCGATCTACACCATGCGAGTTTTTGGTTGGGGCGGTGGTAGATAGCCTTCTTGTAATAATCATCGGCAGATGGGTTCTGGTTCCCTTGAGCTTCTCTATTAGGGCATTCACGCTTAAAGTGACCCTTTGCCCGACACTTAAAACAAGTAACTTTAGATTTATCAAATCCAAGTTTTCCATCGAAACCTCCGAAGTTCTTTTTCCTGTAATTTTCATGAAGCGTTGTGCACGTCGAACAATAGATTCCATACACCACTTTATGTCGCTCAACTCCATCTCTACTGAATCAATCTTATCGTAATCATCTCTGGTCATTTCAGAATTTCCAATCCTTCTTGCTACAAGACTATCATAGGATTCGAGAACCGATGCTAATAGAGACATGTGTTGCTTCACGGTTTTCTCATCGAAGTTTTGTGCATTCTGGAAATCCACTGCGATATTGCACTGAAGAACCCTTTGAGTAGGATTTTACTAACTGTTCTGGTTGATTTGAGGAGTGCTTGATCCATGTGATGATTGTGGGCTTTGAGACGTTTGAGGATTAACTGTAGCAAATGATTGAAAGCCACTGTTTTGGTTTGATGGTGAACTTGGCGTGCTGTAAGCACTGAAGGCAGTCTTGATCTTTGGAGACTGAATTTGAGAAGCATAACTGTTCTTGAAGTATAGATTAACATCTTGTTGAACTTGGATGGTTTTGTTCTTCGCCATCTTTTGCATTTCAAGTTCATGTCCCTCCAGTCTTTCAATGAAATGTGGTAATGAAAAATTACCATACTCGGTTCCATTCTTCAAGATGGTCAAATAAGTCGACCATTCGCCTTGTGGTAGAGAATCTGCCAACTTATCAACAAGTTCTTTGTTGGTCTTGATGATTCCCATTCTCTTCATTTGCACCACCAAATGATAGTATCTTTCGATCAATTGTTTCACTGTCTCTCCTTTAATCAATGTAAAGATATCAAACTCTTTACTTAACAACGCCCGTTTACTCTTACGTAGTTGAGCACTTCCCTGGAACTTCAAACGAAGAGCATTCCACAATGATTGTGCATCATCATCATGTTGTAATAACGCCAGAATATCTTCTTTGATGGATTGTTGCAGGATGTTCATCATTTTCTTTTCGTTTATGAACCTTTCCATTTCAACATTCGAGAGTTGAGCTAGAGTCTTTTCGAGGCCATTTTCACCTACAGGAACTTGATATTTTACTTCGATGGCGAACCAGCAAGTAAAGTGATTTGCCTGGACCCAGTTCATGAATTGTTCGCTCCAGCTGTCGAAGTCTTCTAGCTTCATTAACTTCGGCGGTTTGGTCATTGTTCCCATCTCGTTTTCGAGATTCATGTTTTGAGCTACTGTGGTCGTGACTGCAGATGTAGCGAATGCGTTGTAGAGTTCTTCGGCCATTTATCCTGTAAAACTTTAGACACACACTTTTCGAACAAATTGATTAGTGCAGAAAAATTCTTTCGTGCAGATAACGAATACAATTCGTGCGACCAAGATCCGTTCGTACGAACCAGAAATTTGTACGGACAAAGTGACTAAAACAAGTAACTCGTGCGAACAAGAAAATAATTTGTACGGATGAAAATTTCACTGGTCCGAATGAGATACTCGTACGAATGTGTAACTCGTGCGATTCACACTTGTAAATTTTGAAACTTGTAAGTTTTTAAGAATTTCTGATTACTTGCTCGTATTAATGGTCTAAATTGTACAGTCAGTTGTTCGTGCGAGTGGTCTCTCTACTCGTACGACGCAACTAAGTCCCCAAACGGATGAATTTTACCAATTTTAACATGATTAAGCTCGATTTTAGATCTGAAATTGTTAAGGATTGATTTGAATAGAATTTAACGTGATATCCTAGAATCCTATTCCAATTTGTCCATAATTTCGTCCAAATCCGAGATCAGTTTGGGAGAAATGTAGAAATAGAAAGCTGCAACAATGAATCTGATCTAAAACAGTTGGTAGCCTGCAGAAACTTGACGTTTGTCAGCAGATCAGGCCTCAAGGCTCTAATATTACTTGTGAACGGGGGATCGGCTCCTCCAATGAGCAACCGGTCTGATCTCACTCAACTAGCAGAGGCGGAATTCATTGCTAGAGAGGATGACAAACAAACAAGAAAGATCTTGTTGTTTAATTGCTCTGAATTGTATTGAATGACGTGCCAGTACAGACGTGAGTAAACAAATCAGCAGGGCTTCGCCGTACCAACTGAACTAACACTATTTAGCTCTGACACAACACTACTCTATTTATAGGTCGACATGACTCGCACAGGAGTGTGTGAAAAAAAGACTTGAGTCGTGCGAGTGGCTGCCTCGTACGAGTGACAGAGTATCACTCGTACGAGTCATCTTGACTCACTCGTACGAACCTTTACAAAACATATAAAATACACAATAATAACATTTATACAAATGACGTTAAGCCCTATATACAATATTGACATATCCTAGACGTAGGCAATAGACATTATGCACCAACAAGAATGACTTGATATATGGGCTTCCAAATGCAAAGCTAGAAGACCTGCTTGGTTAAGTATTGGGAAAACAATTTCCCGCAACTAATAACATTTTTCCTAAGAAATCCATCCAACTCTAAAGTTCTAAAATTGATGTCTGACAGGACAAACCATGAACTGATAATAGTCACAGCTAATGGAGAAGTTCGAAGATCTTAATGAACAATGCTTATGGACTCAAGAATGAAGATTTGTAAGTCCTCTTAAGGCTTGAACTTGAAAGGGAACTAGATTATTATCTCTTAGTGAAATTTGAGCACCAATTCAAAGGCTAGATTAGAGAGAAGTTGATGAGAAATAAAGATTGATCTAATAAACATTTGTTTTGGCATCGTCTGTTGATGTGCGCAAAATGCAACATATAAATTACGTCAAACAAAGCATAAAATCAACCTTTTTTGGTACTAATGTTGGAAAAAGAATGTTTCTTTGTTTACTTCTAAATTATAGGATCAAAAGATCTTAAACAAATAAAGGAAGAAATTAACAGCAGAAACCAACATAAATACTAAGAAGAAGGATTGACACGACATGCCAACCCCCATTCACATCCAAAACAACAAAAATAACAAAGACAGAAGCTTAGGCACGGGGCAGTCAAATATTCTCTGCAGAAAAAGACAACAACAAAAGACAACCAACACAGGGCCGTGCCAGCTCAACATGGGTCGTGGTCAACTTTAAGATTCGTAGAATCTTAGATAGTACAGCAGGTAAACTGACCACGGGGTCGTGCTCTGCCACCATGGGGTGTGTTGGTACAACGACCTTACATCTGCAGTTAATGAAGGGAGAAAAAAAGTCCACCATGGGTCCGTGCCAGGCGGGCACGGGGCGGTGGTCACCTTCGATTTTCAGCTATAAATAGAGGTGCTTCTCTTTGGAGAAAGGCATCTCTTGGCAAACCACTTCTCTCACACTTGCCATCAGTCCACCACCACTACAACACCAACACCCACTACTATCATCCATCTTTCATCTTTTAGAGTGTGTAGTAGTCTTGGGATCCAAGATTGATCGTAAGAGTTCTGGTCAAACAAATGCTATGCTTAGCTAAATCTCTTACATCACTTAGTGAAGACAAATCTTTTTTGTATTTATTTTGATTTCCAATCTTTGAGAACTTTTTATTTGGGTATGTATTAATGACTTTAATAACTAGTTTTCTTATTTTGAAAGTGAACTTTATTTAAACATTTATTCATGTTTCGTTGATTCACTCATTTGTTTCTTTACGGTCTATATAAAGCACGTTAACTACCTGGAAGGGGGTTAGAAGGGTGTTTGGGTAAAGTTCTTGTCTCGTTCAATGTATAGATCCTACGAGGACTTGGTTCAAGATTTTTAGGACTTCCCTTGAGGCAGATAGCATCAAATCGGAGGAAGTAAGAACGGCTGGAAACCCTTATAAATAAATTACTATTAAAACTTTACCCGGCCTTGCGGGACTGTATCCCTGCTGACTCAGACCAATATTGCTGAGGGCAACGTCGCCTTCACAAGAGGGGTCTTCCACTTTTCGCATCAATAACTTACTTAAGTATTTTCCAATATTCTGAATTTGCGGGACTGTATCCCTGCTGACTCTGACCAATAGGTTGAGAGCAACATCACCTTCACAAGAGGGGCCTACTACTTAACTAAGATAATCTCTTAAAATGCCAAAGTACGAAAATCATCAAAGGATGTGTAAAAGAGGAGTCGAAACCAAGTGATTCTTTCTTGTCTATTTGTTTTTCCTTCTTTTTATATACGTTTTTACTTTTATATCTTTTAAAAACTTTCAAAGCTTTTATCAAAATTTGGTTTGATTAGATGTTAGCGATAAGCTGGTACTAAAAGCTCTTGTGTCATTGGACGACCTCGGTATCTTACCATCACTATACTATGTCCACGATGGGTGCACTTGCCCTAACGTGTGTCGAGTGGTAGTATTGTATCGTGTTTTATAAATTTAAAGCTTGATCTACGAGTAAAAAGTACCTAAAATATAATAAAAATTATAACCCGCTCGCACCACGTCATCTGTTTTAGGGGGAGATTGTTGGACCTACAAAAGAACAGGTGATCTTCAAAAGCTAAAACATGACCTCTTGATCAAGAAATAAACAATTGATGAAGCATTCTCCTCCCAAAGATATTGCATCTTGAACACTAATCAAAACATGTATTGAAGACATTAAAAGATCTGTTTGAAGCCTTGGAACCACAGTTGAAGATGAAGAAACCACTGAATCAAAGGCAAAGCTCTGTTGAAGCAAAACATTGATTATGAAGACCAAACATTTTTTGTGGCCAAACAGATGTTTGATATAAGCTAATAGAAGTTTGAGGAACAAAGTTTTATTCGATGTAATAGTATTTATCTTAGAGCAGATGTTTGATGCAATAGATCAGATGTTAGATTCCCGAAGATGTTTTCTAACATCTGTGGAATTCTTTCCTGTTAGGATTGTTAGATGTCACTATCAGGGTGACGTCAGCTAATTGAAAACAAAGCTTTCGTACTTGTATATATAGATCTCATGTGTTAGAGATCTATTTTATCACATACATTCCTTTTCTACAAAAACAAAGTTAGTAATCCGTCTGAAGGGGATTTTGTAAATCATTATATTGTAACTAAAATCATTTGGAATGCAATAGAAAACAATTTTGATATAACTTCCTGCTTGTTTGTTTATCTTATTTGCATTACAATTTACAAATAGTTTGTTCTTCATTGTTTAAACTTACAAGTATAACAAACTCAGATTCAACATTCTCTATCTTAAGGTTTCATGAGCAAGGGTGCTGATGATAGATACTTCTTTAAAGCTTGAAGGGCTTCTTCATGTTTCTGTCCCCATTCAGGTCTCTTGTTCTTTCTTCTCTGAGAATTTTGAGATGAATCTGTTGAGAGCTGCTATCCTGCCTTTTAGCCTTTGAATATTCTTGGTATTTGTTGGTAATTGAGATCCAGAATAGCTTTGATCTGCTCCAAACTAGCCTCTATTCCTCTCTTGGTGACTATATATGCTAGGAAGTTTCCTGCCCCTACTCCAAAGTGGCACTTAGCAAGGTTCAGTTTCATGTTATATTGGTCCAGGATACCAAGTAAGTACTAATTGCTCCATTTCCTCTATTTCTCTCTTGGTGACCATTTGTGTACAACTGTTCGAAGTATTGATCGCACAAATACTCTTCTGATTACAAGGGACAATCTGTTCAACTATGTTTATATTGCCACCAAATTTATATGTAGTAAAATTGATGCAAATACATTCATCCGGAAATTAAATCATAGGGTCTCATGTCTTGATCTAATTCTTCTAATGCTATTTACCTTCTAAAGACATGTCATATACTTACCAATATACCTTGACTGAGTCCCAACAACCTAGGTGTAAAATTACTTCATACAAAAGTGGGGGGCTAATGATACCATCTTACCAAAGCAATGAAGCAAACTATCACAAAGACACACACCCTTTTGAATATCTATCTTATAAGATATCAAGATCATAAAGGTACACAATCCTCCCCTCTTTTAGCCAATGAGGCTTAGTACCTTTCATATTCTCTTTAATCACATAATGGAGATATGTAAGAGACACACCAATCACAATTTTCCCAATTACCTTGTCCAAGTTCATTTCATACATAATCTAATGTTTATTTTTGTTACCTCCCAGAAATTGCAAGTACTATATCCATCAAAAATTCAAAAAACTTAAAAGCGTATAGAGTTAACTTACGTATATACCAACAACTAGGAAAGATGCTATATGTGCATGACAGAATCTAATAGTATTGTTGATCAAAAGAACCTAAATATCCGGTGGCAGATCCAATGTATTTCATTAGCAAAGCCCAAAAATGAGCTAAGTTAGAGAGGCCATGTCCAAACTAGTCCAGTGAAAAAGTCACATTAAACTCTAGTAAAAACGAAACTCCCAAGACTATGACATACGAACTACAATCAATTAATATTCTTTATGTAAAAACAAAACTCCCAAGACTATGACATACGAACTACAATCAACTAATATTCTTCATATAGCATAAAATTTATAAATAATTGATTTGATACTTCAACACAAGTCCAAGGTTGCATAAAAAAAACATAGGTCACATGACCTTACCATTTTAACCTTATAGAAAACTACATAAAATAATTTAATATAGTCGACCATTAGTTTTTTCCATTTCTTGGCATGGTCGAAATTTTCTTAAACGTGAGGGCCATTTTGGTGATAGTCCATGTATATAATAATTTTCACACGCTAACAACCGCCATATTCCATCCTTCTCTCCCCCACAATCTTTTTCACACATTCAACCCTAAAACAAACACACTTTTTTTTCTCTAACTTCACTACAACATTCATCCACCATGGCTATGGCTTTCAAGATGGTATAATTTATTAGTTTAATCAATCAAGTTTACTAACATTTAATTAGTTTCATAATCTTCATCTTAATATTACCATGTTTGTTTATGAAAATCTGCTTAATTTGCATGATTTTTAGATGATTGTGAGTGATGATCTTGATAACAATCGATTTACAGGCGATGACGGGAATGTGGGGGACGGATGAATGCAAGAACTCGTTCATGGAGATGAAATGGAAGAAAGTTCATCGGTACATAGTGTTTAAGATCGATGAGAAGTCGAAACTTGTGATGGTCGATAAGGTTGGAAGTGCTAGCGAAGGGTACTCGGATCTCGAAGCTTCGCTGCCTGGAGACGAATGCCGCTATGCCGTCTTCGATTTTGATTTTGTCACCGTTGATAATTGCCATAAGAGCAAGATCTTCTTCATTGCATGGTCCGTCATGATCCTTCCCTCTTATTTATATAATCATATTATTTATAATAAATGCTAATTTCTATCAAGAAAGGATAATAATTTTGACGGACAAAATAATATAATAGTTTAAATCTCTGTTGTCAAGGCTTACCCTGGCGCGCGTCTAGGCTCACTTTTTAGGCCCATCCCAGCCTTTTCGCATCGCTTCAAAAGCTAACTTTCAGGCTCTCAGGCGCATTCTCAGGCTAAATTCCAACAAAATTCCAGTTGAAAATCATTTAAACAGGCTTAAACATGTTTGAAACAATTATAAGAAGCCTAAACAAGCCTGAAACAAACTAAAGCCCTAAAGAAGCCTAAAACATGTATAAAATCCCCAAAAGTTGTATTTTATACTAAACGACCCGTCTAAAAAAGCCATCGCTTTTTAAACGCATTGCATTGAGGCCCAAGGCTTACCCTTTGCGTCTTAAGTGCACCTTGCGTATTTACAACTATGGTTTAAATAAAACAATATTTTCAATAGTTATTATTATGACTTGTGATTTTATACATTGTTTGAGACTTCTCTAATGAGTGTCTTGAATATATATGTATCTTATAATCTAGAGAAACATCACCATGTGAATTTGGTTTCTAACAAGGGCAGAACATGGGATGAAGTATAATAGATTTTCTATTTTATATATAGTATTTGAGTGAAACCGTATATTTTCAGGTATTTACATTTACCACATAAAATAAGAGAAACAACTATGGAGAAATATAAAAACTTAAGGAAAAAGTTTAATGACATGTGTAAGGATCCCAACCACCAAATGAAAATGGAAGGCTACATTGATAGGTATTCCTTCATCCGGAATTGCTTTCAATCAATTTAGTCTCTTAGGTTTCTTTAGTAGCTTGTAACCAAACGAGTAAGATAAGTGATCTCTAGTTTAATTCTTCTACCTTGTAACCAAACCAGAAATATAGGTAGTCTCTACTTTAAGATAAGCGATCTCTAGCTTAACCGTTAGAATCAGCCGATGTTTAGTGTTAATTAAAGCATTGCTAGTGATCGAAACAAAGTGAAATTAAAAAAAAATTAATAATAATAATTCCTAAATTTGTAAATACGTCTTTTTTTTAGTAAATTATTAATAACAAAATAAGTGAATTATAATATAATTAAAAAACGTAAAGCAAACAGCTTTAGATTACTTCGAAATACGAAAAGAAGGATCCACTAGAAAAGGATAAAAAAAAGTGTGGGAATCATATTCTTCCTCTGATACAACATTGATCTAAACACTTGTTTTTTTACATGATGATACAATTTTTTAACTGTAAATTTGGATCATTAACGGATCATTAGAGTATTATCGTGCTACGGATAGACCTATCTGATTATATCCATCTATAACAGAGAAAATGCATATACACCAATTTAAGAGGAAACTGATAAATTTAGAAAACTCCCTTGTAGAAGTCCAACCTAGAACCTAATAATTTATAATTCTTATTTCATCTCAAAAATACCAATATACTATAAATGCAATTCATTTTATTAAGTTAATGTTTTTCTATAATATGTGACTGAAATACACGCAAAGTAATTAGTCACTCCGAACCATGTTTACAAAAACCATATGACATGTTTTTACCTGTAACTACAAACAAATATAAGATGTGGGAATAGTGATGTCTGACACTCATCAGTTGGTCCAATCAATTTATGATTTTGTCTCTACTTTAAAATTACGATTTTGTAATCAGTTCAAAATTACATTTTTCCTCCTAGTTCAAAAAAAATATGCTTTTACCCTAGCTAAAAATTACAATTGCTCTCGGTTCAAAATTACGATTTTGCTTCGTTTAAATTTACAGTTTTGCCATTAGTTTAGTTTTTTTTCTCCCAGCCAAATTACAATTTTGCCCTCAATTTAAATTTACATATTTGCCATTGTACTTGTTTGTTTTCCCAATCACATTACGATTTTGCCTTAGTGTACAATTAAAGGCATGTCATCGTTTTAGTTTTTTTTTTTTGACAAAAATGTGGTAGTGTTTTGTTTTAATTGGTTGAGTTGGTTTTGTCGTCTGACACACGCTCATTTGTCCTGAAAAATTACAATTTTGCCCCTAGTTTAAATTATAATTTTTTTTTCGTTTTTTGTTTTTTTAAGCAAAAGTATGATAGTGTTTTATTTGAATTAGTTGACTCAATGTAATTTTTTTGAGATTGTGTTATGAGTGTTATGTACAAATAACCGAAACATAGACGTACATGTTATGAAAGAGAAATATCCAGCTTAGTAACTCGCAATACAGACGGGGCAAAATCTAGTTTCCTGTATTTGTATGTTTGCCTTGAAATACTCTTTAGTCAAACATAAATTAATTAAAGAACTATTGATTTAATGAAAATGATTTAAGGAAAATTAAGTAATTATATATGACATCATAACGTTGGATTTGATCATTCATCCTGGAAATATTTATCTAACAAATTATCACTACAGACTTATTAAACCGTTATTCCAGTAAGAATTTTGTCTGTTAACATAAAAATATTAATTAAATTGTAAATACGCATTTTCCATAATATAAATATTTTAGCTTAAATTTAATGATTATTATGTAAGGATTATAATATTGATGTTATATTCCCTCAATATACCAGAGAGAATTTGTTGATTTGTTCAAATACTATTTCTTCAGATTGTATATCTTTAGCTATAAATTCATCAAAAACATGAACTAGAATGATAATAAGAACTGAAGTAACGAGTACAAGACTTATCAATGAGTTCGATTTGATTATTGATGATCGTTTAAACCATGATCATAGGCACCTTTTACTGATCTCGTTAACATCAAACTTTTGACCGTTGATAACCGTTTAAAACACGAGCATATCCAACTTTTTCTATTTATTTCAGGGCTCCAAATGCATCAAGAATAAGAGCAAAGATGCTATATGCTACATCAAAAGATGGAATAAGAAGAGTATTGGAGGGCATCCATTATGAACTTCAAGCAACAGATCCAACTGAGATGGGATTTGATATCATTCAGGATAGAGCTAAATAATTAAATGTGAACGGTTACTTACTAATGAAGACCAATTTAACCTGAACAATATGTTACTTTAATCAAGTTGGTTAAATATGTGATCTTATGGATTACATGATAAAGGTCTTTTTGGTAAATAACTTTAAATTATGTTATTATGTTTTCTTTAATTCATAAAGAGAGCATGAGATTGGATCCTAAATAATATATAATTAGGCCCACCACATCATATTTTTGGCCTATTATATCTTTAATAACTCAATTATAGACCTGTCTCTTGTTCTTATCACTAGATATCCACCCAGTTTGTTAATTATTGTACTAATGATGTGACTTCATGTACTAATCGTGTAGCAACTTCTCTCCTTGTTTATTCTAATGTAATGGCAAAGGGTCCTTTCTATCACTTCCCTACAATTATTCGCCAAGGTCTTATAATGTAATCATAGTTAATATATTTAAGTTTGTGTAATTTTGCGTATTGCTAGATCTTGAATAAAGATGCGAACAATGTATCTGTGGTTTAGTAGTGTTGAATTTAGGAGTATAAGAGCAACTTACTAACAACAATATGGTTAATAAAATATGATTATATATTCATTATTATTAGATGAGATAATAGATACCAATAATGATCTATATCTTTTTAGTAATTATTACTATTATATTCAGGATTACGATTACTCATAAAATTAAAATAACGATATTTACAGTACTACATTAATATTGTTTCATCTGTGTTCTAATATAATTACCAATACCGTCCAAGTTCAGGATCTTGGTTTTGGTTTGGGCTAGCATATCATGTCAGCCCGACCTGTTAAGACTCGAACACGATAAAACACGAACTCGAACAGATAAACACGAACATGACACGAAATCTATCATGTTAGATTTTCCAACACGAACACGATAATAAACAGGTTGCACGAAATGAATTGTTAAGACACGAAAAATTTACCAACATATCATACAACCAGTTAAGACACGAACACAACATGTTAAGGCATGATCACGACCTGTTACTACATTCTTGATATATAGCCATTAACATGTCTTAACCGGTATTGTATAATAGTCTTAAGTCTTAATAGGTCATATCGTGCCTGACATGACCTGTTAAGACACAACCACGACCTGTTAAGACACAGACACGATAAGACACGAACACGAAATATGTAAACACGAACACGACACGAAATTAAATAAGTCTTATCTTGTCGACCGGTTATAGACACGAAACTTGTTTAGGTTAAACACGAAAACGGTTAACTTCGTGTAGGTTCGTATCGTGTTCGTGTTAGAATTAGCAGCCCTAGTTTTGGTTGCTCATGTTGATCCTGAAATGAATTCTACTTTAGAACCTTTTACTGTAGAGTTATTAGTATTTAGTGGCGGATGTAGAAATTATTTTCTAGGGTGTGAATGAGGGGTTAAATCAAATTTTCAGTAGGATGCTATAGAATTGTTGCCTATAAAGTATAATAAATGTTTTTCAAGGGGTATGCCAGCCCATCCACTCATATACCTGGATCCGCCCCTATTTGAGATTGGCCAGATTTGTATTATGATCAAGCATCTCTTCAGAGAACTTGCCTAGGGTGTTGCAAATACTGATATGTATTTATATCTATATTCTATAGGATGAAATCAATACAAAATGTAAAATATAAATACTTATGACGCAAGTAACACCGTATATACACATGTTTATGTTTATCTTTTATATATATGTGTGCTTTTACATTTCTAATGCTAACAACTAGTACTGATTATATAATGGATTTGTTTCGTCATATAAACATATATAACTTTAATTGTTTTACAAATAAAAAATTACAAGTTTAGTTGTCTTACACACTAGATAATATAAGTGGAATTTAAACAGTGACGAACCCAACATATTTTCTCATGGGGTGCGAAAATTTTTAGGATCGGGTGGGTCGGTTCATATAATTAAAAAATTTTGTTCGGTTTGGGTCGGTTTAATTCTGGTTTATTTCGGTACAGTTTAGTTATTTTTTTCTCATGGGAGGTTATATATTAAAAATTTACAGTCGTATCGTGTTCGTGTTAGAATTAGCAGCCCTAGTTTTGGTTGCTCATGTTGATCCTGAAATGAATTCTACTTTAGAACCTTTTACTGTAGAGTTATTAGTATTTAGTGGCGGATGTAGAAATTATTTTCTAGGGTGTGAACGAGGGGTTAAATCAAATTTTCAGTAGGATGCCATAGAATTTTTGCCTATAAAGTATAATAAATGTTTTTTCAAGGGGTATGCCAGCCCACCCACTCATATACCTGGATCCGCCCCTATTTGAGATTGGCCAGATTTGTATTATGATCAAGCATCTCTTCAGAGAACTTGCCTAGGGTGTTGCAAATAGTGATATGTATTTATATCTATATTCTATAGGATGAAATCAATACAAAATGTAAAATATAAATACTTATGACGCAAGTAACACCGTATATACACATGTTTATGTTTATCTTTTATATATATGTGTGCTTTTACATTTCTAATGCTAACAACTAGTACTGATTATATAATGGATTTGTTTCGTCATATAAACATATATAACTTTATTTGTTTTATAAATAAAAAATTACAAGTTTAGTTGTCTTACACACTAGATAATATAAGTGGAATTTAAACAGTGACGAACCCAACATATTTTCTCATGGGGTGCGAAAATTTTTAGGATCGGGTGGGTCGGTTCATATAATTAAAAAATTTTGTTCGGTTTGGGTCGGTTTAGTTCGGGTTTATTTCGGTCCAGTTTAGTTATTTTTTTCTCATGGGAGGTTAAATATTAAAAATTTACAGTCGTATCGTGTTCGTGTTAGAATTAGCAGCCCTAGTTTTGGTTGCTCATGTTGATCCTGAAATGAATTCTACTTTAGAACCTTTTACTGTAGAGTTATTAGTATTTAGTGGCGGATGTAGAAATTATTTTCTAGGGTGTGAACGAGGGGTTAAATCAAATTTTCAGTAGGATGCCATAGAATTTTTGCCTATAAAGTATAATAAATGTTTTTTCAAGGGGTATGCCAGCCCACCCACTCATATACCTGGATCCGCCCCTATTTGAGATTGGCCTGATTTGTATTATGATCAAGCATCTCTTCAGAGAACTTGCCTAGGGTGTTGCAAATACTGATATGTATTTATATCTATATTCTATAGGATGAAATCAATACAAAATGTAAAATATAAATACTTATGACGCAAGTAACACCGTATATACACATGTTTATGTTTATCTTTTATATATATGTGTGCTTTTACATTTCTAATGCTAACAACTAGTACTGATTATATAATGGATTTGTTTCGTCATATAAACATATATAACTTTAATTGTTTTATAAATAAAAAAGTACAAGTTTAGTTGTCTTACACACTAGATAATATAAGTGGAATTTAAACAGTGACGAACCTAACATATTTTCTCATGGGGTGCGAAAATTTTTAGGATCGGGTGGGTCGGTTCATATAATTAAAAATTTTGTTCGGTTTGGGTCGGTTTAGTTCGGGTTGATTTCGGTCCAGTTTAGTTATTTTTTTCTCATGGGAGGTTAAATATTAAAAATTTACAGTCGAGTTGAGTCTGGTCGGTTCATATCATAAAAACTATTAACCAACTTATTAAATTTAAAATACATAATAAAAAACTTTAATCGTTATTAGAAATCCATAATTAAAATTAAAAATATAACTCATGCTAACTTCATTAAAATATACATTAACGTAAAATAAAACGTGTTTCCTTGTTTTAACATACTTTTTGTTTGATACCTTTCTCCAAAATTATTTTTACGAAGAGACGTCATTTACAATTTTAGAAGATTTCAATTTTTATTCTTAAAAGTAACATAAATTTTATGAAATTGGTTTTTTAAAATAGTAACTACAAATTAGAATAAATAATGAATGACTGAATAAAGTTGCAACAAATCCACTAAATAGCATACAAAGTAAATCAAAATAAAATATAAAAAATATTGTAGTAGTATGCATCGGTAAAAAGAAAAGAAAAGTTGTAGATTAGAATTGATTAGGCAATAGGTTATGTAGGGGTTATGTAGTTAGGTTGTAGGCTTGCAGTAAGTCCCTTTTCCATCTTACAATATAAAAATAAATACCAATAAAAAATGAGTTACTTTTTCAAACGTTCTTCTTCATTTTGCTGTTTGGTTGCAGAGCAACTATGGATGGCCGGAATAATCTCTTGCACTTCATCTTTTCTTCATTTTCTCTTTAGTTTCAAAACGTTTTATGGGATGCGGTATCAAAATTTCTTGGGGGCGCTCGAGATTCAATCATGTATTTACTAAAGAAAATAAAAATTCATGGGTCCACTCGTCCACCCACGCTAACACCCAGGTCCGCCTCTGAATATAAATCAGTTTTCCCAGTTATTTAATCATTCTTTCCATGACAAATTTAAAGTACATAGGATTGCATCTGGTTTTGTTGCTACACCAGACTAGAACGCCTATATTTAACTTGTGGAAAATTCTCTCATCTCCCATATAACCTTTGTGCAAGTTAAGTGTTTTACATGCAAATTTGGAGTGAAATTTGTTAGACTAAATCATTGTTTTGTCGTCCTGTTTGTTTGGTTATTTATTTAGTTTCTGGTAATGCCGACTGTAACGCTTTTAGTTATACGTTTGTTAATCAGAATTTAATAAATTCCCAAAGACTCTTGTTTTAATATCCTAATTTTTAACCATAAAATAATTTAAAAAGATTATAAAAAATTACAAGTTAAATATGTTTTACCAATCATCCAGTTTTCAATAAACTATAAATGTAGATAGACATGATCCTGTTTTAATACATAAAGCAAGGGATAATATATTTATTAAATAAAACCATTAGTTTACTCAAGTTTCTCAATATTTTTGGATTCACATAAACATTAAGTTAACTGAAATGATAAATCAGCTAGGCCGGAACATTGAGTAGGCTAGAATAGTGGGGTGGTTATCTGGGACCAGTGGGTCAAAAGAACAGACCAACAAAGCGGGCCAAACCCCCAAAAGTTATTCAGGCCCATTTTACCTACATGATCCAACATTCATCTTCTCCGATTTATGGTCCTTTGAACTAATTTACCCAAACCACACAATATTCAGATTATGATTAATTATAACGGATATAGTGTATTTGATATATTGCCTTGCTAAAAGTCGAATAACATTGGATGGGTCTAAGTCGTATGGTGTTACGTGTGGTGGCTCTCTTGGGGCACGCAGGACCAGAATGAACAGAAGAGGAGGATAGAGGAAACATTATGACTTTTTAATGGGTTATTTAGAAGGGGTAGAGATGCAGCTTGTTGCCCATCTACCTGTCATTAGTCTGTAATTGTCTCTGTTAGTACTATATAACAATAAATAAAAATTTCATTAAAAAATGGGTTATTTTTAAACAATAAAACCATTCACAAAGCAGAAGTCCTTGGCCCTAAGGAAGAGTATGTGGCAAGGCGCTGATCGAGGAGGAACGGACCACCCATTGTAGCATGTAGTCTTGCATGGTTTTTTTTTCTTTTAGGAGTGATACGTGCGACACATGATTGTGGCAATGCATGCAAGTGCATTCACTAGCTCTGAAATGAGTAAATGTGAAGTGTAATCTTACTATGAATAAAACATATGTAAGTACAGAGTATGGCATTCTATATATAGGACCATGCTAAATGTGCCCGTGTCTTGTAGTTTAGCTTATTCGATAAGATTTTGGAAACTATTATGCTACTATCGGTTGAAGCTAACTCGTCGTCACTGCAATCAGGTGGGAAAAACAATGGTATTTTATCCGCCATTTAAAATAAAATAGGGGTAGAGATTAAATTTTGGAGAAACAAGGATATGGGTTGGTGTAAATTATTTTATAAATTGGGTTGGGTTTATATAGTCTAAATATATTTGAAAACCATTTTTTTGTTAAAAACAGCTATATAGCCGCTAACTTATCAATCCCAACGGTCAAGATCCAACAACGGTCAAAAAAGGCATCATTTTCGTAGCGGTGACTTGTCCATGATTTCAGCTCACTTCGCGTGGTAAAGAGGAGCGACGACGGTATTCCCCGCGCGGTGAAGAGGTTCACCACCCACTTTGCCGCAACCACCCCATTCACCCTAAGAGATAGATACAAAGGTCTAGCTTACTGAACTATAACTAACTATTAGAACTAACATGACCACTACTTGTAACTAACTCAACTCTCTAACATGGCCCTCAAGCAAAATGGCCTGAGCAACGTGAAGCTCAGACCGAAAAGTATCAAACCAAGAGGAAGATAACCCTTTGGTGAAAATATCTGCTACCTGGAGGTGGTAGAAACATAACGAACAATAAGTGTCTGAGCTAGAACCATGTCACGAATAAAATGCAAGTCTGACTCAAGATGTTTCGTACGCTGATGAAACACTGGATTGACTACTAAGTATCCATAAGTTCCGGTCGTGATCATATGTCCACAATTTCACTTCTGATTTGTTTCTAACTTTATCATAGTGACTTGACCCTATCTCCATGACATATCTGTCCGATACTTTTGAAGGATCCTTTGGCTGAAAATTTTCATCGAGAGGATTCACATCTTGATTTTTCGTTACGAGCATCTTCTTGCTGCTGGTACTTCCTTTTTGCGGCTGCTTTCTCTTCCTTGATCTTTCAGCTGAAAGATATGCATTCAAGCCCGCTTTATTTTCTACATCAGCCGCAGCCTTTTCTGCTTCTGTTCGTTCGTGATGTGCAACGTTAATAGGATCATCATCTTTATCCGCAAACTCACTTCCAAACTTTTTCTAAAACTTTGCCTTCATCTCGTAAACCTCTGTCATCAGCAGACACACATCTCCTTGAAGTTGCTCAATAGCTTGGTCCTTGATAGATATCTGATTATGTATGGAAGCTGTTTGAGCGTTTTTCAATTCATTTTCTTGCTCTAGCAACACTACTCTGCGTTGTAATCTGCCAACATCCACAGCTTCATCCTCATCGCTATCAGATTGCTCGATAAATTTCATGTTTTTCGCGACCATTCTCATTGCAGCCTCCTTATACTTAGATAAACCATCGTCAGAACTACCTGCCTCACCACGAGCACAGCTAGAACTTTCTGGCTGAAAAAATGGATCAAGAATATAGCTTGAGTTTGTGCCTTTAATAAGCTCCTGATGCTTCTTGTCAATAATCATCTGTACAAATCTTGGATAAAGCAAGAATACCTTCTTCTTCGTACTCTCCAACATGCTTTTCATGTTGTAAAAAATGAAAACCGGAAAGTTATAATCCCAGTCGTTCACTAATGCAACATGTGCAACTGTCTGAGTCTGATTCAGTTGGTCCTGGCCGCCTTGTTCTCTGAAATACATTGTAGAAATATGTGAGCAAGACATCTCTAGTATGGAGGGAATAGCTTCTTCAACACCGTTGGATATGCTCCTTTATAACTCATTCGACGAAGAGCTTTCATCACACTATCCTTGTCAAATGCAGTAGTATGACGTTCACTGTCCCCAAATTGTAATGCGTCTCGTATGTCTGTCTCTGAAACTTTAATTTCTCTTTCTCCGGTCCTTGTTTCAATGTAAGCACCTCCACCCTTGACTTTAGCGTTGATCTAGAAGTCCTGAATCATATCTTCATCAATTATTGGATTTGACTTTAGAGCATGAGTGAGCTGTCAGTTGCTCAGTCCAGTAACCGGAGAATCAAATTTCTCCATATATTCTGGTGGAGGATCAGACAAATAGAAGGCTTGATTGTGAAAAGCTTCGACTTCCAGTTTGTGTCTATCCATCATTTTCTGTGCCATTTTCTGCACTTGAAACAGAGATGTCAATATTTATAGCAAACATTGATTTTCTCTAAGCTGTTATTGGTTAACAATTTAGCAGTTAAGAGGTGAAGGTCAGAGGGTCAAAAGATAACAGGAGGTCAAAGGTTCATAGGTCAGATGAACTCGAATGATAAGGGTTCAAGTTAATGACCCCTTGTCATTCGAGATGACCCCTTGTCAATCCAGTTGGTTCATACAGGAGCATCCGGAAAGCATCCAAAATGCATCCGGAAAGCATCCAAAATGCATCCGGAATGCATCTAAGATGCATCTGAGATGCATCCGAGATGGAACCGAGATGCTCTCGAGATGCATCCGAGATGAAGAAGAACTACCTTAGAGACAGCGATGAGAGAGATCCAGATAAACAAGAATTCGAAATGATCCGAAATGACTAGATATGAGCTTTATATAGACTCTAAACATAGCCCAACCCATCTCTCAACAGTTGATTCGAGATGTGACTAGGCCAGGTCCATCTCGAAACAGTAAACAAGACAGGTGAAAGTACCCGAGATGAGTGGGCCCACTCTAAACATAAATATTTAAATCTTTTCAGGCCGCTATCAGTTTTAACCAGTCCTGAATAGTAACACCTTCTGTTAAATCTGCGATCCAACCGACCAAGCAACCAGTCTTATAGGTAGAAAGAATATTGATAAAGAATAGTAACCATTAAGAGATAAGGGGGTAGATGCCATGAGATCAAACCAGTTCTGAACTGATTAAGGAATATTTTTCGACATGAGCTTTGGTCAAACGGATTCATGTAATTGCTGATATATTTGTCCTTTTAAACTCATCGCATCAATATTCAATTTTCAACCTTGTGACTTCATCAAGTAAGTTTGCAATAACATCCGTGTATCCCAGATCAAGGCATACCCCCGTGATCAAGGTAAGCACAACAATTCATCGTAACAAGTTAATATACTGAGGTCATCCTTTCTACTTACAATGTCCGATTTGTTGGTCAACAGGTCAGTACAACGTACTACAGAGAGACCAAACAATATCAGACAAGGTTTACAGGCACCATACCTTATACGGTATGTTTTACTTTTAGGTTTTTCTCGTAAGAGATTTCCCTTTTTAAGGTTTTGGCCCATTCATTTAGGCTCTTTTAAGAATATCCTAACTGTGCCTAGGTCTGCATGTATCTGGATGCAACAGAAGGGCAGTCCTGATATCCTGGATGACTTATCGGCATAAAGACTTGAAACTTCAGACGTTAGCTATCTATTGTAGGTCCACCTGCGGATGGTGTTAAACCAGTTCCTTGTTCATATAACATACACACAAGTGCGGAATCCAAGTGTGCATGCAACCAAAGCAAAGTAAAGAACACGAGGTAACCAAAGATTCACTATCTTGATTAATGATTGAGAACAAGTACAAACATATACACACAATGCTCGTATGACTTAAACAAACTTGTTGTGTTCTTGTGTCTTTGTCTTCAGAGATATCAAACTGAAAGGATAACAAACTCTCTGGTCCAACCAACTATCACACGCGAGTCAACTCACTGACTGAGAAGTGCATGTCTGCTTATATAGTGTCCTTCTAGAGTTCGTATGAAACACGAATCCAGACATATGGAACACACTATTTCACACGAGACATAACTCCAGAATTTGGTACGAGTCACTGTTTCGTACGAAATGCTTGATTCGTACGAAACCTGTGTTTCGTACGAAATCTCTTGGTTCGCACAGAATCCTTATTACTGGAGAAGGTGTGTAGACATGACGTTTACAAGACTTATCAGTATGCACACATGCAACTGATTAACACAGACAAGCTAAGATGTCATACTAGATCAAGATAGAAGGATATCTCGATCTATTCGACATGACCAAACCTATACAGACACTTGAGCAAAGACCGTACAATTACAACTGTAATTAAGAACAAGCAATAGACACAAAACTGTATCAACAAACTCCCCCTTGGATGTTGCTTGGTCTTCGGTCTTCGGTCTTCATATGTTGGTCTTCACATTGAATGGTTTGGAGTATCAACAAACTCCCCCTAAAGATTTGCTATTCATTGATAGATCTGCTATCCAATGATTAGAGCATCAGGTCTTCGAACTTCTAAGAAACTTCAAATCTTTCTTGTTTCCTCTTCTGACTTGTTAGACTTCTTCGTTGCTGGTCTTTGTTTATGTTCTTTTTGTATCAATCTGTACTCATAAATCAAATATAATTAGAACACAACTTTCTCAGGGAATACACACGAAAAACTTATCATAATTTCTTCATATGGCTGTATTCCCTGAACGAGATATGGACACTCGTATGAATTCCAGCAGCAGATTTGAGAAAAACAAGTGACCAAGTCAAATCAAATGACTAGGTTCATTCGTATGAGATACACACACTCAAACGAATTTCAGATTTTGGATTTCTTTTAATGAGTTACTTGTTGCAAGATATTACTTTATGAAGTTGCAATATCAAACAATTGGTTCTTTGGCGTATCTTGGTAGAAACTCTCGAGTAGTAACTTTGTATAACTTTCAAAAAGTAATTACATAAGCAACTAAGTAAACTAGACTTAAAATCAAAATATATAGATAAACTATATATCTATTTAACAATCTTTTTCGAGTTTCAAGGTAAAGGAATCATACCAGCATTTTAATCTTTGTCAAAAACGGTATTTGGATTTCAAAATTAATCAGATAAGTATTCAACTATGATTATCGGTATTGTTGTCCACGTAAGCTCAAACTTATCAGATGTAATCATGATTAGGAGATATGATTAAGGTATGGATTTATACTTACTAGCCGGTGTTCAACCACATCACAACACATTCCCGTATCAAGATATGCACGAGAGAAAATCTTACCGGTGAGTATACTGCTTTATCATCAGTTTTGACGTATATGAATGATGTGAGATACTCACTTATTTTTTATTGAAAACAAGCCCTTTGTGATTTATTTACTTATTGATGAGGAACTTGATTTTCATATGCATGCAGGGCACATGAGTAAGTCCGTGAACAGGTTAGTACCATCGTACCGACAAAGAGACGAACTTAGCTCCCACATAAAGCTGTGATATTTTATCACTTATTTTGGGAATGTGATATTTTTATCACTTATTTGATGGTCGAATGCAGTATGTACATGTATGCATGATATCATGGAAGTTCTAGATTTGCGCCACCGTTATTTTTCGGCAAAAGATTCAACCATGATACCCAGATGATAAGCCAGCATAAAGACCGCATATCTCAGAACCTCGGCACTCTATCAAACGAAATTTCGGTACCAAGACCATATGCCAATGAATGTCTCCCATCCGGCATTCTGTCTGTTAGATTTATATCAACCTGCACATTTTAGTCTGATTGTGAGCCTACCGATACATTATAAGTAAAGCAATAGATCAATCTTCTTTCTATGCTTTTAACCATCTCTGATAGATTTACCGGTGAATTTCATCATCTTCAACTTATCCAAGAAACTCATTTTTTATTTTTCTAATGTTTTTGTATTTTTCTGAATTTTCTCCCCCTTAAACAAAGAAGGTAAACAAAAGACATATTTTTGTAATTTATTGAAATTGACTCCCCCTAAAATATAAAACTGAAAATCTTTTTGTAGTTTTAGATTTTTATAAAAAGAATATACAAAAATAGTTAGCCATGGTTGAGTTACTCGGGCTTCTCCTTGATGCCATTGACCAAGAGCAGATAATCAAAACGTGATTTATCAAAGTCTTTAGTAAAAAGGTCGGCACGTTGGTGATCAGTGTGGATTTTAACAACATCGATAAGTCTCTTTTCATAAAAATCTCGTATGAAATGATACTTAATCTCTATGTGTTTTGTTTTTGAGTGCTGTACAGGATTCCGAGTGATCTGTAAAGCAGCTTCATTATCTACAAAAATAGGAGTAGTAAGAAATGAAAACCGTAGTTGCGCATTTGCTGTTGAATCCATAGAACTTGAGAGCAGCAACTAGAAGCTGATATATACTCAGCCTCGCATGTTGATGTAGCTACACAAGTCTGTTTTTTGCATTGCCACGTGACTAGGAGATTTCCCAAGAACTGACATCCTGCTGTTGTTGACTTTGCATCGATTTAACAGCCGCCATGATTAGAATCACTTAATGCTGTTAGATCAAAGTTATCATCCTTAGGGTACCATAGACCAGTGTCAGGGCGTCCGTTAAATAACGAAAGATCCTTTTCACAGCCATCAAATGAGAAACCTTCGGACTAGACTGATAGCGCGCCAGAAGGCATGTTGGGTACATTATGTCGGGTCTTGAAGCAGTAAGATACATGAGAGAGCCGATCATAGCACGGTAGAGAGATGGTTCTACATATTCACCCATTCCGTCTGGAGTAATCCCATCATTTTGAGCTAATGGAGTTCCCAAAGGCTTTGAGTCATCCATCTGAAATCGTTTGAGAATATCTCTGACGTACTTGGTTTGATGGATAAAAATCCCTTCCTTTGATTGCTGAACCTGCAAACCTAAAAAGAAAGTCATTTCTCCCATTGCGCTCATCTCGAACTTCTCCTGCATAACCTGTTCGAATTCTTTGCACATTCGAGTGTTAGTAGACCCAAATATAATATCATCAACATAAACCTGTACTAGCAGCAAATCCTCGTCCCGGATGAAGAGAGTACAGTCGATAAGGCCTCGTCGAAAACCATTTTTCAACAGATAGGTAGACAACGTTTCATACCAAGCCCTCGGAGATTGATGAAGACCATATAACGCCTTGTTGAGAAGCCAAACCTTGTCAGGATGGAGAGGATCTTCAAAACCTGGCGGTTGCTCAACATATACTTCCTCTTCTACCACACCATGAAGAAATGCACTCTTCACATCCATCTGATAACGATGAACTTCTTGAAAGACGCATAAGCCAAAAAGATCCTTATGGCCTCAAGTCGTGCAACCGGTGCATAAACTTCATTGTAATCGATCCCTTCAACCTAATTAAAACCTTGAACAACCAATCACGCTTTGTTTCTCACAACAACACCTCGGTCATCCTTCTTGCACTTGTACACCCATCGTGTACCAATCTTCTTGTAGCCGTCAGGCCTGTCAACCAATTTCCAGACGCCTAACTTCTGAAACTGCTGAAGTTTTTCCTGCATGGCTTCACCCAAGAGTCTTCTTTCATTGCCTCCTTCCAAGATTTTGGTTCTACTTGGCACACATAGCAGGCAAAAGACCAATCATTCAGACCACAAGATTCCCTGATTTCCGAATACAATCTAGCATTCTAGTTATTTCGAAGCTGATTACGAGTCTGCACACCACTTTGAACATCTCAAATAATATTCTGCTGAGGACGGATATTATGAATTCGAGTTTCTGGCACATCAGGAACTCGAGAATTTATACCCAAATTGTTGATATTTAGATCAACAGTTAAATGGAGAGCTGGATTTGATGACGTTGTAGATGCCTGACCTTCAGTCGTTCCTTGAGGTTGAATATTTGACGTATCATTTGAAAATCTAGGAACCGCACCAGATGTCACACACTCAATTACCACTTGCGGAGTATTACAGAGAGGCGTGTGATCAAACCAGGATCTCAGACACTAGCAATGTCGAACGACTGTATATGATTTATTTAAATGTTTTCCAAAACATTTATTGTAAACATGCATAGTCATTTTCAAAGTTCCAAGGTTTCAAAGTTTAGCGGAAGCATTAGAATAAAGTAACGGACGCCAACATAAACGCCAAAACCAAATTCCCAAAAATAATCGTTAATAAAGACTCGATAAAAATGTCTTGATCAAATACAAAGTAAGTGCACCTAGCGCTCCTAGCGTCCTGAGAAACATGCAAAGAAACAAGTGTCAACGTTAAAGAAGAGTGAGTTCACATGTTTTTATAAGTTCACAAGTTCGGTTTAAAAGATTGTTTTCCCCTGTTATCCCTAACCCGGGATAACGTCATAGTTCCATTATTCCTAACCTGGAATAATAATGTTGGTTCGTAAATAAGTTCAATGTTAACATGTAGGTAGCGAGCCTAAGGTTACGTCACGTAAGAGTTCGCGATCGAAGCTGACTGTTTTTGCCTCTGTGTTGCCAGGTCTATCACTGACCATGGTGAAAGTTAGGCCAAATTAATCACCTGTTGACCATTCCCGGTCGGCTAGCGCGACTAGCTCGGGTGGGGCTTGTCGGGCCCAGTAGTACTACTATAATTTCCCCGCTATCTAACCCAATACTAACGATCCGAGAGTTGGTTGAGGACTTCCGTGATAAAGCTACTTAGTGACCATAACATACATTAACATTAACTTAGTTACCGAATAGTTAACGGTGTTAATTTCGCATAACGTAAAAGATTGAGTTGTAGAGCGTATATATGTTTCTCCCCCTGTTGCTCAAAACCGGATAAAATAGGGGCCGTGAACTCACCTTAAATTTCTCCGTTAGATAAACGAAAAAGAAGCAAAGGATGGAACCGCTAATCGCGTCCTAACATGTCAACCGATTCAAAGTTATGTGTGAACACACTGACAAAAAACCCTACGCATAACTAACACACAGTACGACACACGTAATAACCAATTCGAAACCATAATCATGCATGCAAAGTATCACCATACAAAATAACAACCAAATCAAATTGTCTTAAACACAGGATAACTCATACAACACTTAGATATACACACACGCAAGTTATCATGTTTCAGCTTGTACACTCATAACTGGGCTGTTTTCGAGAATCTTTATAAAATAGTTCGAACGTTCCAAAAATTCCAATTTTTTTACAGGAGGTGTCAATTAGACTTTAGAATATGTGTGAAATTTTCAAATCCTAAATCGTTACCAATTATTTATAAACATTTATATACTAGGCTGCAGTTAGATTCATCGCTTTCTGACTGCAGTCCACGAGAAAAATCATTTAAAAATCATCGTTCATCCTTTTAATGAAATTCCAGTGGGAGATTTTCGAAAACTCCCGTCTCCAGTCACTGTACAGATTGCGTGACCTAACCCCATACAGACTGTGATATCCGACTTGATAAACAACCTGCAAATTCTGTGGAATTTACGCAGCTTCAGCTGCAGCACTAAATGACCATTTAAAAATAGCAAACGACCTCATAAAAATATGAATCTAGCGCTATTTGAAGCGTTTTTAAAAAATACACGTTTTAGGCTTCAGAAAATCCATTTTTCGATAAATAATAATCAGGTTACAGCCAACTGAAGTTGGCTGTAAATATCAATCAGCTTACTATTTTCGACTTTATCGCATTAGAACATGTGTAAACGGCCATGACGCTTAGTTGTATCGATTAACAGCAGGTTAACTTTTCAAATATCATCTAATATATCAGTATTCATGCAAACCCTAAGCATATATCATGATCTTTATAGATAAAACGCAGCCTACGATTTCAATACTCAAACATATCATCACAACCACAAGGATTCGCATATTCATCCGAACTAATCATACACCACAACACTTTTTCATAATAATATCATACAAGCACATAATCATGATCAAGACTACACAAAACCTAGTGTGAATCGTAATACAATTAAACCCTAACCTTGAAACGATGACAATTACCAAACCGGGACAAGCTTGGAATCGATCCGAGGGTGTAGGGCTGTTTGCGCGATCGAGAGAGGGGAGGGGGGGGCTGTTGCCGTCGCACACCACAAGGGGAAGGGTTTTAGGGTTTGCTAGTTTTTGAACACCCCATGCATACATACGTATACATAAGTGGCAAGGGGGGGGGAGGTTTGGGCTTGTCCTTGGGCCGCAAGGGTGGGGTGGCGGGTTGGGTTGGGTTCGCAAGGGGGGTGTGGGCGGCGGGTTGGGTTTGCTTGGTCGCGAAGTCGAAACGTTTCACAGGCTTGGTTCGGTTCGGCTTATAAATAGAATTTACTGACTGATCATTATAATCTGATAAATAACTACACATAATACGACTCGACAATTATTCACAAACGTCTAATAACACGTAGCATGTAATTCAGATATAACCCGTTAAAACTACCAAACATCGTGTATTCCCTAAATACTAAAGTTAGCGTAGTTATTGCGAGCGCGTAATTTAATTCTCCGAATTAAATTAGCGTAGGGATGAATAACAATAAAGTAGCGCGTTTAAAGTACCTGAAAAACCAGGATGTCACATTATCCCCATGTTGAAAGAATTTTTGTCCCGAAAATTGAGTAAACGCGGTTAAGAATGCAACGCACAAAAATTAAGTTTGTTAGAATGGTACAAGGAAATCCCAGGCTGTCATATCATCCCCATGTTGAAAGAATTTCGTCCCGAAATTCAGTTGGCGGTAACATCAGATTGCTGCTCAGCTGCAAAAAGGTGTGGATATTTGCTTTTCATTTGGTCCTCTCTTTCCCACGTGAACTCCGGTCCACGCTTAGAGTTCCAACAAACCTTGACGATAGGTATCTTGCTGTGCCTTCGAGTCTTGGTCTCACGGTCCATGATCTCGATAGGTTGTTCCACAAAATGCAGTTGCTCATCCACTTGAATCTCATCCAATGGAATGACTAGGGTCTCATCTGATAGACACTTCTTCAGATTGGACACGTGAAAAACGTTGTGAACTCCACTGAGTTCGGCAGGAAGGTCTAACTGATAAGCTACGGGCCCGATACGTTTCAAAATCACAAATGGGCCTACGTACCGTGGATTTAGTTTACCTCGTTTCCCAAAATGAATTACACCCTTCCAGGGTGACACTTTCAGTAGGACGCGGTCACCTACTTGAAATTCGAGCGATTTGCGTCGTTGATCAGCGTAACTTTTCTGTCGATCCCGTGCCGCTGCCATGCGGTTTCTGATTTGCACAATCTTTTCAGTAGCCTCAAGTATCAACTCAGGACCTGTGAGTTGACTGTCACCGCATTCTGTCCAACAGACCGGTGATCTACATTTGCGATCGTACAATGCTTCAAACGGTGCTGCCTGAATACTCATATGGTAACTGTTGTTATACGAGAATTCTACTAAAGGCAGATGAACTTCCCAACTTTTCCCGAAGTCTACCACGCATGCCCTAAGCATGTCCTCCAAGGTCTGAATGGTCCTTTCACTTTGACTATCCGTCTGAGGGTGGTAAGCTGTGCTCATATCTAAGCGTGTACCCAACGCTTTCTGAAGTGACCGCCAAAAGTTGGACGTGAAACAGGCATCTCTGTCTGAAATGATGGACATTGGCACCCCGTGCCGAGAAACTACTTCCTTAATGTAGATGCGGTCAACTTATCCATCTTATCTGTTTCTTTGGTCGCTAGGAAGTGTGCAGACTTAGTTGGAGGATCCACGATCACCCAGATGGTATCGCAACCACCCGGAGTTCGCGGGAGTTTAGTGATAAAGTCCATCGAGATCTGATCCCATTTCCACACTGGGATCTCAGGTTGTTGAAGTAGCCCTGATGGCTTCTGGTATTCCACCTTGACTTTCGCACAAGTCAAACACTTACTCACATATGTGGCTATATCTGCTTTCATGTTGGGCCACCAGTACGCGACTTTAAGGTCTTGATACATCTTATCCGAACCAGGATGGATAGAGTATTGGGATTTGTGAGCTTCGTCCATAACTAGCTATCTGAGGTTTCCGTAGAGAGGTACCCATATACGGTTCATGAAATACCGGGTACCATTGGGTTTCACTTCCCAATCACGTTCCATCTTTCCCACAGATTCGGCCTTGATGTTCTCTTCCTTAACTGCTTCCAGCTGCGCGTCGCGTATCTGTTCGGGTAACCCAGAATGGATTGTAAACTGTAGTGCTCGTACCCGATGAGGTTTCAAGTGCTCCTTCCAACTGAGGGTATCAGCTACCACATTAGCTTTACCCGGGTGATATTGAATGGCACATTCATAATCGTTCAGGAGTTCGACCCAACGACGCTGTCGCATGTTCAACTCCTTCTGGTAAAAAATATGCTGGAGGCTCTTGTGATCCGTGTAGATTGTGCACTTTGTTCCATATAGGTAGTGTCTCCAAAACTTAAGTGCAAACACAACTGCTCCCAATTCCAAGTCATGTGTCGTGTAGTTCTTCTCGTGGACCTTCAACTGTCGGGTTGCATACGCGATGACCTTATCACATTGCATGAGCACACATCCCAATCCTTGAATGGAAGCGTCACAATATACCACAAAATCATCTGTCCCCTCTGGCAAGGACAAAATGGGCGCACTGCAAAGCTTCTGCTTCAGTAATTGAAATGCTGCTTCCTGTTTGTCAACCCAAGCATACTTGGGGCCCTTCTGAGTGAGAGTGGTAAGCGGTTGTGCGATCTTGGAAAATTCCTCGATGAAACGTGTGTGGTAACCAGCCAAACCCAAAAATTGGCGGATCTCTGTCGGTGTCCTGGGTGCTTCCCAGTTCTTGATAGCATCGATCTTGGCGGGATCAATGTGTATACCCTTTTCATTCATGATATGCCCGAGGAACTGAACTTCCCGAATCCAGAAATCACACTTCAAAAACTTGGCATATAGTTTCTTCTGTTGAAGTAGTTTCAGCAATAACCACAGATGCTCAGCATGTTCTTCTTCACCCTTAGAGTAGATGAGTATATCATAGATGAACACGATGACAAACTTGTCGAGATACGGCTTACACACGCGGTTCATGAGGTCCATGAACACCGCGGGTGCATTGGTGAGACCGAAGGGCATGACCAAGAATTCGTAATGGCCATACCGAGTGCGAAATGCCGTCTTGGAGATATCCTCCTCCCTGACGCGTAGCTGGTGATAACCGGACCGTAAATCAATCTTGGAGTAGTAGCTTGACCCTTGAAGCTGGTCGAAAAGATCGTCGATGCGAGGTAAGGGGTACCGGTTCTTGACGGTAACCTTATTGAGTTCCCTGTAGTCGATGCACATGCGGAAGGTCCCGTCCTTCTTCTTGACAAAAAGGACCGGAGCTCCCCATGGCGAAGTACTGGGTCGGATAAATCCTTTTTCCAACAATTCCTGAAGTTGGGTAGACAGCTTTTGCAGCTCTGCTGGAGCTAAGCGGTACGGTGCCTTGGCGATAGGAGTCGCATGGCTCGCCAATTCGATTTGAAACTCTACTTGTCGATATGGTGGAAGACCGGGTAACTCCTCTGGAAACACATCGGGAAAGTCATGGACGATGGGGATATCTTCAATCCGCTTCTCGTCCTTAGACTGCTCGGTGACCAGTGCGAGCAAAGCAAAAGAGTTCTTCTTCCGAAGATACTTCTGAGATTGCATGTAAGAGATGATGTTCGTGACGACGCCTGCCTTCTCACCTTGCACCATCAAGACTTCGTTGTTAGAGAGCAGAATACGGATAGCTTTCTCGAAACAGAGAACTTCAGCTCGGACGTCGGATAGCCAGTCCATTCCGGCTACTACATCAAAACTACCCAGAGTAGTTATCATCAGATCAATGGTAAAGGTGTGACCCGCGAGTTTAAGTTGACAGCCGGTCACTAGATGAGTCACATCTACAGATTTACCATTGGCTAGTTTTATGAAGTAAGGGGTCTTTAGGGGTTTAGGTGTGAGATTTAGGTTCTTCCTAAAAGAGTCAGATATAAAACTCTTATCCGTACCCGTATCAAAAAGTACAGTAGCAAAATGATCGTTAAGTGGAAACTTACCGGTGACCACATTCGAGTCGTTTCTGGCCTCCCCACGACCTAGTGTGAATGCACGTCCTTTGGCGCCTCCTGTGCCACCATTTCCATTGTTGCCATTATTGTTGTTGTTGTTGTTGTTATTATTATTCCCACCATTGTTGTTGTTGCTAAGTTGCGGGCAGTCTCGCTTGAAATGGGCAGTGCTACCGCACTGGTAGCATCCCCGGTTATTACCCTGCTGCTGACCCTGGGGCTGGTTCTGATTCTGTCATGACATAATCTCCCCGCGACAATCCTTTGCCGCGTGTCCTGCTTTGCCACATCGTTGGCAGCGATTTCCGGCGCAAGGGCCGTGATGATGGAGGTTACAACGATTACATTGCGGCTTTCGTCCTGCATAGCCGCTCGAGTTCTGGGTGTTGTTGGCAGACTGATTGTTGTGACCCCGATTGTTGTTGAAATTGTTGGACCGCTTCTGGTTTCCTTGTTGTGGCTGGGCTGATGAAGACTGCTGAGGAGGTGAGTCTTCAAATTTCCTTTTGTTGTCAGGGATAATTTCAGTTGCACCCCTAGGTGGCAACTTCCTTTACTCCACCGCCTTATCGGTGAGTTTATGTGCCAGCCTAATCGCTTGTTGCTCCGTCGTAGGGTTGCTAGACATCACCATGCCCTGGATCTCAGGGACCAGACCCCCAAGATAAAACTCAAGTCGTTTAACGATGGTGTTAGCCAAATCGGGACAAAGGAACACCAGATCATGATGTCTTACCATGTACGCTTCAATTTCTAACCCGACCATCTTGTGGTTCCATATCGCTTGTTCCAATTGTTGAACTCTGTCCCGCGGATAGTATTCCTCCTTGATTAGAGCTTTGAACTCGGTCCCGGCCATTGCGTTCACCGCAGCAAGTCCACGCGTTTGGACTTGTGCGTTCCACCAGGTTAATGCCCCATCTTCCGATGTCGAGGCAGCATACTTGACCTTATTAGCTTCGAGGCAATTGCACATTTTGAAAACCGATTGAGACTTTTCGACCCAACGGACTAGTCCTATGGGTCGTTCAACTCCCGTGAACTTGCTCGGTTTCGCATACAGGAACATCTTGTAGGGGTTAAGACCCCTCCTGAGGATAGAGGATAGGTAGTCAGCGAGAAAGTCTACTAGCCAAACTATTAGATTTTCCCATGAAAAGATAATAATGGTTACCTGCTGGTGGGTTAGGAACACCTGCCAGAGCAGCATTCACGTGTTGTTGGATTAAAGCGGCCAATTCTTCAGCTGACATGTTGAGATTTCCCCGACGACCGGTTGCCATTTCAGATCTTCGCAAGACAACACAAACACACACCGATAAGTATATATCCAATATAGTTTGCATATTCCACACTTCAATGATCACACAATTTATGTCAACCCAACAAATTAAACAATCAAAAGGAACATTCGATTAAATAAATTGTAATGTCTCACAAAATACCAACCAAACATATCAGTTTAATTATAAAATTTCCAAGTTCAAACATAAGGCGAGTTAGTCATCTATGTCTCCATCCCCTAAGTCACTATCACTGCCGTCTTCCTCTTCAGCGTTTTCAGCTTCAACAGCCGGGTCCTGTTCCGGCTCTTCTTCCTCCGGATCCTCCTCTAGGTCTTCCTCTGGATCCTCCTCTTCGTCTTCTACCGGCGCTGGAGGGGCCGGTGCTGGTGCGGGTACTGAGATAGGTGGTGCTTGGTTCTACTCCAGTTCGTGAATCCTCCAACTGGACTCAAGAACTCTGTCTTCGAGCCAGTTAGCCCTCAGCTGTTCAGCACGAAGGTCTTTAGTTAAAATGCTTCGAACTCTCTTATTCTCATCTTGCTCTTCCTCGAGCTCTTCAGGTTTACCAATCAACTGACGTATCAGCCATCCCTGTGCTTCGATAGTCTCTTGCATTCTCTCCAGCTGTTCCTGTTGTTTCCTTAGCACAGCTCTAAGTAGATCGTCCCCCACTCCTGAAGGTTGACCGGTTTGACCGGTACAGCGGTGGTTGGACGGGAGGACGACTCCCCTCCTAGAGCGAGTCTTTTCCTGGCAGCTGAGCGTGTCTCCACGCCACGAGGTGGTGAGGGTTCGACCATGGGTGCCTTCCCCGGCGACCTTGATTGTCGAGATCTGTCGGATGATGATGATGACATAGCCTGATGGGTTGGGTTAGTTAGTTACGAGCTGCATATATCACAATATATATATATATATATATATATATCACATAGAACAATTGTAGTATAACACATAACAAGATATCACAGTTTGGTGCCAACTAAGTCTAGTGTCGTGTAACAGCTATAGTTTAGGTCTACTTTAAATGCAAACCTGGTTCTCTATAGCTAGAGGTTCTGATACCAATCTGTCACACACTCAATTTCCACTTGCGGAGTATTACCGCGAGGCGTGTGATCAAACCAGGATCTCAGACACTAGCAATGTCGAACGACTCTATATGATTTATTTAAACGTTTTCCAAAAACATTTATTGTAAACATGCATAGTCATTTTCAAAGTTCCAAGGTTTCAAAGTTTAGCGGAAGCATTAAATAAAGTAACGGACGCCAACATAAGCGCCAAAACCAAAATCCCAAAAATAATCGTTAATAAAGACTCGATAAAAATGCCTTGATCAAATGCAAAGTGAGTACACCTAGCGCTCCTAGCGTCATGAGAAACATGCAAAGAAACAAGTGTCAACATGAAAGAAGAGTGAGTTCACAGGTTTTTATAAGTTCACAAGTTCGGTTTAAAAGATTGTTTTCCCCCGTTATCCCTAACCCGGGATAACGACATAGTTCCATTATTCCTAACCTGGAATAATAATGTTGGTTCCTAAATAAGTTCAATGTTAACATGTAGGTAGCGAGCCTAAAGTTACGTCACGTAAGAGTTCACGATTAAAGCTGACTGTTGTTGCCTCTGTGTTGCCAGGTCTATCATTGACCATGGCGAAAGTTAGGCCAAATTAATCACCCGTTGACCATTCCCGGTCGGCTAGCGCGACTAGCTCGGGTGGGGCTTGTCGGGCCCAGTAGTACTACTATAATTTCCCCGCTATCTAACCCAATACTAACGATCCGAGAGTTGGTTGAGGACTTCCGTGATAAAGCTACTTAGTGACCATAACATACATTAACATTAACTTAGTTACCGAATAGTTAACGGTGTTAATTTCGCATAACGTAAAAGATTGAGTTGTAGAGCGTATATATGTTTCTCCCCTGTTGCTCAAAACCGGATAAAATAGGGGCCGTGAACTCACCTTAAATTTCTCCGTTAGATAAACGAAAAAGAAGCAAAGGATGGAACCGCTAATCGCGTCCTAACATGTCAACCGATTCAAAGTTATGTGTGAACACACTGACAAAAAACCCTACGCATAACTAACACACAGTACGACACACGTAATAACCAATTCGAAACCATAATCATGCATGCAAAGTATCACCATACAAAATAAAAACCAAATCAAATTGTCTTAAACACAGGATAACTCATACAACACTTAGATATACACAAACGCAAGTTATCATGTTTCAGCTTGTACACTCATAACTGGGCTGTTTTCGAGAATCTTTATAAAATAGTTCGAACGTTCCAAAAATTCCAATTTTTTTACAGGAGGTGTCAATTAGACTTTAGAATATGTGTGAAATTTTCAAATCCTAAATCGTTACCAATTATTTATAAACATTTATATACTAGGCTGCAGTCAGATTCATCGCTTTCTGACTGCAGTCCACGAGAAAAATCATTTAAAAATCATCGTTTATATGATTAATGAAATTCTAGTGGGATATTTTTGGAAACTCCCGTCTCCAGTTACTGTACATATTTCGTGACCTAAACCCATACAGACTAAGAGATCCGACTCGATAAACAACCTGCAAATTCTGCAGAATTTACGCAGCTTCAGCTGCTGCACTAAATGACCATTTAAAAATAGCAAACGACCTCAGAAAAATATGAATCCAGCGCAATTTGAAGTGTTTTTCAAAAATACACGTTTTAGGCTTCAGAAAATCCATTTTTCGATAAATAATGATCAGGTTACAGCCAACTTAAGTTGGCTGTAAATGTCAATCAGCTTACTATTTTCGACTTTATCGCATTAGAACTTGTGTAAACGGCCATGACGCTTAGTTGTATCGATTATAAGCAGGTTAACTTGTCAAATATCATCTAATATATCAGTATTCATGCAAACCCTAAGCATATATGATGATCTTTATAGATAAAACGCAGCCTAGGATTTCAATACTCAAACATATCATCACAAACGCAAGGATTCACATATTCATCCGAACTAATCATACACCATAACACTTTTTCATAATCATATCATACAAGCACATAATCATGATCAAGACTACACAAAAACTAGTGTGAATCGTAATACAATTAAACCCTAACCTTGAAACGATGACAATTAGCGAACCGGGACAAGCTTGGAATCGATCCGAGGATGTAGGGCTGTTTGCGCGACCGAGAGGGGGGGGGGGCTGCTGCCGTCGCACACCACAAGGGGAAGGGTTTTAGGGTTTGCTATCTTTTGAACACCCCATGCATACATACGTATACATAAGGGGCAAGGGGGGGGGGGTTTGGGCTTGTCCTTGGGCCGCAAGTGTGGGGTGGCGGGTTGGGTTGGGTTCGCAAGGGGGGTGTGGGTGGCGGGTTGGGTTTGCTTGGTCGCGAAGTCGAAATGTTTCACAGGCTTGGTTCGGTTCGGCTTATAAATAGAATTTACTAACCGATCATTATAATCTGATAAATAACTACACATGATACGACTCGACAATTATTCACAAACGTCTAATAACACGTAGCACGTAATTCAGATACAACCCGTTAAAACTCCAAAACATCGTGTATTCCTAAATACTAAAGTTAGCGTAGTTATTGCGAGCGCGTAATTTAATTCTCCGAATTAAATTAGCGTAGGGATGATAACAATCAAGTGGCGCGTTTAAAGTACCTGAAAAACCGGGATGTCACACCAGAGGCAGCTTCATTTGCATCATGAAACTTATCTTCTTCTGATGAAACATTATAATCCGCAGTGTCTTCAACTTCCTCATTTTGAACAAGATTGTTAACTGAAGTCGACACTTGAGGGTTAACAATAATTGGTCTAACTATTGACGAGTCTACTGCAGTATCACTTTCTAATAACATCCGAGCAGCAGCTGTTGCATCATCAAAAGTTGGCAGATTAAAGGAGTCGAACAGTCCATCATAGTCAAACATTCAAGGAGCACCCGGAGCTCCAACAGCTTCTATATTCTCTAAACCTTGACTTCACCCCATTCTTCAATCTTCTTCGAAGATAAATTCCACACCTGGAAATTTGGAGTAGCATATCCAAGAAAGAAACCTTCGATAGCCTTGTGACCAAACTTTCCACGTGGGTCAATCAAAGTGCATGGAGCTCCAAACGGTTCTAGGAAAGAAACATCCGGTTTCCTTTTATGTAACAACTCAAAGCATGTCTTCCCATGTCTCTTCACCGTTAGAACTCTATTCATCGTGTATCACGCAGTAGCAACAGCTTCTCCCCAAAATTGAACAGGATGTTCTGATTCTACTAACATGGTTCTTGCAGTTTCAATAAGAGTTCTATTCTTCCTCTCAACGACACCATTTTGTTGTGGAGTGGATCGAGAACTGTAGTCATGCAAAATACCCTTTGAGGAACAGTACTCATCCATAACTTGATTCTTGAATTCTGTGCCATTGTCGCTTCTGATTCTCCTTACTTTCAGATTGTACAAATTTTCTAACAGAGTCAGGAGATTCTTGAGGATAGTAGGAATTTCACACTTGTGTGCCAACATGTTTACCCATGAGAATCTAGAATAGTCATCAGTAACTACCAGACAATAAGAATCACCAAAGGTTGTCTTGTGTTTCATAGGTCCAAAGAGGTCCATATGAACACATTCCAGTGGCATATTTACAGTGTTGATCTTCTTCACGGGATGGGATTTTCTCGCTTGCTTCCCTTTCTGGCATGATACACAAACGTCTTGAAGATGAAAATTCTTCACTGGTACACCATTCACTAGATTGTTCTTTACCAAATAGTTCATTTTTCTCAGGTGAATGTGTCCCATACGTCTATGCCAAGAGATTGATTCCTTCTCGGTAGCTTTAGAGACAAAACATGTGACTTGTGCAGATGTTGTAATAGATTGGCTCATATCAAGAATATACAAATCATTAATTCTTGGAGCCGACAGGAGAATCCATTCCTTGGGGATCTTGAATCCAGGCTTCAGCACATAACATCCGGCATCATCAAAATGTACCGTGAACTTCTTGTCGCAGATTTGAGAAACGCTAAGAAGATTGTGATCAATTTGCCGCACATAATTGAACTTGTTGAAGCTCACAACACCATTGGAGACCATTCCTTCTCCAGTGATGTATCCATCTTTGTCACCAGCAAAAGCAACATAACCACCCCTAATGCTTTTCACATCATATAGGAGCCGTAAGTCGCCTGTCACGTGCCTTGATGCTCCACTGCCCACAATCCAATGACTGTTTACAATTCCTCCTGGAACACTCTGTTTTAAAGAACCTTCAGCATTTGCCATAAAGGCAGTGTGATGAGGAAAAGCTGCACCATCTGTAGAGAGTGTCTCTATCTCTTTCACCCCGGCTTCTGCATTCCTCGTCATACCTACCTTTTCAGATTTTAACAACTCAGCTTCACTCAGCAACTTTTAAACCTCTGCTTCACTTCTTTTCTTCATGTCAGAATCAAATTCATAACCATCTGAACTTGAACATTCTTCATCAGAACTACTACCATCCCCAGATGTATCATTGTTACTTGGAGTATTGATCTGTGGTCATGCTTGATTTGATCCACGATCCTCGCATAGCATGCAGTTCTTCCGTTGTTCTCAGTTCCCAACTGTACTGACCAATCGTATCCTTCATCAGACTGAACTACCAAAGCTCTGTGCGTGTTTGAAGGTCCTTATTGATTGGTATTGTTAGTGTTGCCAACAACTACTATTCTTCTTTCGTTGTTGTACTATGCTGTGTTGGATGGTTGAGACTAATTTCAAAAGGGGTTGTGATTTCCTTCCTTGCTGGGTCTTGTGCATTCCCGCTTGAAGTAACCTCTTTCTCCACAGTTAAAGCAAGTAAGACGGTTTTGTCAAAGCCGTATTTTGTATCGATCTTGCTTTCCAAACTGGTTCTACCCGTTCTTCTCATATAATCCTTCGCTCTTCTCATAGCACTTACAAATGCCCACTTGATGTCCATCAGCTCCATTTCATCTCGGTCATTTGCTTGTAGTCTTCGTTCGTTAAATTGATGTTCCCTATTTGACCTGCAACTAAACCACAATACGCACTGACCATGGTATTTAGAAGTTCTGCATGTTCCTGTGCAACTTCTACGTTGATTTTGGAGAGATTTGACGTGTCAAGTTTGACAGTGTGTTGCAGAATGACTGTTGCTTCCATAGAAAGCTTGTTGAGGAGCTTGCTGTGGAGCTTTATGCGCTAAGTCCCTTGGCTGTGGAAGGAAGGCTTTCGGATCAAAAGTCTGTCCATAGGCTTGATTACTCGAACCTGTAGACTGACTTGATTGAACTGGTTGGGGCAGGAAAGGGTTCACGTTTGACACAAACGCGGTTTGCAGCTTCGGTTGCTGACTTGAGCTTGTACCTGCATTTACACCTCAAAAATAAATCTCAGGGTTTTGTGGAGCAGAGACTCGTTGTGCCTTCCGAAGTTCTTCTTTATTCTTGTTCTCCAGTTTCTGCACAAATTCATAAATATTAATTGAGTCCAAAACACCTGTATGTTTTAAAAGATCAATAAATTGACCCTTTTTGGTTGTAAAGCATCAGCAAATCGCATCACAATTTCTTGTGGTGCTGCCAACACTTTATACGAGTACATTTTGCTGAGAAGATGATAAAACCGAGTGGTCATATCATTCAAGGTTTCGTTCTCCATGAACATGAAACCTTCAAACTCTTTCTTGAGCAGATCATGCTGAATCTTCCTGGTAGCAGCGTGACCTTCACCTCTTGCTTCCAAAGTGTCCCACAAATTTTTCGTTGTAGTACAATACACAAACTGATGATAAACGTCTTTATGCAGAGCTTGTGTGAGGATAGCAAATGCCTTTTTCTCTAGATCGTAAGCTTTCTTGTCACTTTCGACTAGATTGGCAAATGTGGTTAGATTTGATCCAGCTTTTTCAAGTGCTTCATTGTAGGGGGTAGTGAAACACGTCCACAATTCCATGTTTTGACCAAGAACATACGTATGAAAACGAATTTTCCATGAAGGATAATTGTTCATGTGATTCAATTTCGGCGGTCGGTTATTACTCCCTGTTTCACTTTCGCTCATTAGCAGAGTTTGGATGCTTTGATTCTGATTCGCAACACACGCCCATTGATTTGCAGAGATCATTGCTGTATGTTGAGGCATCAAAGATTTTACCCAGGATGTTGTGGAGCTTTGCGAAGACTCCTGATTTGAGCTTGAACAACTCCAATCCCACGGGTTAGAACTCATTATATTTTCTTGTTTTATGAAAATTTAAAGGTTTTAAAGTTTCACAATTATAATAACTATTTAAAAAATTCACAAATCTGAAAATATGACATTTTCTTAAAATCACAAAGCTTTGAAAAACATGAAAAACAAACAACAACTGTTTTGTGCGAGAAAGCTGTTTCGTGCGAGACGCTTGTTTCGTGCTGGTCAGATGATTCGCATGAAAATTTCAGTCGCACAAACTGTTTTGGTTCAGTGTTTTTCAGAGGAATCTTTCAGAAATTGTTTGGTGAGAGATTTCCTTTCTTGTGTAGACCTGCCTTTTTCGAAAATACCTGTTGTCTTACCCACTTTTAGTTAAAACACAGATTTTAACAGTCCAAGTTCAGACCCAAGTCAGAAAATGTCAACCCTACCAAACTAATCAGATTCAAATTTTTGCAGATTTCTTCTTCAAGGGTGTTCTTCAAAAAAATTTTACCATAAAATTTTCTGCATGCAACAGATTTTAACCAAGTTTTAAGTTAGTTTACTATCCAAAACTTATGTTTTCTGCTAGAGATTCAAGAACACTTCAGAAATCTTCAAACTAGCTCAGACACAACTAAGCCCGGTTTTGAACAAGGAAAGAGCCAAAGCTCTGATACCACTTGTAGGTTCACCTGCGGACGGTGTTAAACCAGTTCCTTGTTCATATAACATACACACAAGTGTGGAATCCAAGTGTGCATGCAACCAAAGCAAAGTAAAGAACACGGGGTAACCAAAGATTCACTATCTTGATTAATGATTGAGAACAAGTACAAACATATACACACAATGCTCGTATGACTCAAACAAACTTGTTGTGTTCTTGTGTCTTCGTCTTCAGAGATATCCAACTGAAAGGATAACAAACTCTCTGGTCCAACCAACTCTCACACGCGAGTCAACTCACTGACTGAGAAGTGCATGTGTGCTTATATAGTGTCCGTCTAGAGTTCGTATGAAACACGAATCCAGACATATGGAACACACTATTTCACACGAGACACAACTCCAGAATTTGGTACGAGTCACTGTTTCGCACGAAATGCTTGATTCGTACGAATACTACTTGATTCGTACCAATCCTGTGTTTCGTACGAAATCTCTTGGTTCGCACAGAATCCTTATTACTAGAGAACGTGTGTAGACATGACGTTTACAAGACTTATCATTATGCACACATGCAACTGATTAACACAGACAAGCTAAGATGTCATACTAGATCAAGATAGAAGGATATCTCGATCTATTCGACATGACCAAACCGATACAGACACTTGAGCTAAGACCGTACAATTACAACTGTAATTAAGAACAAGCAACAAACACAAAACTATATCAACATCTATCAACACCGGATTTAAGACCATGAAATCATATGCCGATGATACGTTACCCTCGAGATGCATAACTTGTCAGAGAGTTAGTCACTTGGTATCTTTTTTTGACTCTTGAGTGGCAAGCATATCAACACATCACAACAATGTTCTCTTTTACAGCATCAATACCTTACATGTGTTAACCAAGTACATTAGATTTGAGCAGCAAAGCAAATATTTCTCCCCCTAAATTTGTGCAGAAGTAGAAAACTTTATGTACAAATTTAGTTATTTGTGATATATATATATATATATATATTATAATTTTTTATGATGTTGCTAAGTCAGTAAAATGCATCATTTTAAATGGTCAACAAGCACTTTGAATCTTGAATTGCTGACCGGTTTTGTAAAAAGATCCACTGTATTAGAATCTGTGTGGATCTGTTCAAGTTTAATTAATCCTCTGTTGAAGCAATCTCGAATAAAATGAACTTTGATATCAATGTGCTTGGTTTTGGAATGAAAAACAAAGTTTTTGACATTCTGGATAGCGTCATCATTATCACAATAGATAGTAGTGTTAAGATAAGTGAAACGGTAATCCTCAAGCTGAGGTTGCATCCAAATAGCCTGGGAACAACATGCAGATGCTGCAACATATTTTCTTCTGTAGTAGATAAAGACACTGTTTGTTGCTATTTGCACAGCCAGGAAATAAGACTGTCTCCCAAGTATTGGCATCCAGTTGATGTGGACTTCATATCCCTGTCTGTCCCTCCAAAGTTACTGTTAGAAAAAGCAAACATATCAAAATTTGAATCTCTAGGATACCAGAGGCCCAATTTTGGAGCACCCTTGAGGTATCTAAAATTCGTTTAACGGCTGAAAGATGAGAAAGTTTAGGATTAGCTTGATACCTGGCACATTGGCAGACCGCAAACATAATATCCGATCGGCTGGAAGTTAAGTACATCAATGAACCAATCGTAGATTGGTACATTGTTAGATTGACTGGATCACCTTCAACATCCTCATTCAGCAATGGCCGTTCGGTAATGGGCGTGTCGATGGGCTTTGATTTTGACATGTCGAATTTTGCAAGAACGTCCTGAACATATTTTCCTTGATGGATCAAGATTCCTTTATTGTTCTGACGAACTTACAAGCCAAGAAACATAGCCATTTTACCTAGAGAACTCATTTCAAACTTCTTCTTCATCACATCCTCAAATTCTTTGCACAGCTCTTCATTGGTAGACCCGAAGATGATGTCATCAACATAGATCTGAACAAGGATAAGATCCTTGCCAACACGTTTAATGAACAACGTTTGATCTATCATACCCCGTACATAACCATGAGCAAGCAGATGCTCTGTTAGAGTTGCATACCAGGCACGAGGTGCTTGGTGCAAACCATACAAAGCTTTATCTAACTTATATGCATAGCCTTACTTCTTTGGATCTATAAAACCAGGGGGTTGAGCAACATAAATCTCCTCCTTGACCTTCCCGTATAAAAACGTCGTCTTAACATCCATTTGATAAACCGTGAAACCCATGTAGGATGCATATTCCAAGAAGATGCGTATGGCTTCTAGATAGGCTATGGGTGCATATAACTCATCATAGTCAAGGCCTTCAATCTATCTGAATCCCTGTACCACTAGCCGAGCTTTGTTCCGCACGATCACTCCAGTATCATCTTGTTTATTTCTATACACCCAACGAGTACCAAGAGCTCGTTTACCCTCTGGCAACTTCACAAATTTCCACACTCCCAACTTTTCAAACTGATTGAGCTCTTCATGCATTGCATCGACCCATCTAGGTTCCTACAAAGCAATATTAATGTTCTTAGGCTCAATTTGTGATATGAAGCATGAATACAAACATGTGTTAATGGTTTCTGATCTACTGCGTTTTGAACACTGGCAGATATAGGACCAATAACATTTGCAATTGGATTATTTTTTTGAATGAGCTAGGGAATTGCCACATCTGGTGCCTGTAAATTAGATTCTAAGTTAGAAGCACTTCCTGATACTATCCCAGATTGCTCCCCCTCATTTGATGCGGCAATATAGATTATAGGAGGATCAACTGTCCAATCTAGCGGAATCGGCTTCGGAAATGGTGAAGCTCCTTGAACTGTATCTTGCAGTGCAGAGGATTCAATGTTGCTGACAGCAGTAGCTTCGAGAACCTTGTCTTGCATCTGTGAAGAAGAGTGCACGTCCGTAGGAACTTCATGAAATCCTGGAGGATCCACGGTAAGTTTCTTGAAAGAATCTTGAAGCAGGACAACATCATCTTCAGCTATGATAGGAATGTGTATTACTATTTTTGAGACATCTGCATCAACAATTAAATCAGGTAGAATATTAGAAGACTGAAACAAGGAAGAATAGTCATATAACCAATCAGGTCCAAGTCTAGCATCTTTCGGATTTTCTTCCAGCCAATCCACATAATATGTCTCCATGATCTGTTTCTTGATTTTGTTGTAGACACGATATGAAGTGTTCTTTGCATAACCGACAAAATAGCATGGATATCCTCTTGCATCAAATTTTCCCTTAGCATTCATGTTAAGTAGAACACAACGACAGCCAAAAGTACGAAAATGTTGTACCGAGGGTTTCCGTCCTTCAACTATTTCATAAGGTGTCTTCTTGTGATGTTTGTTGATGAGAGCATGATTTTGTACATAGCAGGCTGTGTTCATTGCTTCCGCCCAAAATATCAGTGGAGGACCGAAATCAATCAGCTTAGTACGAGCTGCTTCAATGAGAGTTCTGTTTTGTCTTTCTGAAACCCCATTTTGTTGAGGAGTTCGAGCTGCACTGTATTGACGATCAATCCCTTTTGATGCACAAAAAATGTTCCGCTCGACGTTCTTGAACTCCATTCCATTGTCGCAATGCATAATCTTCACTTGCTCGTTCACTTGGTTCTCCATGAGAGTGATAAATTTCTTTATCAGACTTGCAGTTTCACTCTTTTGTTCCAAGAAAAATACCCAAGTGAAAGGAGAATAGTCATTAGTGATAACCAGGCAATAAGCTTTTCTTCCGATACTCAACACATTGACAGGACCAAAAAGATCCATGTGAAGCAGTTCCAGAACTTTGGATGTCTTGTGCACAAGCTTGGGCTTATGAGGCTTACAGTGTTGCTTCCCACGAGCACATGACTCACATTTTTCATTTTGCATGAAATCCTTGATTGGTAAATTTCTGACCATACATCCCTTTGCCAGTCGATTAAGATTCTTCGTGTTAAGATGCCCAAGACGTCAATGCCACAACATTGCATCATGTTTAGCAATTTTAGAGAATAAGCAAGTAACTTGATTAGTAGGGGCTTTATTCATGTCGATCACGTAAGTGTTACCCCGTCGTTCTGCTTCAATCAAGTACCAATCCTCTGGTATGACAATTCGAGGCTTTAGGACCACGCATCCACCTTTTGTAAACAAAACCCCTAAACCATTGTCGTGCATCTGAGAGATGCTGAGAAGATTATGTTTTAAGTTCAAGAATATAATTGACATCAGAGAAGCTGAGAAATCCGTTTCGGACTGTGCCTTTCATAGTAATTCTGCCCGTTTCTCCCCCTGAAAAGTGGCAAATCCACCATCGAAGATTTTGATATCATTCAACTGGGAGATGTCCCCAGGCATGTGTCTGGAACAGCCACTAATAAACTAGAGTCTAACAACAGCCCTCCAAAGCCGTTCCTGCACACAGAACAAGATTAGTGGGAGACGGGAACCCAGATCTTTTTTAATCCGGGTTGGTTAGAAGATTTAGATGTTTGAGAAGATGAAGAAATGAGATTTGTCAATTTAGAACGCTCTGACTGAGAACTAGCAATCGTTTTAGCTTTCCAAATCTTTAACTCTTTATTGTTTGAGAATACATGTGATGATGATGCATTTAATTTCTTGTAGGGAATTGCGAAATCATTTGAGTGTGAATAATTTTTTATTGGTTTTCTTTGCTAGGTTCCAGTCTCCATCAGAAGGCTTTTGATGACTTTGACGTCGATGATACGAATGGATGGAAATTTTCGACGGATAAGACCCGAAAGGACGATGAACACAGTTTCTCGCTATGTGCCCCGGAATTCCATAATTGAAGCAAGTTTTCCTTTTTGAGAAAAAGACTCTTAATTCGGCTTGTGTTATTCGGGGGAGCTGATTGGGTCTCTTCTTTCCACTAGGTGCTGATTTCTTGTGTGCATTTTTACTCTTAGGAGAAACCTGCTCACAATTATCAGGACAAGAGTGAATATCGACAACTTTACCCTTCAAACTTGATTCAGTTGGTTTTTGAGTTGGGTTTTTTCCTTTGATTAACAACGCTTGAGAAAACTTTCTCCTCGTTTTTCATTGTGTGCTGTCTTCTGGTTTTTATAGATCGTATTTTCTTTGCAGGAGTGGATTAGTTTCATTTGAAACCTTTTCTTCTGTAACCAAAGTCTCATAAATAACTGGTTTAGTTTCTTTGGAAGTGATTTCATTTGGAACTGAGCTTTCAGAATCAGAAGATTCTTGGTCATCGGATGATGAGCAAGTTTTGTTAATATTTTGACTGTCGTATCTGTCTTGCCCATTATCAGATGAGTTAGAATTTTTGGTCTAGTTTCCAGAAATATCAGATGTCTCCTGTTGACAAGCATTTACATTCAAATAGTCCATCACAACAATATTTTCAGTTTCACTAGATCTAGAGATATCTAAGGTATCCGTTGAGGTTTCAGAAGAACCAAAATAGTTTTTTGAATCACTCAAAACTGAAACCACAGACTCCTTTCGACTACCAGTTAAATCATGGACTGAATCAAAAACCATATCATCTGAAGTTTCAGTTTCAACATCAGAAAAACCCTGAGCCTCAAAAACTAAAGACTAAACAAAATTCCAAACATAGTCATTATGTTTATCACATAAAGAAAAAATTGTGTCATCAACAACAATTGGATGAGATTCATTACCCACTTTTGATTGCTCCTTGTCTATCACTAACTCTGCATATTCACTAAAGCCGTTAACTTCCTTTTTAGAATCAGAAGTAAAAATTGTTTCCACAGGTTCTTCAGATGGAGTTGTTGTTGACTCCTTTTCTCCTTTCAAATTTTCAACTGACTCATTCGAGCATTCTTTATTATTAATTTTTACAAAACTTATAGATTTTTGAAAATCAGTGGATTTGGCATTCTTATGCTTGAAAGGTTCCCAAGGAACATAGTCACTTGGTTTGCCATACGCCATTTTATCATAATTTTCCAATTTTTGCTCAGTGAGCGATATTCTTGAATAATTATGATTGTATGGTGGAGGGACCTGTGAATAACCCAACCCCTTTCCCTTGTTCTCTTTGAATGCCAATTGTATATTGCACATATTGCGAACAATGTCATTAGAAGTATCATATTTCATAATATTCAATTCATTTTGTTGAAACTTTCCAGTGAGAAGTCCCAGCTTAACTCTTACCAAGTCGCATTCCAAAGTTTTTGAATCAACGTGAACCCAACATTTCTGTTGGTTTACGTCTCGGTGGAGTTGAGCTATGTCCTTCTTTATAGCATTAATCTTTTCATAGAGAATTTTATTGTTCTCACGAAGAATAGTGTACTTTGATATGGCACTGTTGTAATCATTAGTAAGAGTGAGATTATGAGCTCTCATTTGTGCCATTTTATGTTTACAATCTTCTGAGCATAGAAGAGAGTTTACTGTTTTGGAGAGAGATTTGGGCTGCTCAGTTTGTGCCATCAAGCATTTGAGATGATCTTCAGCAACTTCGGCAATCATCAGAGACTCCACTTGAGCTGCAGCATCATTCCAGCTGAAACCCTGCTGCTCTTGTACCATTAGGGCCTTTCTATCTCCTGATCCTCCTTGGCTTGATGAGATAGATGATGATGTCTAAGCTGAAGAAACTGGAACCATGGACCTTTCTGAATTCCTAGTAGCAGTTGCTTTATATCCCACGGGTGTCTTCCTGCAGTCTTTGACGAAGTGTCTGGGTTCATGACATCTGTAGCATCTCAGCTTATCCTTGACTGGTCCAGTGTGAATGTTTGACAATGGATGGTGCCCGTATCTGTTTTAAAACTTTTTTGCTCGAAAAGCAGCCATGGCAAGATTCCACGACGCATCTAGTTCTTCAATGTCTTCTTCAACCACTTGATTTAGATCAGTAGCAAACACTAAAGGAGGCAAGAGATCTCCTGCTAGAAAGGCATTCAAACTGTTGAGCATTGAAGCTGCCAAAGCTAACTTCCCTTCGTTTTGTTTGGTCAGAAATGCAAGATTTTCAGTGGGGGCTATAGATTAAACATTTTGAGGAGCTTAGAGATTAATGGGACTGTAGACAACGTTTATGTGCTGAGGTAATTGCTGAGGAGTAACAATAGTTGGAATAGCGAAGTTGGTTGGAAGAGACATGCCATAAACACAGTTAGTCTTTTGGGCTTGAAGCTGTGCTTGAGTCAAAGGACTGTAAACAACATTTGGATTGCTGTTTGTCACGGGGATAAAGATAAGATTAGATGACTTTGAGACGTTAAGGCAGTGGTAGAGCCAGTTACACCTGGAACTATCATAAAGTTGTTGTGGTTCAGTTCTCTTTGTTGATTGTCTATTTCACATGATTTGATGGTGGCGATTTCTTGGTTCGTTTTATCATTAAAACATCAGCATCCCAATACTTTGGCAGAGAATTTAACAGTTGATGATTCTTCCCACTATTAGTGATCGAAATTCCAGCACTAACCATCTGTGAAATAATTTTGAAGAATCTCCTGATTTGATTTTCCACAGTCTCTCCGTAAATATGATTAAAAGAACTGAACTGCTGGTTCAGCATATTCACCCTGCTAGCTTTCATATCAGTGTTTCCTTCGTACAGGTTTTTTAAAACATCCCAGATTTCTTTTGCACTTGTGTAGTTTCTAACAACAATTGAGATGTCAGGACTAAGTGCCATGATAAGATTTGCCATGGCCTTTCGTTTTCATCCTTGATTTTTAAATCCTCATCAGACCACAAACTTTCTGGCTTCGGAGTTCGAGTGTTTGGATCATCTGTAGTTGCGTACATGATTGTGCGGGGACGATCACGAATGCACCTCCACATTCCGGGTTCCTTTGCTTTACAATACTGTTCAAAGCGCCAAGTCCAATCAAAGTAATCATCACCATACAACAATCTTGGGATTTTGTCCAATACTCCGGTCCAGTTCCTGATGCAATGCTAGAGTCTGAGACTGAATAACCGTTAGTGTAGCATTGGTTAGATCTGCAACCGTCAGAATGTCGTGTGGATTCATTGTCAAAGATGGTGAAAAGATATCAAACAGAGAAGTGAACAGTAATCTGAACAGTGACTCTGAACAGTAACTTTGAACAGTAACTCTGACTCGAAATGGTAATCATTGATCCGAGATGGTAATAGTTGGTTCGAGATGCTACAGTTGATCCGAGATGTCAACAGTATCCCAGAACAGTGAACTTTCCGAGTAAAAGATGATCTGAGAGGTTACAGTTGATCCGAGATGTCAACGGCATCCCAAAACAGTGAACTTTCTGAGTAAAAAATGATTCGAGATGCAAGTTTAGATGATTCGAATTGATCCGAGATGGTCCAAGTTAGTTCGAGATGTTCAAGTAAAGAATCCGAAATGGTCCGAGATGGTTAGAGATGTTCTAGCAGACTATCCAAGACTATCTGAGATGGTTCGAGATCTTCAAGAAGATAAATCCGAGATGGTCCGAGAATGATTCAAGATCTTCAAGCAGACTATCTGAGATGTTCAACAAAAACTGAAACAGAAGCAGATACAATCAGAAAACCAAGTCATATCAGATCTGAGCCTGAAAACAGATTCAAACAGGCTCTGATACCAATTGTAGGTCACGATAAACTTGATCTAATCGATATCACACTAACAAGCTTTGAGAAATAAGATGAAGATGAAAAAGATTCAACTTGCATACAAATTGAAATTTGTCTAATACAAGTGAAAATGCATCAAAGAGCTACCAAACCCTAATACATCATTAACTATATATACTAGAGGGTTGGTGCTCCTAAACTCTAAACTCTAAGGCCCAAGGCCTTTCCCTAAGCCCATTACAATAAAACAACCCAAATCCTAATAAATACTAATGCATAAACCTATTAATGTTTTACAAACGCCCAATCAAGTCTTCCGCAAACTGCGCCGAACTACCAGTGATAATAATATCATCCACATAAACCAAAACATAACATATAACTGAGTCCCGCTGATAAACAAATAAGGAAGTATAAGAAATAGACTGAGAGAAGCCTGAAGTGTAGAAGATGGCTTGGAAAACCAAGCCCGACGGGGGATTGCTTAAGACCAAAAAGAGCCTTCTGCAACTTACAAACATAGTGAGGTAGAATAAAATCAACAAAACCAAGAAGCTGAGTAAACAGTCTCAAACAAGTCTCCATGAAGAAATGCATTATTAATGTCGACCTGGTGAATAAACCAACCTCTTGAAAAAGCGACAAACAAAGCACTTGAAAAAGCTGAATAGTAGTGGGTTTAACCTCCGGGCTAAATGTCTCAGCATAATCAATCCCCTATGTCTGATGAAAGCTCCGAGCTATAAGTCGGGCTTTATATCTACTAATAGCACCATCAGGGTTTGCTTAATCCGATATATCCACTTGCACCAACAATGTTGGCATCAACAGGTGGTGGAACTAAGATCCAAGTTTGGTTAGTATGCAGCGCATCAATCTCATCCGCATAACATCAAACCATACAGGCCATTTATTGGCCTGAGAAAATGTAGTCGACTCAGTCGAAGGAGTAGTTGTCACATGGAAAAGAACAAGATGAGGGAACTATCGAGACTGAAGAGTCTGATCACGAGAACATGTGATCATAGGATAAGAAGGAGGAGGAGGTGTGGAAGGAGTAGGAAGAGGAGGAGAAGGATGAGGGGAAGAAACATGAGTAGAAGCAGTAGAAACGCAAAAAGGAGAAGGAGGAACTATAATGAAAGAAGAATGAGTAGATGAAGAAGGAGAAAAGATAGAATGATTATCAAAATAGTCTCATGAAAAATAACATGAGAAGTATATGTACGATGTGTAGAGAGATCATAACAAAGATACCTAGAATGAGCGGGTGCATAACCAAGAAACAAAAAAGGAATAGATTTGGATGAGAGTTTATCGACACGTATATTACCAAGAAATAGAGAAAACAGACACCAAAAGTACGAAGAATGGTATAATCGGGTTGATCACCAAAAAGAACCTCATAGGATGAGGAAAGATGATGAGCCGTTCTGGGCAACCGGTTAATGAGATAAGCGTTAGTAGCATAAGCATCATACCAAAAAGACTGAGAAAGTTGAGCATGAAACAGTAAATACGAGCAATCTCATAAAGATGTCGATTTTTCCACTCAGGAACCCCATTTTGTTGGGGTGTTTAGGGACAACCAATGTGATACTCAAGACCAGAATTGGAGAGATATTTGGCCATCTTGCTATGAATAAACTCAGGTGCACCATCACACTGTAAATGTTTGATGGTACAACAGAATAGATTTTCAACAAGAGGCTTAAAGTGACAAAAAGAATCAACTGCTTGTGATCGATAAGATAAGGGATACATCCGTGTGAATCGACCAAAATCATCAATAAACGTAATACAATATCGATAACTAGATCGAGAAATAGTAGGGGCGGTAATGTCAAAATGTTTAATATGGAATGACACAATAGAATGAGAATCAATAAAATAAAATGGCAATCTACTAGATTTAGAAGTATTACAAGGATTACGAACTTTATTCAACAACTTCTTCAACATACATAAAAATGAAAGACGGGACAACCTAGAATCACAAGAATAGCCTAATCGGGAATGCTATATATCTTAGGATGCAAAAGCAATGGCTGATAACGATATAGTTACCATGGACTAGGCAACATGTGGTGGAGGAACTGCCCTGCTAGAGTCTGAACAGATAAATCAAGATGTGAGAAAATAATAGCAATAGGATGATTAATAACAACTTGCGTGATGGATAACAAATTTTTAGATACGCCAGGAACATCTAGAACACTACGAAGTTAAAGTGTGTGATGTTAAAGACGAAGAAAAGAATGATCAATAGGAGAAATAGGGAGTAGCATACCATTTCCGACAATAACCTTCTTGGAACCAGTGTAAGGAACATCATCATTAACCATAGAAATATCTGAATTCATGTGAGCAGCAGCTCAAGAATCTGGCACCCAAGACTTCATAGTCTAGCATATGTCAAAGAGAGTGAGGGGAGAGTTCAAGGTGTGGTGTAGCATGGGTAACGAAGGCGGTTCATGTAGTGTATGCTCAACATCATAAATACACACAATTCATTGATGGAGTAATCAATGAAAAAAATACTCTCCTTCCTCAGCCACAAAAGAAAAGCAAGACATGCTAATAGAGGGGGGGGGGGGGTGATATAATATAATTTTATGTGAACACGTAGGTCAATTTCTACCATAATCCTCCTTTTTATGTTAATCATTATGAAGCGGATAGCAATTAAATACGGAACATCTTAATGACCCCTCCAATGAGAAAGAAGAAGGTTCAGGCAAAGAAATACTCGTTAACACATATGATTTAACTCAACTTTTGGTGATATGCTTTTAAGAAGAATGAAAGTGATGAAAAACTTTAATTAGCACTAACATAGATAACTTGTTTGAAAAAAAAGATTGATCTAAAGAAAAAAAAAAGATGAATAGGAATGGAGTAACAAAAGGTGGAAAGAGGGCAACAAAGGGCCAAAATTCTACAAAAGAGAACGTATATGACCGTTGCTATGTCGTAACAACATGACTCCATGATGTAATGTTTTAATTTTAGTTTGTGTAATACCCCATGTAATGTTTTAAAAGTTATAAGTTTTGAAGTTTGAAACTTTCCTTTAATTAGATGATATTTGAATATATTAGATAATGTTTTTTAGTTATATCATATTTGTATGTAGTGTATATGATATAAAAAGCTCAATTAGGTATTAAACAAATCAAGTGGTGATAAAAAGCTCAATTAGTTATTAAACAAATCAAGTGGTGATGAAAAAAATACTATAAAAGATGATGTGAAGTTGTAAAGACATATGTGTCGTGGTAAGGGTTTATTTACTATTCAGACAATGTTTGTTGTTTATGTTATTAATCTGCAACAAAAAACAAAGAAAACAAACAAAGCAGTAACAGTGAACCGGGCTTGTGTTTGACACAATTCCTTTATACAAATTCGTGATCTATTCCAAGGGTACTGCCGGACTTGATCAGTTGCCTAAAAAGAATCCGGAGATGTTGCAGCAAAGAGATTGAGATTGAGAGTGAATGTTTTGTTTTTGGTGTGTCTAAACTGATTCGTTTGATCTGGTTTATAGGCGTAAAACCATAACCGATTTCTAATCATTATTGTAGCAAATACTTACTGAATAATGGTGGTCATTATTGCTTCAATTTAAAACTGAAAAATTAATGATCATTAAATGAATAATCATAACAGTTCAAACTGAAAAATAATGATCATTAAAACGAGTAACAGTTAGTCCAAAAACTATCTCACATGGGCCCGAGTTTTGGAGTTGCATTCGTGTACGCTGGACGTGCGGGCACGCACGAGTTCAAACAACTTCTAGTTCAGAAACTCATTTTTGCACCCCCTGCGCGCGGGTATGTCTTGTGGTAAAACATGTCATAAGACGACAATGGAGTGATAAAGGTTTTCCCTTATAAACAACCACTCACTCTGTTCCCACACCAATGTTAGGTTTGACCTTACTAATTCATACAATAAGGTTTTCCTATTGAACCTAGTTCTTGGGATCTTTAGTCCGTTGAGTTAGGTTTCATTCATATGAACTTTAATTTTTCAACGGCTTCAGTCCCATTCCCATGGACGACTTCTGAACTAATTCTCTACTTAGGCCTTTTGTTAGCAGATCCGTGATAGTATCTTTTGACCTCACATAGTCAACAGTGATAATTCCAGTAGAGATTAGTTGTCGTTTCGTATTATGTCTACGTCAGATATGTCTGTTCCTACTATTATACATTGTGCTATGAGCTCTGCCAATTGCCGATTGGCTATCACAATGTATACCAATGGCCAATGCCGGCTTAGGCCATCTTGGTATATCTTCAACAAATTGATGTAGCCATTCTGTCTCTTCACATGCTTTATCTAAAGCGATGAACTCTGATTCCATCATGGATCTAGCAATAATTGTTTGTTTCGACAATTTTCACGATATAGCTACACCTCCAAGTGTGAATACATACCCACTTGTTGCTCTGGAATCATTCGTGTCAGATATCCAATTTGCATCACAGTGTACTTCTATAACTACTAGATATCTGTTATAATGCAACTCATATTTCCGAGTGTATCTTAAGTAACGAAGCAACCAAATCATACCATTCCAATGAATTGAACTTGGGTTGCTCGTTTATCTACTTAGCTTGCTCACAACATATGTGTTAGGTCCTGGAAGTGTGAGACTGACGCATCAAATATACAAAATGGTCTATGGTAGCTAATTGGGATTATCTGGGTTGGTTTGTATTAGGTTTGGACCTTTTTAGGTCACTTGGGCATGCCATAGGCCATGTGGGCCAGGCAAGCCCAAGGAAAGCCCAGGAGAGGCATAGGCAAACCGTAGGTATACAAGGAACATTATGTCATAATTAGGGTTAAGCCTTTAGGAAGAACTTGGTCACCTCTACCATTCTAGAGAGAGATAGAGAGAAAGAAACTTGTATCAGACGGTTTTGCTATTCGTAGTAATAGAATCATATGCAGGTTTGAAGTGATTCGTGTGTTATTCTTACTCATCTCATTTCTCTTATTTTCGGTTTTCGTGAATATCATTAAGTTTGGATCCGCCCATCCTTGGTGATTGTTTGATATCGTTGTTGGATCAGGATTTTGCGGGACTTACAATTGGTATCAAGCCTGTTTGATCCTGTTTTCAGGCTCAAATTTGATATCAACATTCAAGAAAATTGTTGTATCGGTGCTGCTTCAAGTTTCTGCTCGTGTTTCGGACCTTTTACTTGCATTTCTGACTGAATTTCGGATAATCCTTTGCATCTCTGATGGATTTCAGATAAGAATTGTTGAATTTTGGATGATATTTATGCATCTCGGATAGAATTTGGACCATTTCGGATCATATCAGCTTGCATTTCGGGTTGACTTATTCATCTCGGATACCATCTCCGATAATCAGTTTAAGACTCGAATCATCTCAGATACCATCTCGGAAAAAGTACTGTTCCGAGTTCGAGATACTATTCGAATCTAAGTTACTGTTCCGAATTGTTCGAGATACTTTTCGATTTTGAGATACTATTTGAAAAAAGACCGCAAAAAAGGTCTTTGACATTATATATCATTGATTCTTAATTTCGAGACGAGTATAACGGTCTATTTTGGTAAAAACAATTTTTGGACATTTTTAACGTTTTTACCGGTATGGTTTTGATTATCCGAAGATGTTTACAGCCTAAGCTCAGTACTCGAACATAGTTTTAAGCCCAGTATGTAATACAAAACTATATGGAAATCCGAACATTGTCTTTAGCCCACTGATCAAAGCATCCATTAACATCACTTCACCCCAGGCACAAAATCAAAACCCGACTTGTGGGATCTAGTAAAGGAAAAGCTGAATGAGTTTATTGGAGACTATAATGTGATCCTGTTGTGGAATATGTGATGCGCTTGCTTGAACGTGGGAGGCAAAAAGAGGAAGTAGGGAACGAGATGAATTCCTTTTTGGGTAATGACAAAGACTCCTTTGTATCTTGGTTGACATTTACACTGAAACCAAGAGCTATACGCACATTCAAAGGAATCTCATCCTAAAGAAGTGGTCAAATAGAAACCTCAAACCCAGCAAGCAGCAATCAGCAGCCAGCACCCCAAACTCTACCTCAAGCCCAAACTCAAGATGACAAACCAAGATCGCTCATTGACACAACCGACTACCTTTTGTGTACTGAACCTTGCAAGAATAGGGTTGCTCAACTTAGGGCACTTAATTCCAAAATGGTTAATGATTACAACAATGCAATGGCTCAGCGTATCAGCCCTTGAGAAAGTAATAAGTTACTCACAAAAAGGTTGAAGCACAAAAGAAATACATAGATCAGCTCTACCTAGACATAAATCAACAGGAATGTTGGGTCCATGATTACAAAACCATATTACATTAAAAAACCATGAAATGCAATTTGGTAAGAGGTTAGCTAGGACTTCTTGCTGGAAAATATCAATAAACGAAGTCAATATAAAGAAGTTTGATACATCCAAACCTCGTTCAAGACGTGTGCAATGTGCATCTGGCATATAAGGAGAACAAGGGGAAGGGTTTGGGATTCATTCAGGTTGCCCTACCGTACAATCACAACTACACGACAATGCCTAAAATTGAAAAAATTGAGAGAGCACAACATATGGTGTATGGTAAACCCAGTGATTATACGTTAGATACACGGGTACCATCTGGTGCTGATGACTCTTCAAATGATTCAGCTGGAGTGTCTGGTCTTTCATCTAATAAACCAGGACTCTCCGATTTTATCAAAGCTGATGAAGAGAGAGCTGACGTGAACGAGGCTCCAAGTGCGCAAACTAAACAATTTGAACCTTCTGCTTGTGATAAAAAGGTTCAGAGCAAGCTAAAGGAGCAGAAACGAGCAAATCAGAGACGAAGAAAGCAGAATTCCGAATTTCAAGGACAATCATGCCCTCCAAAATCCTCAATGGGTAGCAATAGCCCTCAAAAGGCTAGTGATGTGAAAAATACTTTTGTTAAGCCGGTCATTAACGACAAAGGCGAAAAATATCCTTTTAACTGTCCTAGCAAAGCTTTTGGAAAGTTTGGGAGATTTCTGAACAAGACTTACAGTCTAAACAAAACAAGAAGAATCATAATAGATCTACACAACAGAAGAAGGCCCTTGCAAAAGACAAGTGTAGACATCCAAATTCATCTTCGTCTGCTAGAAATGTGCAAGGAAATCAAGCACAGAAAGTATCCGTTCATCCTTCAGGGCCTGCAAGAGCAAATCAAGCTGATCAGAATGCTTTATATGTGAAGAGTTTATGCTTCAATTGCGGCATTCCTGGTCACATTGCTCAGAACTGCACACATAGTCCACATGTTCCGTATCATGCTCAAAATCAGAAGGTTACACCAAAGGATAACAATCATTCCAAGCCAATGAAGGTGTCATCACCTAAGGCAATGAAGAATGTAAATCCAAAGGTTAAACCATCTGATGGGGATTGGAATGTTGCTAAAGCTAGAAAGGTACAAGCTTTGAAACCTACAAAAGTCTTAAAAAATAACAAGGTTAAAAAGCCAACTGCTTTTCCAAAGGCATCTAAGAAATTAGAAACGCCTAAACAGATTTGGAAAGTAAAACAAAAAGCAGCAACATCACTAATCCTCAAAACAAAAGGGGACTTGTGTTTAAAGGAAGTGTCTTATTTTGATGCTTCAGGGAAACCCAGGACCGCGATGGCCTGGGTCCCACTGTCTTACTAAACTCCTTATTTTTCAGGAACAACCAAGGAGGAGCTATAGGCAATCTTTTGAATGTTGATAGTGGTTGTTCTAGGGACATATCGGATAACATCTCACTTTTGCAAAAGTTCAAATTTTTTTACGAGTGCGATGTTTCCTTTAGTGGAGATGAGGTAAGAAAAGATCAGCGAAAAGATACAAATTTAAATTTCATGCTTTAGTTTTGAAATTGATTAGTCTTTAATCTAATGATAGAACGGTTAAGCAAAAACAACAAAAATATTTTCCTTTTCTTTCATTTATAACTTTGTACATACGTTTTGTTTATTAGTTAAATTTGTGCATAAAGTGTGATGCACAAATTTAGGGGGGGGGAGGGAGATATATGTATATATGCATTGTTTGAGGGAAGAAAATGAGAAAAATACAAAAACATTTGAATACAGAAAAAATACAAAAAACATTTGAAAAAACAGAAAATCCAAAAAGACATTTTGCATCGCATGGGAAATGAAATGAATATTCGTGATAAAGGGGGTGACTGACACATTAAGGTTTCGTAGCTGAAAAGACTAGGATCTAATGTGATATGTTGGTAGCTTAACGCTCAAAGTGATTAAAAGATACTAAGTGATATAAACATTACGAACTATGTATCTTGTGGGTAATATACCATCAGCGTATGATTTCATGGTCTTAAATCCTACGTTGATTGATAGCCAACGTCTGAACTTTTGGGATTTTATGCTGATGAGTTATCTGGGATATCAGGGCTGCCCTTCTGTTGCATCCAGGTACATGCAGATCAAGGCAAAGTTAGGATATCCTCAAAATAGCCGAAAATGAAGGCCAAAACATCGAAAGAAAGGAAACCTCATCATGCGAAGATTCTACGTGCTTAATAGTCAAAATACCATATAAGGTATTTGCCTAATCCTCGTCAGATATTATTGGTCACTCTACTGTACGAATGTACTGACCTGTTCACTAATAGTCTGATGTTGTAAAAGATAAAGGATGATCTCAGTATACTCATTTGCCACCATGAATTGTTGTGCTTAGCTTGATCGTGGGGGTATGTCATGGTATGGGACGCACGGGTATTATAGTATAATACTACCTTAAGCATATCATGAAGTTGAAAAATGAAAGTTGAGCATTAAAGTTTAAGTGGACAAACATATTGGCAATCACTTAGACCAGTCTGAATAAGTTCGCAATGGAAAGAGTTCCTTGGTCCGCCTAAAAACAATTTTGATCCCATTGCAAATTGTATAGTTGTAACTACTGAGTTAGTTTCTTCGTTTATTTGCGTTTCTGTTTATATTCATATACTTAAAATTAAAAAAATAGAAAATTAAAAAATCCAAAAATAGTGTCTTGTTTTTACTAAATAAAAAAATAATAAATAAAACAGAGTGCGTCCTTTGCTTTATTAGAAATTATTATTCGTTCTTGAATATTTGACTAATCGTCAACAGATGAAAGAAATTTGAATTTTGATCTGAGTACAAGTACTTGGATGTACCAAGTGTTTATGTGGTACTCTCCCTGTTGCATAAGAATGTTTGCTTATAAGTTTCTGAAAATTGTGCAGATCTTGATCTAGATCAAGAAATAGGGGTTGCTGAAAATTAAGATGATGTTAGTTACCGACAGAGCGTGAAGCATCACAACAGAAAAGTGTACCTGAGTCAGAAGAACCAGATACTATTCATCATCTGACAGTGGTAGTACATTTGAAGAAGTACATGTGAACCTGCTTGCTTGAAAGAGAAAGATTGAAGAAGAAAAGAGCTGTTGAGATTCCTCCCCTCGTATTCTTTTTGAGAAAGATGTTTCAAGCAAAGCTGATCAAGATCCTGATATGAAGCTAACCATAAGAGTAGAAGAAAGAGACCCGACTGAGAGTTCGTTGAAGTGTGAGGTCCTAGAAGTGTGAGACTGACTTCCACAACACTTACAACATAGCAATAACCATAGACTCCGTTGAAGACGTTGCTGAATTTATGCTATGAAGACAACTTGATGCATTAGTCTAGGGGGAGATTGTTAGGTCCTATAAGTGTGAGACTGATGCATCAAATATATGTAGCAGTCTATGGTAGCTATCTAGGATTAACTAGGTTAGTTTGTATTAGGTTTGGACCTTTTTAGGTCACTTGGGCATGCCATAGGCCATGTAGGCCAGGCAAGCCCAAGGGAAGCCCATGAGGGGCATAGGCAAACCCTAGGTATGTAAGGAACATTATGTTATAATTAGGGTTAAGCCTTTAGGAAGAACTTGGTAGCCTCCACCATTCTAGAGAGAGATAGAGAGAAAGAAACTTGTATCAGACGATTTTGCTATTTTGATTCGCGTGTTATTCTTACTCATATCGTTTCTCGTATTTTCGGTTTTCTTGAATATCATCAAGGTTGGGTTTCGTCCATCGTTGGTGATTGTTTGATATCATTGTTGGATCCGGATTTTTTGGGACTTACAATATGCTAAGTCTGGTCTAGTACAACTCATAAGATACATCAAGTTGCCAATAATTCTTGAGTATTCCAACTGGTAAACAGGTTCACCTCTATTCTTGGCTAGATGTTGACTTATGTCAATGGGAGTTCTAGCTACATTAGAGTCATTTGCATAAGTCAACATAGTGGGATTGACTTAAAACAAGTCCACTTTGGGTTCGTGTGATTTTAACTCCAAGGATCACATATGCATAACCCATGTCTTTCATGTCAAATCTTGCTTTTAGCATGTTCTTCATAGACTGTATGATTTAGTCATCACTTTCAGCAATGAGCATAGCATCTACATATAGACACAAAATGACATATGCATCTAATGTGTCCTTCACATATACACATTTGTCACATTCATTGATTTTGAACCCACCATCAAGCATGACATGATCAAACTTTTGGTGCCATTTTTTTAGAGCTTGTTCCAATCCATAAAAGGATTTTAAAAGTTTTCAGGCTTTCTTTTCTTGCCTAATGGCTGTGAAGCCTTCAGGTTGTTCCATGTAAATTTCTTTCTCTAGAATTCCATTCAAGAAAGCTGTTTTCACATCCATTTGGTGAACTTCCAGATTCCTAATGGTGGCATGGCAAGCACCAACCCAATGGAGGTTATTCACGTAACTAGCGAATATGTATCAAAGTAATCTAATGCTTCTCGTTGTTTATATCCTTTGATCACCAACCTTTCCTTTTACTTATCGATGGTTGCATCTAGTTTCATCTTCTTCTTGATATCCATCGATATCCTGTGGTTTACATCCTAGAGGAAGATCCACTAGTTCCCAGGTATGATTTTGTAAGATAGAATCTATCACACTTTTGACGGCCTCTCTCAACTGAGGTCCTTCTGAGGAATTCACCACTTGTTGGTACATTCCCGGTGCCGCGTTAGGTTAGGGAACTGGGTGATAATAGCTCCTCCTCATCCCAAAGCGCTTCCCTCCTACGCGCAACACTGAGGTTCCTCTCCTACCATATACGTAAGAAAGTCAGGGCCGAAAGATTTTTCAGTCCTTTGCCGTTTACTCTTTCTGATTTCAACTTCCTTAGTCTTAGATTGTTCTCGTGGTTCATTATTTGCAACCTCATCCTCTAGAACAATTTCCTCAACTGGTTTAGAAATACTCGGTTCACCTTTACCTAAGCATGAGAAAACATGTTCAAACCATGATGCATCTTTATATTCTATTACGGTGCTATTGCATATTCGAGGGTTCTTAGAATTATGCACAAGAAAACGATATGGACCACTAGGACGGGTGTATCCTATAAATACACAATCCACTATTTTGGGACCTATTAGAACGCTTCAGTGGTGTCACCACCACCTTAGCTAGACACCCATACACTCGCAAGTATTTATATGATGGTTTAATTCTTGTCGATAATTCATATGGCGTTATATCTTTCCCCTTATTGGGTATCATGATCCATATATAATTTGTCGATAAGATTGCTTCCCCCACATGTTTTGGATTATCATAGAACTTATCATCATGGCATTCATCATTTCTGTGGAAGGGGATCGGTTCTCCTCCGTGAGCACCGGACGGATTGGACTCAACTAACAAAGGCGGAATTCATTGTTAGAAAGTTTGACAAACGAACAATAAAGTATACTGCTTAAAAGTCGTTACTTCTTCTATTAATAAGCGTGGAAAGTTACAGACGTGTAAATAGACGGACAGGGCTTGGCCTCAGTCACACATCAACTACTACGGACACAACACCCAAGCTCCAGTATATATAGGCCAACATCGCTCGCACAAGGAGTGGGGTGCTGACTCGTATGGGTGGTGCTCCGTACGAGTGACAAAGTGTCACTCGTACGAGCCACATATGCTCACTCGTACAATCCATCTAAAAAACTTAGCAAACTTAACTTTTGACAAATATAAGCCCTATTTACACGACCGACATATCCTACGTAGGCAATAGGCATTGTGTACCAACAAACTCGCCCCTGGATGTTGTTGCAGTCTTGGATAGGATTCAAAAAATTTCTTCAAAATTTTTCAAAAGCTTTTGACATTTAGCATCCAAAGAAATGCTTTGGTGGCTTACGACGCTCCTCGTATGGTATCGGCGTTTGATCTATAGGAGGAGGTTGATTGTAAGTGTTGCCAAACTGAAAGCTTCGCAGGGATGCAATCCTAGACCTTTCAGCAATCCTTGCTATGTTCTTGTCTTTTCTACATTGCTCTTTTTCTTCAATCTTTCTCCAAGAATTGTTCCATGCTTTACCTGAATGAATATCTAGCAAAACAAACATTAACAATCTTCTAGAACTTCAACGCCTGCTCTTTGTCTCTGTCTTCATAACTGATCTTTATGTAGAATAGACATTCGATATCCTTCTTAGAGCAGTTTACTAGCCACATTGGGTCTAGCACTAGGATTCCATGCCATAAACCATAAATCTGCTTGTGTGCAATCACTGATTCGATTATTTCCTCGGTGATTTTCCAAGAGTCTTCATCTTGCTGGACATATATCACTGCTTCGCCAGTACTTGAGTCATAGTACCAATTGAAGATCTTGTGAAAATCTTGCTCCATCTTGATTAACGGCATATTTTTTATCATCTATGGCTTCTTCACAATCAGCATAATATCCTTTTCTTGAGTCACTGGATCGATCTTTATAATTCTTCGAGGAATGTGCGGCTTCCAGCGATTGAATCCATGTGTAGCTTCGTACTTATCAACTTCCATAGCCGTTAATCATGATATTTCATCTTTAGATTGATCATCTTTGTTTGCACTATTTCCTTGATATCCTAGAACGGCAAAGTCTTTAAGTCACTTAGGTATCTGAAGTACTGTATCCCATATTGTCTTTTGATTGCATATACATCCTATTCTTCAATCCAGCCCCAGCTGATAATGTCCCCCAAAGAAACATCAGGATCACGTGTAAAGAATGGTAGGGGATGCTTGAACTTTCGTTCTGCGGGCAGCTCTTTGAACCATAACTTTCTCATCCCTGTAATCTCCTCTTTAGATGAACGTTTAGGCACACTACCTTGTTTTACAGTCTCTTCCACTTTTCACTTTAACAAATCATCATTAGCGGCTGAAAACATCTCATCGAAGGTTGGGAAGTCATCTATACCATCACCGGTGTATTTGGCAGTATCATCACTATCGGAATCATCCTCCACGAAAACCTATCATAATCATTAGCTTTAGAAATATGTTGGAAGTGATAATCTTCAAGTTGAGTAGCGCTGATGTTGTTAAGCTCATCTTCAAAGTAAAAATCAAAAGCCTCTTCATCCACTCCTCAAATTTTAGCAACTTCTTCTTTTGTATAGTTGTGGATGTATTCTCCTTCCTCAACCTCATGTTCTAAGTAGAAGATCCTTGGCTTTGGCACAACAGGAACAGTCGACATAGAAGTCACTGTGAGGATTCCTGCTTGCTCAGTATCCTACGCTGCATCATGAGGCTCCCCCTGAACCTTTTCACTATCAACTTGGTTTGCAGAATCATCCAAGTACATAGAAACATCAATATTCTCATTAACACACCAGAATCTGTAACAAGTACACCCGATCCACCCTTACTACTATCATCGTCTTTCCTACCACTATCTAGTTTCTTTCTAGACGCTTTACCAGCTTTGTCTTTATCTTCATCATCCTTCTCAAGATCTTTGTTATAAGAATCAATCATATCATCGATTTTCTTGAACATCTTCCTTTTCCGTAATAACTCCTATGCTTCTCAGGGAGACTCGACATATCAACTTCCACATCTCTTGGTTGCCCTATCAAAACAAAGTTGATTGGCGGCACATAAACAACCATAGCACTAGATTCTGGCACAGACTCAGCCTCTGGAGCAGACGTTTCTATCAAGGGATCCTCTCCAATCTTTTGCTTACCTTTTCCCTGAGCATCTAATAAATCTTTGGCAAGTCTTTCACGCTCAGCTACCTTTTCTCTAGCCTCCTCCTTTTCAATCTCATCGACCTCTGCTGTAAAGTTAATACCAAGTTTCTTGATGAGAATCTTCTGAAATATATCCATCTCTCTTTGGTCTCTCAGGAGTTCTTCATTGTATTCCACAATAAGCTTTCGAAGCCTTTCATTCCTAGACAGAAAACTTTCTGAGACAGCTTCCAGATTCTTTCTATCTTTTTCCAGATACCTGATACGATCCTCCAGCTCAGCAATCTTCACATTGTTCAACATAATTTCGTTCTCTAACTCTGTCATCTTTGAATTGTGGAACATGTCAGCAATGAAATCTTCTCCCCCTGGAATCTCCCCAAAGTCAAAGTCGAACTGATCTTCCAACCTCAAAATTTTTGAAAACTGTGGATGAGGTTGTGTTGGATGCGGTTTTGGAGTTGGTTGTGGAGTTGGTTGTGGAGGTGGTGATGGAGGTGGTTATAGAGTTGGTTGTGGTGGTGGTGATGGAGGTGGTTGTGGAGTTGGTTGTGGTGGTGTTGATGGAGGTTGTTGTGGAGTTGGCTCAAAACTAGTTGTAACAACTGATACTTCGGCAGCCTTTCTCTTCAACTTGAACTTCGAACGTGTTGCTAGAGAATCTATTCTCCTGGTTGCAAGTCTCTTTAAACGCTTGGCTGCTGGCTTCTTCACAGGCTTAATAATAGAAATATCACTTTCAGAATCTAACGATACGTATGTCGTATCATCATCTCCTGTCTTTTTTCTCTTTCTCTCTTCAACTCGTTGCCGTTCATCTTCCTGACGCTTAACTTCTTTCTCTTTCTCCCTTTCTTGTTGGCCTGCAATCCTATCCTCAGTATCTGTACTTGAGGAGGACGATCCTTTATCTCCACCATCTTCTCCTTCAGTTCCTCTAAACACTTGTTGCTCAATATCTGCAGCAACAGTTTCAACATTCTATTCAGTTTGAACTGGTTCTTTGATCTGTATCTCTTTAATTTATGGTTTATCAATTAGAACTGTTCTAACTAAAGCACGCTTCCTTTGTCAAGGAGTAGAGGATGAGGATCCGACAGTGTTGGTGCATATTTGTGACAACAGCTTAGATTTGGTCTTTGGATATATTGTAATTAGTAAAATGATAAATAGTTTATGGGTTTAGTATTGTAGTAGTTGATTAGAAGTGATCGGGCTAAACCAGAAACATTATAGTGAGTGGTAGGCGAATTGGGCCTAGACCCATTTTCAGTCCATGTGGTGAAACCCTCGACCAGTTGCAAACTTGTCTCTATATAAAGAGAGTTTTGTATTAGGGTTAAGGTTAATCAGTTGCTCAGTTAATCACTTCAAAGAGAGTTGAGAGAAAATTCTTGTGGTCTAAATTGATTGTAATCGTTGTGATAGATAATCAATAAAGATCAGGGTGATAGATAATCAATAAAGATCATGTTTATAGTGATTATTGTTCTTGTTCATTTTCTATGAAATCTAATCTAGGGATTCTGCACTCTAGGTTGGATAGACGATTTTGTGAAGATCCATACTGATTAGGGGACCTGCAATTGGTATCAGAGCATTCCGTTCTTGTCTTGCTTGGTTTGGAAACGTTAAAGCAGAAAAAGTTGAAGTTTTGGATGTTTTTAAAGTCTGGTTCAAAGTTTTGACTACTGTTCTAGGGTTCCTATTGTTATTTCGGATAAGCAGTAGGGATCTCGGATAGAGGAAGTGCATCTCGGATCATTAGAGAAGCATCTCGGATCAGAAAGCTTGCATTTCGAATCATCAGAGTTGTATTTCAGATCATCGGAGAAGCATCTCGGATTAGAATAGTTGCATCTCGGATCAGAACAGTGCATCTTGGATCATAGGTGTTCATCTCGGATCGCATCTTAGATTGCATCTCGGATCATAACAGTGCATCTCGGATTTTTAGTATTGATCTCGGATCATCTCGAATACCATCTCGGATCATATCTAATACCATCTCGGATCACTGTTCCGAATCACCATCTCAGATTAGCATCTCGGATCACTGATCTGAATTCCCATCTCGGATTATTAATCCGAGTTACTGTTTCAAATTTGGTACTGTTCCGAGTTGCACCCATAAAGCTGGAAAGTTAACCAGCTGACATAGCCGGAGTTAAACGTTTTCTTACACAAAATTTGATCCATAGATAATCTTGACAAACCGATTGCACGGTTAGGACAAAAAAATTCCTAAAATCACTATTGGACATTATACACCATTGGATTCGTATCGTCGAGATAAGTCTAACGGTATAATTTTGTGATCACTCATTTCGGACAAATTTTTAACGTTTTTAACGAGCCGGTTCGGTAAATATGTCGAATATGTCTAACTTAAATGATTTGCTGAGAATGGAGCATGAGGCATGCACGACTATCAAACCGCCTAAGATGTTGAAGATAGAGAATTACCTTACATGGAAGGATAGGTTTCAGTCATTTATTGAATATCAGGACACACGTACGTGGATCTGTATTCAAGATGGGTACGTTAACCCAACTCATGACTTAGAAGGCAGACAACGTGTCACTGCCTATGTGAACATGTTAGAGGCTGAAAAGAGAATGTATAAGTCTGAGAAGAAGGCCTTTACTGCTATAAAGATGTCGTTACCAGATGGCATCAGGCGTACATTCAAGCGATATACCACTTCGAAGGAGATGTGGGGTGCTCTAGCGAAGAGATATGAGGGCAATTCTGATATGAAGAAGAAGAACGTTGATTTGATGAAGAAACAATTTGATGTCTTTAAAGGCATGAGAAATGAGTCCCTTGAAGATATTATCACGAGATATTATCATCTAATGTCAGAAATGGACAATTATGACATAGAGGGATACACAGATGTTGAGATAAACGATAAGTTGCTCGATGCTTTACCTGCCAAGTGGGATATTTATACTCTTATGATAAAGGGTGAAGCTAACTATGAAGATAAAGACTCGGAAGATGTTGTTGGGAAACTGAGAGCTTATGAACTCAACATGAAGAAGAAGGAAACTGGATATGATCAGGTTCAAGATCTGGGAATTTATAAAGGGCTTACATCTTCATCTTCTAACAATGCTTCAAGTGATTCTGCATATGCGTTTTTCTCATGTGAAAATGAGCAAATTGTGACAAATGCTAATGGTGAAGTATGTTTTGTAGCTGCTTCAGGAGGATCGTCAAGGGCAAAGAGACAACAATCAAGCAATAATAACAATAGTACTAGGTCTATGCCTTTGAGTGTTAAGGCTGTTGAAGATCATCTGGCCTTGATTGCTTCATTTGTTGCTTCCTATGAGAATTACATACAGGGAAGAATATCTGATCTTGCTACGTTTGATGAAGATTATGATCAGATTGACCCTGATGACCTAGAGGAGATGGATTTACAATGGCAGATGGCCATGATCTCTAGAAGAGTGAAGAGGTTCATGAATAGGACGGGCAGAAAGTTTGTTGGAAAGAATGTGGGTTTTGACAAGTCTAAATTGAAGTGTTAAAATTTTCAAATTAAAGACACTTTGCTAGAGAGAGTTAAAGACCTAAGTCTGAATCTCCTTCTAGCTCATCTTTTTAAGATTTTCCAGGTCATGGTTCAAGCAACAGGAATGCGTCAACTAACACTAGATCAAAGGCTCTGATCTCTACTGCTAGAGAGGGTTCTTATGATTGGAGTGCTCATCTGGAGGTTGATGACAATGCCACACAGGCGTTCATGGCTGAGATAGCCCCAGTTGATAAGGTAGAGCGAGAGACGGTAGCTGAAAAAGCTGATGTAGAACATAATGCTGCAGATAAGAAGATGGCTGCTGATTTTGCTGCTTTCATGGCCGATCTAACCAAATCAACAGGAGAGGTACATTCTAACTCTGGTAGTTTTGTTTGTTTAAAATGTTGTGAACTGCAAAGTGAAGTTGACACGTTAACAAAACAAAACCAAAGTCTGGTAACTTAGCTCTTGAGCGTAAAAGAATCGAACTTTTTCGTAAAAAGAAATGAGTCATTATATTTGAAGAAAATTAAGGGTTATGAAGAAGAAATCAATATTTTAATCTGTATGCTAGATGAAAAACTTCAAATTATTGACTTAGCTCATGTTACAATGAGTGAGAAAACAAAAGAGATTTCTGAAAAATGCAAAGAGTTCTTAGAAGCACAACTTAAAATTTGTGAACTTGAAAAGAAATTGAATCAATTCAGAGATTCATCTTTTGTTATAAAACACATGATGAATGGCTTGAAGAAAAGTAATGACAAGACAAGTGTGGGCTTCAAAGGTTTCAATGAAATTCCACCACCTCTTAGTCATGACTATTCTTTCTTGCCAGACGAAGAAGAGCTAACAGATTTTGTGTCAACTACACCTGGTAGTTCCACATCAGGAAATGATTATGTGTTTGAGAATGCCAAGAAGGATAATAACATAGAAGCGGTTTTGAAAACAAAAAATACACACTGTAAGAATCAAAAGCAAATTTTTGTTAAAAAATTGATTTTGTCAAAGGGAGTGATACGAAAGAAGAGACCACTGTTATTATGAGAGAGTCAAATCTACAATTTGCTAAAAATAAAAACAAAGAAAAATCAGAAATTGAGCAAACGAAACAACATCCTTCAAAGGCATCATCATCATCATCATCATCATCATCGTCACCTGATGAATCTAAACTAGAGACTTCAATTAAGAAGTCTTCGGCTAGAAGATCGTGCTTCAAATGTCTATTACCAAGCAACAGAGTGTTGCTGTTGGTGTAGATTAGGCTGAAAAAGGAACTCACCAAGTTCCTCGTTTTCAAATAAATCAACAAAGATTTTAGCCTGAATCTACATCAGGTAGATATGAAAGACCTAGAAGTAGTTCACCAAGAATGAATAACTTTAATGGTCAATCAAGTAATTTCAGAAGTCAAGGTCAATATCAAACTCGATATCAAAATGTTGGTAGTCGAAAGTTTTATAACAATGGCTTTAGAAATTATTATCATCAAAACTCATGGAACCAAAACCAAAATTTACAAAGGTCACAAAGTCCAAACTTGTTTAGGAAACCTCAGGACCAAAGACGGAATGGAAATCAAAAACCATTTCTATCAACAGGTCTGAGATCCAAGACTTCTGTTAGGAGTAATGGATATTGGATGAATGTTCCACTGGTTGATGAATCTAAACGAACCAAGACCATTAAGGCTTGGGTCCCCCAATCTAACTAATTTTTGTTGGGATGTGCAGGAGCTGCTAAGGAGGATTATCAACTTGTGGTATGTTGATAGTGGCTGCTCCAGGCACATGATGGGGGATGCGAGGTTGTTGACTGAGTTTGAGAATATAGATGGATGTTATGTGAATTTTGCAGGTGCTAAAGGAGGGCACATTACAAGTCGAGGAAAAGTGACCAACGAGAAAATCACATTGGACAAAGTGAACTATATCGAGCAGCTGAAGCACAATCTAATGAGTGTGTCACAAGTCTGCGACAAGGGTCACTCGGTCTACTTTACTAAGTCTAAAGCTTTGCTGTTGAAACCTGGCTTGGTGATACCGGATGATTGGATAATGATGAGAGCGCCAAGAAGAAACGACACTTATGTCATGGACATGGGTGCTAAGGACTTTTCCACTATAGTGGCCTGTTTACTATCAAAAGAATCTGAGGTTGAGTCAATGTTGTGGCATAGACACATGGCCCACATCCACTACCGAAAAATGAATTATATTATTAAAAACGATTTAGTGGAAGGGGTGCCAGTGCAGAGGTTTCACGTGGAAGATAAATGTCTTCCATGTCAAAAGGGAATACAACATAGGAAACCTCACTAGTCCAAAACAGTAAATTCCATAGATGCCCCTTATGAATTACTTCATATGGATCTATTCGGTCCGGTGAATGTAAGGAGCATAGGTGGAAAGTACTATTGTTTAGTTGTCACTGATGATTACTAACGATATTCATGGGTTTTCTTTTTAGGTACAAAAGATGAGACAACGGAGATGCTGATAGATCTTTTTACAAAATTGGAAAATGTTCATCATGCACGGATCAAGAGGATAAGGAGTGATAATGGCATGGAGTTCAAAAATCAAGTTATGGATCTCTATTGTCTTCGCAAGGGAATTGAACATCAATATTCTTCTTCTTATACACCTCAACAGAATAGAGTCGCTGAAAGGAAGAACATGACATTGATTGCAGCCGCAAGGACTATGCTTTTTGATTCAAAGCTTCCAGTTCTCTTTTGGGGAGAAGCTGTGAACACAGCTTGTTATATCATGAACAAAGTTTTGACGGTTAAACGTTTTAACAAAACATGTTACGAACTATTGTTTAACTGAAAACCAAACTTGAAAGGCTTTGAACCTTTTGAATTACCCTGCACCATTGTGCAAAAGATAACAAAAATTCGGTGAGGTAGCTGACGAGGGTTAATTTTAGGCTATATGCCTGGAACACCGAATAAAAGGATTTTAATCTAAAAACTCGTAAAATCAAGGTTGTGTTTAACATGGAAATCACTAGTTATTCACCTCAACAATCAACGAGTGGTCCTTCTAAATTATATGATTATGATAGTGTCTTTAAATCTTTTAATATTCCTGATTTTTCCAATGCAGATAAGTCTCAAGTGATTCAAACTGTGAGCAGTGCAAACGAAAAGGGTGACTTCATGCCTAGATCGAGTATATCAAAGACAAATGCTCCAAAAACTTCTTCCAGTGCAGCTCCACAAGACTCAAGTGATAGTGAGTGTGAACCTATTCAGGGGGAGGACTTTACTAATCCGTTTGCTAATAAGAACATTCAGGGGGAGATTAGATAAAATCTGGGTGATAATTTAGTTGTTGTCACCATTTCTACTACACGTGCAAACAAAGATCATCCAGTTGAGAACATTAAAGGTGATGCTGCTGTAGGTGTTCATACAAGAAGAGGTGTGATCAAAGGTTCCTGTGTATTTACTTTGATTTAGAAGATAGGGATGATACAGGAGTGTTTGCATAGCTTCTTTATTGCCCAAGAGGAGCCGAAGAATGTTCACATGGCTCAAACAGATAATTGTTGTGTTGAAGCTACGCAAGAGGAACTAGCTCAGTTTAAGAAGTTGAAGGTTTGGGAGCTAGTTGACTTGCATGAAGGAGAGAAGGAAATAGGCACCACGTGGGTGTTTAAGTGCTAGAAGGACGACCAAGGGATCGTGATAAGGAAAAGGCTCGGTTGGTGGTGAAAGGGTTCAATCAGCAAGAGGGGATGATTACAATGAAGTGTTTGCACCAGTAGCAAGGTTGGAGGTAATTCATTTGTTCCTAGCTTTTGCTTCATTCAAGGGCTTCAATGTTTACCAACTTGACGGGAAGACTGCATTTCTTTACGGGAAAGTCCAAGAAGTGGTGTATGTCTCACAACCAGATGGGTTTACTGATCCAGATTATCCAGATCGAGTCTATCGACTTGATAAGGCATTGTATTGTTTGCATCAGGCACCTATGGCGTGGTATGAGACACCGTCAGCACATTTGTTAAAGAATAATTTTGAAAGAGGTCAGATTGACAGTACACTTTTCATTAAAAGGAAGAAGGAAGACTTTCGGCTGGTACAGGTATACGTGGATGACATCATTTTTGGGTCATCTGATGAGCATATGTGTCATGATCTTGAGGAGGTAATGAAGAGCAAGTTTGAAATGAGTGCGATGGGTGCAATGTCTTACTTTCTGGGTTTACAAGTTGAACAGAAGAAGAATGGGATGTTTATACATCAGATGAAGAATGTGTATGACATATTGTCTCGTTCCAAAATGGAGGATTGCGCTACTTTCAACACACGTATTTGCGAGAATCACAATCTTGGTCCAGAGAATGTGGAGGATGTTGATCCAACTCAATACAGAGCAATGATTGGTTCTCTAATTACTTGATTGCTTCAAGACCAGACATCATGTTCGCAGTGTGTCTTTGTGCCAGATATCAAGCAAATCCAAAGGAGTCACACATGAAAGTGGTGAAGCGGATTCTTCGTTATTGTTGGTGATTGAAATAGTGGCTTTCTTTCTCTTAGTACCCTTGCTCTCTTTTTTTTCTTCCTTTGTAAACCAGGCACTTCCCTTTGACACAAAACCATCTAAAGCTTCAAGCTCGTCATTCTCATCACCATTAGAATCTTTTCTCCACTTCCCCTTGAGGCGCCACATAGTCTTTATCAATGATTGCTCCAAACAATGGTTTAGAATTCGGAAAAACTTTTAATTGTAAATTCATCTTCTTTAGCGTAGATACAACTATGTGTTCAAGCTTCCGAATATCCTCTTTCTCTTTCTTCAAATTCTTGTGAAGATGATCCAGCAACATCTGAACAAATCTCGGGTACTGTAGGAATTTCTCTCTCTCTTTGTGTTCTGTACCATCTGCATGAAGATTTACTTGGAGAAGTTATATGGTAGATTGAGGATCAGTTTTGTTATCATGCACATCTGGTAGTCGACCATATCATCAAACCCTCCTTTCTGGTGACTATGTGCGTGAATGACGCAGTATGTGATGTATCTGAATGGTGCACTCAGATTTCCGTTCTTAAACGGTGCTGCGTTAACATAACCAGCATAACCCATCCTGTAAAAACATCCCTTAACCATATACTCTGGGTATCCAGTCGGGTCTTTGGCACTATCTTTAAATTCTAACACCTTCCGAATCAAATCTTCAGTAATCTTAACCTGAATATCTTCATTGTTAATCCATACCACTGAAAGGATAGCATTTCTTCTTCATTATACTCAGCCGCATCCCAGAAATATTCAACATGCGATCTGTAGGCCATATATTTATTTGTTAAGGCCTTTGTAATCGGTAGTTGTCCCAAATATTCAAGAACTTCTTGGTATGCGGCAATCTCCGAAATATTCTCGCCGAGCAAATAGAAAATGTTGTGGAACGGAGAAAATGACGACTTCTTTACCTACGCACACGAAAACATTTCCAACACTTAGAAAAATTTTCAAACTTTTTCAAAATTTTTTCACTTGTATGAGTCATCATTCGCACTTAGACAACAACTCAAGTTTGAACAGACTCGCTCGTACGAGTGACTCCTCATACGAGTCAATGAATCAATTAACATAAAAGTCTTACCCGTACGAGCGACCACTCGTACGAGTGATGAGTCGCACAAATAACACCTTTCAGTTCGAACTTAAAACGTGTAAATTTTAACAATCTGAATGAAGATTTAGGAGCTAAAAGATCCAATATGTATGATTATGTGTTCAATTTTACATTTTACCGGTTTAAGTAGCCTAAGTCTTTGTTTTAAGTCCTTAAGGTCTGATTTTATCAATATAACGGCTCAAATATTGGATTAGTACCTTTCCCATTGTAAGAGGTGTGCTAATCAACCTCCTCAAAGTGTCAAAGATACGTGATTCAGTCTAGAAATGAGATGAAAGAACTTGGATCGTACAAGGATTCTCTTCAGTCGCACATATTCACTTGAGTGAGTGTCCATTTTATATACACCATGTCACATGTACGAGTAACGTTGTTTATCACTCGTACGAGCCACATTGTCACTCATAAGAGCCAGTTCTTTACACTTGGATTTTTTCAAACTTTTTGTGAATTTATCTGTTTTAACGACCCACTCAGTTGACCGAGTCCAAGTTAATGACCCCGGTTAACCGATTTGCCTACTAAGTCCAAGTTAATGACCTTGGCTGACCGTTGTTTGACCAAAACAAAGGTTTTTCATTATTTTTTTAAGTTTCAAGTTAATGAACTTTTTTGCGTTTCAGGACTCTCTCTTTCCAGATTAGCTCCCAGCCCGTAATCTTTTAATGTTCTTTCAGCAAATATCGCTTTGGACTTGGACAAACGTTATTTCCATCATCGGTAGATGAAAAACTAAGATAGAAATCAAATCTTTTTGTATTTTCCAATGTTTTTGCTAAAAACACACTGAAAATCTTTTTGGGTTTTTCTAAAAATAGAAATAAAGTAGGTAAAGACGTATTTACGGACATATTTTTGTGAGTTTTTGTTAGAGGATCACATAAGTCTTTTTTATTTTTTTTTATTAGACATAAGTATATTTTAACAAACTGAATGAAGATTTAGGAGCTAAAAGAGCCGATATGTACGATTATGTGTTCAATTTTACATTTTACCGGTTTAAATAGCCTGAATCTTCATTTTAAGTCCTTAAGGTCTGATTTTGGCATTATAACGGCTCAAATCTTGGATTAGTACCTTCCCATCGTAAGAGTTGTGCTAATCAACCTCCTCAAAGTGTCAAAGATACGTGATTCAGTCTAGAAATGAGATGAAAGAACTTGGATCGTACAAGGATTCCCTTCAGTCGCACAGACTCGCTTGAGTGAGTGTCCATTTTATATACACCATGTCACATGTACGAGTAACGTTGTTTATCACTCGTAGGAGTCACATTGTCACTCATAAGAGCCAGTTCTTTACACTTGTATTTTTTCAAACTTTTTGTGAATTAATCTGTTTTAACGACCCACTCAGTTGACCGAGTCCAAGTTAATGACCCCGGTTAACCGATTTGCCTACCAAGTCCAAGTTAATGACCTTGGCTGACCGTTGTTTGACCAAAACAAATGTTTTTCATGATTTTTTTAAGTTTCAAGTTAATGAACTTTTTTGCGTTTCAGGACTCTCTCTTTCCAGATTAGCTCCCAGCCCGTAATCTTTTAATGTTCTTTCAGCAAATATCGCTTTGGACTTGGACAAACGTTATTTCCGTCATCGGTAGATGAAAAACTAAGATAGAAATCAAATCTTTTTGTATTTTCCAATGTTTTTGCTAAAAACACACTGAAAATCTTTTTGGGTTTTTCTGAAAATAGAAATAAAGTAGGTAAAGACGTATTTACGGAAATATTTTTGTGAGTTTTTGTTAGAGGATCACATAAGTCTTTTTTATTTTATTAGACATAAGTATATTTTAACAAACTGAATGAAGATTTAGGAGCTAAAAGAGCCGATATGTACGATTATGTGTTCAATTTTACATTTTACAGGTTTAAATAGCCTGAATCTTCATTTTAAGTCCTTAAGGTCTGATTTTGGCATTATAACGGCTCAAATCTTGGATTAGTACCTTCCCATCGTAAGAGTTGTGCTAATCAACCTCCTCAAAGTGTCAAAGATACGTGATTCAGTCTAGAAATGAGATGAAAGAACTTGGATCGTACAAGGATTCCCTTCAGTCGCACAGACTCGCTTGAGTGAGTGTCCATTTTATATACACCATGTCACATGTACGAGTAACGTTGTTTATCACTCGTAGGAGTCACATTGTCACTCATAAGAGCCAGTTCTTTACACTTGTATTTTTTCAAACTTTTTGTGAATTAATCTGTTTTAACGACCCACTCAGTTGACCGAGTCCAAGTTAATGACCCCGGTTAACCGATTTGCCTACCAAGTCCAAGTTAATGACCTTGGCTGACCGTTGTTTGACCAAAACAAATGTTTTTCATGATTTTTTTAAGTTTCAAGTTAATGAACTTTTTTGCGTTTCAGGACTCTCTCTTTCCAGATTAGCTCCCAGCCGTAATCTTTTAATGTTCTTTCAGCAAATATCGCTTTGGACTTGGACAAACGTTATTTCCATCATCGGTAGATGAAAAACTAAGATAGAAATCAAATCTTTTTGTATTTTCCAATGTTTTTGCTAAAAACACACTGAAAATCTTTTTGGGTTTTTCTGAAAATAGAAATAAAGTAGGTAAAGACGTATTTACGGACATATTTTTGTGAGTTTTTGTTAGAGGATCACATAAGTCTTTTTTATTTTTTTTATTAGACATAAGTATATTTTAACAAACTGAATGAAGATTTAGGAGCTAAAAGAGCCGATATGTACGATTATGTGTTCAATTTTACATTTTACCGGTTTAAATAGCCTGAATCTTCATTTTAAGTCCTTAAGGTCTGATTTTGGCATTATAACGGCTCAAATCTTGGATTAGTACCTTCCCATCGTAAGAGTTGTGCTAATCAACCTCCTCAAAGTGTCAAAGATACGTGATTCAGTCTAGAAATGAGATGAAAGAACTTGGATCGTACAAGGATTCCCTTCAGTCGCACAGACTCGCTTGAGTGAGTGTCCATTTTATATACACCATGTCACATGTACGAGTAACGTTGTTTATCACTCGTAGGAGTCACATTGTCACTCATAAGAGCCAGTTCTTTACACTTGTATTTTTTCAAACTTTTTGTGAATTAATCTGTTTTAACGACCCACTCAGTTGACCGAGTCCAAGTTAATGACCCCGGTTAACCGATTTGCCTACCAAGTCCAAGTTAATGACCTTGGCTGACCGTTGTTTGACCAAAACAAATGTTTTTCATGATTTTTTTAAGTTTCAAGTTAATGAACTTTTTTGCGTTTCAGGACTCTCTCTTTCCAGATTAGCTCCAGCCCGTAATCTTTTAATGTTCTTTCAGCAATATCGCTTTGGACTTGGACAAACGTTATTTCCATCATCGGTAGATGAAAAACTAAGATAGAAATCAAATCTTTTTGTATTTTCCAATGTTTTTGCTAAAAACACACTGAAAATCTTTTTGGGTTTTTCTGAAAATAGAAATAAAGTAGGTAAAGACGTATTTACGGACATATTTTTGTGAGTTTTTGTTAGAGGATCACATAAGTCTTTTTATTTTTTTTATTAGACATAAGTATATTTTAACAAACTGAATGAAGATTTAGGAGCTAAAAGAGCCGATATGTACGATTATGTGTTCAATTTTACATTTTACAGGTTTAAATAGCCTGAATCTTCATTTTAAGTCCTTAAGGTCTGATTTTGCCATTATAACGGCTCAAATCTTGGATTAGTACCTTCCCATCGTAAGAGTTGTGCTAATCAACCTCCTCAAAGTGTCAAAGATACGTGATTCAGTCTAGAAATGAGATGAAAGAACTTGGATCGTACAAGGATTCCTTCAGTCGCACAATGCATTGAGTGAGTGTCCATTTTATATACACCATGTCACATGTACGAGTAACGTTGTTTATCACTCGTAGAGTCACATTGTCACTCATAAGAGCCAGTTCTTTACACTTGATTTTTTCAAACTTTTGTGAATTATCTGTTTTAACGACCCACTCAGTTGACCGAGTCCAAGTTAATGACCCCGGTTAACCGATTTGCCTACCAAGTCCAAGTTAATGACCTTGGTTTGACCGTTGTTTGACCAAAACAAATGTTTTTCATGATTTTTTTAAGTTTCAAGTTAATGAACTTTTTTGCGTTTCAGGACTCTCTCTTTCCAGATTAGCTCCCAGCCCGTAATCTTTTATGTTCTTTCAGCAAATGTCGCTTTGGACTTGGACAAACGTTATTTCCATCATCGGTAGATGAAAAACTAAGATAGAAATCAAATCTTTTTGTATTTTCCAATGTTTTTGCTAAAAACACACTGAAAATCTTTTTGGGTTTTTCTGAAAATAGAAATAAAGTAGGTAAAGACGTATTTACGGACATATTTTTGTGAGTTTTTGTTAGAGGATCACATAAGTCTTTTTTATTTTTTTTTATTAGACATAAGTATATTTTAACAAACTGAATGAAGATTTAGGAGCTAAAAGAGCCGATATGTACGATTATGTGTTCAATTTTACATTTTACGGTTTAAATAGCCTGAATCTTCATTTTAAGTCCTTAAGGTCTGATTTTGGGCATTATAACGGCTCAAATCTTGGATTAGTACCTTCCCATCGTAAGAGTTGTGCTAATCAACCTCCTCAAAGTGTCAAAGATACGTGATTCAGTCTAGAAATGAGATGAAAGAACTTGGATCGTACAAGGATTCCTTCAGTCGCACATACTCGCTTGAGTGAGTGTCCATTTTATATACACCATGTCACATGTACGAGTAACGTTGTTTATCACTCGTAGAGTCACATTGTCACTCATAAGAGCCAGTTCTTTACACTTGATTTTTTCAAACTTTTTGTGAATTTAATCTGTTTTAACGACCCACTCAGTTGACCGAGTCCAAGTTAATGACCCGGTTAACCGATTTGCCTACCAAGTCCAAGTTAATGACCTTGGCTGACCGTTGTTTGACCAAAACAAATGTTTTTCATGATTTTTTTAAGTTTCAAGTTAATGAACTTTTTTGCGTTTCAGACTCTCTCTTTCCAGATTAGCTCCCAGCCCGTAATTTTTATGTTCTTTTAGCAATTCGCTTTGGACTTGGACAAACGTTATTTCCATCATCGGTAGATGAAAAACTAAGATAGAAATCAAATCTTTTTGTATTTTCCAATGTTTTTGCTAAAAACACACTGAAAATCTTTTTGGGTTTTTCTGAAAATAGAAATAAAGTAGGTAAAGACGTATTTACGGACATATTTTTGTGAGTTTTTGTTAGAGGATCACATAAGTCTTTTTTTTTTTTTTATTAGACATAAGTATATTTTAACAAACTGAATGAAGATTTAGGAGCTAAAAGAGCCGATATGTACGATTATGTGTTCAATTTTACATTTTACAGGTTTAAATAGCCTGAATCTTCATTTTAAGTCCTTAAGGTCTGATTTTGCCATTATAACGGCTCAAATCTTGGATTAGTACCTTCCCATCGTAAGAGTTGTGCTAATCAACCTCCTCAAAGTGTCAAAGATAAGTGATTCAGTCTAGAAATGAGATGAAAGAACTTGGATCGTACAAGGATTCTCTTCAGTCGCACATATCACTTGAGTGAGTGTCCATTTTATATACACCATGTCACATGTACGAGTAACGTTGTTTATCACTCGTACGAGCCACATTGTCACTCATAAGAGCCAGTTCTTTACACTTGATTTTTTCAAACTTTTTGTGAATTATCTGTTTTAACGACCCACTCAGTTGACCGAGTCCAAGTTAATGACCCCGGTTAACCGATTTGCCTACTAAGTCCAAGTTAATGACCTTGGTTGACCGTTGTTTGACAAAAACAAATGTTTTTCATGATTTTTTTAAGTTTCAAGTTAATGAACTTTTTTGCGTTTCAGGACTCTCTCTTTCCAAGATTAGCTCCCAGCCCGTAATCTTTTAATGTTCTTTCAGCAAATATCGCTTTGGACTTGGACAAACGTTATTTCCATCATCGGTAGATGAAAAACTAAGATAGAAATCAAATCTTTTTGTATTTTCCAATGTTTTTGCTAAAAACACACTGAAAATCTTTTTGGGTTTTTCTGAAATAGAAATAAAGTAGGTAAAGACGTATTTACGGACATATTTTTGTGAGTTTTTGTTAGAGGATCACATAAGTCTTTTTTATTTTTTTTATTAGACATAAGTATATTTTAACAAACTGAATGAAGATTTAGGAGCTAAAAGAGCCGATATGTACGATTATGTGTTCAATTTTACATTTTACCGGTTTAAATAGCCTGAATCTTCATTTTAAGTCCTTAAGGTCTGATTTTGCCATTATAACGGCTCAAATCTTGGATTAGTACCTTCCCATCGTAAGAGTTGTGCTAATCAACCTCCTCAAAGTGTCAAAGATACGTGATTCAGTCTAGAAATGAGATGAAAGAACTTGGATCGTACAAGGATTCCCTTCAGTCGCACAGACTCGCTTGAGTGAGTGTCCATTTTATATACACCATGTCACATGTACGAGTAACGTTGTTTATCACTCGTAGGAGTCACATTGTCACTCATAAGAGCCAGTTCTTTACACTTGTATTTTTTCAAACTTTTTGTGAATTAATCTGTTTTAACGACCCACTCAGTTGACCGAGTCCAAGTTAATGACCCCGGTTAACCGATTTGCCTACCAAGTCCAAGTTAATGACCTTGGCTGACCGTTGTTTGACCAAAACAAATGTTTTTCATGATTTTTTTAAGTTTCAAGTTAATGAACTTTTTGCGTTTCAGGACTCTCTCTTTCCAGATTAGCTCCCAGCCCGTAATCTTTTAATGTTCTTTCAGCAAATATCGCTTTGGACTTGGACAAACGTTATTTCCATCATCGGTAGATGAAAAACTAAGATAGAAATCAAATCTTTTGTATTTTCCAATGTTTTTGCTAAAAACACACTGAAAATCTTTTTGGGTTTTTCTGAAAATAAAATAAAGTAGTAAAGACGTATTTACGGACATATTTTTGTGAGTTTTTTTAGAGGATCACATAAGTCTTTTTTTATTTTTTTTATTAGACATAAGTATATTTTAACAAACTGAATGAAGATTTAGGAGCTAAAAGAGCCGATATGTACGATTATGTGTTCAATTTTACATTTTACAGGTTTAAATAGCCTGAATCTTCATTTTAAGTCCTTAAGGTCTGATTTTGCCATTATAACGGCTCAAAATCTTGGATTAGTACCTTCCCATCGTAAGAGTTGTGCTAATCAACCTCCTCAAAGTGTCAAAGATACGTGATTCAGTCTAGAAATGAGATGAAAGAACTTGGATCGTACAAGGATTCTCTTCAGTCGCACATATTCACTTGAGTGAGTGTCCATTTTATATACACCATGTCACATGTACGAGTAACGTAGTTTATCACTCGTACGAGCCACATTGTCACTCATAAGAGCCAGTTCTTTACACTTGGATTTTTTCAAACTTTTTGTGAATTTATCTGTTTTAACGACCCACTCAGTTGACCGAGTCCAAGTTAATGACCCCGGTTAACCGATTTGCCTACTAAGTCCAAGTTAATGACTTTGGTTTGACCGTTGTTTGACCAAAACAAATGTTTTTCATGATTTTTTTAAGTTTCAAGTTAATGAACTTTTTGCGTTTCAGGACTCTCTCTTTCCAGATTAGCTCCCAGCCCGTAATCTTTTAATGTTCTTTCAGCAAATATCGCTTTGGACTTGGACAAACGTTATTTCCATCATCGGTAGATGAAAAACTAAGATAGAAATCAAATCTTTTTGTATTTTCCAATGTTTTTGCTAAAAACACACTGAAAATCTTTTTGGGTTTTTCTGAAAATAGAAATAAAGTAGGTAAAGACGTATTTACGGACATATTTTTGTGAGTTTTTGTTAGAGGATCACATAAGTCTTTTTTATTTTTTTTATTAGACATAAGTATATTTTAACAAACTGAATGAAGATTTAGGAGCTAAAAGAGCCGATATGTACGATTATGTGTTCAATTTTACATTTTACCGGTTTAAATAGCCTGAATCTTCATTTTAAGTCCTTAAGGTCTGATTTTGGCATTATAACGGCTCAAATCTTGGATTAGTACCTTCCCATCGTAAGAGTTGTGCTAATCAACCTCCTCAAAGTGTCAAAGATACGTGATTCAGTCTAGAAATGAGATGAAAGAACTTGGATCGTACAAGGATTCCCTTCAGTCGCACAGACTCGCTTGAGTGAGTGTCCATTTTATATACACCATGTCACATGTACGAGTAACGTTGTTTATCACTCGTAGGAGTCACATTGTCACTCATAAGAGCCAGTTCTTTACACTTGTATTTTTTCAAACTTTTTGTGAATTAATCTGTTTTAACGACCCACTCAGTTGACCGAGTCCAAGTTAATGACCCCGGTTAACCGATTTGCCTACCAAGTCCAAGTTAATGACCTTGGCTGACCGTTGTTTGACCAAAACAAATGTTTTTCATGATTTTTTTAAGTTTCAAGTTAATGAACTTTTTTGCGTTTCAGGACTCTCTCTTTCCAGATTAGCTCCTAGCCCGTAATCTTTTAGTGTTCTTTCAGCAACTGTCGCTTTGGACTTGGACAAACGTTATTTCCATCATCGGTAGATGAAAAACTAAGATAGAAATCAAATCTTTTTGTATTTTCCAATGTTTTTGCTAAAAACACACTGAAAATCTTTTTGGGTTTTTCTGAAAATAGAAATAAAGTAAGTAAAGACGTATTTACGGACATATTTTTGTGAGTTTTTGTTAGAGGATCACATAAGTCTTTTTTATTTTTTTTTATTAGTCATAAGTATATTTTAACAATCTGAATGAAGATTTAGGAGCTAAAAGAGCCGATATGTACGATTATGTGTTCAATTTTACATTTTACAGGTTTAAATAGCCTGAATCTTCATTTTAAGTCCTTAAGGTCTGATTTTGCCATTATAACGGCTCAAATCTTGGATTAGTACCTTCCCATCGTAAGAGTTGTGCTAATCAACCTCCTCAAAGTGTCAAAGATACGTGATTCAGTCTAGAAATGAGATGAAAGAACTTGGATCGTACAAGGATTCCCTTCAGTCGCACTGATTCACTTGAGTGAGTGTCCTTTTTATATACACCATGTCACTTGTACGAGTCATCATTCGTACGAGTAATGTTGTTTATCACTCGTACGAGTCACATTATCACTCGTAAGAGCCAGCTCTTTACACTTGGTTTTTTTTCGAACCTTTTGTGAATTTAACTGTTTTAACGACCCACTTAGTTGACCAAGTCCAAGTTAATGATCTCAGTTAACCGATTTCCCTACCAAGTCCAAGTTAATGACCTTGGTTGACCGCTGTTTGACCAAAAAAAATGTTTTTCGTGAATATTTTTTATGTTTCAAGTTAATGCACTTTTTAACGTTTCAGGACTCTCTCTTTCCAGATTAGCTCCCAGCCCGTAATCTTTCAATTTTCTTTCAGCAACTGTCACTTTCGACTTGGACAAATGGTATTTCCATCATCGGTAGACGAAAAACTAAGATAGAAATAAAATCTTTTTATATTTTCCAATGTTTTTGCTAAAAACACACTGAAAATCTTTTTGGGTTTTTCTGAAAAGACAAATAAAGTAAGTAAAGACGTATTTACGGACATATTTTTGTAAGTTTGTGTTAGAGGATCACATAAGTTTTTTTCTTTTTTTTATACAAATCACCAGTACCGTTGATCTTGGTAAAACTTTAAGGTCTCAAACAGATTTACTTAGATTGCCAATATACTGATCCACTTAAACCTCTATACATTTTTCAATTGTTTCAAGATATGTTAGGTAACTTTAAGGAATGTGAAGTAATTGTGTTTTCCATCTCAGAATATACTCCCGCATCAAGATTCGAAGAATTTCATCTCATAAGTGAATATATCTAGTTGATATCTATAAATGAGGTGAATGCAAGGCCTTGAGAGCTCAGGTTAGTACTTCCGTACAGAGAAATAGATAAAGGCTCGACTTTAGGTGGTGTTCAGTTTAGGAATCTTTTTGTACTGCAGATGTCGTATATTTTTATGACATATACTCATTTTTATGCAACTTCTAGGGGTGAATAGTGCGCAAAGTATTATACAAGTTGTAGGCCAATGTCGATGAAAAATCAGAAGAACTCGGATAATACCCTAAATATCAACTAAATATAAAGACCTAGTATCACAGAATCTGACATTCTTTCAAACGAATTTTTTTTCTTTTTTTAGACAAATCACCAGTACCGTTGATCTTGGTAAAACTGTAAGGTCTCAAACAGATTTACTTAGATTGCCAATATACTGATCCACTTAAACCTCTACACATTTTCTCAATTGTTTTAAGATATGTTAGGTAACTTTAAGGAACATGAAGTAACTGTGTTTCCATCTCAGAATATACTCACGCATCAAGATTTGAAGAATTTCATCTCATAAGTGAATATATCTAGTTGATATCTATAAATGAGGTGAATGCACGGCCTTGAGAGCTCAGGTTAGTACTTCCGTACGGAGAAAGAGATGAAGGCTCGACTTTAGGTGGTGTTCCGTTTAGGAATCTTTTTGTTCTACAGATGTCGTATATTTTTATGACATATACTCATTTTTTATGCAGCTTATGGGGGTGAATAATGCGCAAAGTATTATACAAGTTATAGGCCAATGTCGATGAAAAATCAGAAGAACTCGGATAATACCGTAAATATCAACTAAATATAAAAACCTAGTATCACAGAATCTGGCATTCTTTCAAACGAATTTTTTTTCTTTTTTTAGACAAATCACCAGTACCGTTGATCTTGGTAAAACTTTAAGGTCTCAAACAGATTTACTTAGATTGCCAATATACTGATCCACTTAAACCTCTACACATTTCTCAATTGTTTCAAGATATGTTAGGTAACTTTAAGGAACATGAAGTAACTGTGTTTTCCATCTCAGAATATACTCCTGCATCAAGATTTGAAGAATTTCATCTCATAAGTGAATATATCTAGTTGATATCTGTAAATGAGGTGAATGCAAGGCCTTGAGAGCTCAGGTTAGTACTTCCGTACGGAGAAAGAGATGAAGGCTTGACTTTAGGTGGTGTTCCGTTTAGGAATCTTTTTGTTCTACAGATGTCGTATATTTTTATGACATATACTCATTTTTTATGCAGCTTCTGGGGTGAATAATGCGCAAAGTATTATACAAGTTATAGGCCAATGTCGATGAAAAATCAGAAGAACTCGGATAATACCCTAAATATCAACTAAATATAAAAACCTAGTATCACAGAATCTGGCATTCTTTCAAACGTATTTTTTTTCTTTTTTTAGACAAATCACCAGTACCGTTGATCTTGGTAAAACTTTAAGGTCTCAAACAGATTTACTTAGATTGCCAATATACTGATCCACTTAAACCTCTACACATTTCTCAATTGTTTCAAGATATGTTAGGTAACTTTAAGGAACATGAAGTAACTGTGTTTTCCATCTCAGAATATACTCCTGCATCAAGATTTGAAGAATTTCATCTCATAAGTGAATATATCTAGTTGATATCTGTAAATGAGGTGAATGCAAGGCCTTGAGAGCTCAGGTTAGTACTTCCGTACGGAGAAAGAGATGAAGGCTTGACTTTAGGTGGTGTTCCGTTTAGGAATCTTTTTGTTCTACAGATGTCGTATATTTTTATGACATATACTCATTTTTTATGCAGCTTCTGGGGGTGAATAATGCGCAAAGTATTATACAAGTTATAGGCCAATGTCGATGAAAAATCAGAAGAACTCGGATAATACCCTAAATATCAACTAAATATAAAAACCTAGTATCACAGAATCTGGCATTCTTTCAAACGTATTTTTTTTCTTTTTTTAGACAAATCACCAGTACCGTTGATCTTGGTAAAACTTTAAGGTCTCAAACAGATTTACTTAGATTGCCAATATACTGATCCACTTAAACCTCTACACATTTCTCAATTATTTCAAGATATGTTAGGTAACTTTAAGGAACATGAAGTAACTGTGTTTTCCATCTCAGAATATACTCCTGCATCAAGATTTGAAGAATTTCATCTCATAAGTGAATATATCTAGTTGATATCTGTAAATGAGGTGAATGCAAGGCCTTGAGAGCTCAGGTTAGTACTTCCGTACGGAGAAAGAGATGAAGGCTTGACTTTAGGTGGTGTTCCGTTTAGGAATCTTTTTGTTCTACAGATGTCGTATATTTTTATGACATATACTCATTTTTTATGCAGCTTCTGGGGGTGAATAATGCGCAAAGTATTATACAAGTTATAGGCCAATGTCGATGAAAAATCAGAAGAACTCGGATAATACCCTAAATATTAACTAAATATAAAGACCTAGTATCGCAGAATCTGGCATTCTTTCAAACGAATTTTTTTCTTTTTTTTGACAAATCACCAGTACCGTTGATCTTGGTAAAACTTTAAGGTCTCAAACAGATTTACTTAGATTGCCAATATACTGATCCACTTAAACCTCTACACATTTCTCAATTGTTTTAAGATATGTTAGGTAACTTTAAGGAACATGAAGTAACTGTGTTTTCCATCTCAGAATATACTCACGCATCAAGATTTGAAGAATTTCATCTCATAAGTGAATATATCTAGTTGATATCTATAAATGATGTGAATAAAAGGCCTTGAGAGCTCAGGTTAGTACTTCCGTACGGAGAAAGAGATGAAGGTTCGACTTTAGGTGGTGTTCCGTTTAGGAATCTTTTTGTTCTACAGATGTCGTATATTTTTATGACATATACTCATTTTTTATGCAGCTTATGGGGGTGAATAATGCGCAAAGTATTATACAAGTTATAGGCCAATGTCAATGAAAAATCAGAAGAACTCGGATAATACCCTAAATATCAACTAAATATAAAAACCTAGTATCACAAAATCTGGCATTCTTTCAAACGAATTTTTTTTCTTTTTTTAGACAAATCACCAGTACCGTTGATCTTGGTAAAACTTTAAGGTCTCAAACAGATTTACTTAGATTGCCAATATACTGATCCACTTAAACCTCTACACATTTCTCAATTGTTTCAAGATATGTTAGGTAACTTTAAGGAACATGAAGTAACTGTGTTTTCCATCTCAGAATATACTCCTGCATCAAGATTTGAAGAATTTCATCTCATAAGTGAATATATCTAGTTGATATCTGTAAATGAGGTGAATGCGAGGCCTTGAGAGCTCAGGTAGTACTTCCGTACGGAGAAAGATATGAATGCTCGACTTTAGGTGGTGTTCCGTTTAGGAATCATTTTGTACTGCAGATGTCGTATCTTTTTATGACATATACTCATTTCTTATGTAGCTTCTGGGGGTGAATAATGCGGAAAGTATTATACAAGTTATAGGCCATTGTTGACGCAAAGTCAGAAGAACTCGGATAATACCGTAGATATCAACTAAATATAAAGACCTAGTATCATAGAATCTGGCATTCTTTCAAACAAAATTTTGGAGTACTAAGTTCATATATCCAAGAGATATCGACCCACAAATAATTCAGTTTTTTTTAGTTTATATCTTGAAAAACAATTTACTAAACGTGTGAAGCCTACTGGCGCATCATTAGTAAGACCTGTTTAATTACCTGTTTAAAACATTACATTTCCTTAGTATACTGTGATAGTCCACTGATGTACTATCATTACCTCTTTTACACAGAACTCTTTTTGTCACTTCTCTTGTTTTTTTAAATGTTTTTGTATTCTTTTCACAACTTTTTCTCCCCTTAAAATCAAAAACATATTTTTGGATCTTTTTTTGTTTTTAAGAAAGTATTTACATAAAAAAACATGTGTTATACTGATGAGAATCACGTTAAGTCCTCGTCATCCTCTAGTTTAACCTCTCTTTCATCCCCTGATTTCATATCTTAAACCATTTAATTTCAAAAGATTTTTAAATCTTGATCTATCAAACGCTTTGGTGTAAAAATATGCTTTTTGGTCATCAGTGTGGATATTCTCAATTCGAACCAACATTTTCTCGTAACAATCACCGATAAAGTTGTGTCAAATTTAAATGTGTTTAGTGCGTCAGTGTTGAACCGGGTTTTTAGTGATATCAATGGCCGCCTTGTTATCTACATATATGGGCGTGTCAATAAATTGCAGTCCGAAGTCTCTCATATGTTGTTGTATCCACAGTATCTGGGAACAATAGCTGGATGCGGAAATGTATTAAGCTCCACAAGTAGAGAGAGCGACCGCGGTCTGTTTCTTGCACTGCCACGTTACCAAACGGGTTCCGAAGAACTGGCAACCAACCGTTATAGATTTGACATTGAGCTTGCAGCATCCGAAATCAGAATTTGAATAACCTGCGAGATAGAAGTCGTCATTACGTGGATACCATAAGCCGGTGCTTGGGCATACTTCAAGTAGCGCATGATCCTTTTGATGGCAAACAAGTGTGAATCTCTTGGACTTGACTGATAAAGGGCACAAAGGCATGTAGGATACATGATGTCGGGTCTTGAAGCTGTGAGATACATCAAGGATCTGATCATGGAGCGATATAATGTCTCATCGACTTTGACCCCATGAGCTTCTAGACAAATGCCGTGGTTGGTGTCTAATGGAGTTGATACTGGCTTAGTTCCTGTCATGTCAAATTTCTCTAACACATCATTGTTAATAAACTTTTGTGTTTGTCTCTTGTTCTTAGTTACATTTGTAATTGTACGGTCTTTGCTAAAGTGTCTGTATAAGTTTAGTCGTGTCAACCAAATCATGATATCCTTCTATCTTGGTTTCGTACGACATCTTAGTTAGTCTGTGTTAAACGGGTGCATGTGTGCATACTGTTGAGTCTTGTGTATGTCATTGCTCCGTACGAACCAGTTGCTCCGTACGAAATTGGTTGCTCCACACGAAATTGGTAGCTCCGTACGAAATTGGTTGCTCCGTACAAAATTGGTTGCTTGGTATGAAATTGGTTTTCCGTACGAACCAGTTGCTCCGTACAAAACAATTTCGTACGGATGACCAGCATGGACACTATATAAGCAGACATGCACCTCTTAGTCAAGGTTAGCTCTTGATTGCACTGTTAGTTCTGTTGGTCTTTTGGTGGGATCTCTCTGTTGACATTTCTGGTGCAGGCGAAGACACAAGAACACGGGAAGTTTGTTGAGTCGTATGAGCATTGTTTGTAAATGTTTGTACTAGTTCTCATCTCTTAATCAAGATAGTGAATCTTTGGTTACCTCGTGTTCTTACTTTGCTTTGGTTTGCATGCATACTTGGATTCTGCACTCGTATGTGTGTTGTATGAACAAGGAATGGGTTTAACTTAATCCTCAGGTGGACCTACAAGTGGTATCAGAGCTTTGGCTCTCTTCCTTGTTCAAAACCAAGCTTAGTGTTGTGTCTGAGCTAGTTTGAAGGTTTCTTGAAGTGTTCTTGAACTCCCTGCTGAAATCTTTAATTTTTGAATAGATAACTAACTTAAAACTTGGTTAAAATCTGTTATATCCAGAAAGTTTTCACTAAAAAAATATTTTGTTTTGTTCAAGTTGAACACATTTGTAGAAGAAATTCACCAGAAAACTCATCCGTACGAAGTTGGTTCGTACGAAGTAACTCATCCGTACGAAGTTGGTTCGCACGAAAGAACTCGTCCCGCACAAACTTATCCGTACGAAACATTGGTTCGTACGAATAATCTTCGTTATTGTTTGTTTTTCGTCTTTCAGATTTTAAAAGCTGTGTGCTTTTCAAATATTTTCAAAATTGTGAATTTTTAAGAGGGAACTGTTATTTTCAAACTGTAAACTTTTCAATTTTTCATAATCAAGAAAATATAATGAGTTCTAATATGTGGGATTGGAGTAGTTCAAGCTCAAATCAGGAGTCTTCGCAGAGCTCTGCAACATCATGGGTTAAGTCTTTGATGCCTCAACATACAGCTATGATCTCTGCAAATCAGTGGGCATGTGTTGCAAAGCATCCAAACTCTGTTAATGAGTGAAAGTGAAACAGGGAGTAATAGTGGAAAAGTCATTTTCATACGTATGTTCTTAGACATAACACAAAATTGGGGACATGTTTTACTACACCCTATAAAGAATCACTTGAAGTATCCGGATCAAATCCAACCTCCTTAGCTAATCTAGATGAGAGTGACAAGAAGGCATATGATCTAGAGAAGAAGGCGTTTGCTATCCTCACACAAGCTCTTCATAAAGACATTATCATCAGTTTGTGTATTGTGCAACCACGAAAAATATGTGGGATACTTTGGAAGCAAGAGGAGAGGGTAATGCTGCTACCAGGAAAATTCGGCATGATTTACTCAAGAAGGAGTTTGAATGTTTCATGTTTATGGAAAATGAAACGTTGAATGATATGACCACATGGTTTTATCATCTACTCAGCGAGATGTACTCTTACAAAGTGTTAGCAGCACCACAAGAATTGTGATGCGATTTGCTGATGCTTTACCACCGAAATGGGGTCAATTTATTGACTTATTAAAACGTACATGTGACATCCCGGTTTTTCGGATAACTTAAACGCAATACTTGTCGAATCAATTATATGCTACGTATCAAACGTGTACGAGTTACTGAATACGTGATGTGCGATTATGTGATTGTTTTTAGTTATAAAATAATTATGGTAAATATGTACACGAACCGAACCGAACCGCGACACGAACCAAACTTTAAACTCCTTGTGACTCTAGGAGTGAACCGAGTTCAAGCCCAAACCGCAAACCCATTGTGTGCAAACCCGAACCGCAAACCCATTGTGTGGAACCCAAACCTTAAACCCAAGTCCTTGGCCGCAAGATCAAACCCAAACCGAACCAACCCAAGTCCTCGGCCACGAGATCAAACCAAAACCGTAACCCTTATCTCTTTGCGCCTATATATACTAGCCATGCATGCTTCATTCACAACATAAAACCCTAATAGCTAACAGCCGTCGGCAGCCAACCTTTCATCCTCTTTGACCGCAAACAGCTTTAGTCTCGTCCCTCTTGATCGCGAGCAGCCTCTGTGATATCCCGGGTTTTTCGGATAACTTACACGTGATAATTGTGGAATAATATATAGGCTAAGTATGCATGAATTAAATACGTATTGTGTGTTGTGTGGATTTTTAGTTATATATGTATGTATAATAAATATGTATACGAACGGAACCGAGATCAAACCTTAAACCCAAACCTATCTCGGCTACAAGATCAAGCCGCAAACCCTTTGTGAACAACTCAAATCATTCTCGGTCGATATCAAGCCCAAGACCGCAAATATATTTTGTTCAAAACCAAACCAAAGCAGCCCAAACATGTTCGGCCAAAAGATCAAACCAAAACCTTAAATTAAAGCTACTCGGTCAAGACCAAACCAAACGTTTAAGGTGGTGTAGCGGATTGTAGCTCGTTTGTTGTTTGAGTTGGCCGCGAGATCACATCCGAACCAAACTAACTTACCCAACTTCCTCGGCCACAATACCTATCCCAAATCGAAATCCTTATCTCTTGCGCCTATATCTACAAAACTTATGCATGCTTCCTTCTAAAACACAAACTCTAAACCGCCTTCTCTTGCTCCATAAATCGCGAACAGCTTTCCTTTCTTTTCTTTCGGTCGCAGCAAACATCAGCCGAAGCCATCATCATCTTGGTCGCGAGATTAGTCTTGGCTCACCTCTAGTCGATCAAACAGCCTACTTTATCAACACCCTTTCGGTCGCGGATCAGCCTTACTCTTTTCTTTCTCTCGGCCGCAGCAAGCAGCAGCCGAGTCGCACTTGTCCACATCTCGGCTTGTTGACTAGTTATTCAAGGTTAGGACCATACTTGATTATAAGATCATGTTTCGGCTAATTATATGTATGCTTGAATGTTTAAGATGTTTCGGATTAATTATATGTTTGAATGATTAGATTGTATGGTTTTCGGATTATGGGTATGTTTGAATGCCTAGTTGTTTCGGGTTCTATGTGTTGGATAAGTAATAGGCTGTTGTGATCATGTGCTTGTGAATAATTGTTTGCGGAAACCCTAAGTGTTTGAATGAATTGATTGTATTGTCTTCGGATCATGTATGCTTGCAAGTAATCGGCTGAATTGGTTATAAACATAATGATATTCGGATCTCATGAGGTTGCAAGTGTGTTTTGTTATAATAACTAGAAGTTATTGAGTAGGGTTTGCATGGATAGATTATTAGTATTAACCTATGATTAAAAATCGAATCTTGATCGCCTTGGCTAATCACATGAACGAGTTATACGAACTTATTATAAGGAGATGCTGAAACAGGATGCTGATTAAAAGAAACAGCCGACTTCATCAGGCTGTAACTTGGTCGTTAGTTGTCGAAAAACGGATTTTCTGATGTCTAGAACGTAGAGATTTGAATAAGGAATCCAAAGGCGCTGGATTCATAATTTTCTGAAATCGTTTGATATTTTTAAAGGGCTAAACAAGTTCAGTAGGTAAAGCTGTTAAAATTCTGGAATTTTGTTGGTTGTTTATCAAACTAGATTTTAAAATCAGTAGAGAGTTGAGTCATGATTTTTGTACAGCAACTAGGTATAGAAATTTCCGGGCAACTCCAACTGGAATTTTGTTAATCGGACGATCAGTGATTTTTAAATAAATTCTTCCGTGGACTGCAGTCAGAAAGCGGTAAATCTGACTGCAGCTTAGTGAATTAATATTTATGGTTAATTGGTAAAGATTTAGGACTTGAGAAAATTATATAAATTTCTATGGTATAAATGTCACCTACTGTAAAAATATGGGAATTTTTAGAATGCTGGAACTATTTTATAAAAATCCTAGAAAACAGCTGAATAATTGAGTGTTAAGCAGAAAGTTGTTAACTTGTGATTTTATGCATTAAAGTGTTGCATGGATTTGGAATGTGTTCATGATAAGTTGTTTAATCACTATGATTATATGAGAATACTTGCATGCATGTTTGAGTGTTAGATATGTTGTTTGTGTGTATCACTTGGTGAGTAAATTGCGTATGGAATTTGTATTGGTGTGATTACACACTGACGTGGAATTAATTGGTTGTTAGGACGCAACTAGCGGTCCCATCTCTTATAACATCTTTGCCACACTAACCGAGCTAATAAAGGTGAGTTCACGGCCCCTAACTTTATACGGTTTTTAAACAACAGGGGGAGAAACATGTATACACTCTCAAACTCAAACTCTTTACGTTATACGAATGTAACGTCACATAACGATACGGTAACTAAGTTAATGTTAATGTAATGTTATGGTCACTATGCAGCTTTATCACTTAAGTCCTCGACAATCTCCTCGGATCGTTAGTATTTGGGTTAAGTAGCGGGGGAATTATAAGTAGTACTACTGGGTCTGACGAGCCCCATCCGAGCTAGTCGCGCTAGCCGACCGGGTATGGTCAACGGGTGTATGATTGGCCTAACATCGCCATGGTCATGTGATAGACCTGGCAAAACGGAGGCACACAGTCAGCTTCGATCGCGAACACTTAGTGACATGACTTTAGGCTAGCTACCTATATACATTAATATTGAACTTAATTACGGAACAACTTAATATTCCGGGTTTGGAATATTGTAACATCAACTTATTATCCCGGGTTGGGGATAATGGAAACACAACTTAATATTCCGGTTTGGGAATATTGGAAGCAACAACTTATTATTCCGGGTTTGAAATAATGGAACTGATATGTTATCCCGGGTTGGGGATAACGGAGTAACAAACTAAAACCGAACAACAAATTTATGAAAACCTGTGAACTCACTCATCTTTAATGTTGACACTTGTTTCTTTACATGTTTCTCAGGACGCTAGGAGCTCTAGGTGCACGCACATGCATTGAACAAGACATCATTATCGAGTCTCATTTATTAATATTGTTTTGGGATTTTTCCTTTGTTTTGGCATTTGTGTTGGCGCCCGCATCATTACTTATTATTGCTTCCGCTCAAACTTTAAAAACTGATACTTATGCTAAATATTGGTAATCTAAAATTTACAACAAATGATTTTGGAAAACGTATTATCAAATCATGTAGAGTCGTTCGATGTACTAGTGTCTTAGATTCTGGTTTGTTCACACGTCTCGCGGTAGAACTCCGCAAGTGGAAATTGAGGGTGGACAGATTGGTATCAGAGCCACTAGCTATAGAGAACCAGGTTTGCATTAGAAGTAGGCCTAAACTATAGCTGATATCACGACACTAGACTTAGTTTGGCACCGAATTATTATATCTTGTTATGCAATATGCTACAAACATGTTTGGTAGGTTATACCTTCATAATAAGAAATGAAACCAACTCATAACTAACTACACGACCTAACAGGCAATGTCATCATCCTCATCGTCATCATCGTCCGACAGACTTACGCCACCAAGAGCACCAGGAAAGGCACCAATGGTGGAACCCATACCACCTTATGGCGTGGAGACACGCTCAGCAGCGAGGAAAAGGCTCGCTCTGGGGGAGGAGTCGTCGTTGCGCCCCACTATTGCTGTACCGGTTGAACCGGTTAATCCTGTAGAAATAGGACTTGACATGCTTAGAATCCTGGTACATACACAACAAAAACAGTTAGAAAGAATGCAGGAAACCATCTTAGCACAAGGATGGATGATCCGACACCTTACGGGAAAGACCGACTCGCTCGAGGAAGAGCATCGTACGAGTAAGATAGCTCGTAACACCATAGCCAGAGATCTGCGTGCTGAGCAGATAAGAGCTGACTGGCTTGAGGACAGAGTCCTGGAAAATAGTTGGAACATTCAGGAACTGCAAAATCAAGCACTTGAACCAGCACCTGCCCCTCCAGTGCCGGTAGAGGAGGATCCAGAGGAGGATCCTGAAGAGGATCCGGAGGAGGACCCAGCTGAGGAAGCTGGAAATGCCGCACAGGATGACGGCAACGACAGTGACTTAGGGGATGGAGACGTAGACGACTGACACGTCTCGTTTATATTATTTGTTTTCCTTCAGTTTATTATTTTCCACTTGTATTTAAACTTGAGACTTTATAGTGAATTCGTATGTTTGATTTGCACTTTTGTAAGACGTTGAGATTTCAGTTAATCAAGTATTTCTTTTGACTATTTGACATATTGAGTTGACATAACTTAATAATTATTATAGTACGAAGTAGGATAACTATATTGGGTATATAGACTTATCGGAGTGTGTTTATGTTGTGTTTCGAAGATCTAAATGGCGACTGGAAGACGTGGAAACCTTAACTTAACGCCCGAAGAGCTAGCTGCCATGATCCAGGAGCATGTGAACGCAGCATTAGCGGGTGTGCAGAACCAGCCGGCAGGTAACCATTATTAAGTTTTCGCGTGAAAATCTAATAGTGAGGTTAGTACAATTCCTTGCTGACTTCCTGTTCTCTGTCAGCAGGAGGGGGCTTTAATCCCTATAAGATGTTCCTTGACGCAAAGCCAAGCAAGTTCTCGGGGGCGGAAGGACCCATTGGATTGGTCCGCTGGATCGAAAAGTCGGAATCTGTCTTTGAAATGTGCAACTGCTTAGAGGCCAACAAGGTCAAATACGCCGCCTCAACACTGGAAGAGGGGGCACTGACATGGTGGAATGCCCAAGTCCAAACACGTGGACTGTTAGCTGCAAATGCAATGGCATGGACTGAGTTCAAGGCCCTGATTAAAGAGGAGTACTGTCCACGAGACAGAGTGCAACAGTTAGAGCAAGCTTTGTGGAACCACAAGATGGTGGGATCGGAAATTGAAGCTTACACTGCAAAACACCATGACTTGGTATTTCTGTGTCCTGATTTGGCAAACACGGTGGAGAAAAGACTCGAGTTCTATCTCGGGGGTCTGGTTCCGGAAATTCAGGGTATGGTGATGTCTAGTAACCCTGTAACAGAACATCAAGCTATCCGATTGGCACACAAACTCACTGATAAAGCATTGAAACAGAAGAAACTGCCAGCACGGGGTACCACTAAAGTTGCCTCAGATAACAAAAGAAAGTTTGAAGACTCCACCATTCGACAGTCTTCGTCATCACATCCACAGCAAGGGAACCAGAAACGGTTCAATCACTACCATAACCACCGGGGTCATCAAAATCGTTCCAACAACTACAACAACAACTACAACAACAACAACAACCAGAATGCAGGTGGTTATGTAGGTCGAAAGCCGCAGTGCAACTGCTGTAATCTCCATCATAACGGCCCTTGTGCCGGAATTCGCTGCCAAAGATGTGGCAAGATGGGACATGCGGCAAAGGATTGTCGTGGGGAAATCATGTCCCGACAAAATCAGAATCAGCCTCAAGGTCAGCAGCAGGGTATAAACCGGGGATGCTATCAGTGTGGTAGCACCGCTCATTTCAGAAAAGACTGCCCACAGTTGCGCAACAACAACAATAATGGTGGAAACAACCACAACCACAACAACCACAACAATAATGGGAACGGTGGCACAGGAGGTGCCAAAGGTCGCGCATTTACATTGGGCCGCGGAGAGGCCAGAAACGACACGAACGTGGTCACCGGTAAGTTTCCCCTTAATGAACATTTTGCTTCTGTGCTTTTTGATACGGGTGCGGATAGGAGCTTTATATCTGAGACTTTTAGGAAGAACCTAAAACTCACGCTTAAACCATTAGAGACCCCTTATGTGATAGAATTAGCCAATGGTAAATCAGTAAATGTGACCCAAATCGTATCCGGCTGTCAACTTAAACTCGCGGGCCACACTTTTACCATCGATCTGATGACAACTACCCTAGGTAGTTTTGACGTGGTAGTCGGAATGGACTGGCTATCCGACGTCCGGGCCGAAGTTCTCTGCTTCGAAAAGTCTATCCGTATTCCACTCACGAACGACGAAATCCTGACGGTACAAGGCGACAAGGCAAGCGCCGTCACCAACATCATCTCATACATGCAAGCGCAGAAGTATCTTCGGAAAAAGAATTCCTTCGCTTTACTCGCACTAATTACCGAACAGCCTAAGGACGAGAAACGTATAGAAGACATCCCTGTCGTCCGTGATTTTTCCGATGTATTCCTAGAAGAACTACCTGGGTCTTCCACCACATCGACAATTGGAGTTTGAAATCGAATTGGCAAGCAATGCAACTCCCATCGCCAAAGCTCCATACCGCCTAGCTCCAGCCGAGCTGCAGGAGCTGTCTACCCAACTTCAAGAGCTGCTAGAAAAAGGATTTATCCGACCAAGCGTTTCGCCATGGGGAGCTCCAGTCCTGTTTGTCAAGAAGAAGGACGGGACTTTCCGCATGTGCATCGACTATAGGGAACTCAACAAGGTTACAGTCAAGAACCGATACCCGTTACCTCGCATCGACGATCTATTCGACCAACTGCAAGGGTCAAGTTACTACTCTAAGATTGATTTACGGTCTGGTTATCATCAGCTACGCGTCAGAGAGGAGGATGTCGCTAAGACAGCATTTCGCACTCGGTATGGCCATTACGAGTTCTTGGTCATGCCATTCGGTCTCACTAACGCACCTGCGGTATTCATGGACCTCATGAACCGCGTGTGTAAACCATACCTCGACAAATTTGTCATTGTGTTCATCGATGACATACTCATCTACTCCAAAAGTAAAGAAGAGCATGCTGAGCATCTACGGTTACTGCTAGGATTACTTCAACAGGAAAAGCTATACGCCAAGCTCTCGAAGTGTGATTTCTGGATCCGAGAAGTTCAGTTTCTCGGGCACGTCGTGAGTGAAAAGGGTATCCACGTAGACCCTGCCAAGATTGAAGCCATCAAAAACTGGGAAGCACCTAAGACACCGACGGAAATCCGCCAATTCTTAGGATTGGCAGGTTACTACAGACGCTTCATCGAGGGGTTTTCAAAGATTGCACAACCGCTTACTACCCTCACCCAGAAAGGTATCAAGTATAATTGGGGTGACAAGCAAGAAGCAGCAACTGCTGAAGCAGAAACTTTGCAGTGCACCCATTCTGTCCTTGCCGGAAGGGACATATGACTTTGTAGTGTATTGTGATGCTTCCATTCAGGGATTGGGATGCGTACTCATGCAACGCGATAAGGTCATCGCGTATGCGTCGCGACAGCTGAAAGTTCACGAGAAGAACTACACGACGCATGACCTAGAATTGGGAGCAGTAGTGTTTGCACTTAAGATTTGGAGACACTACCTTTATGGAATGAAGTGCACAATCTTCACTGACCACAAAAGCCTCCAGCACATCTTTGATCAGAAGGAGTTGAACATGCGACAGCGTCGCTGGGTCGAACTCTTGAACGATTATGAGTGTGCCATTCGGTATCACCCGGGTAAAGCTAACGTGGTAGCCGATGCCCTCAGCAGGAAGGAACACTTGAAACCTCGTCGCGTACGAGCACTACAACTCACTATTCATTCGGGGCTACCCGATCAAATACGCGACGCCCAGTTAGAAGCAGTTAAGGAGGAAAACATCAAAGCCGAATCAGTGGGAAAAATGGAACGTGATTGGGAAGTAAAGCCCAATGGAGCCCGGCATTTCATGAATCGCATATGGGTACCTCTCTACGGAAACCTTAGAGAGCTAGTCATGGACGAAGCTCACAAATCTCGATACTCTGTCCATCCGGGTTTGGATAAGATGTATCAAGACCTTAAAGTTGCGTATTGGTGGCCCAACATGAAAGCCGATATAGCCACCTACGTGAGTAAATGTTTGACTTGTGCAAAAGTCAAGGTGGAGTATCAAAAGCCACCGGGGCTACTCCAACAACCTGAGATCCCAGTGTGGAAGTGGGATCAGATCTCAATGGATTTCATCACTAAACTCCCGCGAACCTTGGGTGGTTGCGATACCATCTGGGTGATCGTGGATCGTTTAACTAAGTCCGCACACTTCCTAGCTATTAAAGAAACAGATAAGATGGAGAAGTTGACTCGCATCTACATTAAGGAAGTAGTTTCTCGGCACGGTGTGCCAACGTCCATCATCTCAGACAGAGATGCTCGCTTCACGTCAAACTTCTGGCGGTCACTCCAGAAAGCGTTGGGAACCCGCTTGGATATGAGCACAGCTTATCACCCTCAGACTGATGGTCAAAGCGAAAGGACCATACAGACCTTGGAAGACATGCTTAGGGCATGCGTAGTGGACTTCGGAAATAATTGGGAAATTCACCTGCCTCTAGTAGAATTCTCATATAACAACAGCTATCATACGAGTATTTCGGCAGCACCGTTTGAGGCATTATACGGTCGTAAATGTAGATCACCGGTCTGCTGGGCAGAAGTCGGTGACAGTCAACTCACAGGCCCAGAGTTAATACTTGAGGCCACTGAAAAGATTGTACAAATCAGAAATCGCATGGCGGCGGCACGAGATCGACAGAAAAGCTACGCTGATCAACGACGCAAACCGCTCGAATTCCAAGTAGGCGATCGCGTCCTACTAAAGGTGTCACCCTGGAAGGGTGTAATCCGCTTCGGAAAACGGGGCAAACTTAACCCACGGTACGTAGGCCCGTTTGTAATCTTGAAACGAATTGGACCCGTAGCATACCAATTAGACCTTCCGACCGAACTCAGTGGAGTTCACAACGTATTTCACGTGTCAAATCTGAAGAAGTGTCTATCAGATGAAACTTTAGTTATTCCATTGGATGAGATCCAAGTGGATGAACAACTACACTTCGTAGAAAAGCCTATTGAGATCATGGATCGTGAGGTCAAGACTCGAAGGCACAGCAAGATTCCAATCGTTAAAGTTCGTTGGGACTCTAAGCGTGGACCGGAGTTCACGTGGGAAAGAGAGGATCAAATGAAAAGCAAATACCCACACCTCTTCACAACTGAGCAGCAAACTAACGATACCAGTAACTAAATTTTCGGGACGAAAATTCTTTCAACAAGGGGATGATGTGACAACCTGGAAATTTCTCATACTTTCGTGTACTATTATGGACTTCTCATACTTTCGTGTACTATTATTGACTAAATTCATGTGCATGGCACTTGGAAATCTTTGTGTATGACACTTGGGAACTTCTTGTAACGTTGCTTACCATCATAAACGAATTAACTCTTTGTGCGTGGCACTCTGAACATGTATGCTACATGCTAAACCGCATTTACTCAATTTTCGGGACGAAAATTCTTTCAACATGGGGATAATGTGATATCCCGGGTTTTTCGGATAACTTACACGTGATAATTGTCGAATAATATATAGGCTAAGTATGCATGAATTAAATACGTATTGTGTGTTGTGTGGATTTTTAGTTATATATGTATGTATAATAAATATGTATACGAACGGAACCGAGATCAAACCTTAAACCCAAACCTATCTCGGCTACAAGATCAAGCCGCAAACCCTTTGTGAACAACTCAAATCATTCTCGGTCGATATCAAGCCCAAGACCGCAAATATATTTTGTTCAAAACCAAACCAAAGCAGCCCAAACATGTTCGGCCAAAAGATCAAACCAAAACCTTAAATTAAAGCTACTCGGTCAAGACCAAACCAAACGTTTAAGGTGGTGTAGCGGATTGTAGCTCGTTTGTTGTTTGAGTTGGCCGCGAGATCACATCCGAACCAAACTAACTTACCCAACTTCCTCGGCCACAATACCTATCCCAAATCGAAATCCTTATCTCTTGCGCCTATATCTACAAAACTTATGCATGCTTCCTTCTAAAACACAAACTCTAAACCGCCTTCTCTTGCTCCATAAATCGCGAACAGCTTTCCTTTCTTTTCTTTCGGTCGCAGCAAACATCAGCCGAAGCCATCATCATCTTGGTCGCGAGATTAGTCTTGGCTCACCTCTAGTCGATCAAACAGCCTACTTTATCAACACCCTTTCGGTCGCGGATCAGCCTTACTCTTTTCTTTCTCTCGGCCGCAGCAAGCAGCAGCCGAGTCGCACTTGTCCACATCTCGGCTTGTTGACTAGTTATTCAAGGTTAGGACCATACTTGATTATAAGATCATGTTTCGGCTAATTATATGTATGCTTGAATGTTTAAGATGTTTCGGATTAATTATATGTTTGAATGATTAGATTGTATGGTTTTCGGATTATGGGTATGTTTGAATGCCTAGTTGTTTCGGGTTCTATGTGTTGGATAAGTAATAGGCTGTTGTGATCATGTGCTTGTGAATAATTGTTTGCGGAAACCCTAAGTGTTTGAATGAATTGATTGTATTGTCTTCGGATCATGTATGCTTGCAAGTAATCGGCTGAATTGGTTATAAACATAATGATATTCGGATCTCATGAGGTTGCAAGTGTGTTTTGTTATAATAACTAGAAGTTATTGAGTAGGGTTTGCATGGATAGATTATTAGTATTAATCTATGATTAAAAATCGAATCTTGATCGCCTTGGCTAATCACATGAACGAGTTATACGAACTTATTATAAGGAGATGCTGAAACAGGATGCTGATTAAAAGAAACAGCCGACTTCATCAGGCTGTAACTTGGTCGTTAGTTGTCGAAAAACGGATTTTCTGATGTCTAGAACGTAGAGATTTGAATAAGGAATCCAAAGGCGCTGGATTCATAATTTTCTGAAATCGTTTGATATTTTTAAAGGGCTAAACAAGTTCAGTAGGTAAAGCTGTTAAAATTCTGGAATTTTGTTGGTTGTTTATCAAACTAGATTTTAAAATCAGTAGAGAGTTGAGTCATGATTTTTGTACAGAAACTAGGTATAGAAATTTCCGGGTAACTCCAACTGGAATTTTGTTAATCGGACAATCAGTGATTTTTAAATAAATTCTTCCGTGGACTGCAGTCAGAAAGCGGTAAATCTGACTGCAGCTTAGTGAATTAATATTTATGGTTAATTGGTAAAGATTTAGGACTTGAGAAAATTATATAAATTTCTATGGTATAAATGTCACCTACTGTAAAAATATGGGAATTTTTAGAATGCTGGAACTATTTTATAAAAATCCTAGAAAACAGCTGAATAATTGAGTGTTAAGCAGAAAGTTGTTAACTTGTGATTTTATGCATTAAAGTGTTGCATGGATTTGGAATGTGTTCATGATAAGTTGTTTAATCACTATGATTATATGAGAATACTTGCATGCATGTTTGAGTGTTAGATATGTTGTTTGTGTGTATCACTTGGTGAGTAAATTGCGTGTGGAATTTGTATTGGTGTGATTACACACTGACGTGGAATTAATTGGTTGTTAGGACGCAACTAGCGGTCCCATCTCTTATAACATCTTTGCCACACTAACCGAGCTAATAAAGTTGAGTTCACGGCCCCTAACTTTATACGGTTTTTAAACAACAGGGGGAGAAACATGTATACACTCTCAAACTCAAACTCTTTACGTTATACGAATGTAACGTCACATAACGATACGGTAACTAAGTTAATGTTAATGTAATGTTATGGTCACTATGCAGCTTTATCACTTAAGTCCTCGACAATCTCCTCGGATCGTTAGTATTTGGGTTAAGTAGCGGGGGAATTATAAGTAGTACTACTGGGTCTGACGAGCCCCATCCGAGCTAGTCGCGCTAGCCGACCGGGTATGGTCAACGGGTGTATGATTGGCCTAACATCGCCATGGTCATGTGATAGACCTGGCAAAACGGAGGCACACAGTCAGCTTCGATCGCGAACACTTAGTGACATGACTTTAGGCTAGCTACCTATATACATTAATATTGAACTTAATTACGGAACAACTTAATATTCAGGGTTTGGAATATTGTAACATCAACTTATTATCCCGGGTTGGGGATAATGGAAACACAACTTAATATTCCGGTTTGGGAATATTGGAAGCAACAACTTATTATTCCGGGTTTGGAAATGGAACTGATACGTTATCCCGGGTTGGGGATAACGGAGTAACAAACTAAAACCGAACAACAAATTTATGAAAACCTGTGAACTCACTCATCTTTAAAGTTGACACTTGTTTCTTTACATGTTTCTCAGGACGCTAGGAGCTCTAGGTGCACGCACATGCATTGAACAAGACATCATTATCGAGTCTCATTTATTAATATTGTTTTGGGATTTTTCCTTTGTTTTGGCATTTGTGTTGGCGCCCGCATCATTACTTATTATTGCTTCCGCTCAAACTTTAAAAACTGATACTTATGCTAAATATTGGTAATCTAAAATTTACAACAAATGATTTTGGAAAACGTATTATCAAATCATGTAGAGTCGTTCGATGTACTAGTGTCTTAGATTCTGGTTTGTTCACACGTCTCGCGGTAGAACTCCGCAAGTGGAAATTGAGGGTGTGACAGATTGGTATCAGAGCCACTAGCTATAGAGAACCAGGTTTGCATTAGAAGTAGGCCTAAACTATAGCTGATATCACGACACTAGACTTAGTTTGGCACCGAATTATTATATCTTGTTATGCAATATGCTACAAACATGTTTGGTAGGTTATACCTTCATAATAAGAAATGAAACCAACTCATAACTAACTACACGACCTAACAGGCAATGTCATCATCCTCATCGTCATCATCGTCCGACAGACTTACGCCACCAAGAGCACCAGGAAAGGCACCAATGGTGGAACCCATACCACCTTATGGCGTGGAGACACGCTCAGCAGCGAGGAAAAGGCTCGCTCTGGGGGAGGAGTCGTCGTTGCGCCCAACTATTGCTGTACCGGTTGAACCGGTTAATCCTGTAGAAATAGGACTTGACATGCTTAGAATCCTGGTACATACACAACAAAAACAGTTAGAAAGAATGCAGGAAACCATCTTAGCACAAGGATGGATGATCCGACACCTTACGGGAAAGACCGACTCGCTCGAGGAAGAGCATCGTACGAGTAAGATAGCTCGTAACACCATAGCCAGAGATCTGCGTGCTGAGCAGATAAGAGCTGACTGGCTTGAGGACAGAGTCCTGGAAAATAGTTGGAACATTCAGGAACTGCAAAATCAAGCACTTGAACCAGCACCTGCCCCTCCAGTGCCGGTAGAGGAGGATCCAGAGGAGGATCCTGAAGAGGATCCGGAGGAGGACCCAGCTGAGGAAGCTGGAAATGCCGCACAGGATGACGGCAACGACAGTGACTTAGGGGATGGAGACGTAGACGACTGACACGTCTCGTTTATATTATTTGTTTTCCTTCAGTTTATTATTTTCCACTTGTATTTAAACTTGAGACTTTATAGTGAATTCGTATGTTTGATTTGCACTTTTGTAAGACGTTGAGATTTCAGTTAATCAAGTATTTCTTTTGACTATTTGACATATTGAGTTGACATAACTTAATAATTATTATAGTACGAAGTAGGATAACTCTATTGGGTATATAGACTTATCGGAGTGTGTTTATGTTGTGTTTCGAAGATCTAAATGGCGACTGGAAGACGTGGAAACCTTAACTTGACGCCCGAAGAGCTAGCTGCCATGATCCAGGAGCATGTGAACGCAGCATTAGCGGGTGTGCAGAACCAGCCGGCAGGTAACCATTATTAAGTTTTCGCGTGAAAATCTAATAGTGAGGTTAGTACAATTCCTTGCTGACTTCCTGTTCTCTGTCAGCAGGAGGGGGCTTTAATCCCTATAAGATGTTCCTTGACGCAAAGCCAAGCAAGTTCTCGGGGGCGGAAGGACCCATTGGATTGGTCCGCTGGATCGAAAAGTCGGAATCTGTCTTTGAAATGTGCAACTGCTTAGAGGCCAACAAGGTCAAATACGCCGCCTCAACACTGGAAGAGGGGGCACTGACATGGTGGAATGCCCAAGTCCAAACACGTGGACTGTTAGCTGCAAATGCAATGGCATGGACTGAGTTCAAGGCCCTGATTAAAGAGGAGTACTGTCCACGAGACAGAGTGCAACAGTTAGAGCAAGCTTTGTGGAACCACAAGATGGTGGGATCGGAAATTTAAGCTTACACTGCAAAACACCATGACTTGGTATTTCTGTGTCCTGATTTGGCAAACACGGTGGAGAAAAGACTCGAGTTCTATCTCGGGGGTCTGGTTCCGGAAATTCAGGGTATGGTGATGTCTAGTAACCCTGTAACAGAACATCAAGCTATCCGATTGGCTCACAAACTCACTGATAAAGCGGTGGAACAGAAGAAACTGCCAGCACGGGGTACCACTAAAGTTGCCTCAGATAACAAAAGAAAGTTTGAAGACTCCACCATTCGACAGTCTTCGTCATCACATCCACAGCAAGGGAACCAGAAACGGTTCAATCACTACCATAACCACCGGGGTCATCAAAATCGTTCCAACAACTACAACAACAACTATAACAACAACAACAACCAGAATGCAGGCGGTTATGTAGGTCGAAAGCCGCAATGCAACTGCTGTAATCTCCATCATAACGGCCCTTGTGCCGGAATTCGCTGCCAAAGATGTGGCAAGATGGGACATGCGGCAAAGGATTGTCGTGGGGAAATCATGTCCCGACAAAATCAGAATCAGCCTCAAGGTCAGCAGCAGGGTATAAACCGGGGATGCTATCAGTGTGGTAGCACCGCTCATTTCAGAAAAGACTGCCCACAGTTGCGCAACAACAACAATAATGGTGGAAACAACCACAACCACAACAACCACAACAATAATGGGAACGGTGGCACAGGAGGTGCCAAAGGTCGCGCATTTAAATTGGGCCGCGGAGAGGCCAGAAACGACACGAACGTGGTCACCGGTAAGTTTCCCCTTAATGAACATTTTGCTTCTGTGCTTTTTGATACGGGTGCGGATAGGAGCTTTATATCTGAGCCTTTTAGGAAGAACCTAAAACTCACGCTTAAACCATTAGAGACCCCTTATGTGATAGAATTAGCCAATGGTAAATCAGTAAATGTGACCCAAATCGTATCCGGCTGTCAACTCAAACTCGCGGGCCACACTTTTACCATCGATCTGATGACAACTACCCTAGGTAGTTTTGACGTGGTAGTCGGAATGGACTGGCTATCCGACGTCCGGGCCGAAGTTCTCTGCTTCGAAAAGTCTATCCGTATTCCACTCACGAACGACGAAATCCTGACGGTACAAGGCGACAAGGCAAGCGCCGTCACCAACATCATCTCATACATGCAAGCGCAGAAGTATCTTCGGAAAAAGAATTCCTTCGCTTTACTCGCACTAATTACCGAACAGCCTAAGGACGAGAAACGTATAGAAGACATCCCTGTCGTCCGTGATTTTTCCGATGTATTCCCAGAAGAACTACCTGGGTCTTCCACCACATCGACAATTGGAGTTTGAAATCGAATTGGCAAGCAATGCAACTCCCATCGCCAAAGCTCCATACCGCCTAGCTCCAGCCGAGCTGCAGGAGCTGTCTACCCAACTTCAAGAGCTGCTAGAAAAAGGATTTATCCGACCAAGCGTTTCGCCATGGGGAGCTCCAGTCCTGTTTGTCAAGAAGAAGGACGGGACTTTCCGCATGTGCATCGACTATAGGGAACTCAACAAGGTTACAGTCAAGAACCGATACCCGTTACCTTGCATCGACGATCTATTCGACCAACTGCAAGGGTCAAGTTACTACTCTAAGATTGATTTACGGTCTGGTTATCATCAACTACGCGTTAGAGAGGAGGATGTCGCTAAGACAGCATTTCGCACTCGGTATGGCCATTACGAGTTCTTGGTCATGCCATTCGGTCTCACTAACGCACCTGCGGTATTCATGGACCTCATGAACCGCGTGTGTAAACCATACCTCGACAAATTTGTCATTGTGTTCATCGATGACATACTCATCTACTCCAAAAGTAAAGAAGAGCATGCTGAGCATCTACGATTACTGCTAGGATTACTTCAACAGGAAAAGCTATACGCCAAGCTCTCGAAGTGTGATTTCTGGATCCGAGAAGTTCAGTTTCTCGGGCACGTCGTGAGTGAAAAGGGTATCCACGTAGACCCTGCCAAGATTGAAGCCATCAAAAACTGGGAAGCACCTAAGACACCGACGGAAATCCGCCAATTCTTAGGATTGGCAGGTTACTACAGACGCTTCATCGAGGGGTTTTCAAAGATTGCACAACCGCTTACTACCCTCACCCAGAAAGGTATCAAGTATAATTGGGGTGACAAGCAAGAAGCAGCAACTGCTGAAGCAGAAACTTTGCAGTGCACCCATTCTGTCCTTGCCGGAAGGGACAGATGACTTTGTAGTGTATTGTGATGCTTCCATTCAGGGATTGGGATGCGTACTCATGCAACGCGATAAGGTCATCGCGTATGCGTCGCGACAGCTGAAAGTTCACGAGAAGAACTACACGACGCATGACCTAGAATTGGGAGCAGTAGTGTTTGCACTTAAGATTTGGAGACACTACCTTTATGGAACGAAGTGCACAATCTTCACTGACCACAAAAGCCTCCAGCACATCTTTGATCAGAAGGAGTTGAACATGCGACAGCGTCGCTGGGTCGAACTCTTGAACGATTATGAGTGTGCCATTCGGTATCACCCGGGTAAAGCTAACGTGGTAGCCGATGCCCTCAGCAGGAAGGAACACTTGAAACCTCGTCGCGTACGAGCACTACAACTCACTATTCATTCGGGGCTACCCGATCAAATACGCGACGCCCAGTTAGAAGCAGTTAAGGAGGAAAACATCAAAGCCGAATCAGTGGGAAAAATGGAACGTGATTGGGAAGTAAAGCCCAATGGAGCCCGGCATTTCATGAATCGCATATGGGTACCTCTCTACGGAAACCTTAGAGAGCTAGTCATGGACGAAGCTCACAAATCTCGATACTCTGTCCATCCGGGTTTGGATAAGATGTATCAAGACCTTAAAGTTGCGTATTGGTGGCCCAACATGAAAGCCGATATAGCCACCTACGTGAGTAAATGTTTGACTTGTGCAAAAGTCAAGGTGGAGTATCAAAAGCCATCGGGGCTACTCCAACAACCTGAGATCCCAGTGTGGAAGTGGGATCAGATCTCAATGGATTTCATCACTAAACTCCCGCGAACCTTGGGTGGTTGCGATACCATCTGGGTGATCGTGGATCGTTTAACTAAGTCCGCACACTTCCTAGCTATTAAAGAAACAGATAAGATGGAGAAGTTGACTCGCATCTACATTAAGGAAGTAGTTTCTCGGCACGGTGTGCCAACGTCCATCATCTCAGACAGAGATGCTCGCTTCACGTCAAACTTCTGGCGGTCACTCCAGAAAGCGTTGGGAACCCGCTTGGATATGAGCACAGCTTATCACCCTCAGACTGATGGTCAAAGCGAAAGGACCATACAGACCTTGGAAGACATGCTTAGGGCATGCGTAGTGGACTTCGGAAATAATTGGGAAATTCACCTGCCTCTAGTAGAATTCTCATATAACAACAGCTATCATACGAGTATTTCGGCAGCACCGTTTGAGGCATTATACGGTCGTAAATGTAGATCACCGGTCTGCTGGGCAGAAGTCGGTGACAGTAAACTCACAGGCCCAGAGTTAATACTTGAGGCCACTGAAAAGATTGTACAAATCAGAAATCGCATGGCGGCGGCACGAGATCGACAGAAAAGCTACGCTGATCAACGACGCAAACCGCTCGAATTCCAAGTAGGCGATCGGAAGGGTGTAATCCGCTTCGGAAAACGGGGCAAACTTAACCCACGGTACGTAGGCCCATTTGTAATCTTAAAACGAATTGGACCCGTAGCATACCAATTAGACCTTCCGACCGAACTCAGTGGAGTTCACAACGTATTTCACGTGTCAAATCTGAAGAAGTGTCTATCAGATGAAACTTTAGTTATTCCATTGGATGAGATCCAAGTGGATGAACAACTACACTTCGTAGAAAAGCCTATTGAGATCATGGATCGTGAGGTCAAGACTCGAAGGCACAGCAAGATTCCAATCGTTAAAGTTCGTTGGGACTCTAAGCATGGACCGGAGTTCACGTGGGAAAGAGAGGATCAAATGAAAAGCAAATACCCACACCTCTTCACAACTGAGCAGCAAACTAACGATACCAGTAACTAAATTTTCGGGACGAAAATTCTTTCAACAAGGGGATGATGTGACAACCTGGAAATTTCTCATACTTTCATGTACTATTATGGACTTCTCATACTTTCGTGTACTATTATTGACTAAATTCATGTGCATGGCACTTGGAAATCTTTGTGTATGACACTTGGGAACTTCTTGTAACGTTGCTTACCATCATAAACGAATTAACTCTTTGTGCGTGGCACTCTGAACATGTATGCTACATGCTAAACCGCGTTTACTCAATTTTCGGGACGAAAATTCTTTCAACATGGGGAGAATGTGATATCCCGGGTTTTTCGGATAACTTACACGTGATAATTGTCGAATAATATATAGGCTAAGTATGCATGAATTAAATACGTATTGTGTGTTGTGTGGATTTTTAGTTATATATGTATGTATAATAAATATGTATACGAACGGAACCGAGATCAAACCTTAAACCCAAACCTATCTCGGCTACAAGATCAAGCCGCAAACCCTTTGTGAACAACTCAAATCATTCTCCGTCGATATCAAGCCCAAGACCGCAAATATATTTTGTTCAAAACCAAACCAAAGCAGCCCAAACATGTTCGGCCAAAAGATCAAACCAAAACCTTAAATTAAAGCTACTCGGTCAAGACCAAACCAAACGTTTAAGGTGGTGTAGCGGATTGTAGCTCGTTTGTTGTTTGAGTTGGCCGCGAGATCACATCCGAACCAAACTAACTTACCCAACTTCCTCGGCCACAATACCTATCCCAAATCGAAATCCTTATCTCTTGCGCCTATATCTACAAAACTTATGCATGCTTCCTTCTAAAACACAAACTCTAAACCGCCTTCTCTTGCTCCATAAATCGCGAACAGCTTTCCTTTCTTTTCTTTCGGTCGCAGCAAACATCAGCCGAAGCCATCATCATCTTGGTCGCGAGATTAGTCTTGGCTCACCTCTAGTCGATCAAACAGCCTACTTTATCAACACCCTTTCGGTCGCGGATCAGCCTTACTCTTTTCTTTCTCTCGGCCGCAGCAAGCAGCAGCCGAGTCGCACTTGTCCACATCTCGGCTTGTTGACTAGTTATTCAAGGTTAGGACCATACTTGATTATAAGATCATGTTTCGGCTAATTATATGTATGCTTGAATGTTTAAGATGTTTCGGATTAATTATATGTTTGAATGATTAGATTGTATGGTTTTCGGATTATGGGTATGTTTGAATGCCTAGTTGTTTCGGGTTCTATGTGTTGGATAAGTAATAGGCTGTTGTGATCATGTGCTTGTGAATAATTGTTTGCGGAAACCCTAAGTGTTTGAATGAATTGATTGTATTGTCTTCGGATCATGTATGCTTGCAAGTAATCGGCTGAATTGGTTATAAACATAATGATATTCGGATCTCATGAGGTTGCAAGTGTGTTTTGTTATAATAACTAGAAGTTATTGAGTAGGGTTTGCATGGATAGATTATTAGTATTAATCTATGATTAAAAATCGAATCTTGATCGCCTTGGCTAATCACATGAACGAGTTATACGAACTTATTATAAGGAGATGCTGAAACAGGATGCTGATTAAAAGAAACAGCCGACTTCATCAGGCTGTAACTTGGTCGTTAGTTGTCGAAAAACGGATTTTCTGATGTCTAGAACGTAGAGATTTGAATAAGGAATCCAAAGGCGCTGGATTCATAATTTTCTGAAATCGTTTGATATTTTTAAAGGGCTAAACAAGTTCAGTAGGTAAAGCTGTTAAAATTCTGGAATTTTGTTGGTTGTTTATCAAACTAGATTTTAAAATCAGTAGAGAGTTGAGTCTTGATTTTTGTACAGCAACTAGGTATAGAAATTTCCGGGCAACTCCAACTGGAATTTTGTTAATCGGACGATCAGTGATTTTTAAATAAATTCTTCCGTGGACTGCAGTCAGAAAGCGGTAAATCTGACTGCAGCTTAGTGAATTAATATTTATGGTTAATTGGTAAAGATTTAGGACTTGAGAAAATTATATAAATTTCTATGGTATAAATGTCACCTACTGTAAAAATATGGGAATTTTTAGAATGCTGGAACTATTTTATAAAAATCCTAGAAAACAGCTGAATAATTGAGTGTTAAGCAGAAAGTTGTTAACTTGTGATTTTATGCATTAAAGTGTTGCATGGATTTGGAATGTGTTCATGATAAGTTGTTTAATCACTATGATTATATGAGAATACTTGCATGCATGTTTGAGTGTTAGATATGTTGTTTGTGTGTATCACTTGGTGAGTAAATTGCGTGTGGAATTTGTATTGGTGTGATTACACACTGACGTGGAATTAATTGGCTGTTAGGACGCAACTAGCGGTCCCATCTCTTATAACATCTTTGCCACACTAACCGAGCTAATAAATGTGAGTTCACGGCCCCTAACTTTATACGGTTTTTAAACAACAGGGGGAGAAACATGTATACACTCTCAAACTCAAACTCTTTACGTTATACGAATGTAACGTCACATAACGATACGGTAACTAAGTTAATGTTAATGTAATGTTATGGTCACTATGCAGCTTTATCACTTAAGTCCTCGACAATCTCCTCGCATCGTTAGTATTTGGGTTAAGTAGCGGGGGAATTATAAGTAGTACTACTGGGTCTGACGAGCCCCATCCGAGCTAGTCGCGCTAGCCGACCGGGTATGGTCAACGGGTGTATGATTGGCCTAACATCGCCATGGTCATGTGATAGACCTGGCAAAACGGAGGCACACAGTCAGCTTCGATCGCGAACACTTAGTGACATGACTTTAGGCTAGCTACCTATATACATTAATATTGAACTTAATTACGGAACAACTTAATATTCCGGGTTTGGAATATTGGAACATCAACTTATTATCCCGGGTTGGGGATAATGGAAACACAACTTAATATTCCGGTTTGGGAATATTGGAAGCAACAACTTATTATTCCGGGTTTGGAATAATGGAACTGATATGTTATCCCGGGTTGGGGATAACGGAGTAACAAACTAAAACCGAACAACAAATTTATGAAAACCTGTGAACTCACTCATCTTTAATGTTGACACTTGTTTCTTTACATGTTTCTCAGGACGCTAGGCGCTCTAGGTGCACGCACATGCATTGAACAAGACATCATTATCGAGTCTCATTTATTAATATTGTTTTGGGATTTTTCCTTTGTTTTGGCATTTGTGTTGACGGCCGCATCATTACTTATTATTGCTTCCGCTCAAACTTTAAAAACTGATACTTATGCTAAATATTGGTAATCTAAAATTTACAACAAATGATTTTGGAAAACGTATTATCAAATCATGTAGAGTCGTTCGATGTACTAGTGTCTTAGATTCTGGTTTGTTCACACGTCTCGCGGTAGAACTCCGCAAGTGGAACTTGAGGGTGTGACAGCCTCCCCTTTCAGTCCCTTTCAGCCTCGGTCGCAACAGCAGAACTGCTCATCTCATTCGGTCGTGATCTTGCTTGAACAGCCGAATCATTCTTGTCCAAGTCTCGGCTTATTTACCTAGTTATTAAAGGTTAGGATTTAACTTTTGATTACAAGATCATGTTCGGATATATGTGCTTGAATGAAGTGATTGGTTTGTTTTCGGATTATATGTGTTTGAATGTAATCGGCTGATTGATCATTGTTTACATGCATGATTGTTTTCGGAACTTATAAGGTTGCAAGTATGTTTTGTTTATAAAAACTAGAGGTATGGATTAGGGTTTGCATGGATGTGATATTGGTATTGATCTATGATTAGAAAATCAGTTCTTGATCGCCTAGGTTAATTATATGGACGGTTTATGCGATAGAATGCTGAAACAGATTGCTGAGTAATAGTTACAGCCGACTTCATCTGGCTGTAACTCGGTCATTAGTTGTCGAAAAACGGATTTTATGATGTCTAGAACGTAGAGATTTGAATAACGAATCTAATGGCGCTGGATTCATATTTTTCTGAAGTCGTTTGATATTTTTAAATGGCCAAATAAGTTCAGTAACTAAAGCTGTGAAAATCCTGAAATTTTGTTAGTTGTTTATCGAGTTGGATTTCATAATCAGTAGGGAGTCGAATCATGAAATTTGTACAGCAACTAGGTATGGGAATTTCCAGGCAACTCCAACTGTAATTTTGTTAATTGGACGATCAGTGATTTTTAAATAAATTCTTCCATGGACTGCAGTCAGAAAGCGACGAATCTGACTGCAGCCTAGTATATTAATATTTATGGTTAATCGGTAAAGATTTAGGACTTGGAAAATTATATAAATTTCTACAGTATAAATGCCACCTGCTGTAAAATAATTGGAATTTTTGGAACGTTGGAACTATTTTATAAAAATCCTAGAAAACAGCTGAATTATGAGTATTAAGCTGAAATGTGATAACTTGTGATTGTGTGCACCAAAGTGTTGCATGGATTTGATTATGTTCATGATAAATTTTTTTGATTACTATGATCACATGAGGATACTTGCATGTATGTATGAGTGTTAGGTATGTTGTTTGTGTGTATCATTTTGTGCGTAAATTAAGTGTAGAATCTGTATTGGTGTGTTCACACACTGACTTGAAATCAATTGGTTTGTTAGGACGCAATTAGCGGTCCCATCCCTTACAACTTCCTTGCTACACTAACCGAGCAACTAAAGGTTAGTTCACGGCCCCTAACTTTATCCGGTTTTTAAACAACAGGGGGAGAAACATGTATACACTCTTCAAACTCAATCTCTTTACGTTATACGAAATTAACGCCACATAACTATTCGGTAACTAAGTTGATGTTAATGTAATGTTATGGTCACTAAGTAGCTATATCACTTAAGTCCTCGTCAATCTCTCGGATCGTTAGTATTGGGTTTTAATAGCGGGGGAATTATAAGTAGTACTACTGGGCCCGACAAGCCCCATCCGAGCTAGTCGTGCTAGCCGACCGGGTATGGTCAACGGGTGAATAATTTGGCCTAACTTCGCCATGGTCAGTGATAGGACTGGCAACACGGAGGCACAACAGTCAGCTTCGATCGCGAACTCTTACGTGACATAACTTTAGGCTAGCTACCTATATATGTTAACATTGAACTTAATTACGAAACAACTATATTATCCCGGGTTGAGGATAATGGAAACAACAACTTATTATTCCGGGTTTGGAATAATGGAATCAACATCATTATTATTCCGGGTTTGGAATAATGGAACTAAATCGTTATCCCGGGTTAGGGATAACGGGGGAAACAAACTCATTACCGAACAAACGAATTTATAAAAACCTGTGAACTCACTCATCTTTAATGTTGACACTTGTTTCTTTACATGTTTCTCAGGACGCTAGGAGCTCTAGGTGCACTCACATACATTGAACAAGACATCTTTATCGAGTCTCATTTACAAACGTTGTTTTGGGTTTTTCATTTGTTTTGGCGTTTGTGTGGCGCCCGTTTCACTACTTATTTTATGCTTCTGCTCAACTTTAAAAACTAATGCTTCCGCTAAATATTGGTAACTAATTAAGACAATATAAAATCTACGACAAATGATTTTAGAAAACGTATTATCAAATCATATAGAGTCGTTCGACGTACTAGTGTTTCAGATTCTGGTTTGTTCACACGCCTCGCGGTAAAACTCCGCAAGTGGAAATTGAGGGTGTGACAGATTGGTATCAGAGCCACTAGCTATAGAGAACCAGGTTTGCATTAGAAGTAGACCTAAACTATAGCTGAATACACGACACTAGACGTAGTTTGGTACCAAACTGTTATATCTTGTTATGCGATGTATCACAACTGTGTTATGTAGGTTATGACTTCATAATAAGAAATGAAAACAACTCGTAACTAACTACACAACCTAACAGGCAATGTCATCATCATCATCGTCATCATCATCCGACAAACTTACGCCACCAAGAGCGCCAGGAAAGGCACCTATGGTGGAATCTTTACCATCTTATGGCGTGGAAACACGCTCAGCTGCGAGGAAAAGGCTCGCTCTGGGGGAGGAGTCGTCATACGCCCAACCATCGCTGTGCCGGTTAAACCGGTTAACTCTGTAGAAGTAGGAAATGACCTACTTAGAATCATGATACAGAAACAACAAGAACAATTAGAAAGAATGCAGGAAACCATCCTAGCACAAGGATGGATGATTCGACAACTGACAGGTAAAACCGACTCGCTCGAGGAAGAGCAACATACGAGTAAGATAGCTCGTAACACCTTAGCCAGAGATCTGCGTGCTGAGCAGATAAGAGCCGACTGGCTCGAAGACAGAGTCCTGGAAAATAGTTGGAACATTCATGAGTTTGAGCAAAATCAAGCACCTGCACCAGCACCGGCCCCTCCAGTGCCGGTAGAGGAGGATCCGGAAGAGGATCCATAGGAGGACCCTGATGAGGATCCGGAAGAGGATCCAGAAGAGGATCCAGAAGAGGACCCAGAGGAGGATCCAGATGAGGATCCGGAGGAGGACCCAGCTGTAGAAGCTGGAAATGCCGCGCAGGATGACGGCAACGATAGTGATCTGGGGGATGGAGACGTAGATGACTGACACGTCTAGTTTATTTTATTTACTTTCCTTCAGTCTATTTATTTTCCCACTTGTGTTTAAACTTGAGACTTTATAGTAAATTCATATGTTTGGTTGGCACTTTGTAAGACGTTGAAACTTTATTTAATCAAGTACTTCTTTTGACTATTTATATTTGAGCTGACATAACTTGAGAATTATTTAAGTACGAAGTAGAATAACTATATTGGATATATAGACTTATCGGGGTGTGTTTATGTTGTGTTTCGAAGATCTAAATGGCAACTGGACGACGTGGAAACCTTAACTTGACGCCCGAAGAACTAGCTGCCATGATTCAAGAGCACGTGAACGCAGCTTTAGCGGGTGTTCAGAACCAACCGGCAGGTAACCATTATTAAATTTTCGTGTGAAAATCTAATAGTTGGGCTAGTAGAATTCCTCGCTGACTACCTGTTCTCTGTCAGCAGGAGGGGGCTTTAACCCCTACAAGATGTTCCTCGACGCGAAACCAAGCAAATTCTCGGGGGCGGAAGGACCCATTGGACTGGTCCGCTGGATCGAAAAATCTGAATCCGTATTTGAAATGTGCAACTGTCTAGAGGCCAACAAGGTCAAATATGCAGCCTCAACGCTGGAAGATGGGGCACTAACTTGGTGGAATGCACAGGTCCAAACGCGTGGACTTATTGTTGCCAATGCAATGGCCTGGGCCGAGTTTAAGGCCCTAATCAAAGAAGAGTACTGTCCGCGAGACAGAGTGCAACAGTTAGAGCAAACTTTATGGAACCACAAGATGGTGGGATATGAAATAGAGGCATACACAGCAAAACATCATGACTTGGTATTTCTATGTCCCGATTTGGCCAACACTGTGGAGAAAAGACTCGAGTTCTATCTCGGGGGTCTGGTTCCAGAGATTCAGGGTATGGTAATGGCTAGTAACCCTGCAACTGAACATCAAGCAATCCGATTGGCTCACAAACTCACCGATAAGGCGGTGGAACAAAAGAAGTTGCCAGCACGGGGTACAACTGAAGTTGCCCCTGATAACAAAAGAAAGTTTGAAGACTCGTCTACTCGACAGTCTTCGTCATCCCAGCCGCAACAGGGGAACCAGAAACGGTTCAATCATTACAACAGCCACCGGGGTCACCAAAATCAGTCCGCCAAACAACAACAACAACAACAACAACCAGAACGCAAGCGGCTATGCAGGTTGAAAGCCGCAGTGCAACCGCTGTAATCTTCATCATAACGGCCCTTGTGCCGGAAATCGCTGCCAACGATGTGGCAAGATGGGACATGCGGCAAAGGATTGCCGTGGGGAAATCATGTCCCGACAGAACCAAAATCAACCCCAAGGCCCACAACAGGGTGTTAACCAGGGATGCTATCAGTGTGGTAGCACTGCCCACTTCAAAAGAGACTGCCCACAGCTGCGTAACAACAACAACAATGGTGGGAACAACCACAACCACAATAACCACAACAACAATAATAACAACAACAATAATGGAAAAGGTGGCACAGGAGGTGCCAAAGGTCACGCATTTACATTGGGCCACGGAGAGGCCAGAAACGACTCGAACGTGGTCACCGGTAAGTTTCCCCTTAATGAACATTTTGCTACTGTGCTTTTTGATACGGGTGCGGATAGGAGCTTTATATCTGAGTCTTTTAGGAAGAACCTAAATCTCACGCCTAAACCACTAGAGGCCCCATATGTTATAGATTTAGCCGATGGTAATTCTGTAGATGTGATCCAAACAGTATCCGGCTGTCAACTCAAACTCGCGGGCCACACCTTTACCATAGATCTGATGACAACTACCCTGGGTAGTTTTGACGTGGTAGTCGGAATGGACTGGCTATCCGACGTCCGGGCTGAAGTTCTCTGCTTCGAAAAATCTATCCGTATTCTGCTCTCGAACGACGAAATCTTGATGGTACAAGGCGATAAGGCAAGCGCCGTCACCAACATCATCTCTTACATGCAAGCGCAGAAGTATCTTCTGAGGAAGAACTCCTTCGCTTTACTCGCACTAATTACCGAACAGCCTAAGGACGAGAAACGTATAGAAGACATCCCTGTCGTCCGTGATTTTTCTGATGTATTCCCAGAAGAACTACCTGGTCTTCCACCCCATCGACAATTGGAGTTTGAAATCGAATTGGCGAACATTGCAACTCCTATCGCCAAGGCTCCATACCTCCTAGCTCCAGCCGAGCTGCAGAAGCTGTCTACCCAACTTCAGGAGCTATTAGAAAAAGGATTTATCCGACCAAGCGTTTCGCCATGGGGAGCTCCAGTCCTTTTTGTCAAGAAGAAGGACGGGACTTTCCACATGTGCATCGACTACCGGGAACTCAACAAGGTTACTGTCAAGAACCGACACCCGTTACCTCGCATCGACGATCTCTTCGACCAACTTCAAGGGTCAAGCTACTACTCCAAGATTGATTTACGGTCCGGTTACCATCAGCTACGCGTCATGGAGGAGGATATCGCTAAGACGGCATTTCGTACTCGGTATGGCCATTATGAGTTCTTGGTCATGCCCTTCGGTCTCACCAACGCACCTGCTGTGTTCATGGACCTCATGAACCGCGTGTGTAAACCATACCTCGACAAGTTTGTCATTGTGTTCATCGATGACATACTCATCTACTCCAAAAGTGAAGAAGAACATGCTGAACATCTACGATTACTGCTAGGATTACTTCAACAGGAAAAGCTATATGCCAAGCTTTCGAAGTGTGGTTTCTGGATTCGGGAAGTTCAGTTTCTCGGGTATGTCGTGAATGAAAAGGGTATCCACGTAGACCCTGCCAAGATTGAAGCCATCAAATACTGGGAAGCACCCAAGACACCGACGGAGATCCGCCAATTTTTGGGTTTGGCTGGTTACTACAGACGTTTCATCGAGGGATTTTCAAAGATCGCACAACCGCTTACTACCTTCACCCAGAAAGGCATCAAGTATGCTTGGGGTGACAAGCAAGAAGCAGCATTTAAATTGCTGAAACAGAAACTTTGCAGTGCACCCATTCTGTCCTTGCCGGAAGGGACATATGACTTTGTAGTGTATTGTGATGCTTCCATTCAGGGATTGGGATGCGTACTCATGCAACGCGATAAGGTCATCGCGTATGCGTCGCGACAATTGAAGGTTCACGAGAAAAACTACACGATGCATGACCTGGAATTGGGAGCAGTAGTGTTTGCAGTTAAGATTTGGAGACACTACCTCTATGGAACGAAGTGCACAATCTTTACGGACCACAAGAGCCTCCAACACATCTTTGATCAGAAGGAGTTGAACATGCGACAGCGTCGCTGGGTCGAACTCTTGAACGATTATGAGTGTGCCATTCGGTATCACCCGGGTAAAGCTAACGTGGTAGCTGATGCCCTCAGTAGGAAGGAACACTTGAAACCTTGTCGTGTACGAGCATTACAACTCACTATTCATTCGGGGCTACCCGAACAAATACGCGACGCCCAGTTAGAAGCAGTTAAGGAGGAAAACATCAAGGCCGAATCGGTGGGAAAAATGGAACGCGATTGGGAAGTAAAACCCAATGGAGCCCGGTATTTCATGAATCGCATATGGGTACCTCTCTACGGAAACCTCAGAGAGCTAGTCATGGATGAAGCTCACAAATCCTGATACTCTGTCCATCCGGGTTCGGATAAGATGTATCAAGACCTTAAAGCTGCGTATTGGTGGCCCAACATGAAAGACGATATAGCCACCTACGTGAGTAAATGTTTGACTTGTGCAAAAGTCAAGGTAGAGTATCAAAAGCCATCGGGGCTACTCCAACAACCTGAGATCCCAGTGTGGAAATGGGATCAGATCTCAATGGACTTCATCACTAAACTCCCGCGAACTTTGGGTGGTTGCGATACCATCTGGGTAATTGTGGATCGCTTAACTAAGTCCGCTCACTTCCTAGTTATTAAAGAAACAGATAAGATGGAAAAGTTGACTCGCATCTACATTAAGGAAGTAGTTTCTCGGCACGGAGTGCCAACATCCATCATCTCAGACATAGATGCTCGCTTCACGTCCAACTTCTGGCGGTCACTTCAGAAAGCGTTGGGAACACGCTTAGATATGAGCACAACCTATCACCCTTAGACTGACGGTCAAAGTGAAAGGACCATACAAACCTTGGAAGACATGCTTAGGGCATGCGTCGTAGACTTCGGAAATAGTTGGGAAATCCACCTGCCTCTAGTAGAATTCTCATATAACAACAGTTATCGTACGAGTATTTCGGCAGCACCGTTTGAGGCATTATACGGTCGTAAATGTAGATCACCGGTCTGCTGAGCAGAAGTCGGTGACAGTCAACTCACAGGCCCTGAGTTAATACTTGAGGCTACTGAAAAGATTGTACAAATCAGAAACCGCATGACGGCGGCACGAGATCGACCGAAAAGCTACGCAGATCAACGACGCAAACCGCTCGAATTTCAAGTAGGCGACCGCGTCCTACTAAAGGTGTCACCCTGGAAGGGTGTAATCCGCTTTGGAAAACAGGGCAAACTAAACCCACGGTACGTAGGCCCGTTTGTAATCTTGAAACGTATTGGACCCGTAGCTTATCAATTAGACCTTCCTGCCGAACTCAGTGGAGTTCACAACGTATTTCACGTGTCAAATCTGAAGAAGTGTCTATCAGATGAAACTCTAGTCATTCCATTGGATGAGATCCAAGTGGATGAACAACTGCACTTTGTGGAACAGCCTATCGAGATCATGAATCGTGAGATCAAGACTCGAAGGCACAGCAAAATTCCGATCGTTAAGGTTCGTTGGGACTCTAAGCGTGGACCGGAGTTCACGTGGGAAAGAGAGGACCAAATGAAAAGCAAATACCCACACCTCTTCGCAACTGAGCAGCAAACTAACGATACCAACAACTAAATTTTCGGGACGAAAATTCTTTCAACATGGGGATGATATGACAACCTGGAAATTTCTCATACTTTCGCGTACCATTGTTAACTAAATTCTTGTGCATGGCACTTGGAAATCTTTGTGCATGGCACTTGGAAACTTCATGTAACTTCGCGTACCATCATAAACGAACTAACTCTTTGTGCGTGGCACTCTAAACATGTACGCTGCATTCTAAACCGCGTTTACTCAATTTTCGGGACGAAAATTCTTTCAACATGGGGATAATGTGACATCCCGGTTTTTCGGATAACTTAAACGCAATACTTGTCGAATCAATTATATGCTACGTATCAAACGTGTACGAGTTACTGAATACGTGATGTGCGATTATGTGATTGTTTTTAGTTATAAAATAATTATGGTAAATATGTACACGAACCGAACCGAACCGCGACACGAACCAAACTTTAAACTCCTTGTGACTCTAGGAGTGAACCGAGTTCAAGCCCAAACCGCAAACCCATTGTGTGCAAACCCGAACCGCAAACCCATTGTGTGGAAACCAAACCTTAAACCCAAGTCCTCGGCCGCAAGATCAAACCCAAACCGAACCAACCCAAGTCCTCGGCCACGAGATCAAACCAAAACCGTAACCCTTATCTCTTTGCGCCTATATATACTAGCCATGCATGCTTCATTCACAACATAAAACCCTAATAGCTAACAGCCGTCGGCAGCCAACCTTTCATCCTCTTCGACCGCAAACAGCTTTACTCTCGTCCCTCTTGATCGCGAGCAGCCTCCCCTTTCAGTCCCTTTCAGCCTCGGTCGCAACAGCAGAACTGCTCATCTCATTCGGTCGTGATCTTGCTTGAACAGCCGAATCATTCTTGTCCAAGTCTCGGCTTATTTACCTAGTTATTAAAGGTTAGGATTTAACTTTTGATTACAAGATCATGTTCTGATATATGTGCTTGAATGAAGTGAGTGGTTTGTTTTCGGATTATATGTGTTTGAATGTAATCGGCTGATTGATCATTGTTTACATGCATGATTGTTTTCGGAACTTATAAGGTTGCAAGTATGTTTTGTTTATAAAAACTAGAGGTATGGATTAGGGTTTGCATGGATGTGATATTGGTATTGATCTATGATTAGAAAATCAGTTCTTGATCGCCTAGGTTAATTATATGGACGGTTTATGCGATAGAATGCTGAAACAGATTGCTGAGTAATAGTTACAGCCGACTTCATCTGGCTGTAACTCGGTCATTAGTTGTCGAAAAAACGGATTTTATGATGTCTAGAACGTAGAGATTTGAATAACGAATCTAATGGCGCTGGATTCATATTTTTCTGAAGTCGTTTGATATTTTTAAATGGCCAAATAAGTTCAGTAACTAAAGCTGTGAAAATCCTGAAATTTTGTTAGTTGTTTATCGAGTTGGATTTCATAATCAGTAGGGAGTCGAATCATGAAATCTGTACAGAAACTAGGTATGGAAATTTCCGGGCAACTCCAACTGGAATTTTGTTAATTGGACGATCAGTGATTTTTAAATAAATTCTTCCGTGGACTGCAGTCAGAAAGCGACGAATCTGACTGCAGCCTAGTATATTAATATTTATGGTTAATCGGTAAAGATTTAGGACTTGGAAAATTTATATAAATTTCTACAGTATAAATGCCACCTGCTGTAAAATAATTGGAATTTTTGGAACGTTGGAACTATTTTATAAAAATCCTAGAAAACAGCTGAATTATGAGTATTAAGCTGAAATGTGATAACTTGTGATTGTGTGCACCAAAGTGTTGCATGGATTTGATTATGTTCATGATAAATTGTTTTGATTACTATGATCACATGAGGATACTTGCATGTATGTATGAGTGTTAGGTATGTTGTTTGTGTGTATCATTTTGTGCGTAAATTAAGTGTAGAATCTGTATTGGTGTGTTCACACACTGACTTGAAATCAATTGGTTTGTTAGGACGCAATTAGCGGTCCCATCCCTTACAACTTCCTTGCTACACTAACCGAGCAACTAAAGGTGTGTTCACGGCCCCTAACTTTATCCGGTTTTTAAACAACAGGGGGAGAAACATGTATACACTCTTCAAACTCAATCTCTTTACGTTATACGAAATTAACGCCACATAACTATTTGGTAACTAAGTTGATGTTAATGTAATGTTATGGTCACTAAGTAGCTATATCACTTAAGTCCTCGTCAATCTCTCGGATCGTTAGTATTGGGTTTTAATAGCGGGGGAATTATAAGTAGTACTACTGGGCCCGACAAGCCCCATCCGAGCTAGTCGCGCTAGCCGACCGGGTATGGTCAACGGGTGAATAATTTGGCCTAACTTCGCCATGGTCAGTGATAGGCCTGGCAACACGGAGGCACAACAGTCAGCTTCGATCGCGAACTCTTACGTGACATAACTTTAGGCTAGCTACCTATATATGTTAACATTGAACTTAATTACGAAACAACTATATTATCCCGGGTTGAGGATAATGGAAACAACAACTTATTATTCCGGGTTTGGAATAATGGAATCAACATCATTATTATTCCGGGTTTGGAATAATGGAACTAAATCGTTATCCCGGGTTAGGGATAACGGGGGAAACAAACTCATTACCAAACAAACGAATTTATAAAAACCTGTGAACTCACTCATCTTTAATGTTGACACTTGTTTCTTTACATGTTTCTCAGGATGCTAGGAGCTCTAGGTGCACTCACATACATTGAACAAGACATCTTTATCGAGTCTCATTTACAAACGTTGTTTTGGGTTTTTCATTTGTTTTGGCGTTTGTGTTGGCGCCCGTTTCACTACTTATTTTATGCTTCTGCTCAACTTTAAAAACTAATGCTTCCGCTAAATATTGGTAACTAATTAAGACAATATAAAATCTACGACAAATGATTTTAGAAAACGTATTATCAAATCATATAGAGTTGTTCGACGTACTAGTGTTTCAGATTCTGGTTTGTTCACACGCCTCGCGGTAAAACTCCGCAAGTGGAAATTGAGGGTGTGACAGTACAGGTGTTTTGGACTCAATTAGTATTTATGAATTTGTTAGAAATTGGAGAACAAGAATGAAGAAGAACTCCGGAAGGCACAATGAGTCACCGTTCCACAAAACCCTGAGATGTACTTCGGAGGTATTAATGCAGGTACAAACTCAAGCCAGCAACCGAAGCTGCAAACCGTGTTTGTGTCAAACGTGAACCCCTTCCTACCACAACATGTTCAATCAAATCAGTCTGCGGGCTCAAGTACTCAAGCTTATGGACAAGCATTTGATCTGAAAGCCTTCCTTCCACAGCCAAGAGATTTAGCACATCAAAGCTCCACAACAAGCTCCTCAACAAGCATTCTACGGAAAAAATTGTCAATCTGCAAATCCCAATATTGTTAAACTTGACACGTCACATCTCTCCAAAGTCAGCGTAGAAGTTGCACAGGAACACATGGAACTTCTCAACACAATGGTCAGTTCTTATTGTGGTTTAGTTGCAGGTCAAATAGGAAATATCAATTTGACAAACGAAGACTACCAACGAATTGATCAAGATGAGATGGAGCTAATGGATATCAAGTGGGCATTTGCAAGCGCTGTGAGAAGAGCAAATGACTACATGCGGAGAACAGGGAGAACCAGTTTGGAAAGCAAGAAAGATACAAAATACGGCTTTGATAAAACTGCCATAACTTGCTTCAACTGTGGAGAAAGAGGTCACGTCAAACGGGAATGCACAAGACCCAGCAAGGAAGGAAATCACAACCCCTTTTGAAATCAGTCTCAACCACCCAACATAGCTCAGTTCAACAATGAGAGAAGAATGGAAGCTGTTGGAAACTCTAACAATACCAATCAATCAGGACCTTCAAACACACATAGAGCTTTGGTAGTTCAATCTGATGAAGGATGCGATTGGTCAATACAATTGGGAACTGAGAATAACGGAAGAACTGCATGTTATGCGAAGATCGTTGATCAAATCAAACATGGTCACAACATCAATACTCCAGATAAAGATGATACTTCTGGGTATGTTGGTAATTCTGATGAAGAGTGTTCAAGTTCAAGTGGTTTTGGATCTGATTTTGATATCAGAAACGAGAGTGATACTGAGGTTAGCAACTTGCTGAGTGAAGCTGAGATAATGAAGTGTGAAAAAGGGGGTATGATGAAGAATGCAGAAGCTACACTGAAGGAGATAGAGACACTCTTTACAGATGATGCAGCCTTCCCTCATCACCCTGCCTTCATGGCAAATGTTGCAGGTTCTACAAGTCAGGTAAATTCTGACCCTCCTACAATTTGCAATGACTGTGTTGAATTAAAAATAAAGTACGAAACCGTCAACAGTCATAATCAAAATTTAGTTCTTGAACTATCAAAGTGCAAAGAGGCGAATTTGGCTCTAACCCGAAATGAAAAAGAATTCAAATCTGTAATAGAAACTCTTAAGAAAAGCGTTTCTGAATTGACAAAAACAGTTTTGAATAAACAAACAGGAATTAACAACTATATTAATCTCTGGAAAAAACTAAGAAAGAGTTAGCCATCGCCAAATGCGAATATGATTCGATCAAGCTCAAATTGAAAAGTTATTCTAACTCCCGCTATGAGCTTGATCATATCATTGATGTACAAAAGCTAAAGGGAGATGTTCAAAGCATTGGGTATAAGTCGTGTCCACCCCCAATGAAACACAACTACACCAAAATTCCTGATGAAGAGGAGATGCCTCATTTTGAACCCTGTGTACCTTTGAATCCTAAAGAATCTGCAGCAGGGTTAGGGTTCAAACTAGATAATTCCTCTCAGGAACTAAGCAAGCCAGAAAGTTCATCGTCTGATGTTGATCAAAATCCATTGATGAAGAGGAAGATGATACAGCAGATGATGAATCAAGAAAAGATGATCAGGATCAGCCTCTTGATGAAAGGAAAAGAGTAGAACTTTCTGCTACTCCTAGTACTCAATCTGTTGAGATCCAAGAGACCGTTCCTAAGAAATCTGTCAAGACAGATGAAGTAGATAATGTGTTATATACGTTGGTTAGAGATAATAAAATCTATTCGAACAAAGATTTTCCAATTAAAAACGTAAATTCAATCTCTATAGATTAGGTGTTTGAAAAATCAACAACCAAAGTTTTAGAGAAGAAAAAGCCAACCAAATCACAACCATTATCCGCTTCAACAGAAAAGCAATGGAAGTGAGTTGAAAAGCCTAACGTTTCACAACCAAAGGTTGAAGCAAAAGGCTCTCGCTAGAAGAAAAATATTAGGAATGTTAAATTTGTGAGTTCCAAGGTTACCGATAAAGTCGAAACTTTTCAAGGAAAATCTAATATAGATTTTGTAAAGAAAGTTAAGCTTTTGAAAAGAAATAGTGAAAATAATTACACCCAACACACGGATGGATGTACTGAAAATGAACCCAGTACCTCAAAACCCAAAAGTTCAACATCAAACCGAGAAACACGATCTCCCAGTTTTGTTGAAAGGAGAACATGTTTCAAATGTGGAGAGTTTGGCCACATTATAAAAGATTGTAAAAATCCAGCCAAACCAAGATTTGTTGATAAAACCCCTCATGAACCAACTTGCCAATGTGAATCTGTTTCTCCAACACAAGATAAACGAATTATTAAAGATCAAAAAGAGAAACAAAAACGTAAACAAGTAAAAGCAATTGAAAAAGCTTTAAAACCGGATTCTTTAGAAAAGAATCAAAGATCTTCAAAGATAATAAAACCAGAAACTGTTAAAACTGTAAATAATAGTCAATCTGGTAATAATCAACGATCTTGGAAACAGAAGACCAGCAGTGGTTCAAGAGGAGGAACTTAGTTTGACAATCATCAAGAAATAGAGATCACATTTCTTGATGATAAGGGACGACCCAAGACCACTAAGGTTTGGGTCCCCATCTCAAACTAATCTGGTTTGTGAAATGTGCAGGGTGTTCCAAGAGGAACTGTAAACAGTCATTGGATTGTTGACAGTGGAGCATCAAGGCACATGATGGGCGACTTACAGCTCCTGTATGATGTGAAAAGCATTCGGGGTGGTTATGTTGCCTTTGCTGGTGATAAAGGTGTATACATCACTGGAGAAGGAATGGTCTCCAATGGTGTTGTGAACTTCGACAAGATCAATTATGTGCGGCATATTGATCAGAATCTTCTTAGAATTACTCAAACCTGCGACAAGAAGTTCACGGTACATTTTGATGATACCGGATGTTATGTGTTGAAGCCTGGATTCAAGATCCCCAAGGAATGGATTCTCCTGTCGGCTTCAAGAATCAACGACTTGTAAATTCTTGATATGAGCCAAGCTATTATAATATCTTCACAAGTCACATGTTTTGTCTCTAAAGCCACCGAGAAGGAATCTCTCTTGGCACAGAAGAATGGGACACATTCACCTGAGGAAAATGAACTATTTGGTAAAGAACAATCTGGTGAATGGTGTACCAGTCAAGAATTTTCATCTTCAAGACGTCTGCGTATCATTCCAGAAGGGAAAGCAAGCAAGAAAATCCCATCCCATGAAGAAGATCAACACTGTGAATATGCCACTGGAACGTGTTCATATGGACCTGTGAAACACAAGACAACCTTTGGTGATTCTTATTGTCTGGTAGTTACTGATGATTATTCCAGATTTTCATGGGTAAATATGCTGGCACACAAGAGTGAAGTTCCTAATATCCTCAAGAATCTCCTAACCCTATTAGAGAATTTCTACAATCTGAAGGTAAGGAGAATCAGAATAATGGCACGAATTCAAGAATCAAGTTATGGATGAGTATTGCTCCTCAAAGGGTATTCTGCATGAGTACAGTTCTGCTACACTCCACAACAGAATGGTGTCGCTGAGAGGAAGAATCGAACTCTTATTGAAACTGCAAGAACCATGTTAGTAGAATCATAACTTCCTGTTCAATTTTGGGAGAAGTTGTTGCTACTGCATGCTACACGATGAATACGGTAAAGAGACATCGGAAAACATACTTTGAGTTGTTACATAAAAGGAAACCGGATGTTTCTTTCTTAGAACCTTTTGGAGCTCCATGCACTATGATCGACCCACATGGAAAGTTTGGTCCGAAGGCTATCGAAGGTTTCTTTCTTGGATATGCTACTCCAAATTTCAAGGTGTGGAATTTTCCTTCAAAGAAAAGAATGGGGTGAAGTCAAGGTTCAGAGATATACAGAATCAGCTAGAGCTCCGGGTGCTCCTTGGATGTTCGACTACGATGGGCTGTTCGACTCCTTTAATCAGCCAACTTTTTATGATGCCTCTGCTGCTGCTCAAATGCTACTAGAAAGTGATACAACAATTGACTCATCATTAATTCGACCAATTATTGTTAACCCTCAAGTATCGACTTCGGTTAACAATCTTGTTCAAAATGACGAATTCGAAGACGCTGCGGATTATAATGTTTCATCAGAAGAAGATAAGTTTCATGATGCAAATGAAGCTACCTCTGGTGCGGTTCCTGGAATTTCGGATATTACGTCAAATATTCAACCTCAAGGGACGACTGAAGGTCATGCATCTACATCCTCTTCAAATCCAGCTCTCGATTTGACTGTTGATCTGAATATCAACAATCTGGCTATAAATTCTTGAGTTCCTAATGTTCCAGAGACTCGAATTCATAATACCCATCATCAGCAGAATATTATTGGAGATGTCTAGAGTGGTGTGCAGACTCGTAATCAGCTTCGAAACAACGAGAATGCTGGATTGTATTCGGAAATCAGGGAATCTGGTGGTCTAAACGATTGGTCTTTTGCCTGCTATGTGTGCCAAGTAGAACCGAAATCTTGGAAGGAGACTCTTGGGTTGAAGCCATGCAGGAAGAACTTCAGCAATTTCAGAAGTTAGGCGTCTAGAAATTGGTTGACCGGCCTGACGGCTATAAGAAGATTGGTACACGATGGGTGTACAAATGCAAGAAGGATGACCGAGGTGTTGTTGTGAGAAACAAAGCATGATTGGTTGTTCAAGGTTTTAATCAGGTCGAAGGAATTGATTAGAATGAAGTTTATGCACCGGTTGCACGACTTGAGGCGATAAAAATCTTTTTGGCTTATGCGTCCTACAAGAAGTTCACCGTTTATTAGATGGATGTGAAAAGTGCATTTCTTCATGGTGTGGTGGAAGAGGAAGTATATGTTGAGCAACCGCCAGGTTTTGAAGATCCAATCCATCCAGACAAGGTTTGGCTTCTCAACAATGCATTATATGGTCTTTATCAACCTCCGAGGGCTTGGTATGAAACGTTGTCTACCTATCTGTTGAAGAACGTTTTCGACGAGGCTTGATCGACTGTACTCTCTTCATCAAGGAAAAGAACGAGGATTTGCTGCTAGTGCAAGTTTATGTTGATGACATTATCTTTGGGTCTACCAATGATCGAATGTGCAAAGAATTCGAACAGGTTATGCAAGAGAAGTTCGAGATGAGCGCTATGGGAGAAATGACTTTCTTTTTAGGTTCACATGTTCAGCAATCATAGGAAGGGATCTTTATCCATCAAACCAAGTACGATTTCAGATGGACGACTCAAAGCCTTTAGGAACTCCATTAGCTCAAAATCATGGGAATACTCCAGACGGAATGGGTGAACATGTGGAACCATCTCTCTACCGTGCTATGATCGGATCTCTCATGTATCTTACTGCTTCAAGACCCGATATAATGTACCCAACATGTCTTCTGGCGCGCTATCAGTCTTGTCTGAAAGTTTCTCATTTGATGGTTGTGAAAAGGATCTTTCTTTATTTAAAGGGTCGCCCGAACACTGGTCTATGGTACCTTATGTATGATAACTTTTATCTGACAGCATTCAGTGATTCTGATCATGGCGGCTGCAAAATCGATGCAAAGTCAACAACAGCGGGATGTCAGTTCTTGGGAAATCGCCTAGTCACATGGCAATGCAAGAAGCAGACTTGTGTAGCTACATCAACATGTGAGACTGAGTATATTTCAGCTTCTAGTTGTTGCTCTCAGGTTCTATGGATTCAACAGCAGACGCGTGACTATGGTTTTGAATTTCTAACTACTCCTATTTTTGTTCATAACAAAGCTGCTTTACAGATCACTCGGAATCCTGTACAGCACTCCAAAACAAAACAAATTGAGATTAAGTATCATTTCATACGAGATTGTTATGAAAAGAAACTTATCAATGTTGTTAAAATCGACACTGATCACCAATGTGCTGACTTTTTTACTAAAGCCTTTGATAAATCACGTTTTGATTATCTACTTTTGGTCAATGGCATCAAGGTGAAACCCGAGTAACTCAACCATGGCTAATCATTTTTCTACATATTTTTCTAAAAATCTAAAACTACAAAAAGATTTTTCGTTTTATATTATAGGGGGAGAAATTTTCAAGAAAATACAAAAATGTGTCTTTTATTTATTTACCTTCTATATTTTAGGGAGAGAAATTTAGAAAAATACAAAAACAACAGAAAAATAAAAAATGAATTTCTTGGATAAGTTGAAGATGATGAAATACACCGGTAAATCTGTCAGAAATGGTCAAAAGCATAGAAAGAAGATTGATAAGTAGCTTGTCTTATGATGTATCGGTAGGCTCACAATCAGACTAGAATGTGCAGGTTAATATAAACTTAACAGACAGAACGACAGGTGGGAACCATTCATTGGCATATGGTCTTGGTACTGAAATCTCGTTTGATAGAGTGCCGAGGTTATGAGATATACAGTCTTTGTGCTTGCTTATCATCTGGATATCATGGTTGAATCTTTTACCAAAAAATAACGGTGGCGCAAGTCTAGAACTTCCATGATACCATACATACGTGTACATACTGCATATGACCATCAATAAGTGATTAAAATATCACATCCCCAAAATAAGTGATAAAATATCACAGCTTTATGCGGGAGCTAAGTTCGTCTCTTTGTCGGTACGATCGTACTAACTTGTTCACGGACTTACTCCTGTGCCCTGCATGCATATGAAAAGAAAGTTCCTCATCCATAAGTGATTTAATCACATACGGCACGTTTTCAATCAAATAAGTGAGTATCTCACATCATATATATGTCAAAACAGATGATAAAGCAGTGTACTAACCGGTAAGATTTTCTCTCGTGCATATCTTGATACAGGAATGTGTCGTGAAGTGGTTGAACATCGGCTAGTAAGTATAATTCATACTTAATCATATCTCATAATCATGATTACATCTGATAAGTTTGAGCTTACGTGGACAACAATACCGATAATCACAAGTTGAATACTTATCTGTTTAATTTTGAAGTTTAAACCAAATATCGTTTTTTACAAAGATTAAAGAGCTGGTATGATTCTCTTACCTTGAAACTCGAAAAAGATTGTTCGATAAATATATAGTTTATCTGTATATTTTTGAGTTTAAGTCTAGTTTACTTAGTTGCTTATAATATTTTTTTTGAAAGTTAGCCATAGTTGAGACACAAAAGTTTTCTACCATGATACGCTCAGAAAACCATTTCTTTGATATCGCAACTTCATAATGTAATATCTTGCAAAAGCTAACCCATTAAAGAAAACCAAAATCTATTCAAAAGCACTTTTCCTAAACAGAATTGTGTGGATATGTGCAAAGTTCAGTTTTGAAAAACAGGAATTCATACGAGTGTGTGTATCTCGTACGAATGAACCTGGTCGCTGTTTGACATGGTCATTTGTTTACTCAAATGAGTTACTCTTCATACGAATTAAGTGTTATTCGTATGGTTTGGTATTTCTTATTTAGGGAATACATTCATACGGAAAAGTTATGATAAATTTTTCGTGTGTATTCCCTGATAAATTTATGTTTTAATTATATATCTATTTATTGAGTACAAAATGGAACAAAAGAACATAAACGAAAACCAGCAATGAAGAGAACTGACAAGTCAGAAGAAGAAACATAATAGATTTGATGTTTCTAAAAAGTTTGAAGACCTGATGCTCTATCAGTGGATAGCAGATCTTCACGGGGAGTTTGTTGATACTCCAAGCCATTCCAGTGGGAAGACCAAAGTATGAAGACCAAAGATCAAAGACCGAAGACCAAGCAACATCCAAAGGGGAGTTTGTTGATACACTTTTGTGTTTGTCGCTTGTTCTTAGTTACATTTGTAATTGTACGGTCTTTGATCAAGTGTATGTATAAGTTTTGTCGTGTCGACCAAATCAAGATATCCTTATATCTTGGTTTCGTACGACATCTTAGTTAGTCTGTGTTAAACGGGTGCGTGTGTGCATACCGTTGAGTCTTGTGTACGTCATTGCTCCGTACGAACCAGTTGCTCCGTACGAACTAGTTGCTCCGTAGGAAATTAGTTGCTCCGTACGAACCAGTTGCTTCGTATGAAATTGGTTGCTCCATACGAACCAGTTGCTCCGTACCAACCAATTTCGTACGGATGACCAGCATGGACACTATATAAGGTGACATGCACCTCTCAGTCAAGGTTAGCTCTTGGTTGCACTGTTAGCTCTGTTGATCTTTTGGTGTGATCTCTCTGTTGACATTTCTGGTGCCGATGAAGACAGGAGAACATAGGCAGTTTGTTGAGTCGTATAAGCATTGTTTGTATATGTTTGTACTAGTTCTCATCTTTTAATCAAGATAGTGAATCTTTAGTTACCTCGTGTTCTTACTTTGCTTTGGTTTGCATGCATACTTGGATTCCGCACTCGTATATGTGTTGTATGAACAAGGAATAGGTTTAACTTGATCCTCAGGTGGAGCTACAATCATGAACATATTTTGTTTGGTGAATGAAGATACCATCAGGCAATTGTTCGACCTGAAGTCCTTACATAGCTTCTCATTTGTCGATCCAAAGATGATATCGTCCACATATATTTGTATGATGGTCAGATGTCCGTCTACTTCCTTGGTAAAGAGGGTACTGTCTACTGTTCCTCTAGAGAAGTCGTTTCCTAGAAGATGTTTGGAAAGCGTCTCGTACCAGTCTCTCGGGGCCTAGTATAGTCCGTATAACGCCTTGTTTAGAAGAAAAACCTTATCGTTTTATATCGGATCGACAAACCCCGGTGGTTGGCCGACGTACCTCCTCGTTTACCTTTCCGTAAAGGAATGCAGACTTCACATCCAAGTGGGACACCTTGAAACCTTTCCACGATGCAAATGCCAGGAAAATGCAGATAACTTCAAGATGTGCGACTAGGGCGTAGACCTCGTTGTAGTCTATCCCTTCTTGCTGATTGAGGCCTTGTATTACAAGCCGAGCTTTGACAAACGAATAATAGAGAATACTACTTATATGTCGTGACTTCTTCTATTAATAAACGTGGAAAGTTACAGACAGACATGTCTTTGGCTCAGTCACACATTAACTACTATGGTCACAACACCCAAGCTCCACTATGTCTAGGCCAACATGGCTCGCACAAGGAGTAGGGTGCTGACTCGTACGAGTGGTGCTCCATACGAGTGATAAAGTATCACTTGTACGAGCCACATATGTTCACTCGTACGAGCCATCTAAAAAACTTAACAAACTTAACTTTTGACAAATATAAGCCCTATTTACACGACCGACATATCCTAGACGTAGGCAACGGACATTTCGCACAAACAATTTCTTTCAAAGTGCGATTTTTGCGTTTTGCTATGGCATTTGATTGAGGGTAGTAAGGAGGAATGATTCTTGTATGATTCTATCTTTGCACACACATCCATAAAAGGTGAAACATATTCACCTCCTCGGTTGCTCCTTACGATTTTGATTTTCTAATTTAGTTGATTCTGAACTTCGGCTTTGAACAAGATAAACTTATCAATCGCCTTGTCCTTACTCTTAAGTAAGTACATGTAGCAACGCCTTGTAGTATCATCAATGAACGTGATGAAGTACTTGTTCCCACCACGAGTAGGAATTGCTTTTATATCACAGACATCAGTGTGGAGCATCTTGAGGGGTTCGGTGATTCGGTCAACCTTTTTGAATGACGATCTCACTTGTTTTGCTTCTATGCAGGTTTCACATTTATTATTTGAGTTGATATCGAATATTGATATGTAATTAAGTTGTAGGATCGTCTCATCCAAATACTCATAGCACCTAACTTGAAATCTAGTCAATATGTTCGGATTTCATGATTAACTAGTGACTATATGATTGTTACTGTTTAAATGCTCAGTTTCATTAATATTGATCAATGTGTTACAAATCTAATACAAATTGGATAGGGCTTGGCCTTCACAATCAAAAAAACAACTAGCTACTCAAGATCACCACTCGCCTATTTATAGACAAGACATTTCGTGCGAAGTGGCCTATTACATACATCAAGAACATAATATCTAACATTGAAGCCCTATTACATGCACGACATGACCCTAAGACGTAGGCTATAGACATCTGCATCAACAAACTCCCCCTTGGATATTGTCACAGTCTTGGTCAGTCTTCAAAATCATTAGGACTTTAACATTCAGCATCCAAAGAAATTCTTCCTCGGTTTTCTACGTTATTCACATGGTATGGATGTCTGATTAGTAGCGGGTGCCCACTTGATAAATTGAAACCTTCTGATTGAGGCCTTCTTTGTAATCGCATCAATCCTTTCTTCTTTTCTGACCCGCTTCATAAATTCTTTACGTTCCAGCTCTCTCCACTTTGATTGCCACATTCTTCAAGAATTAATTCCATGAGCATAACAAATGCTGATCACTCCCTGATACTACATCGCATGAACTTTTTCTGTAACTTCATAAAATGTCTTTTTAAAGAACAAACATTCTACATCTTTCTCAGAATAGTTAACTAGCCACATCGGGTCTAGAATCCTTATATCTCTCCCTAAACTTTCACACTTCAACACTATCACTGCCTCACCTGTTTCAACATCACACTGCCACCATTTGAAGAATTCATAGAAATATTGTTCGATTTTCTTTGATGGCATATTCTTCATGGCGCGTGGGCATTTAACAATCAACGTCACATCTTTCTTTATCATCACCAGATCAACTTTGATTCTCTTCTTTGGTATATACGGTTTCTAGTGATTGAAATCATGAGTAGCTTCGTACTTGATGAGTTTCCACAATCGTTGATCATGTAGCTTCATCTCGTAATTAATCATCTGTTTGTACCTATTCTTCTACATCCCTGAATGGTAACGTCTTGATATCAGATAAGTATCTAAAATACTTTACACCAAACTCTCTCTTGATAGCATAAACATACAAATCTTCAATCCAACACCAACTGAGAATATCCCCCAAGGATTTATCTTGATCACGTGTAAAGAAAGCTAGTGGACGTCTAAACTTCCTTTCTTTGGGTAATTCTTTAAACCACGATTTCATAGCTTCAACTATTTCTTCTTTTTTTGATAGTCTCTTAGGCACGCATCCTTCTTTCACTGTCTCTTCAACTCTACGCTTCAACAGTTCATCTGTAGCTTCATTAAACATTTCTTGGAAGGTTGAGAAGTCAACTTTACCTTCACCTGTATATTTTTCTGTTTCGTCATCAGAGTCATCCTCCACGAAAACCTGGTTATAGTTATCAACTTCAGCTACATACTTATACACGTAATCTTCAGGTTTTGATGCACTGATGTTGTTAAGTTCATTTTCAAAGTCAAATTCGAAAGGTTCTTCATTCACTCCTAGCATTTTGGCAATTTCTTCCTTGGTATAATTATGTACGAATTTTCCTTCTTTAACGTCATGCTCTATGTAGAAAATCTTCAATTTTGGCACATCCGGAACAACTATTAATGGTGCAACTATGAGGATTCCGGATTGCTCAGTAGCATGCACAAGGTGCTCTGTCTCCCCTTGTCTATCAGCTTCTCGCTCTTCATTCACATTATCCCTCAAATAAGTAACATAATCAAACAATTCATTCACCTTAGCATCCACCACTGCCACACTTATTCCCCCTAGGTGTTGTCATCTTCATCACCCTTGTCATCATTGTCATTTTTACCATTACCATCAACGTCTGCATCATCATTCTCATCAATCTCTTTTTCCATCTCTTCAAGCTCTTTATCAGCTTCCAACTTCTTTCTTTCTATGTACATTTGCTTTGTAGAAATTCCAGAAACATCAATAGGTTAACCAATATTTACATAGTTTACCTGTTGAGCTTCAGTTTCAGTCTCAGCCTCAACTTGTTTTTCAGTCTCAGCTTCTTTTTTAGGCTTCGTTGGAATAACCACATCAGCTTCAGTCTCAACAACAACTTCCGATTCAGGCTCAGTTGGTACAATAATAGGAACTTCATCAAATTTTTCTTTGCTTTAACCAGCAGCTGCAACAGCTTCTTTAGTTTTTTGTTCACGTTCAGCAGCTCTGGCTTTCGCTTCCTCTATTTCTATTAAATCAGCTTCATCCTCAAAATCTATACCAAACTTCTTGTTCAATATCTTCTAAAACAAATCCATCTTTCTATTATTTCGAAGTCGTTTAGCTTCATATACTTCTACCAACCTTCTCAATCTTTCATTTCGGTCAGAATACTCGATAACACTGCTTAAAGATTCTTTCGATCATCTTCAAGATACGTGATCATGCTTTTTAATTCTGCAATCTTTGTGTTATTAAAGAAATCACCATCTAAACCTCCTTCAAAGTTAGAATAGGAATTTCTCCAAAATCAGTTGGGAAAGATTGGCGTCTCTGATCCGATTGTGGAGTTCTTTGTTGGACTGGTGGTGTTGGTTGTTTTGGCGTTAAAGCTGGTTGTGATGGAGTCACATGTTGTGGCGATGTTGGTGGCTGTTGTGGTGGTTGTTGAATACGTGGCGATATGGGAAATGTTGGTGTAATTGGTGGTTGTTCGTTATTTTGGTGGTGATGGTGGAATAACTGTTTCAATATTCTTTGTAGTAGCCACAACTTCAACCTTAGGTGTCTTCCTGGCCCTTTTATACTTTGGTTGTTGTAAAGACATTAATAGGTTTATGAATTAGTATTTGTTGAGACTTGGGTTGTTTAATGTAATGGGCATGGGGAAAGGCTTTGGGCCTAAAAGGTTAGAGTTTAGGAGCTCCAACCCTCTAGTCTATATAGTTAACGATGTATTAGGGTTGGATATCTCCTGAGTTACACTTTCACTTGTAGTAGACAAATTACAATTTGTATGCAAGTTGAATCCCTCCATCTCCATCTTATATCTTGAAGCTTGTTTGTGTGATATAGATTAGATCTGATTTATCAGGACCTACAATTTGTATCAGAGATTGTTTGAACCTATTTCCAGGCTTAGATCTGATATCTCATGGCATTTCTGATCGTATCTGCTTCTGTTTTGTTTTTGTTAAAGATCTCAGATAGTCTTTTGAAGATCTCGGATAGTCTTTTGAAGATCTCGGATCATCTCGGATAGTCTTGTTGAAGATCTCGGATTATCTCGGACTATCTCAGATTGTTTGCTTGTGCATCTCGAACCATTTTTGATTGTTTGCTTGAACATTTCGAACCATCTTGGACCATTTAGGATTTTTTACTGGTATATCTAGAGCAATCTTGGACCATCTCAGATCAATTCTCTCTCGGAAAATTCAATGTTCTCGGATAATGTAGCATCTCGGATCATTAGTTACTCAGAAGGATCACGGTTTCGGGATACTTTTGACATCTCGGATCAACTATAGCATCTCGGATCATCTATTATCATCTGGGATCATTTATCATTTCGAGTCAAAGTTACTGTTCAGAGGATACTGTTCACTGTTACTGTTTACTGTTCACTTCTCAGTTTGATATCTTTAACAATGAATCCACATAGTATTTTTACGGTTGCAGATCTCACCAATGCTACCTTAACAGCCCTTCAATCACAGACTCTGGCATTGCATTAGGAACTAGACTAGAGTATTGGAACGTCTACCAAAATTCCTAGATTGTTGTATGGTGATGATTAATTTGAATGGACTTGGCTATTTGAACAATATTGCAAAGAAATGGAACTCGGAATGTGGAGGTGCATTCGTGATGGTCCCCGCACAATCATGTACGCTACTATAGATGTTCCAGACACACGGATTCCGAAACCAGAAAGTTTGTGGTCTGATGAAGATAAGAAAATCAAGGATGAATGTAGGTCCCTTAATCCGTATGGATCTTCACAGAATCGTCTATCCAACCTAGAGTGCGGAATCCCCTAGATCGGATTTCACAGAAAACGAACAAGAACACAGACACAATCACTTTCAACCAGTCTTCGATTGATTATCCACCACAAGTGTTTATAATCAATTCAAGACTCTCTCTCAACTCTCCATGAAGTAATTAGCTAATCCACCCTAATGCAAAACTCTCATTATATAGAGACAAGTTTTCAACTAGGCTAGGGCTTCACCACATGGCTGCTATTGGGTGTAGTCCCAATTCGCCTACCACTCACTATAAAGTGTATGGTTTAGCCCAATCACTTCTAGTCAACTACTACAATACTTAACCCACTAACCGTTTATCGTTTTACTAATTACAAGATATCCAAAGACCAAATCTAAGATGTTGTCACAAATATGCACCAACAAACTCCCCCTTGACAATAGCTTCATAAAACAATTTCGTCTTCAGTCATCTTGCAATCTTCAACGTCTTTGAAAATCGTTGGTCTTTGGATAGCTTCAGCCTTAATACCTTCTGTCAGCAATAAACTCCCCCTAAGCTGATGCATCCAATCACCAAATCTACTAAATCGTTAGCGTTTGAGTGAACTCCAGTTTAGCATGTATAGCAATTTTCAAACTCTTTAACTGTGTCTGCAATGCATCCAAGTAAACTCCTCTTCACCAAACTTCACAGCAACATACTTCTACAATCTGTATACTATAAAACAAACATCTCGAGAAACCATAAGAAATTTTAACATAAGTAATAAATTATTATTATTCAAGAGATAGTAAAACTGCATCACAGATTAAGCACTTCTCAACTCAAACACACACACTTAAAATTTTAAGAACACTTAACCTGCAAGATTTTAAAATTTTGAACTCAGCGTCTAATATCATCTCCCCCTAACGGTAACAACTCCTCATGAACAACCCTTATCCGTACGCTAATTACAAGAAAATGAAATTTTTTGGATTTTTATATTTTATGAAAGCAAACAAATAACGAAATAATAAACACTCTGTTTTTGTGAGAATCATTGGGAAGAAGATCATATCAGCCATACCAAACTGTTTTCACACTATTAGATAATTCTAAATGTAATTTTCATGAGCAACAGTTCAAGACGGTTACCAGTATTTTTATCCACTTAAACAAAATACATGAACATTTCAAGTACCATTACCTAGTGATATGTTAAGATAATGTTATGCTGATATACTAGCGTGTCCCACTTTAGGACATATCCCCACGATCAAGGTATGCATAAAGATTCCTCGTAGTAGGTGAGTATACCGAAATTCATCATTTTTGATTACAATGTTAGATAATTAGTGATCAGGTCAGTACTTTCGTACAGCAAAGTGACCAATATCCAACGAGGGTTAGGGAAAATACCAAATTTTGGTATGAATAATGCAATTTGCACATTTGAATGACTCTCTAGGAGAGCTTCTTCAACTTTTGGATTTGGCATTTTAGCTCTTTTAAGATATCCTGGTTGTGCCTAGGTTAGCATATATTTGGATGCAGTAGAAGGACAACCTTGATACCCCAGATGAAATAACGATATAACGACCTAAAACCTCAGATTTTGGCAATCTATCAACGCAAGATTTAAGGTTATAAAACCATATGCCACTGATATATTACCCATTCATACACAGTTCGTTATGTTTATATCGCCAAGGTAAGTTGATTATTTCATGCCTTTTGCCTACTGATACATCATATGATGAAGATGCTATCACACTTAAGCAAATTAATTTTAATTTCAGTGTGACAGTCTAACTTGCTGAAGTACTATCATTTCTTCTTATCCACACAGTGAAAACTCATTTTTTATTTTTTATTTTTTATTTTTTATGTTTTTGATTTTTGAGAAACAGTAAATTTATTGACAAAAATTTTATGGAAAACATGTTATTCAAGATTCCTCATCCTGTTGAGTTCGACTAAATGTTCAAAACGAGCCCTATCAAATGCTTTTGTATAAAGATCTACCAGGTTATCTAGTGTGTCAACTCCATGCAGTTCAATCAGTTTCTTTTCTGCATAATCCCGTATAAAATGATGACGAATGTCAATATGTTTTGTACGACTGTGTTTTACGGGATTATTGGTGATTGAAATAGTGGCATTATTGTCTATCATAATAGGAGTACGAGTGAAATTCAAACCGTAATCGCGCATCTGCTGTTGGATCCAGAGAACCTGAGAGCAACAGCTACCCACAACAATATATTCAGCTTCACACGTCGAGGTAGACACGCAAGACTGCTTCTTGCATTGCCATGACACGATCCTCCCTCCTAAGAACTGATAACCACCTGTGGTAGACATTCTTGTTGATTTGTATCCTCCAAAGTCCGAATTAGTGAAAGCAACAAATTTCAAATCACCAGCAGCTGGATACCATAACCCAAGTAATGAAGAATCCGCTTCACGCTTTCATATGCGACTCTTTTGGATTCGCTTGATATCTTGCACAAAGACACACAGGGAACATGATGTCTGGTCTAGAAGTAGTCAAGTACATCAGAGAACCAATCATTGTCCTGTATTGCGTTGGATCAACATCCTCCACACTCTCATGATCTGGACCAAGATTGTAATCCTCGCAAATAGGTGTGTTGAAAGTAGCACAATCCTCCATTCTGAAACGAGACAAAATGTCATACACATACATCGTCTGATGTATAAACATCCCATCCTTTTTCTGTTCAACTTGTAAACCCAAAAAGTAGGACGATTCACCATTCGCACTCATTTCAAACTTGCTCTTCATTACCTCCATGAAATCATGACACATGTTCTCATTAGATGACCCAAAAATGATGTCATCTACGTATACCTATACCAACAGAAACTCTTCCTTCTTCCTTTTAATGAAAATTGTACTGTCAATTTGACCTCTTTAAAACCATTCTTTAACAAATGTGCAGACAGTGTCTCATACCACGCCCTAGGTGCCTGATGCAATCCATACAATGCCTTATCAAGTCGATAGACTCGATCTGGATTATCTGGATCAGTAAACCCATCTGGTTGTGAGAGATACACCACTTCTTGGACTTTCCCATAAAGAAATGCACTCTTCACGTCAAGTTGGTAAACTTTGAAGCCCTTGAATAAAGCAAAGCTAGGAACAAACGAATTGCCTCCAACCTTGCTACTGGTGCAAACACTTCATTGTGATCAATCTACTCTTGCTTATTGAACCCTTTCACCACTAACCGAGCCTTATTCCTTATCACAATCCCTCAGTCGTCTTTCTGGCACTTAAACACCCACTTAGTGAATATTTCCTTCTCTCCTTCAGGCAAGTCAACTAGCTCCCAAATCTTCAACTTCTTAAACTGAGCTAGTTCCTCTTACATAGCTTCAACCCAAAAATTATCTTTTAGAGCCATGTGAACATTCTTCGGCTCCTCTTGGGCAATAAAGCAGCTATACAAACACTCATGTAACATTCTAGTCTTCTGAATCGAAGTGAATAAACAAGAACCTTTGAAAACACCTCTTCTTGTCTGAACACACCTGCAGCAGCATCACCTATGATGTTTTCAACTGGATGATCTCTGTTTGTGCGTGTAGTATAAATGGTGTCAATAACTAAATTATCTCCTAGATTTGATCCACTCTCCCCCTGAATGTTCTTATTAGCAAACAGATTAGTAAAGTCCTCCCCCTGAATAGGTTCAGACTCACTATCACTTGAGTCTTGTGGAGCTGCACTAGAAGAAGTTTTTGGAGCATCTGTCATTGATATACTCAATCTAGGCATGAAGTCACCCTTTTCATCTACAATGATCACAGTTTGAATAACTTGGGACTCATCTGCATTGGAAAAATCAGGAATATTAAATGATTTAAAGACACTATCATAATCATATAATATAGGAGGACAACTTGTCGATTGTTGAGGAGTATAACTAGTGATTTCCATGTTAAACACAACCTCAATTTTACCAATTTTTAGATTAAACACCCTTTTATTTGGTGTTCCAAGCATATACCCTACAAAGTAACCCTCGTCAGCTACCTCACCGAATTTTTGCTTATCTTTATTTCGCACAATGGTGCAGGGTAATCCAAAAGGTTCAAAGCCTTTCAAGTTTGGTTTCCGGTTAAACAATAGTTTGTGACATGTTTTGTTAAACCGTTTAACCATCAAAACTTTGTTTAGGACATAACAAGCTGTGTTCACAGCTTCTCCCCAGAAAAGAACTACAAGCTTTGAATCAGAAAGCATAGTCCTAGCGGCTTCAATCAGCGTCCTGTTTTTCCTCTCAGCGACTCCATTCTGTTGAGGTGTATAAGGAGCAGAATATTGATGTTCAATTCCCTTGCAAAGACAATAGAGATCCAGAATCCGATTCTTGATCCGTGCATCATAGACATTTTCCAATTTCGTAAAAAGATCTATCAGCATCTCCGCTGTCTCATATTTTGTACCTAAAAAGAAAACCCATGAATATCGTGAGTAATCATCTGTGAAAACGAAACAATAGTACTTTCCACCTATGCTCCTTACGTTCATCAGACCGAATAGATCCATATCAAGTAATTCATAAGGGGCATCTATGGAATTTACTATTTATGACTTGTGAGGTTTCTTATGTTGTTTTCCCTTTTGACATGGAAGACATTTATCTTCCACATGAAACCTCTGCACTGGCACCCCTTCCACTAAACTGTTTTTAATAATATATTTCATTTTTCGGTAGTGGATGTGGGCCATGCGTCTGTGCCACAGCAATGACTCAGCCTCAGATGCTTGTGACAATAAACACGCCACCACAGTGGAAGAGTCCTTAGCACCCATCTCCATGACATAAGTGTCGTTTCTCCTTGGCGCTCTCAACACTATTCAATCATCCGGCATCACCAAACTAACTTTCAACACCAAAGCTTCAGACTTAGTAAAGTGAACCGAGTGACCCTTGTTGCAGACTTGAGAGACGCTCATCAGATTGTGTTTCAGCTGCTCGATATAGTTCACTTTGTCCAATGTAATCTTCCCATTCGTCACCTTTCCTCGACCTATAATGTGCCCTCCTTTACCACCTGCAAAATTCACAAAACCTCCGTCTGTACTCTCAAAATCTGTCAACAGCTTCGCATCCCCCGTCATGTGCCTGGAGCAGCCACTATCAACATACCATAAGTTGATAATCCTCCTTAGCAGCTCCTGCACAACCCAACAAGAATTAGTTAGATCGGGGGACCTAAGCCTTAATGGTCTTGGGTCTTCCAGATTCGTTAACCACCAGAACATTCATCCAATATCCATCACTCCTAACAAGAGTTTTGATCTTAGAACTGTTGATGGAAATGGTTTTTGATTTCCATTCAGTCTTTGGTCCTGAGGTTTCCTAAATATGTTTGGGCTTTATGACCGTTGGAAATTTTGGTTTTGGTTCCATGAATTTTGATGATAATAATTTCTAAAGCCATTATTATAAAAATTTCAACTACCAACTTTTTGATATCGAGTTTGATATTGACATTGACTTCTGAAATTACTTGATCGACCATTAAAGTTATTCATTCTTGGTGAACTACTTCTAGGTCTTTCATATCTGCCTGATGTAGATTCAGGCTGAAATCTTTGATGATTTCTTTGAAAACGAGAAACTTGGTAATTTCCTTTTTCAGCCTTATCTACACCAACAGCAATAGAGTGTTGTATGGTAGCAGATATCTTTGGTTAGTTAGTAACCTTCTTCTCACCATCACCAATTTTTTTTTTGGTGATTTTTCTCTCTGTCTCTCACTCACCTGTGCTTCATTCTTTTTGTTAGGACAACAGCTAACTCCATGTCCCTTGTCGTGGCATTTGAAGCACGATCTTATATAAGATTCATCAGATGACAACGATGATGATGATGATGATGATGATGATGATGATGATGATGATGATGATGATGATGATGCCCTTGAAGGATCTTGTTTAGTTTGCTGAATTTCTGATTTTTCTTTATTATTATTTTTAGCAAACTGCACATTTGACTCTTTTGTAATAACAATGACCTCTTCGTTCACATCACTTCGTTTAACAAAATCAACCTTTTTAACAAAAGAATTGTTTTTTATTCGTAGGGTGTGTATTCTTTATTTTCAAAACTAGTTCCCTGTTATTATCCTTCTTGGCGTTCTCAGTCACATCAACATTCTCTGATGTGGAACTACTAGGTGTAGTTGACACAAAGTCTGTAAGCTCTTCTTCGTCTGGCAAGAAATAATAGTCATGACCAAGAGGTGGTGGAACTTCATTGAAACCTTTGAAGCCCACACTTGTCTTGTCATTACTCTTCTTCAAGCCATTCATCATGTGTTTCATTTCAAAAGATGAATCTCTAAATTGATTCAATTTCTTTTGAAGTTAAAAAATTTTCAGTTGTGCTTTTGACAACTCTTTGCATTTTTCAGAAATCTCTTTTGTTTTGTCACTCATCGTATCATGAGCTAAGTCAGTAATTTGAATTTTTTTCATTTAATTTACAGGTTAAAATATTTTTTTCTTCTTCATAACCTTTCATTTTCTTCAAATATAATGACTCATTTCTTTTACGAAAAAGTGTGATTCTTTTAAGTTCGAGAGCTCTTTTACTAGACTTTGATGTTGTTTTGTTAACATGTTAACTTCACTTTGCAGTTCACCATATTTTAAGCAAACAAAACTACTAGAGTTAGAATGTACCTCTCCTGTTGATTTGCTTAGATCGGCCAGGAAAGCAGTAAAATCAGTTGCCATCTTCTTATCTGCAGCATTCTGTTCTTCATCATCTTTTTCAGCTACCATCTCTCGCTTTACCTCAGCATCAGCCTTCACTTCTTCATCAACAACTTAGGCTATCTCAGCCATGAACGCCTGTGTGGCATTGTCATCAGCCTCCAGATGAACACTCCAATCATAAGAACCTTCTCTTGCAGTAGAGATCAAGGCCTTTGATCCAGTGTTAGTTGATGCATTCTTGTTGCTTGAATCATGACCAGGAAAATCTTGAAAAGATGAGTTAGAACGAGATTCAGTTTTTGGTTGTTGACATTCTCTAGCGAAGTGTCCGTAGTTTTGACAATTGTAACACTTCACTTTAGATTTGTCCAAACCTACGTTCTTTCCAACAAACGTTCTGCCCGTTCTGTTCATGAACCTCTTCACTCTTCTAGAGATCATGGCCATCTACCATTGTAAATCTATCTCCTCTAGGTCATCAGGGTCAATCTGATCATTATCTTCATTAAATGTAGTAGGATCAGATATTCTTCCCTGAATGTAGTTCTCATATGAAGCAAAGAAAGAAGCAAGCAATGCTAGATGATCTTCAGCAGCCTTGACACTCAAAGGCATAGATCTTGTACAGTTGTTACTATTGCTAGCTTGTTGTCTCTTTATCCCTGACAATCCTCCTAAACCAGCTACAAAGCATACTTCACAATCAGCATTTGTCACAACCTGTTCATTTTCACACGAGAGAAACTCATTTGAAGTATCACGTGAAGCATTGTTGGAAGATGAATGTGTAAGCCCTTTGTAAATTCCCGGATCTTGAACCTGAACATATCCACTTTCCTTCTTCTTCATATTGAGCTCATAAGCTCTCAGTTTCCTAACAACCTCTTCCAAGTCTTTATCTTCATAGTCAGCTTCACCCTTTGTCATCAAAGTATAAATATCCCACTTTGAAGGTAAAGCATCAAGCAACTTATCGTTTATCTCAACATTTGTGTATCCCTTAATGTCATAATTGTCCATTTCTGACATCAAATGATAATATCTCGTGATAATATCTTCAAGGGACTCATTTCTCATGCCTTTAAAGACAGCAAATTGTTTCTTCAGCAAATCAACTTTATTCATCTTCACATCATGATTGCCCTCATATCTCTTCTCTAGGCATCCCACATCTCCTTTTACATAGTATAACGCTTGAATGTATGTTTGATGCCATCAGGTAACGACATCTTTATAGAAGCTAAGGCCTTCTTCTTAGACTCATACATTTTCTTCTAAGCCTCTGACATGTTCACATAGGCAGTGACACGTTGCTGCCCTCAAAGTCATGCGTAGGGTTAACGTACCCATCTTGGATACAGATCCACATCCGTGTGTCCTGATATTTAATGAATGACTGAAACCTATCCTTCCATGTAGGGTAATTCTTTACCTTCAACATCTTTGGAGGTTTGTTAGTCGTTCCTGCCTCATGCTCCATTCTCAACAATTCATTTAAGTTAGACATACTCGACACTTTTACCGAACCGGCTAGTTAAAAATGTTTAAAATTTGTTCGAGATGAGTGATTACCAAATTATACCGTTAGACTCGTCTCGACGATACGAATCCAATGATATATAATGTCTGATAGTGATTTTAGTGATTTTTTTGTCCTAAAAATCACATGAGTCTAACCATGCAATCAATTTGTCAAGATTGTCTATGGATCAAATTCTGTGTACGAAAACGTTTAACTCTAGTTACGTCAGCTGGTTAACTTTCCACCTTTGTGAGTACAACTCGGAACAGTATCGAATTCGAAACAGTAACTCGGATTAACAATCTGAGATGGTAACTCAGAACAGTGATCCAAGATGCTAATCCGAGATGGTGCTTCGGAACAGTGATCCGAAAAGGTATCCGAGATGCACTTTTTTCAATCCGAGATGGACTGTTCTGATCCAAGATGAAATCCGAGATGGACTATTCTGATCCGAAATTCAATCCGAGATGGACCATTCTGATCCGAAATGCAATCCGAGATGGACAAATCTGATCCAAAATGCAATCCTTCAGATCCGAGATGCAACTATTTTGATAAAAAATACTTCTCTGATGATCCGAAATACAACTCTGATGATCCGAAATGCAAGCTTTCTGATCCGAGATGCAACTATTTGGAAAAAATCTAACCAGTCGTAAAAAACACGTCCAAAACCTTCAACTTTTTCTACTGTAACGATTCCGAACCAAGCAAAACAAGAGTCGAATGCTCTGAAACCAATTGTAGGTCCCCTAATCCGTATGGATCTTCACAGAATCATCTATCCAACCTAGAGTGCGGAATCCCCTAGATCAGATTTCACAGAAAACGGACAAGAACACAATCACTTTCAACCAGTCTTCTATTGATTATCCAACACAAGTGTTTACAATCAATTCAAGACTCTCTCTCAACTCTCTATGAAGTAATTAGCTAATCCACTGGGCCAACTGATCAACCCTAACCCTAATGCAAAACTCTCTTTATATAGACATAAATTTGCAACTAGGCTATGGCTTTACCACATGGGCTACTATTGGGTCTAGGCCCAATTCGCCTACCACTCAATATAAAGTGTCTGGTTTAGCTAAATCACTTCTAATCAACTAGGACAATACTAAACCCACTAACCGTTTATCATTTTACTAATTACATGATATCCAAAGACCAAATCTAAGCTGTTGTCACAAATATGCACCAGCAACAGATAAAGCAATGGCAAATCTTACTATGGCACTTGGACCTGACATCTCAATTGTTGTCAGAAACTGCACAAGTGCAAAAGAAATATGGGATGTGCTAAAAATCTGTATGAAGGAAACACTGATATGAAAGCTAGTAGGGTGAATATGCTGAACCAGTAGTTCAGTTCTTTTAATCACATTAACGGGTAGACTGTGGAAAATCAAATAAGGAGATTCGTCAAACTAATTTCACAAATGGTTAGTGCTAGAATTTCAATCACTAATAGTGGGATGAATCATCAACTGTTGAATTCTCTGCCGAAGTCTTGGGATGCTGATGTTTCAATGATCAAACGTACCAAGAATCTGAATGAAGTTGCTCTTACTGAACTAATCGCTACCATCAAATCATGTGAAATAGACAATCAGCAAAGAGAACTGAACCACAAGAACTCTATGATGGCTGCTGGGGTGATTGGCTCTAACACTGCTTTGATGTCTCAAAGTCACTCTAATCTTACTTTAGCCCTGTGACAAACAACAATCCAAATGTTGTTTTCAGTCCTTTGACTTAAGCACAACTTCAACCTCAAAAGACTAACTATTATGGCATGTCTGTTCCAACCAACTTCGCTTTTTCGACTATTGTTACTTCTCAACAACTACCTCACCAATTACCTCAGCATGCAAACGTTGTCTACAGTCCAATTAATCTTCCAGCCCCTCAAAATGTTCAATCCACAACCTCCACTGAAAATCTTGCATTTCTGACCAAACAAAATGAAGAGAAGTTAGCCTTGGCAGCTTCAATGCTTAACACTTTGAATGCTTTTCTAGCAGGAGATCTCTTGCCTCCTACAGTGTCTGCTATTGATCTAAATCAAGTAGTTGAAGAAGACATTGAAGAACTAGATGCATCATAGAATCTAGCGATGGCTTCTTTTCGATTAGAAAAGTTTCAAAAAAGATACGGGCGCCGTCCAATGTCAAACATTCGCACTGGGTCAGTCAAGGATAAGTTGAGATGCTACGGATGTCATCAACCCAGACACTTTGCCAGAGACTGCAGGAAGACATCATCATCAAGTTTATCAAGCCAAGGAGGATCAGGAGCAGGAAAGGCCCTAATGGTTCAAGAGGAGCATGGTTTCAGCTGGATTGATGCTGCAGCTCAAGTGGAGTCTCTGAAGATTGCCGAAGTGGCAGAAGATCATCTCAAATGCTTGATGCCACAAACTGAGGAGCCCAAATCTCTATCCGAAACGGTAAGGTCTACCTTATGCTCATAAAATTGTAAATATAAAATGGCACAAATAAGAGCTCATAATCTCAGTCTCATTAATTATTACAACAGTGCCATGTCAAAGTACATTGGTCTTCGTGAGAACAATAAAATTCTCTACGAAAGATTAATGCTCTGACGAAGGACATAGCTCAACTCCACCAAGACGTAAACCAATAGAAATGTTGGGTTCATGATTATAAAACCAAACATGACTTAAACACTTTGGAATGCGACTTGGTAAGAGTTGAGCTCGGACTTCTCACTTGAAAATTTCAACAAAATGAATTGAATATTAAGATATATGATACTTCCACTGACATTGTTCGTAATCTGTGCAATATACAAATGGCATACAAAGAGAACAAGGGAAAGGGGTTGTGTTATTCACAGGTCCCTCCGCCATACAATCATAATTATTCAAGAATGTCGCTCACTCAGCAAGAATTAGAAAATTATGATAAAATGGCGTATTGCAAACCAAGTGACTATGTTCCTTGGGAACCTTTCAAGCGTAAGAATGCCAAATTAATTGATTCTCAAAAATCTATTAGTTTTGTAAAAATTAATAATAAAGAATGCTCGAATGAGTTAGTTGAAAATTTGAAAGGAGAAAAGGAGTAAACAACAACTCCATCTGAAAAACCTGTGGAAACAATTTTTACTTTTGATTCTAAAAAGGAAGTTAACAGCTTTAGTGAATGTGTAGAGTCAATGATAGACGAGGAGCAATCAAAAGTGGATAAGGAATCTCATCCAATTGTTGCTGATGACACATATTTTTCTTTATGTGATAAACATGATGACTATGTTTGGAATTTTGTTTAGTCTTTAGTTTTTGAGACTCAGGGTTTTTCTGATGTTGTTGAAATTGAAACTTCAGATGATATGGTTTTTGATTCAGTCCATGATTTAACTAGCAGTCGAAAGGAGTCTGAGGTTTCAGTTTTGAATGATTCAAAAAATTATGTTGGTTCTTCTGAAACCTCAACGGATACCTTAGATATCTCTAGATCTAGTGAAACTGAAAATATTGTTGTGATGGACTGTTTGAATGTAAATGCTTGTGAACATGAGACATCTGATATTTCTAGAAATTAGACCGAAGGTTCTAACTCATCAGATAATGGGCAAGATAGATACAAAAGTCAAAATAATAACAAAACTTGCTTATCATCCGATGACCAAGAATCCTCTGATTCTGAAAGCCCAGTTCCAAATGAAACCACTTCCAAAGAAACTGAACCAGTTATTTCTAAGACTTTGGTTTCAGAAGAAAAGGTTTCAAATGAAACTAAGACTACAGAATCCACTCCTGCAAAGAAAAGACGATCTAGAAAAACCAGAAGACAGCACACAATGAAAAACCAGGAGAAAGTTTCCTCAAGCATTGTTAATCAAAGGAAATACCGAACTCAAAAACCAACTGAATCAAGGTTGAAGGGTAAAGCTATCGATATTCACTCTTGTGCTGATAATTGTGAGCAAGTTTCTCCTAAGAGTAAAAATGCACACAAGAAATTAGCACCTAGTGGAAAGAAGAGACCCAATCAGCTCCCCAGAATAACACAAGGCGAATTAAGAGTCTTTTTCTCAAAGAGAAACTTGCTTCAATTGTGGAATTCCGGGGCACATAGCGAGAAACTGTGTTCATCGTCCTTTCAGGTCTTATCCGTCCAAAATTTCCATCCATCAGATAGATTCGTATCATCAATGTCAAAGTCATCATAAGCCTTCTGATGAAGACTGGAACCTAGCAAAGAAAACCAATAAAAATTGTTCAAACTCAAATGATTTCGCAAATCCATACAAGAAATCAAATGCATCATCATCACATGTATTCTCAAACAATAAAAAGTTAAAGATTTGGAAACCTAAAAAGATTGCTAGTTCTCAGTCAGAGCGTTCTAAATTGCCAAATCTCATTTCTTCATCTTCTCAAACATCTAAATCTTCTAACCAACCCGGATTGAAAAAGATCTGGGTACCCGTATCCTACTAATCTTGTTCTGTGTGATGGAACGGCTTTGGAGGGATGTTGTTAGACTCTAGTTTATCGACAGTGGTTGTTCAAGACACATGACCGGGGACATCTCCCAATTGAATGATATCAAAATCTTCGATGGTGGATTTGTCACTTTTGCAGGGGGAGAAACGGGCATAATTACTATGAAAGGCATAGTCCGAAACGGAGTTCTTAGCTTCTCAGATGTCAATTATGTTCCTGAACTCAAACATAATCTTCTCAGCGTCTCTCAGATGTATGACAATGGTTTAGAGGTTTTGTTTACAAAAGGTGGATGCGTGGTCCTGAAACCTGGAATCGTCATACCAAAAGATTGGTACTTGATTAAAGCAGAATGACGGGGAACGCTTAAGTGATCGACATGAATAAAGCCCCCACTGATCAAGTTACTTGCTTATTCTCTAAAATTGCTAAACATGATAATGTTGTGGCATCGACGTCTCGGGCATCTTAACATGAAGAATCTTAATCGACCGGCAAAGGGAGGTATGGTCAGAAATTTACCAATCAAGGATTTCATGCAAATTGAAAAATGTGAGTCATGTGCTCTTGGGAAGCAACAACGTAAGGCTCATAAGCCCAAGCTTGTGCACAAGACATCCAAAGTTCTGGAACTGCTTCACATGGATCTTTTTGGTCCTGTCAATGTGTTGAGTATCGGAAGAAAAGCTTATTGCCTAGTTATCACTAATGACTATTCTCCTTTCACTTTGGTATTTTTCTTGGAACAAAAGAGTGAAACTGCAAGTCTGATTAAGAAATTTATCACTCTCATGGAGAACTAAGCGAACGAGTTAGTGAAGATTATGTGTTGTGACAATGGAACGGAGTTCAAGAACGTCTAGCTGAACAATTTTTGTGCATCAAAAGGGATTGATCGTCAATATAGTGCAGCTCGAACTCCTCAACATAATGGGGTCACAGAAAGACGGACTAGAACTCTCATTGAAGCACGTTGTACTATGCTGATTGATTCCGGTCTTCCACTAATATTTTGGGCAGAAGCAGTGAACACAGCCTGCTTTGTACAAAATCCTGCTCTCATCAACAAACATCACACGCAGACACCTTATGAAATAGTTGAAGGACAGAAACCCTCGGTACAACATTTTTGTACTTTTGGTTTTCGTTGTGTTCTACTTAACATGGATGCTAAGGGAAAATTTGACGCAAGAGGATATCCATGTTATTTTTTCGGTTATGCAAACTTATTTCACAGATGGTTAGCGCTAGAATTTCGATCACTAATAGTGGGAAGAATCGTCAACTGTTGAATTATCTGCCAAAGTCTTGGGATGCTGATGTTTCAATGATCAAACGAACCAAGAAATTGAATGAAGTTTCTCTTACTGAACTAATCGCCACCAACAAATCATGTGAAATAGACAATCAGCAAAGAGAACTGAACCACAAGAACTCTATGATGGTTGCAGGGGTAACTGGCTCTAATACTGCCTTAATGTCTCAGAGTCATCCTAATCTTATCTTTAGCCCCATGACAAACAACAATCCAAATGTTGTTTTCAGTCCTTTGACTCAAGCACAACTTCAAGCCCAAAAGACTAATTGTGTTTAGGGCATGTCTCTTCCAACCTACTCCACTACTCCGACTATTGTTACTCCTCAGCACGCAAACGTTGTCTACAATCCCATTAATCCCTCAACTCCTCAAACTGTTCAATCTACACCCCCACTGATCTTGCATTTTTGACCAAACAAAACGAAGAGAAGTTAGCTTTGACAGCTTCAATGCTCAACAGTTTGAATGCCTTTCTAATAGGAGATATCTTGCCTCCTTTAGTGTTTGCTACCAGTCTGAATCAAGTGGTTGAAGAAGACATTGAAGAACTGGATGCGTCATTGAATCTAGCCATGGCTGCTTTTCGAACAGAAAAGTTTCAAAAAAGATACGGGCGCCGTCCAATGTCAAACATTCGCACTGGATCAGTCAAGCATAAGCTGAGATGCTATAGATGTCATGAACCCAGACACTTCTTCAGAGACTGCAGGAAGACACCCGTGGGATATGAAGCAACTGCTGCTAGGAATTTAGAAAGGTCCATGGTTCCAGTTTCTTCAGCTTAGACATCAACATCAATCTCATCAAGCCAAGGAGGATCAGGAGTAGGAAAGGCCCGAATGGCACAAGAGCCATAAGGATGTTGCAGCTCAAGTGGAGTCTCTGAAGATTGCCGAGTGGCAGAAGATCATCTCAAATGCTTGATGGCACAAACTGAGGAGCCCAAATCTCTCTCCGAAACTGTAAGTTCTCTCCTATTCTCAAAAGATTGTAAATATAAAATGGCACAAATAACAGCTCATAATCTCAGTCTCATTAATGATTACAACAGTGCCATGTCAAACTACATTAGTCTTCGTGAGAACAATAAAATTTCTACAAATAGATTGATGCTCTAAAGAAGGACATAACTCAACTCCACTAAGACGTAAACCAACAGAAATGTTGGGTTCATGATTATAAAACCAAACTTGATTCAAAAATTTTGGAATGCGACTTGGTAAGAGTTGATTTGGGACTTCTTACTAGAAAGTTTCAACAAATTGAATTGAATATTAAGAAATATGATACTTCCAGTGACATTGTTCACAATCTGTGCAATATACAAATGGTATACAAAGAGAACAAGGGAAAAGGTTTGGGTTATTCACAAGTTCCTCCACCATACAATCATAATTATTCAAGGATGCCGCTCACTGAGCAAGAATTGGAAAATTATGATAGAATGGCATATGGTAAACCAAGTGACTACGTTCCTTGGGAACCCTTCAAACATAAGAATGCCAAACCAGCTGATTTTCAAAAGCCTGCAAGTTTTGTGAAAACTGATATAAAGAGTGCTCATATGAGTCAGTTGAAAATTTGAAAAGTGAAAAAGAGTCAACAACAACTCCATCTGAAGAACTTTTGGAAACAATTATTACTTCTAATTCTATAAGAAATGTTAACTGTTTTGGTGAATGTGCGGAGTCAGTGATAGACGAGGAGTAATCAAAAGTGGATAATGATTCACATCCAATTATTTCTGATGTCACAGATGTTTCTTTATGTGATAAACATGATGACTATGTTTGGAATTTTGTTCAGTCTTTGGTTTTTGAGATTAAGGGTTTTGCAGATGTTGTTGAAACTGAAACTTCAAATGATATGGTTTTTGATTCAGTCCATGATTTAACAGATTGTCAAAAGGAGTCTGAGGTTTTAGTTTTGAGTGATTCAGAAAAATATTTTGGTTCTTTTGAAACCTCAATAGAGGTATCAGATACCTCTAGACCTAGTGAAACTGAAAATATTGTTGTGATGGACTGTTCGAATGTAAATGTTTGTGAACAGGAGATATCTGATGTTTCTAGAAATTAGACCGAAGATTCTAACTCATCAGATAATGAGTAGGACTGTTATGACAGTCAAAATCTTGATAAAACTTGCTCATCATCTGGTGATCAAGAATCCTTTGATTCTGAAAACACAGTTCCAAATGAAACCATTTCCAAAGTAACTGAAACAGTCGTGTCTGAGATTTTGGTTTCAGAAGCAAAGGTTTCAAATGAAACTAAGACTAGAGAATCTACTCTTGCAAAGAAAAGACAATCTAAAAGATCCTAAAAACAACGCACAATGAAAACTAAGGAGATAATTTCCAGTGTTGTTGATCAAAAGAAAAACCCAACTCAAAAACCAACTGAATTAAGACTGAAGGGAAAAGCTGTCAATACTCACTCTTGTGCTGATAATTGTGAGCAGATTTCTCCTAAGAGTAAAAATGCACACAAGAAATCAGCATCCAGTGGAAAGAAGAGGCCAAATCAGCTCCCCAGAATAACACAAGTTGAAATAAGAGTCATTTTCTCAAAAAGGCAAAATTGCTTCAATTGTGGAATTCCGGGGCACATAGCGAGAAACTGTGTTCATCATCCTTATAGGTCTTATCCATCCAAAACTTCCTTCCATCAGACGGATTCGCGTCATCGATGTCAAAATCATCAAAAGCCTTCTGATGGAGACTTGAATCTAGCAAAGAAAACCAATAAAATTGTTCAAACTCAAATGGTAAATTCATTCAAGAAATAAACGCATCTTCATCACATGTTTTCTCAAACAATAAAGAGTTAAAGATTTGGAAACCTAAAAAGCTTGCTAGATCTCAGTCAGAGAGCTCTCACTTGCCAAATCTCATTTTTTCATCTTCTCAATCATTAAAATCCTGTAGCCAATCCGGATTCAAAAAAATCTGGGTTCCCGTCTCCCACTAATCTTGTTCGTCAAATGCGTTGGCAAGGATCTTATTCTTGTTTAGATCTACATTGACGACATCATTCTCGGATCTACCAATGAAGAGCTGTGCAAAGAATTTGAGGACGTGATGAAGAAGAAGTTCGAAATGAGTTCTCTCAGTGAAATGACTAAGTTTCTGGGCTTGCAAGTTTGTCAGAACATTCAAGGAATCTTGATCCATCATGGAAAATACGTTCCGGATTTTCTTGCCAAATTCGACATGTCAAACTCAAAACCCATCAAATCGCCCATTGCCGAACGGCCATTACTGAATGAGGATGTTGAAGGTGATCTTGTTAATCCAACAATGTACCGATCTATGATTGGTTCATTGATGTACTTAACTTCCAGCCGACCAGACATTATGTTTGCAGTCTGCCAATGTGCCAGATATCAAGCTAACCCTAAACTTTCTCATCTTTCAGTTGTTAAACGAATCTTTAGATACCTCAAGGGTGCTCCAAAATTGGGCAGCTGGTATCCTAGAGATTCGAATTTTGATCTGTTTGCTTTTTCTGACAGTAACTTTAGGGGAACAAATAGGGATATGAAGTCCACATCAGCTGGATGCCAATACTTGGGTGACAGACTTACTTCATTGCAATGCAAGAAGCAACAAACAGTTTCTTTATCAACTTCAGAAGCAAAATATGTTGCAGCATCTACTTACTGTTCCCAGGTTATTTAGATGCAACATCAACTTGAGGATTACGGTTTGACTTATCTTAACACTTCTATCGATTGTGATAATAATGTCGCCATCCATTGTCAAAAACCTTGTTTTTCACTCAAAAGCCAAGCACATTGATATCGAAGTTCATTTTATTCGAGATTACTTTGACAGAGGGTTAATTAAACTTGAACAGATCCACACAGATGCTAATACAACAGATCTTTTTACAAAGCCTGTTAGCAACTCGAGATTCAAAGTGCTTGTGGACGTTTTGAAAATGATGCGTTTCACCGAATAAGAATCTTAAATAATAATAATAATAATAATAATAATAATAATAATAATAATAATAATAATAATAATAATAATAATTTTTATATTGCAAATAACAAAATTTATGCATAAGGTTTTCTCTTTCTGCATAATTTTAGGGGGAGAAATATTTGCTTTGCTGCTCAAATCTAATGTACTTGGTTAACACATGTAAGGTAATGATGTTATAAAAGCAAGGACTATTGTGATGTGTTGATAGGCTTATCGCTCAAGAGTCAAAAAGATACCAAGTGGTTAACTCTCTGACAAGCTTTACATCCCGTGGGTAACGTATTATCGGCATATGATTTCATGGTCTTATAACCAGTGTTGATAGATAGCTAATTTCTGAAATTTCAGGACTACCCTTCTATTGCATCCAGACACATGCAGACTTAGGCACAGTCAAGATATTCTTAAAAGAGCTTAAATGGAAAGGCCAAAACCTTAAAAGGGAAATCTCTTACGAGAAAAACCTAAAAGTTAAACATACCATATAAGGTATTTGCCTAACCCTTGTCTGATCTTGTTTGGTCTCTCTATAGTACGTTGTACTGACCTGTTCACCAACAAATCAGACAATGTAAGTAGAAAAGATGATCTCGTTATATTCACTTGTTACAAGGAATTATTGTGCGTACCTTGATCACAGGGGTATGCCTTGATGTGGGACACATGGAGGTTATTGCAAACTCAATTGATGAAGTCACAAGGTTGAAAATTGAAGATTGAAGCGATGAGTTTAAAAGAACAAATATATCAGCAATCACATGGTTCTATTTGACCATGCTCATGCCAAAAAATGTTCCATAATCAATTCAGAACTGGTTTGATCTAATGGCTACTCTCCCCTTATCTTTTTGTATATGCTTTTCTTATTAATAGTCTTTCATTCTGTAAGATTGATTGCTTGGTCGGTTGGAGTTACATTTTAACAGAAGGTGTTACTGTTCAGGAGTAGTTAAAATTGATAGTGGCCTGAAAAGAACTAAATATTTCTGTTTTGAGTGGGCCCACTTATCTCGAATTCATTGACCTGGTTTGTTTATGGTTTCGAGATCGACTTGGTTATAGATGGACCTGGCCTAGTCACATCTGGAATCAATTGTTCAGAGATGGGCTGGATATGTTTCGAGACTATATAAAGCCCATCTCTAGTCATTTTGATTTGTTTCGAACTACTGTTTATCCGGATCTCTTTCATCTTTGTCTCTCTAATGTAGATCTTTCTGCATCTCGAATGCATCTAAAATGCATCTCGGATTCATCTCGGATGCATCTCGAGTGCATCTCGGATGCATCTCGAGTGCATCTCCAATGCATCTCGGATGCATTTCAGGTGTATCTCGAGTGCATCTCGGATGCTTTCCAGATGCATTCCAGATGCTGATGTATAAACCATTCCGAATGGCAAGGGGTCATTGACTTGATCCCTTGTCATTCGAGTTCATCTTACCTATGAACCTTTGGTCTTCTTTTGACCGTCTGACCTTTACCTCTGAACTGCTAACTTGTCAACAAAGTTGACCTGTCATAATAGTTTAGAGGAAATTAATGTTTGCTATAATTGATGACATCTATGTAGAATATGGTTCATAAAATGATGGACAGACGCATGCTGGAAATCGAAGCTTTTGAAAATCAAGCCTTCTATTTGTCTGATCCTCCACCATAATATAGAGAGAGATTTGATTCCCTAGTTTCTGGACTAAACAACTGCCGGATCACTCATGCTCTAAATTCGAATCCAGTGATAGATGAGGATATGATTCAGGACTTCTGGATCAATGCCAAAGTCAAGGGTGGAGGTGCCTATATAGAAACAAAGATTGGAGAGAAAGAGACTAAAGTTTCAGAGTCAAGGGTGAACGCCATCCAACTGCTTTTGACAAGGATAGTGTGATGAAGGCTCTTCGTCGAATGAGCTATGAAGGAGCATATCCAACAGTGCTGAAGAAGCTATTCCCTCCATACTGGAGGTGTCGTGCTCACATATTTCTACAGTGTATTTTAGAGAACAAGGGCGGCCAAGATCAATTGAATCAGACTCAGACAGCTGCACTTGTCGCTTTAGTAAACGACTGGGATTATAACTTTTTGGTTTTTATTTTTGATAACATGAAAATTATGTTGGAGAGTACGAAGAAGAAGGTTTCCTTACTTTATCCAAGATTTGTACAGATGATTATCGACAAGAAGTATCCTAAGCTTGTTAAAGGCACGAACCATTTGAATTTATAGCTGCTGGGACCAAGTTGCTTTGAAGCAGCGTGCAAATAGCGGGAATCCGCTAAGGTTAAGTTTATGGGTCGGTATGAGCTTGTTAAACATGGAAAGTTCAACGAAATTGTGGCTGCTCCTAAACCCGTAACAACAATCGTTGCTGAAGAGCATGATGTCCAGGTCATAGGAAAACCGAGACAACCAGAACCTATTGTCGAAGATCATGATTCAGAAGAAGAGATAGAAGAAGCCGCCGCACAGGCTGAATCAGAAACTGTTGGGGAGACTGAGACGGAAATAAATTTGATTTCTGCTGAAAATCTTGAAGCTTTACTTGCATCTCTAAAGGGTGATTCTGGGATCCCTTCTCCTAGTATCATTCCTTCTGAAGATGATGAACCGGAGAATGTTTTTGCACCTGATATCTCTAATCTCCTCAAGCCCCCAAGCTCAAGCGTTAATCCTGATCCAAGTCTGCAGCCTGAACGCTCTAATGGGGCTTAAATTAGGCAGGCAGTTTCGGCGTTGGTTTATCTGAAAATGAAGAGGCAGCGATGACAATGGCCGCAAAAAGGATGAAATTTATCAAGCAATCAGATAGTGATGAGGATGATGTTGTGGATGTTAGTAAACTACAATGCAGAGTACTTTTGCTAGAGCAAGAAAATGAACTGAAAAACGCTCAAATAATCTCCTTACAAAATCAGATATCTATCAGGGACCAAACCATTGAGCAACTTCAAGGAGATGTGAGTCTGCTAATGTCAGAGGTTTATGAGATAAAGTTAAAGTTGCATAAAACGTTTGGGAGTGAGTTTGCGGATATAGATGATGAACCTATTAATGTCGCACATCATGAACAGACAGAAGCTGAAAAGGTTATAGTCGATAAAGAACAAGAAGTGGGACTGAATGCATACCTTTCTGCTAAAAGATCAAGAAAGAGAAAGCTACCACAAAAAGGAAGTTCCAGTAGCAAAAAGATGATCGTAATGAAGAATCAAGACATGAATCCACTCGATGAGAATTTTCAGCCAAAGGATCCTTCAAAAGGATCCGATAGATATGTCATGGAAATAGGGTCGAGTCATTATGATAGAGTTGGAAACAAATCAAAAGTGAAATGTTGGAGGTACGATCACGACAAAAAATTATGGATGTCACAAGAGAGAGTGGACACAGAGAATATTATTCGAAACAGACACAATTTGAATCATGGACCGAGATTGATCTGAAAAGTCTACTAAGACCTCACTATTCTTACATAGATCCGAACCAATGAGGTCCCAGTTGGGCATTTCACTCTAAGCTTGAATATGAAGTATCACATAATTTTCCAACAATGAAGACCGCCGAGTCATATCTAAAGAAATGTCCAGGTGTTCGAGACCTTCATACTCACAAACGGCTTCAAAATGCTATATGGCCACCGACCGACAATGACAAGGTTATTCCAGCTGCTCGAAAGTTCCCGAAAGGTGTGCTGTAGAACCTTTGCTATTGGGCCTATGATCCAAGAATGGTAGAAGATGTCATTGTTACAAAAGAAAAGGCATTTCATCTGGAAGATACTTTGGATCTAATTATTTTTCACGAGGAGGATATTTTGTTGCTGGGAGCATATCAGATTCAAGCGAGTGACACATATGAGGAATATGCTAAATCCTGGACAAGTGCAGTGGCTACAATAATTCAAAACAGATTGTTTGCACATGATTGATGATCCTGAAGCGTAAGGCCAGTTCTGATGCAATAAACCTAGGGGAGATTGTAAAGACATTAATAGGTTTATGCATTAGTATTTGTTGAGACTTGGGTTGTTTAATGTAATGGGCTTAGGGAAAGGCTTTGGGCCTAAAAGGTTAGAGTTTAGGAGCTCCAACCCTCTAGTATATATAGTTAATGATGTATTAGGGTTAGATAGCTCTTGAATTACACTTTCACTTAAATTACAATTTATATACAAGTTGAATCCTTCCATCTTCATCATATTAATTGAAGCTTGTTTGTGTGATATTGATTAGATCCAATTTATCGGGACCTACAGTCGTGCTTTCTTTGCCGCAGGTGACCCAATTGTTTTCTTCTAATCATCCGACTTACTCTTAACACGTCTTGTTTTCCTAACTGGCCTCTCAATTACCTCTTCAGTCTCTAAAGGAACATACGAAACATCATTATCACCAACTTCTTTACGTTTACGTTGTTGTAATCATTGTTCTTTGGCCGCTGCTATTTCCAAATCAATACTATTATCATCTGAGCTATCTTCATTATCACCCTCGACAGCCTCTTTCTCAACATCCACTGCAATCTTCTCAGCATTAACCTCACGATCATTAGGTGATGTAGCAGAAATGACTTCTTCATGAACATTCACATTCTCAGCAACTGTATCATTAACTAGTGTTTCTTCCTTAGACTGTTCATCACAAAGCATTGTCTGGACAGCTGCCCGTTGACGAGCTTGTGTAGGTTACTTCTTTGGAGTCGCTCGTTTCCTTTTCTTTACTCTTTCTCGTACCCACTACTTCTTCTTGGAATTAGATCTTCAAGACAATCTGCTTCATCTTTTTCAGATCCGCTAGTATTTTTTCTCCACTTGCCTTTTGGAGGTGCAAAATAATTCTTATCTTTAGTCGCTCCAAACACTGGCTTTGCATCTCGCTCTAAATTTTGTTTTAAATATAGATTCAATCTGATCATCGTTTCTTTATCCATATGATTCAGTTTCAGCTCATCATCCTGTTTCTTTTCCATATGAGTAAATAAATTATCCAACATCATTTGTACAAACCTCGGGTATGTTAGAAATTTCTCCCTTGTAGTGTTTGATGCCATATGATCAAGGATTAACTTTGTGAAGTTATATGGCAACCATACACATCTGGTAATCAAGAATATCATCGTAACCTCCTTTCTTGTGACTGAAAGCATTATTGATCGAGTGTACAAAGAATTTATACGGCCTTCCGAGATTAGCTTTCTTGATGTTTGGAGAATCTACATGGCCCTTATATCCCATTCTATAAAAGCATCCCTTAACCATTCTCTCAGGGTAGCCTGTGGAATCATTATCCTTATCCTTCTAGTGTAAAACCCTTCTAATCAACTCTTCAGTGATTTTAACCTCGAATTATTTATCTTCAATCTTGACTACAGAAAGGATTGCATGTGGTTCATCAACAAACTCACCAGAATTCCAGAATCATTCAATATGGGATTAGGAGACCTTGTGTTGACGAGTTAAAGCCTTTGTCACCGATAAACGTCCAATAAACTCAAATATTTCTTTAAATGGCGCTATCTCTTGAATAGTATCATCTAAAACACAGCATGTGTTGTGCGTCTTTCCAAACAACGATTTTTTTCTTGTGAAAATAATCAACAAACACTTAGAATCTCAACACTTAGAAAAATTTGACGAAAGAATATTCTAACATTTAGTGCGAAGTGTCATAGATTGGAAGTGGTCGTATCACTTCATACGAAGTGAGTAATTATAAACACATTTCAGATCATAACACTTCGTGCGAAGTGATATTCAAAATATTACCATTTTTCACTTCGTCCTAAGACAGTTATGAACACCAAACTTAAAACTTGTTGATTTTATAAAACTGATGGTTCTAATATGATCCAAAAGTACCGATAAGCCCTAATATATGTTCAATTTTAGATTTGGCCAGCTAGATTTTCATAGATCTAAGTTTTAATGTTTAAATGTCCGAAACTTATGATTTTGCGGTCAAAAGACGGTCCAATACCTTCACTATTGTAAGAGGTGTGCTAATCAACCTTCCAATGTTAATTTTTGCAGCACTTCATTTTAAATCGCTCAAAAACTCCAAATCTGACAAAGGATCTCTATGTTCGCACAAATAGACAATGTACACTTCGTGCGATCTGAGTTCTTATATATAGCACCGATCCACTTCGTATGAAGTGACTCACTTTGTATGTAGTGATATCTTCGTGCGAGTTAAATCTCTCTTCGTGTGAAGTGTTGTACATTTTTTTCAAATTTTAACCTTTTCGAACATTTTATTAGTTTTAACGACCCACTCAGGTGACCAAGTCCAAGTTAATTGACCCTGGTTAACTGATTTGTCTACCAAGTCTAACTTTATGACCTTGGTTGAACACTTTATGAGAAACTGACGTTTACAGGCAAAACATTTTCTCATTTTAGATAAGCTTCCAACCCGTTGTCCTCTAGATTTTCCTCAGCAGACAACATCTTTGGACTTTGAAGATCCGCTTTCTGTCACACCATGACCCGCAGCGGAAATGGTAGTCGGTGCATGATTGGGTTTTCATCAAAGCTCATGACATTTACTATAAAGTTTCATATTTATTATTTCTTTTTAAAGAAGAAATTACAATAAACATACAAGCATAACATGTTCAAATACATTTTTCATGACTTTTTTATTTTTCTTCTAAGGCAATTTCCTATGTGTTCATTGCTTCAACCTGTCCACCGGTATCATGTGTAAAAATAGGGTTTTGGGTCAACAAAAGTTGGCGAGTGAATCTTATGAAAACATTTGAACGAATTTGTTATATTGGTTATAAAAAGGTGCATAACCACATATGAGTATACGTATATGTAAATTTAATCACAACACACATAATATCAATTAATGCACACGCACACACCAAATGATGAACAATGAGATCAAGGCTCAATCAAACGGAGCCGATCTAATGAGGCACGCGATGCTCAACTCGTCTCCAACGAGGAACTGATGGGCCTAATGAATGATTTGCACGCAACTTGACAAAATGTAAACACACATCACAACAAACAACATTTACATCACACGTTTAGATCATATAATGGTAATAGCACAATTGTTTGTATAAACGAAATATGTAAATGACACATGATACACCCCAAAATGTGATTAAAAAGGGAGTTTGTAAGGATTCACTCACAGTGGGTGTGTTCCTTGTTTGATAATGAATGCGTACGAATTGAGGAGTTGATCGACAACGAATACAAACCTAAAATAATAATGCGATAATTCGATAAATATAAACCAATTAATATCTTAATTTAATACTTTTTGTTAGGTTTTTAGGGTATTGTTGGTCGTATTTATTGGAATTTATAAACCCTTTGAAATTGTATTTTTTTTAATATTTTTAATTTATTTTTAACTAAAATATATGTAATAGAAATAATTAAATAATAATAAAAACCTTGTCAGGTCTGACAAGGAGACCTGACCGGTTCAACTGATTGATTTTGGCAGCGTGTGGTGAGGTTCGAACTCGTGACCTCTCGGTTGCGTGCACGCAGCTCTTCCAACTGAGCTACGTGTCTAACCCATTAGATCTTTGATTTTTATTATACTTATGTACGGTTTTCCTTAATTCAGAAATCATTTAATTAAAAAGGTTTTTAAAATCAACTAAACCGGTGTGTTGGACATAACTCGAACCTGTGACCTTAGTGTGACTTGCACCCAGCCCATCTAACTGGCTGGGTGTCTAACCCGTATAAGATAGAATTTTTATTTTATTTAACCACTTTTCTGTGAAGCGATGTGATTTGCTTTAAAAAAACAATGGATTTAATTTCAGTGGATCGGTGTGGTTCGAGTATCGAACTCGGAACCTTCCGCATAAAATGCACACAGTCCACCAATGGACTGTGTGTCTAACCCGATTATAACCCGTTTTTTATTAATTATAAACACAACTTGACTTCGTCTTCTTCCTAGAAAATGACCCAGAACTGAACTTCAACTTATATGAATTTTTATCAGTTCTGGTTATTTGAAAGAATTGTGCAATGACATAGAAAGGTTTTAAAATTGCATACCAACTGGAAAATACGGAAACTTGATGCCTCCGGTGACTGATTCCGACGGCTCAGAACAAATCTGATGACCAATTTTAACAGAAACTTCCGAGGGAAAAACGACTGATGAGCGAGTGAGTGTGTGTGTTCTGACTGAGAAGCAATTGGTTTGTATTTATAGTGTCATGACCGACAATGATTTTTTAGTTTCAATCGCGGCTTTAAAACTCAATGATTGCAATTCGATTTAATTCTAATGACTTCGATTTCGGTTATAATTGACAAATTCGAAACGGATGTTTGATGATTGCCCATTGAATCTGCTGGCGGTTACAGTCTTGATGATTTCGAATTTGCAGGTTCAAGCGGGTCTTTAATATAAGACTTTAATGGTTTTGATTATAGCACAAGTGTGCGTTTGGTGTAGTGGTGTTTGGTGTGTGTATTTAGACGGGAGACCCGGGTTCGACTCCGGTTACCCCTTTTTTATTTCCTTTTTTTTATTACATTGAATCTAAATTACTTTATTAATTATTATTATTGTTATTATTATTATTTTCATCTTAATTATTCATTGACTATAATTAACAAATTAGATAACACAACTAAATAAATATGCGACGAACTTCGAATAAATATTTGATTTTTAAACGGAGCGGGTTTTGAAACCCGTTTTACGACGAATGTTACACTTTCCATCATCGGTAGTCGAAACTAAGATAGAAACAAAATCTTTTTTATTTTTCCAAAGTTAATGCTAAAACACACTAAAAATCTTTTTGGGTTTTTCTAAAATGAAATGTAATAACTATGTACAAACATATTTACAGACATATATCTGTGAGTTTGTGTTAGAGGATCAAATCAATTTTTAAGACAAATCATAAGTACTGTTGATCTTGAGAACTTTATGATCTAAAAAAATTCACTTAGATTGTCAGTATACTGATCCGCTAAAACCACTACACCTATCTCAATTGTTTAAGATATTTTGGTAATTTTAAGAACTTGACTTAACCGTGTTTCCTACCTCAGAATATAGTCCCGTATAAAGATTCTCTGGATTTCATCTTACAGGTGAATATATCTAACTGATATCTGTATCTGAGTTATGCGAGATCTTGAGAGATCAGGTTAGTACGACCTTACAGATAAAGAAATGATGGCTCGACTTAAAAGTGATGTTCCAATTTGGAATCTTTTTGTAGGTCCCGGTGATAGCAGTTCTAGACGGAAGTTTGGGCGTATGATAGTAACGATTCGGTAGAATGTTATTAAGAAAGGAGTAGAAACAGAATCAGCAGAATCATCCGTTCATTCATACCGAAAGAGTATACATCTTGTTGATACATTTTTTTGTCTGTCGTTTGTTCATAATTACAGTTGTAATTGTACGGTCTTTGCTCAAGTGTCTGTATAGATATGGTCGTGTTGAATAGATCGAGATATCCTTCTATCTTGATCTAGTACGACATCTAAGCTTGTCAGTGTTAATCGGTTGCATGTGTGTATACCGTTGAGTCTTGTAAACGTCATATCTGCACACGTTCTCCTAGAATAAGGATTCTGTGCGAGTCATAGGATTCGTACGAATCACATGTTTCGTACGAATCAATGATTATTTCGTACGAATTAAGTATTTCGTACGAAACAATTGATTCGTTTAAAAGATTCTGGAGTTGTATCTCGTGTGAAATAGTGTATTCGTATGTCTAGATTCGTGTTTCGTACGAATGTCTAGATAGACACTATATAAGCAGACATGCACCTCTCAGCCAGAAAACCCGTTAGTTAGTTGGTTGGTCCAGTGAGCCTCTCAGCATTTCTGGTGAAGACGAAGACACAAGAACTCAGCAAGTTTGTTTGAGTCATACGAGCATTGAGTGTATATGTTTGTACTTTTTCTCAATCATTAATCAAGATAGTGAATATTTGGTAACCCCGTGTTCTTTACTTTGCTATGGTTGCATGCACACTTGGATTCCGCACTTGTGTGTGTTGTTTGAACAAGGAACATGTTTAACACCATCCGCAGGTGGACCTATAAGTGGTATCAGAGCTTTGGCTCTTTCCTTGTTCAAAACAGGGCTTAGTGTGTCTAAGCTAGTTTGAAGATTTCTGAAGTGTTCTTGAATATCCAGCAGAAAACATAAGTTATAGTTAACTAATTAAAACTTGGTTAAAATCTATTGCATGCAGAAAATTTTATGGTAACATTTTTCTGAAGAACACCCTTGAAGAAGAAATCTGCAAAAATTTGAATCTGATTAGTTTTGGTAGGGTTGACATTTTCTGACTTGGATCTGGACTTTGAGTATTGACTGTCAAAAACCTGTGTTTTAACTAAAAGTGGGTAAGACAACAGGTATTTTCTAAAAAGCAGGTCTACACAAGAAAGGAAATTTCTCACCAAACCATTTCTGAAAAGATTCCTCTAAAAAACGCTGAACAAAACAATTAGTGCGACTGAGTTGATTCGTACGAAACTTCTGACCCGCATGAATCATATGATTCGCACGAAACAACTGTCTCGCACGAAACATCCTTGTTTCGTGCGAAAGAGTTGTTCATCTCCAGGAACTTGGTTGTACGAATAACTTTTGTTATTGTTTGTTTTTCGTGTTTTTCAAAGCTTTGTGATTTTCAGATTTTGTCATATTTTCATATATGTAAATTTTAAAAGGTAATTATAATTTTTAAATTTTAAACCTTCAAATTTTCATAAAACAAGAAAATATAATGAGTTCTAACCGTGGGATTTGAGTTGTTCAAGCTCAAATCAGGAGTCTTCGCAAAGCTCCGCAACATCATGGGTAAAATCTTTGATGCCTCAACATACAACAATGATCTCTGCAAATCAATGGGCGTGTGTTGCGAATCAGAATCAAAGCATACAAACTCTGTTAATGAGCGAAAGTGAAATAAGGAGTAACAACCGTACGCCCAAGCTAAATAATATGAACGATTACGGACGTGTTTCATAGATACGTTCTTGGATCAAATCCAACCTCATTGGCCAATCTAGACGAAAGTGACAAGAAAACTTATGATCTAGAGAAAAAGGCATTTGCTATCCTTACACAAGCTCTTCATAAAGACATTTATCATCAGTTTGTGTATTGTACTACAACGAAAAATTTGTGGGACACTTTGGAAGCAAGAGGTGAAAGTAGCACTGCTACCAGGAAGATTCGGCATGATCTGCTCAAGAAAGAGTTTGAAGGTTTCATGTTCATGGAGAACGAAACCTTGAATGATATGACCACTCGGTTTTATCATCTTCTCAGCGAAATGTACTCGTATAAAGCGTTAGCAGTACCACAGGAAATTGTGATGCAATTTGCTGATGCTTTACCGCCAAAATGGGGTCAATTTATTGATCTATTAAAACATACAGGTGTTTTGGACTCCATTAGTATTTATGAATTTGTGTAGAAAATGGAGAACAAGAATGAAGAAGAACTCCGGAAGGCACAACGAGTCACCGTTCCACCAAACCCTGAAATGTATTTTGGAGGTATAAATGCAGGTACAAGCTCAAGTCAACAACCGAAGCTGCAGACCGCGTTTGTGACGTGAACCCCTTCCTAGCCCACCCTGTCCAATCAAGTCAGTCTACAGGTTCGAGTAATCAAACATATGGACAAACTTTTGATCCGAAAACTTTCCTTCCACAGCCAAGGGATTAAACGCATAAAGTTCCACAGCAAGCTCCTCAACAAGCTTTCTATGGAAGCAACAGTCAATCTGCAAATCCCAACACTGTCAAACTTGACACATCAATCTCTCCAAAATCAACATAGAAGTTGCACAAGAACATGCGGAACTTCTAAATACCATGGTAAGTGTGTATTGTGGTTTAGTTGCAGGTCAAATAGGAAACATCAATTTGACAAACGAAGACTATGAACAAATTGACCGAGATGAAATGGAGCTGATGGACATCAAGCGGGCATTTGCAAGCGCTATGAGAAGAGCAAAGGATTATATGAGAAGAACGGGGAGAACCAGTTTGAAAAAACCGATGTTACTTGCTTCAACTGTGGAGAAAGAGGTCACTTTAAGCGGGAATGCACAAGACCCAGCAAGGAAGGAAATCACAACCCCTTTTGAAATCAGTCTCAACCATCCAACGCAGCACAGTACAACAACGAAAGAAGAATAGTAGCTGTTGGCAACTCTAACAATACCAATCAATCAGGACCTTCAAACATGCACAGAGCTTTGGTAGTTCAGTCTGATGAAGGAAGCGATTGGTCAGTACAGTTGGGAACTGAGAACAACGGAAGAACTCCATGCTATGCAAAGATCGTGGATCAAATCAAGCATGATCACTGCATCAATACTCCAAATAATGATGATACATCTGGGGATGCTGGTAGTTCTGATGAAGAATGTTCAAGTTCAGATGGTTATGGATCTGATTCTAGTGAGAAGAAAGGAAGTGATACTGAGGTGGAAAAATTGCTGAATGAAGCTGAGTTGTTAAAGAATGAAAATGTGAGTATGACGAGGAATGTAGAAGCTGCAGAAAAAGAGACAGAGGAACTCTCTACAGATGGTGCAGCTTTTCCTCATCACACTGCCTTTATGGAAAATGTTGAAGGTTCTTCAAAACAAGAAAATTCTGACCCTCCAAGTGTTTGCAATGACTGTGTTGAGTTGAAATAAAATATGAAACCGTCAACAGTCATAATCAGAATTTAGTTGTTGAATTATCAAAATGTAAAGAGGCGAATTTGGCGCTAAGTAGAAATAAAAAAGAATTCAAATCTGTAATACAAGCCCTTATGAAAAGTGTTTCTGAATTAACAAAAACAGTTTTGAATAAACAAACAGGAATTAATAACTACATTAATCTCTTAGAAGAAACAAATAAAGAGTTAGCCATCGCCAAATGCGAATATGATTTGATCAAACGCAAACTGGAAAGTTATTCTAACTCCCAATATGTGCTTGATCATATTATTGAAGTTCAAAAACTAAAGGGAGATGCTCAATGCATAGAGTATAAGTCGTGTCCACCCCCAACGAAACACAACTATACCAAAATGGCTGATGAAGAGGAGATGCCTCGTTTTGAACCCTCTGTACCTTTGAATCCTGAGGAATTCGTAGCAGGGTTAGGGTTCAAACTAGGCAATTCCTCTGAAGAACCAAGCAAGCCAGAAAGTTCATCGTTTGATGAAGAAGAGGATGATACATCAGATGATGAATTAAGAAATGATGAGCAGGATCAGCCTCTTGATGAAAGGAAAAGAGTAGAATCTACTACAACTCCTAGTACTCAATCTGTTGAGAATCAAGAGACCGTTCCTAAGAAATCTGTCAAGACACAAGTGTCAACAAATGAAGCAGATAATGTATTGTATACTTTGGTTGGAGATAATAAAATCTATTCAAACAAAGATTTTCCAATTAAAAACGTAAATCCAATCTCTATAGATCAGGTTTTTGAAAAATCAACAATCAAACCTTTAGAAAGGAAAAAGCGCACCAAATCACAACCACTATCTGCTTCGAAAGAAAAACAATGGAAGCGAGTTGAAAAGTCTACAGTTTCTCAACCGAAGGTTGAAGCAAAAGGCTCTCGTTACCAGAAAAAGGCAAAAAATGTTAAATTTGTGACTTCTAAAGGTACCGATAAAGTCGAAACTTTTCTAGGAAAATCTAATGTTGATTTTGTAAAAAAAGTTAAGATTTTGAAAAGAAATAGTCAAAACAATTACACCCAACACACGGATTGATGTAATGAAAATTAACCCTACCTCAAAACCCACAAGTTCAACATCAAGCCAAGAAAAACGATCTCCTAGTTTTGTTGAGAGGAGAACATGTTTCAAATGTGGAGAATTTGGCCACATTATAAAGGATTGTCAAAATCCAGCCAAATCAAGATGTATAAGAAAACCCCTCATGAACCAACTTGCAAATGTAAATCTGTTTCTCTGACACAAGATAAATGAGTTATTAAAGATCAAAAAGAGAAGCAAAAAAACGTAAACAAGTAAAAGCAATTTAGAAAGCTTTAAAATCGGATTCTTCAAATAAGGATCAAAGATCTTCAAAGTCAACAAAACCAGACATTGTTAAAACTGTAAATAATAGAAAATATGGTAATAAACAAGGATCTTGGAAACAGAAGACCGGTAATGGTTCAAAAGGAGTCTCTCAGTTTGTTAATCATCAAGAAATTGAGATTACATTTCTCGATGATAAGGGACGACCCAAGACCACTAACGCTTGGGTCCCCATCTTAAACTAATCTTGTTTGTGCAATGTGCAGGGTGTTCCAGGAGGAACTGTAAACATTGGAGCATCAAGACACATGACGGGCGACTTGCGGCTCCTATATGATGTGAAAAGCATTAGGGGTGGTTATGTTGCTTTTGCTTGTGACAAAGGTGGATACATCACTGGAGAAGGAATGGTCTCCAATGGTGTGGTGAGCTTTGACAAGATCAATTATGTGCGGCAAATTGATCACAATCTTCTTAGCGTTTCTCAAATCTGCGACAAGAAGTTCACGGTACATTTTGATGATGCAGGATGTTATGTGCTGAAGCCTGGATTCAAGATCCCCAAGGAATGGATTCTCCTGTCGGCTCCAAGAATTAATGATTTGTATATTCTTGATATGAGCCAAGCTATTACAACATCTGCACAAGTCACATGTTTTGTCTCTAAAGCCATCGAGAAGGAATCAATCTCTTGGCATAGACGTATGGGACACATTCACCTGAGAAAAATGAACTATTTGGTGAAGAAAAATCTAGTGAATGGTGTACCAGTGAAGAATTTTCATCTTCAAGACGTTTGTGTATCATGCCAGAAAGGGTAGCAAGCAAGAAAGTCCCATCCCTTGAAGAAGATCAACACTGTGAATATGCCACTGGAACGTCTTCATATGGACCTCCTTGGACCTATGAAACATAAGACAACCTTTGGTGATTCTTATTGTCTGGTAGTTACTGATGACTATTCCAGATTCTCATGGTAAGCATGTTGGCACAAAAGAGTGAAGTTCCTACTATTCTCAAGAATCTCCTGACTCTGCTAGAAAATTTGTATAATATGAAAGTAAGGAGAATCAGAAGCGACAATGGCACTGAATTCAATAATCAAGTTATGGACGAGTACTGTTCCTCAAAGGGTATTCTGCATGAGTACAATTCTCGATACACTCCACAACAAAATGGGGCCGCTGAGAGGAAAAATCGAACTCTTTTTGAAACTGCAAGAACCATGTTAGTAGAATCAGAACTTCCCGTTCAATTTTGGGGAGAAGCTGTTGCTACTGCGTGCTACACGATGAATAGAGTTCTAACAGTGAAGAGACATGGGAAGACATGCTTACATAAAAGGAAACCGGATGTTTCTTTCTTAGAACCTTTTAGAGCTCCATGGACTATGATCGACCCACATGGAATGTTTGGTCCCAAGGCTATCGAAGGTTTCTTTCTTGGATATCTACTCCTAATTTCCGAGTGTGGAATTTGTCTTCGAAGAAGATTAAAGAATGGGGTGAAGTCAAGGTTCAGAGATATACAGAAGCTGTAAGAGCTCCGGGTGCTCCTTGGATGTTTGACTAAGATGGGCTGTTTGAATCCTTTAATCTGCCAACTTTTGATGATGCAACAGCTGCTGCTCAGATGCTATTGGAAAGTGATAAAGTAGTGGACTCGTCATTAGTTCGACCAATTATTGTTAATCCTCAAGTATCGACTTCGGTTAACAATCTTGTTCAAAATGAGGAATTCGAAGACTCTGCGGATTATAATATTTCATCAGAAGATGATGAGTTTCATGATGCGAATGAAGCTACCTCTGGTGCTGTTCCTTGATTTTCAGATGGTACGTCAAATATTCAACCGCAAGGGACGACAGAAGGTCATGCATCTACATCCTCATCACATCCAGCTCTCGATTTAACTGTTGATCTGAATATCAAAAATTTAGGTATCAACTCTCGAGTTCCTGATGTTCCAGAAACTCGAATTCATAATATCCATCCTCAGCAGAATATTATTGTAGATGTCCAGAGTGGTGTGCAGACTCGTAATCAGCTTCGAAACAACCAGAATGCTGGATTGTATTCAGAAATCAGGGAATCAGGGGAGCAGAATGACTGGTCTTTTGCCTGCTATGTGTGCCAAGTAGAACCAAAATCTTGGAAGGAGGCAATGAAAGAAGACTCTTGGGTTGAAGCCATGCAGGAAGAACTTCAGCAATTTCAGAAGTTATGCATCTGGAAATTGGTTGACAGGCCTGACGGCTACAAAAAGATTGGTACACGATGGGTGTACAAGTGCAAGAAGGATGACCGAGGTGTTGTTGTGAGAAACAAAGCGCGATTGGTTGTTCATGGTTTTAATCAGGTCGAAGGCATTGATTACAATGAAGTTTATGCACCAGTTGCACGACTTGAGGCCATAAGAATCTTTTTGGCTTATGCGTCCTTCAAAAAGTTCACCGTTTATCAGATGGATGTGAAGAGTGCATTTCTTCATGGTGTAGTATAAGAGGAAGTATATGTTGAGCAACCTCCAGGTTTTGAAGATCCCCTCAATCCTGACAAGGTTTGGCTTCTCAGCAAGGCGTTATATGGTCTTCATCAAGCTCCGAGGGCTTGGTATGAAACGTTGTCTACCTATCTGTTGAAGAATGGTTTTCGACGAGGCTTGATCGACTGTACTCTCTTCATCAAGGAATGGGACGAGGATTTGCTATTAGTGCAGGTTTATGTTGATGATATTATATTTGGGTCTACTATCACTCGAATGTGAGAAGAATTCGAATAGGTTATGCAGGAGAAGTTCGAGATGAGCGCTATGGGAGAAATGACTTTCTTTTTAGGTTTGCAGGTTCAGCAATCAAAGGAAGGGATCTTTATCCATCAAACCAAGTTTGTCGGAGATATTCTCAAGCGATTTCAGATGGACGACTCAAAGCCTTTGGGAACTCCATTAGCTCAAAATCATGGATTACTGCAGACAGAATGGGTGAACATGTAGAACCATCTCTCTATCGTGCTATGATCGGCTCTCTCATGTATCATAGTGCTTCAAGACCCGACATCATGTACCCAACATGTCTTCTGGCGCACTATCAGTCTAGTCCGAAAGTTTCTCACTTGATGGCTGTGAAAAGGATCTTTCGTTATCTAAAGGGTCGTCCTGACAATGGTCTATGGTACCCTAAGGATAATAACTTTGATCTGACCGCATCCAGTGATTCTGATCATGGCGGCTGTAAAATCGATGCAAAGTCAACAATAGCAGGATGTCAGTTCGTGGGAAATCGCCTAGTCACGTGGCAATGCAAAAAGCAGACTTGTGTAGCTACATCAACATGTGAGGCTGAGTATATATCAGCTTCTAGTTGCTGCTCTCAAGTTCTATGGATTCAACAGCAAATGCGGGACTATGGGTTTAAATTTCTTACTACTCCTATTTTTGTTGATAATGAAGCTGCTTTACAGATCACTCGGAATCCTGTACAGCACTTAAAAACAAAACACATTGAGATTAAGTATCATTTCATACGAGATTGTTATGAAAATAGACTTGTTGATGTTGTTAAAATCCACACTGATTACCAGCATGCCGACCTTTTTACAAAAGCTTTTGATAAATCACGTTTTGATTATCTACTTTTGGTCAATGGCATCAAGATGAAACCCGAGTAACTCAACCATGGCTAACTATTTTTGTATATCCTTTTCTATAAATCTAAAACTACAAAAAGATTTTCAGTTTTATATTTTAGGGGGAGTAAATTTCAAGAAAATACAAAAATATGTCTTTTATTTACCTTCTTTGTTTAAGGGGGATAAAATTTCAGAAAAACACAAAAACAATAGAAAAATAAAAAATGAGTTTCTTGGATAAGTTGAAGATGATGAAATACACCGGTAAATCTGTCAGAAATGGTTAAAAGCATAGAAAGAAGATTGATTAGTAGCTTTTACTTATGATGTATCGGTAGGCTCACAATCAGACTAAAATGTGCAGGTTGATATAAACTTAACAATCAGAACCCTAGGTGGGAACCATTCATTGGCATATGGTCTTGGTACCGAAATTTCGTTTGATATAGTGCCGAGGTTCTGAGATATACGGTCTTTATGCTTGCTTATCATCTGGGTATCATGGTTGAATCTTTTGCCGAAAAATAACGGTGGCGTAAGTCTAGAACTTCCATGATATCATACATACGTGTACATACTGCATTCGACCATCAAATAAGTGATAAAAATATCACATCCCCAAAATAAGTGATAAAATATCACAGCTTTATGCGGGAGCTAAGTTCGTCTCTTTGTCGGTACGATGGTACTAACCTGTTCACGGACTTACTCCTGTGCCCTGCATGCATATGAAAATCAAGTTCCTCATCAATAAGTGATTAAATTACAAAGGGCTTGTTTTCAATCAAAAATATATAAGTATCTCACATCATACATATACGTTAAAACAGATGATAATGCAGTATAGTCACCGGTAAGATTTTCTCTCGTGCATATCTTGATACAGGAATGTGTCGTGATGTGGTTGAACACCGGCTAGTAAGTATAATTCATACCTTATATCTTCTAATCATGATTAAATCTGATAAGTCTGAGCTTACGTTGACAACAATACCGATAATCATAGTTGAATACCGATATCTATTTAATTTTGAAGTTTAAACCAAATATCGTTTTTGACAAAGATTAAAATGCTGGTATAATTCCTTTACCTTTAAACTCGAAAAAGATTGTAGTTTATCTGTATATTTAGTTTTATGTCCAGTTTATTTTGTTGCTAGAGTTGATACTCGAAAGTGTTCTACCAAGATACGCCAAAGAACCTTTTGTTTGATATCGCAACTTCATAAAGTAATATCTTGCAACAAGTATCTCATAAAAAAAAATCCAAAATCTGAAATTTGTTTGAGTGTGTGTATCTCATACGAATGAACCTAGTCATTTGATTTGACTTGGTCACTTGTTTTTCTCAAATCTGCTGCTGGAATTTATACGAGTCTGTGTATCTCGTTCAGGGAATAGAATCATACGGAGAAATTATGATAAGTCTTTCGTATGTATTCCCAGAGAAAGTTGTGTTTTAATTATATTTGATTTATGAGTACAGATTGATACAAAAAGAACATGAACAAAGACCAATAACGAAGAAATCTGACAAGTCAGAAGAGGAAACAAGAAAGATTTGAAGTTTCTTAGAAGTTCGAAGACCTGATGCTCTAATCATTGGATAGCAGATCTATCAATTGATAGCAGATCTTCAGGGGGAGTTTGTTGATACTCTAAACCATTCAATGTGAAGACCAACATATGAAGACCAAAGACCGAAGACCAAGCAACATCCAAGGGGAGTTTGTTGATACAGTTTTGTGCCTGTTCCTTGTTCTTAATTATAGTTGTAATTGTACGGTCTTTGCTTAACTGTCTGTATAGGTTTGGTCATGTCGAATAGATCGAGATATCCTTCTATCTTGATCTAGTACGACTTCTTAGCTTGTCTGTGTTAATCAGTTGCATGTGTGCATACCGTTGAGTCTTGTAAATGTCATATCTTCACACGTTCTCCTAGAATAAGGATTCTGTGCGAGTTAGAGGATTCGTACGAATCACATGTTTCGTACGAATCAATGAGTATTTCGTACGAAACAGTTGACTCGTACCAAATATTCTTGAGTTGTGTCTCGTGCGAAATAGTATGTTCAGTATGTCTAGATTCGTGTTTCGTACGAATGTCTAGACATACACTATATAAGCAGACATGCACCTCTCAGCCAGAAAACCCGTTAGTTAGTTGGTCGGTCCAGTGAGTCTCTCAGCATTTCTAGTGAAGACGAAGACACAAGAACTCAGCAAGTTTGTTTGAGTCATACGAGCATTGTGTGTGTATATGTTTGTACTTGTTCTCAATCATTAATCAAGATAGTGAATCTTTGGTTACCCCGTGTTCTTTACTTTGCTATGGTTGCATGCACACTTGGATTCCGCACTTGTGTGTGTGTTGTTTGAACAAGGAACAGGTTTAACACCATCCGCAGGTGGACATACATCTTGTCTGGCTGGCAGAATTCCTAGAGAGACTCCGCTAGCGTTACCCCTCTTGGAACTTCCAAAACTTACAAAACAATGAATACACAACACATATATATAAACATGAGCACCTTCTACGAAGTGAGCATTCCGCTTCATACGAAGTGACACTTTTGCTCTTCTTACTTTTGTACTTGGGTCGTTTATTCGTATCTAATCTATACAATATTCATCACACACTCTATCTAGCCTATTCGCACAGTGACGGACAGAAAGTGCACCAACCTTGGACGTCACTGTCGAAGCTTGATCTTGATCTTGAAATTTCAGAGCCGTGTATGAATATTTTGCAACTTCAATCAAGGTATCTATCGATGTCGTAGAACGCGTCGACAAATTTCCCCTTAATTGATGATTCGGGTTTTTAAAATCCACATGAAAGCACCAATTCACCCTGGAATAATTCCCTCTAGTAAATAATCTTCAGGTCTTTATTTGCACCGTTCCCGACCTTTATGATTTGCTTAATCGACAAATTTTCTTGAATACCACCAACTTAAAACTCATCAATGTAGCTTCTCCGTTTCAACTTTAACCACATCCTTGTTCGGTTTTAGCACACTCCTCTTATGCTCGATCCTCTGACCTTCAAAAACCCAACCGACAATTGATAGAAACTTTGAATTACCACAACGGTAAAGTTCAAATCAATGAATACTCATCAAAATCTGAAATCACGATTTCCGTAATCACGTTTAAGCATACTCTTGAATGATTGACTAGCAAATCGGTAATCTTCTCAATCAGTAAAGCATCATCAGAATCAAATCATATGGTAACACATCAGATCTGAGAAACATTCTTCCACAATCAGAATCACATTCTTCCTCTTTAGTCAAAATAACAGATATGTAGGTATCTCCGCTGGATTGGTTGGAACCTAATCAGCAAGCATCGTCATTCAACGGCGGTTAGTCCAAGAAGAACAATTCATCTACTTGAAGAATGGCACCAAAGACTATCCTCAATCATTCATGTATACAACATATCTTGAATGACCTCAGATCTTCTTAGCAGTTTAGAAACCGCTAGCAATGTTAACACCTAAGACCATCTCTAACTATTCGTGTACACACCACATATATTGAATAATCTCAGGTCCCCTCACTGGTATTACCGACTGCTGAACCTGGTAACCTGATCCCAATCGAAGATAAGGTATCTAAACCTTAAGCATCAATCTGTATCATGATCTAAAAATTCTTGACATCCTTTGATCACGAAATTCCCAATGTATAGTCTATTTCATGAGCAACTGGTACACTTCCTTGTCTGAAAGATTTATTATATCATCTTCTTTAGTCATGAATTGAAAGTATGTAGCCTTCCTCGTTAGTCCCGGCACAACTGAAACCACAAAACATCTTTATTTCATGGCGGTTAGTCCAGCAAACAATTCATTTGCTTTGCAGAGTTAAATTGGATACCTTGTACCACTAAGCAGTCATGTGTGCAACTGGCTTGTACGAAGACTCAAGCATCAATGTGACCACAACTACATAATATGATAAACAACTCCTCCAACACTTAGCCATGCAACCCCACTTTTATGAAAAATAGACATCAACTTTATCTCATCACTAATGAATCATAGATGCTCTGCATTTCCTAGATAATCTGCAATCGGAACCACTCGAATACTGTTGCATGGTCATGAATTTTAAAAATGCTGAAATCTTAACATATACATGCAAAATTTTCATTCCCCCTCATTTTTGCAAATTTTGACCGCACGAATTTGTTTCACTGAAATTCCCCTCAAATCTGGAAAAATCAGTTTCCATCAAAAGTGGATTTAATGTTAAGGCCCATTAGTAATCACTATACAAGAAGATAAATCTTTTGCACAGGTATCCATGACTATCCCAATATCTTTAACATTTTGTCACCGTATCATCAAATCTATACTCTGAAGCTTAAGATGGTGTCCCCGAACAACCCGAATTAGACGTTAAAATACCAAAAAAAAATTATAATCACCAAATTTTTTTCTGGACACTCGTCTCATCGGTATGATAAAAAAATTCCTTCGCATGAGGTGGTCACCACGTTGTGTGAGCTGGTCAATCACGTTGTACGAGGTGGGTCATCACTTCATACGAGATGGTCACCTCGTACAAACGAGCCTGATTACGTTTGTCAATCTAGAATCTTCATTTCTTCGAATTTCAAAATGATTTTTGCACAAATCTGGTCAAAAATAAGTTTCTAACAATCCTATGGTTTCAATTTTACATTTTGTTCATGGATTGTCCGTTTATTTGATGTTTTACGTCTAAAAACCCTCATACATCCAAAATTCATGAGCCTAGGTGATTCATCAACTGTTAGATTGATTGAATCGGTACAATAGCTCTGATACAAGTTGTAGGTCCCGGTGACGGCGGTTCTAGACAGAAGTTTGGGCGTATGATAGTACCGATCCGGTAAAACGTTATTAAGAAAGGAGTAGAAACAGAATCAGCGGAAGCATTCATTCATTCATACCGAAAGAGTATACATCTTGTCTGGCTAGCGGAATTCTTGAAGAGAATCCGCCAGCGTTTCCCCTCTAGGAACTTCCAAAACTTACTAAACAATGAATGCACAACACACACACACACACACACACACACACACATATATATATATAAACATGAGCACCTCCTACGAAGTGAGCATTCCGCTTCGTACGAAGTGGTAACCACTTCGTACGAGGTGATACACCTCGTACGAGTTGACAATTTTGCTCCTCTCACGTTCGTACTTGGGTCGTTTGTTCGTGTATAATCTATATAATATTCAACACACGCTCTATCTGGTCTATTCGCAAAGTGACGGACATAAAGTGCGCCAACACTTTTGTCCTTCAGTTGTTAGATCTTTCGATACTGTCTATATGCTGCAGTTTTCGGGTTTAAATTCAAAAGTATTCTACAAGTTCTAGGCCATTGCTGATACAAAATCAGAAGAACTTGTATAATACCCCATATATCAATTATCTATAAAGACCTAGTATCTCAGAATCTGACAATCTCTGAAAAGAAATTTCGGTGTACTAAGACCATATATCCGAGAGATGCTAAACCACTAATTAAGAAGTTTTTCTTTATGTTCATACCTCATAAATAATCTACTCAACGTGCAAAGACTACTGGCACATCATCAGCGAGACCTGTTTAAACATTTTAACACTACATTTCTTTAGCATATTGTGATAGTCCACTGATGTACTATCATTTACTCTTTTTACACTAAAACTCTGTCTTTTTCATGTTTTTGTAAATTTTTCAGATTTTTATATGTTTTTGTTTTTTGCATAACATTTCTACCCTTAAAATCAAAAACATATTTTTGGATTTTTGTTTATAACAAAAGAAATTCTAAAACACTAAAACATGACTAAACCGATAAGGATCACGTCAACTCGTGGTCCCCCTCGAATTCAACATCATGTAAAATCCCCCCTGATGTTAGATTTTTCAACCCATTAAGTTTTAGAAGATATCTGAATGTAGCTTTATTAAAAGCCTTGGTGTAAAAATCTGGCTTTTGTTCATCAGTGTGGATCTTTTCAATTCTAACAAACTTTTCTCGTGGCAATCGCAGATAAAGTGGTGTCGAATTTCAATATGTTTAGTTTTAGAGTGTTGAACTGGGTTTTTAGCTATACCAATGGCCACCTTATTATCTACTTATATAGGCGTATCAAGATACTGCAAGCCATAGTCTCTCATCTGTTGTTGTATCCATAAGATTTGAGAACAACAACTTGAAGCTGAAAGGTATTCTACTTCGAAAGTTGAGAGAGCGACTGTGGTTTGCTTCTTACATTGCCATGTTACTAATCGTGTTTCGAAGAACTAGCAACCGACTGTTGTAGATTTAGCATTTAAATTGCAGCATCCGAAATCAGAGTCAGAATATGCAGCGAGGTTGAAATCATTGTTTCTCGGATACCACAAGCCGGTGCTTGGGCATCCCTTAAAGTATCTAAAAAATGCTTGACAATCTCCAAGTATTACACTCGCGGATTTGATTGATATTGAGCGTAAAGGCATATCGGATACATGATATCCGGCCTTGATGCTGTGAGGTACATTAACGATCAAATCATCGATCTGTAGAAGGTCTCATCAATCTTCACTCCTTGAATATCTGGTTCTATGCAATGATAAGTGCCAAGGGAGTAGATAATGGTGATGATCCCAACATGTTGAATTTCTCCAAATCATTGTGAACGCACTTCGTCTGATGGATGAATATACATCAGGCAACCAATCGACCTGAAGTCTCAAGAAGACCTATATATCTCCCATTGAACTCATTTAAAACTTCTTTTTCATGACCTCTTCAAATTCTTTGCATTGTTTATCATTCGTAGAACCAAAGATGATGTCATCCATATAGATTTGTACAATCAACAAGTGTCAGTTCACTTCCGTGTGAAGAGAATGCTATCAACAGTGCCTCTGATAAAACCGTTGCTAAACAGGTGTTGAGATAGTGTCTTATACCAGGCTCTCGGGGCTTGGTGCAGACCATACAACGCCTTATCTAGTAAGTAAACCTTTTTTTATGCACTGGATCGACAAACCCTGGTGGTTGGCTGACATACACTTCCTCTTTCACCTTACCATATAGGAAAGTGGACTTAACATCAAGCTGGTACACCTTAAAACCTTTCCATGATGCAAAAGCAAGGAATATGTAGATGGCTTCTAGTCGACCGAAGGTAACGTAGGCCTCTGTGTAACCAGTACCCTCCTTTTGATAAAAACCTTGGACAACCAGTCGAGCTTTATTCGATAACATCTTTGTCGTCTCTCTTACACTTGAAAATCCACATAGTACTGATTGACTTTGGATTATCAGGTAGATCTACAAGCTTCTAGACTCCAACTTTATCGAATTGTTGCAGATCTTCCTACATTGCGTTTACCTAGCTTTCTTCGGTAAGCGCTTCTTTGTGTGTTTTAGGCTCAACCTGTGAAATAAAACAACTATATAAGCATTTTTCTTAAATAAGTCCAATTTAATATAAAAACAACTTAGATCCATATTGATCTGATTTCTCGTTTTTACTCCAGCCTGCAACTCTCCAATAATATTCTCCGAAGGGTGATTAGACATTTTCCTTGGTATCACCTCATTAGAAACACTCACTTCATTCTCTAGATTTGTAATGTTCTGTTTAGCAACCTGATTACTCGTTGAAACTTCATTATGATTGCTAGGATCCACAGATTGATTAAGTAAACTTGGAGTCTGCTTTGAGCCTTCATCGAAACTAGATCCTCCATTATCATATGTTGGCTCGCTTTTAGAATTAGAATCATCAGATTGACCAAAAGTGGGTGTTGTGTTGTTCACATCTGGTTTGACTATAGGTTCTTGTTGTGTGTTGCTCGGACCTGCTTCAAGATCTTTTGTGCCACCTTCTGATTGTGAAATCACTGTTGGTCTCAGAATTTGTTCTTGAGTAGACAATTGTTGTTGTGCGATAGAATTCCACAAACTCTCATAGTCAAAAAACCAAATCACAAGGCTTCTTTGTTGGTGACATATATCTCTGGTGTGACAACCGACATTTTTCGGTTGTAATTACACGCATGACGAACAGTAGTACCATCATAACTAGCGTAATTAGATGTAAATTAACTCGATCAGGCCTTTGGAAAGCCTAGGAATGTCTACTTGATTCACGTTACGTGATTTGGTGATAATCGAGAACCTTAACACGAAATGAACTTTATGCGAAATGATGCCGAACAAATATTGATAACACCTAAAAATATGAATTTTGTACTTGTATTTATCATACAGTTATAATTATGCGATATATTTGGATTATCAAGCGTCGTAAAGCACAACGCGGAAGCTACGCGGAAACCGGAACGCACCGACAATTAACCATAAAACTGGAAGGCACCGGACTAGAGTTATGTCTAAATATTAATATATTATGAGATATTTGGCTTCGTTTTCAAATTTAATGATCATAGTCAAAATCGGATAAAAAACGGACAAGAAACAACAACCGTAGAGATTTTTACGCGATTTTTACGCAACGGACAAATGAACACATCAAACACTGACCTCCGATATAATATTAAGCACTTTCGAGTCTAAATAAATAAATTATGGTATATAAAGACACTCGGATTCAAAAACGGGTCGTAGAGTGATGTTTGGGCTTAACACGTTAACGGGCCTTGGGCCCGACCCACTTGAGAAACTCTAGCTATATATATGTACACATCACACTTTCTCCCTCATTTAAAAAAAACCCTAGCCATCAAGAATTCCTTGCCCCTCTCCCTATGAATCCTCCGGCGGTTCCGGTCCCATCTCCGACGCACACACACACACAACCGAGACCCCTCTCCTCTCTTGCACCCTTATACCCGCACACAGACAAGAGCAAGAGAGAGATAGAGAGAGCAGCAGAGAGATACAGCACGGTGTAGAGAGAGAGATCAGTGAGAAAGAGAGAGTGAGAAGAGAGGGGGTTCCGGTGGTAGAAGATAGCAAAGCCGACAGTCGCCGTCGATGATTCATGATGGCGCGACAGCGACGCCGCTCGGCGGCTTCTGGTCGACCGACGACGGCGGCAGCGGTGGTGGGGATCTAGAAGGCGGTTGTGGTGTTGTTCAGCTTTGGGTTTGTTGGGTTGGGTCGAGATATCAACGGCGACGTCAGCGGCTTCTTGTCGGCCGATAACAGAGGTGACGCGGCAGTGGTGATGTGGTTATTTTGGTTTGGTTCAAGCCAGGTTTCAGGTTCGACTCTGTTCAAGATACGGCAACTTAATTCATCTCGGTTCGGTGTTCGGTTCGACTCGATCAACAACAGTCAACTCGGTGAACACCGAGTCAACTCGGTCAAACATGGTCAACGCGAGTCAATGCAGTCAACCGATCAAACCCGGTCAACTGTCGGGTCAATTGGTCAATCAAGACTTGGAAAAAATTAATTTCGATGCAAAATTTTAATTACATTATTTTATATAAATATTAGTGTAATTGTTCCGAAACCGAGCTTGACCCGACCCACTAACAATTATATATCGTCAAATTTAAAAACTTAATAAATAAATAAGTAAACAAAATTCGAAACCGCACGACATTACGCTATATGAACATTTATAATTGGATTCGTATTAAAAAAAACCACATTTAAAACACGACGAGAAGTCATATATTGTTATATTAGTTATTGCATTTTGACAATTAAATCGACAACTTGTATTGTCGGGATCGTCCAAAAACAGAGGAAAATCTTCCTGTTTTTCGTAAAAATACGTAACACGAAACGCGTTGTATTTCAAAGACAAAACATCCGATTCAAGCGACTGTTATGAAATAAATATTGATATGTATTTAGTTTGCCGACACTATTAAACTTTCAAATTTGAGTCGATAACTCTTCAACGAGCGGGAGTACAAGATAATAGAATTCGGCAATCCGTTATAAAACAAGTATAGTTATCATATTTAATTCAAAGTCGAAATTCAGAAAGTAGTTTTCTAACATTGATAATACATTCAAATACTGTTATAAAAAAATAAATATAATGTTTATATTTATTTCAAACGCCAAAATTTCCGAACACTTTTACAAGATAAATACAAGGTGTGTAATATTTCAAACGACGAAATTCGGAAATCGTATACAACGAATATAATTATATATATATTCGAATGTCGAGACTTTGAATACTTTTATAAAATAAATATAGTTATATTTATTTAAAACGTCGACGACTCGAATACTTTCGAATGCCTTTATAACAATAATATATTTGTTATATTCGATTCAAACGCCTAACGAAGTACGACACGATACCGCAGTATTATAACAAGCGTACGATTACATAGTTATTTATTAATTAGAAACGATACGGAAGACTATTGTTCGGATACGAAATGTATTACCTATATGGGTATATTTACAAGTATATATGCCTACATCTTACGAAACACTAAAGGTCGTACTATTATCCGGCAATGTACGAGGCGACTAATACGATTTCATGAAAGATATTGTTGTTTATATGTAAACATATGATGAAACACGGGTTGAACCTAGGGATATCCGGGGATATATAAGTTACCACCACGGTTATTCTGCATAAGGGCTTCCTGTTCACTCCACTTCACAGGGTTATTCACTCTGGCCAACCTGCAAAACTAGCAACGCCGTTAGTCTTGCCACGGGGAAAAGGGTGGTTTCCTCCGTGACCACACTCCAGCGTGAGAATAAGTATATGAGGATGGTAAGCAACTAAATTGCAAGTATGAGCAGGTATGAGCGTCTACAAAAGTGTCCTCATTACCTCGATGTTTCCTACTTACTTATAGCCAAAAAGGTATGTTCAGGAGATACGCTGGTGGGCCTTGGGCCCGACCCATGCAGCCAGAGACATCAGTTTTGTTCTATGTGTTATACATTAAATGCTCCCTGTAGGAGGATTAATGTCTACTGTTAGGAGGCGTGTCATGTCGGATGTTGAGTGGTGCCACGTGTAAAGGTGACCTTCTCTTGTGTCAGGCCTACTGCCAGCAGAAAATGAAGAAGGTGGAACAGTCACTGGTGACTATATGGTTAGTGTGAGATCTGGGACACTGCCACACGCAACCTGCCGAGTGACCCTACTTCACCGTTCTGCCACTCTGTACCCTGGAGTATGGCCAATACCTCTTAGTACTTACCCTTTCTGCGAGGCTGTCAGAGTTTTTCTCGCCAGCGCAGGGTGTCAAGGGTTTATCCTTTTGTTCGAAGACTATGAGGTGCTCTCATGTGTGTCATGTCCTTGCAAGGTTCTATGATTAATGTTTAAGAGGGTTGCTGACCCGCGTAGGGTCTAGTAGTTTGCACGCATGAGTCTAACTTGCCGTTGTGTCAAGTACACAAGGTTCGTCTAATTCATCGTTGCTCTGAGTGCGCAAGGCTCATTGTATGACCTTGAAGTTGATGTCTAATTCACCGTTGCTCTGAGTGCGCAAGGCTCATTGTTTGAACTTGAAGTTGCTGGTCTAATTCACCGTTGCTCTGAGTGTGCAAGGCTCATTGTATGACCTTGAAGTTGCTGGTCTAATTCACCGTTGCGCTAAGTGTGCAAGGCTCATTGTATAACCTTGAAGTTGCTGGTCTAATTCACCGTTACGCTGAGTGCGCAAGGCTCATTGTATGACCTTGAAGTTGCTGGTCTAATTCCCCGCTATGCTGAGTGCGCAATGCTCATTGTATGACCTTGAAGTTGCTGGTCTAATTCACCTTTACGCTGAGTGCACAAGGCTCATTGTATGACCTTGAAGTTGCTGGTCTAATTCACCATTACGCTGAGTTCATAAGGCTCATTGTATGACATACTGGTTCTAAGGAAAACGCACCATTGCATGTTGCATGCATGGTTATCCTTGTGAAATGTAGTAAAGGGTATGGTTATTTGGGACCATACCTCCTCAAGTCCCCCCAGTCCAGTGCTGCTCCTGCGCGCAAGTTGTAAAGTGGGAGGAATGCTGGACTAGAAGTGTTGATCCATGCGCCATTGGTGTTGTGGCGAAAAATTTTCTAACTGTTGGGACGAAATGTTTGTGTGAAGGAAACGTTTGTTATCTATTCACTGCCATCCTGTTTACCACGCGTCCGCCTGTAATTCATTGTTATCACCACATGTGTTGTCACGTTCTCCGAGTAAATTTAATGTTGTCATTATAAATAGAGCCCCCCTGGGTTAGGGTTATAGTCATCCTTTCATGTTATCCTTCAAATTTTCTTCACTTTATGATTGTTCAGTTTCCCCAACATTTTCTTCAGAAAGAGTGCTTCTTTGTTGGTTGTGATGGCGGCTCCTCCTTTGCCAGTGTGCAAGCTCACCCGGCAAGTTCTTGAGGAGATAGTCACTGGCTTCTGGTTCCTTCCTGCTTGTGATGCCCGGTTGCTGGCTCAGGGTGATACCGCCGCCGATGCTCCGGCGGGGTATATCAGCCTATTTTATGATTTTTTTGGTGAGGGTAACTTCCGGTTACCCGCCACCAAGTTCTTGATCGAAGTGCTGCAATTTTACGATTTCCACCTTTCCCAATTGAGCCCAATGGGAATGGTGTGTATCACGCACTTTGAGCTCTTGTTCCGGTCAATATGGTCTGTTCCCACCGTTGACCGGTTCCGTATATTTTATCAGCTCCAGTTCGCTGGGTCTTACTCTTTTCAGCACCATGCGCAGGCACGGAAGTTTTGCTTTCTCCCCCCAAGTCCTTCCATGATTGGAAGCCAAATTCTTTTTTGAAAGGCTGGGGTTATCCATGCGCCTTTGACATTTCGTGGGCCGGATGAGATCCCGGTGGAAACGCTACCGATACCAGTGTTGGACGCCTGGTATGGTGATCTGAAGGATATCCCAACAATCTAGTTGACGCAGAGGATAGTGGTGGCGGCAGGGATGAGCCTGCGGTTCAAACCTAGTCGCCGATCCCGACCAGTTTATGTTTAGGGCGATCGAAGTATGTACTATCCTCTCATTGTATTTCCTTGAATTTTGGCTTTTAATGCATGCTAACTTTCTTATGTTTTCTGCAGGGCTCCACTGTTCTTGGTTGCCTTTCAGAGGAAACAAGGGCGGATTAAGAAACTCTGCTTGGGGGATGATGAGCCCACCTGGTATGTGTAGGTCCTGGGCAATTGTGCCCTGGTTTAGGATTCGGACCTGGAGGTTCCCATGCCATTGACTGGTAAGTCTTGACAATTTGGTAGCGCATCATGCGGATGGCTTATGTATTTGTTGTAATGCATGCGTGTTGAGAGATTTGGGCGTTGGTCCAGATCCCAAAAAGAAGCGAGGCGTAGGGTCGGGCGTTGGTCCAGATCACCAGATATACTTTTCATGTTAACTAGCCCAAACAGATCCATATATAACCTCTCTAGTGGCAGCTTGATATAGTTTAGGAGTTTTCTTAGGTGAGATTTGTTGTGCTGCTTGCCCTTTTTACAGCTGATACAATCAACACTCAAGTGGAAACTCTTATGATTCACACTTTCCACCAGATTGTCGTGCACCAGATAATTCATCTTCCGTAAATGGATATGCCCCATCTTTCGATGCCATAATATCGATTCCTTTTCTGTTACCTTTATACAAAACATTGAGCTGATTTAGTAGTAGTGGATACGACGCTCATGTCAAGGACATAGAGATCATTTTCTCGTGGAGCGCGCATGAGGATTCACTACTCAGGAATTTTGAATCTCGGCTTCAGAATTAGGCATTCTTTATCCATAAAGTGAGTTGTAGACTTCTTATCGCAAATCTGTGAAATGCTTAGCAAGTTATACTCTAAACCAAACCATTCATGAGTATTCCCTCTCCGATTATTCTTCCTTCTTGAGTATGCACAAACCCTACATAGCCTTCACGCATTGGTTTAACATCGTAAAGCAAGGATAGCATTCCTGTCATTTTTCGAGAAGCTCCATTGTCCATTATCCACTTAGAAATGATTGACCTTGGGAGCCCTACATATGTAATTAAGCAGATATTTAAATAGTTAAACCCAAGCCCTCTCGATCTTGGGTGGGTTTGGGATATCAAACTTTGGTCCACTATTTTGCATCTTTAACTTTAACATCCTGTGCAACCTTTGACTCAAGTTTAACTTCCGATTTTGTTGGAACATGTATTGTTTTCACTTCTTTAGAATATGGTTTAGATTTATCACCCAAGTTCGTGTTTTCAAAAATGCCTTTTTGGGGTAGAATTTTGAATCCTTTTGTTCTTTCATAGCTGACGATTCACCAACTTCAAAGTTTGATGCTTTTAAAATTATTGGTTCACATCTTTGTTGGATTCATTATTTCTTTTTAAGATCTATGTAGGTATAAACTTAGGGGTTTTTTGTTTCGTATCTTCTGTAGACTTCTTCACACTATAAGTAGGTTTTGGGTTGTTTTAAGGACAACGTGTTGCAATGTTCCCGACTTTGTGGCATTTGTAACATGTCCCGTTATCATTTTCATCAGATGAACCCAAAGCTTGTTCATGGCTTTTTTTTATACATAAAAAGTCATCATTTGATTGTTCTTTAGTTAGACTTTCATTCTCATTAATAGTGCTTGTTCCAAAAACAAATTCAATTTTCTTTTTGTAATTTGGTTTTTCAAAACCTTTTGTTATTTTTCTTATTGTCGAAACCCAAACCATTCCTTTTGTTTTCAGGATAATCCCTTCCCTTTGAATGATAATTATTATAAACTTTCTTTGGTTTTGAAGAGTAAGCTGAATTTTTCTTTTCAAGATCAGAAAGATTAACTTCACCAACTTGAACAATTTATCAACTCTATCAAAATTCACGCTCTGAATCGGAAATTCCTCATCAGAATATAGTTTGTCTGATCCATTCATTTTGTAAATTACCACATTAGGATCATTATTCAAACTATTTTCCGATGTTGAAATGTAATTCTTATGAAAACTTTCTTCATTTTCAGAACGAGAGTTTGATTCAGACTTTTCCAAATTTGACTCAACACTTTCAAAATAAGTGCTATCAGATTCATTTCCTAAACATTTTCGACAACGGTTTTCACAACATTTGACTGACATTCATAAGTCACATCAATATTTTCTTGCAGCTCATTTTATTTTTGCTCAGTTTTTAGCTTTAATTTGAGCGCCTTTTCCACCCCCTCTTGATACTGTTTAGCATAATTGTTCCACATTGGGGGAGGACACTTATTATAACCTAGACCTTGTGTTGTTTTTCAGAATCATTTTCTTCCTGTTTAGTTTTTTCAATTTTTTTGTGGGAGAATATGATCAATCACATATGAGGAGATTGAGTAACTAATCAACAATTTTTTGACTTGTTCGGACTCAATCTTTATGGTTTCAAGTTCAGATTTAAGCTTAGCAATGGTGTCTATGTGGATATTAGTTGTCGTTTGTTTATCCATTACTGTAGCTTTTAAAATTGATTTTATTGCCATGTCATCTTTACTGATTTCTTAAAATTGCTTGATTGATTTACTAAGTTTATCATAAGACACTTTAGTGTCCCTTAAGTCCATTGACAAGTTGTCAGTATGCTTTTTCAGTTCTTTAATTTTTGAATCCTTTTCAGAGCATTCATTGCACGGCTGCAGACATTTCGTGCATGGTTTCTCAACTTCTTTGATTACAACCTTAACCTCTTCTTTAATCAACTCATTAACCAACTCTTTCACTTCTTGACTCTCCTCAGGAACTAAGCCATGATGTCTTTGTCAGCTATTTCCTTCAAAATTTCATCGTTCATCTCCTTTGTGACATCAATAATTTCTTCAACTGGCTTCTTGGTTTCTTCTGTCATTGGTGAGCATTTGTATTGGCTTGAACCTACAAAGAAACTTGCAAAAGAATTATAAACATTAGGAGGAATCACGGATTTCAAAGCATGGTGAAATATTTCTTCCTCAGCACAACGTTCATCATAAATTGCTTCAACAAACTTTTCAGCACTATTATCAGGTGTTTCATCAAACACAACCTCATATTCTTCATTCGAACTTTCCTCAACAACCTCATTAAACACTGGTTCTTCTATTATCTTAGCAAGCCATGCCAAACTCTCCTTGTTTCAGAATATAATCATTCTAGTTAAATCCCTCATCCTCTTGAGTCACCATGAGTGGTTTGTTAGCTTTTGCCGAACCATCCTTAATAGCAATAAGCTTTGATGAACTTTGAGGAGGAGAAGTTTTGTGATATATGGCTTTTTGTAGTAATCTTCATCAAACGAATTGTGATTACCATGGACTTCTCGGTTTGGGCACTCTCATTTAAAGTGACCCTTTTCTCGGCATTTAAAACATGTCACCATTGCCTTATCAAATCCCTGTTTACCATCTGGTCTTCCCAAACTGTTACGCCCTGTTATTTCCATAAAGCCCTGAGCTCTTCTAACTATACTTGCCATACACCATTTGATGTCTATCAATTCTAGTTCTTCAGAGTCGATTTGATCGTAATCCTCTTTTGTCATGTAAGGATTCCTAATCTTACAACCTATAAGGTTCTCATAGGATTCAAGCATGGATGTGAGTAGAGCCATATGTTGCTTAGCTGTATTTTCAGTGAAGTCTTGTGCATTTGCCAAGTTCACAGCTATGTTGCACTGAAGAACCCTCTAATTTTGATTTAATTTGTTGTTCTGGCTACTGTTGTAGTTGTTAGAGCTTTAGGATGATTGTGGAAGACTAGGAGTATTCGGATCATAGCTTGAAAATGAGGTAAATCCAGTACTACTGCTTGACGATGTATTTGAAGAGTTGTTAGCACTTAAAGCCATTTGAATCTTCGGGCTTTGGTTATTAGCACATGCACTTCCTTCAAAGTACAGATTAACATCTTGCTGTGCATGTGCACTTCTAGATTTTGCCATCTTTTGTAGATCCAATTCGTGACCTTCAAGCTTCTCAATAATTTTGCAAGACTCAACTTGCTGTTGTAGTTAGGACTGTCCTTTAAAATATGAGATAGGTTAACCATTCATATAACGCTTAGCATTTGTAACTTTCTGTTGTTGGCAAGATCGCTTCGTGTTTCTATTTTTCATAAAAAATCCAAACCTTGTAATTTTATTTCTATTTCCAATTCATTGTAATCTAAGGCTTTGATTGTAAACAAGAATGATCAATTATGTGAAATTCGCAAACTTTATTCATGTTTAAACTTATGATCATACGTTACTGTATTTCTTAATAAATTAACTCGAAACGACTTGTAAATACTTGTTGAACGTTTATAAATCTTAATACCAAAGTCAAGCAAGACAATTAGTGGCTTAATGTGAATTATCCAAACTTCCATCATCATAATTAACTTGTCACACTTGTGTTTAATGTCTGCTTTCAATAAGTCCTTTTTTTAGGGTTTTAAAACGATCTTACGCATGACATTAGAACACAATAAGATCCAAACAAGTAATAAATATAATGTACACTATCTAAAGTCCAAGTCACATCATTAATTAATTAAAACAACAAAAAAAAGAAAATAACACAGCTTGCGGCCGCAAGCTGTGTAAGAGTTTTAATTCTTTTTTCTAATAAAAAACCTCACCTAATTGCATTAAATGTAACCCTAATCCTAACCCAAATCCTTACTCTATATAAACAAGTGTTCCTCCATCACTTCCCCACTTTTACAAGCCTCCATAGACCTCAAACAACCCCCAAACTTCAGAAATTCTCTGCTGAAACACAGCAGGTTGCAAGTGAGTTTCGACTAACTTCTCTTCTACTTTTAGCCTTGTTTATCCTTCTAACACTCTCGGATAACCTCTAGGAAGGTTCTCACAAGTTTTCTTGGGCAAACTAAGGTGAAACCCCACCATTTTGAGGTCCAAAAGTGTGCAAACTTTCTGCCAAAATTTTATTCTTTTAACCTTCAAGTTTTTCAATGTTTTCTTCCTCAACATTATTTGCTAAGCCCTATGGATGTCACCTTAGGTTTTCCATGGAAAACCAAGGTAGAATCACACTATTTGGGGCCAAACTTTCTGTTTGGAAGTTCACTTATAAAACTTTTTCGAACTTGTTTTAAATATAACAACTCTATGCTACTTATGCCTCTAACCAAGTTTATGGTTAGTGTGTTAGCTAGACTTGTTCATACACAACCAAGAGGCATAACATGCCTCTAAACTTGTGGTTTTTACAAGGGTTTCAAACCCACAATTGTTGAGCCATCCAAGCTTACAAGCTTGTGTTGGTGTAGGTGTGATTACATGAAGGCCTTGGCCATTCAACTTTTTAATCCACCCCTCACTTGATGATATCTATGATTCTTGACCATCCGGATTGTCCTTATGACAATCTTTTGTATTGGTGAATCTTAATAAAGAGGTTTAGGACGGTTATCCTCCTACCTCCATGCATGACTTATAAGACTTACATGATATCTATGAGATACACGAACTCTATGATTAACTAGTAATATTATGTGTAACTATATATGTAAATACTTAATATAACCGAACCTTTGACAATGACCATATGGTTATTTGTCCTAATATTAGGTTATTTTATCTTATACCTAACATTCGTTAGATTCTATTGGGCATGACCCATAAAAACACAAACACCCTTCGGGGGCTTACAGTGTCAAAAACGAGCGTTAACGTCTAGATAAATACTTTTACTATACATACTTTTTGCATACTTTAATTCCTAAACTTATAAAACTCCACCGTCAAACTTATACTCACACACCTACGTTTCCTTGTGTAGGATAAGTTGGTGTTCATACCCCTAAATTAACCTTAACGCTTTCACGGAATTTACTTTGCAAAACCGTGAGTACACTCGAACCCTTTTTATGTTTTACACTTTTTCGGGTGCAAGTTAACTTATCAAACTACACTAAATCACACTTTTCTTCTATGAAATCACACAAACAATCCTTCAAACACGCTTTAGTTATGTGCTACTTGACTTGTTACTTGGTATATTCTTATGTGATCTAAATATCATTAACTTCGATCAAGCCTCCCTTAACATGTATAGCGCTATAAGAGTAACGCACCGCAAGTATTCTTGTGGTCAATATTAAGTTTTAATCTATTATGTGGTACACTAGAGGATTGACTTGTAGTATACATGCCTTGTTTACATTTATCTCGTATGCTATCTATTAATGTGGATTTGTTTAAACGGTTTTTAATACTTATGCTATGATATCAAACTTGTGTACTCCCCAATACTTTGTTATTGAACTATACTTTTTAACATGTTGTAGGTTGATGTAGTGGTATGATGAAACTTAGTAGGATCGGCTTACAAACACCCGTAGAATGCTAAGATGATTATTATGTTTTGTTGAACTTATTTTGTTATTGTTACTTTGTATTTCGATTATGTTGTAATTTGACAATTTCATGCTTTGAAATGAAATGAGTTGTTTAATTAAATATTGTCACAAATAGTGTTATGATGTCTCGACCGATCTTGTTCGTATCACTCTAATGTTTCCGCCATCGGTTGGGGTGTGACAGAATGGTATCAGAGCCATAACAATAGGGAATTAGGTAGAATTGCCATGTTCGACCTAGTCTATAGTGTAAGTGACCAACTTGACCATTCTTACTTCATGATTAAATGTTAATTCTTCCTATTTCTTTTGTCTTAAATATGTACCTGTGTTTTTTCCAAAGACACTTACACAACTTACACACTTGAAGACACTCAAACTATAAACGAGACGATCTCACCAAAAAAGGGGTGAAGCTCACACTTTGGTTATCCTTCTCAATCCGTGTAATTCGATTTTACACGAAATTACACTATCAAGTTAGGAGTGAAATCAACATCTTGATGGGAATTTCCAATTCATACTCTAGTGGACCCTTACCAACGAGTCGGAATTCGCTCCTCGTTTGGTAAGTACCAACCACACTTAGGGTACGTTGTTGTCGAGTTAGGGGTGAAACCTGCACCTTGTCAACTAGTCCCATTCCTCGATTTTCAATCTAACTGAAGTTTCAATTTCTTGGTCGGTTAGACAAGTGTAGTAATTGGAAGGGTAAAGTGTCGTTAATCACTTCTCGAGGAGAGCACTTTACCTATAGGCCAAAGCACGTTTCTCTAATTTGAAAGGATCTCGATTCACTTTGGAATAGTCAACGTTTCTCAACACGATACACTCGAGTATTTTATTGAGTCTATCTTTTATGCTATCTCCATTTCTATGTGTTCTAATACTTGTTATCTTGTTCATTTCAAACCTGATGCACGATTCGCACACCTTTCGAAACCAAAAATAATAATAATAATTCTTGTGAACCAACTAAATTTATACTCCTCTACGCAAATCATACGTGTTTATGCTTTTGAATGCTTATATGCTTATGATATCTATGTGAAATCACACGTGTTACATGATACTTATATGCTCAAAACAAATTCTTTCTTCATAAAAATGCATTACGATCAAAGCCTAAATCTATCTTCTATTCCCGAATCCTATAGATGTCTTTCTCTCAAAGCGTTATGGGTAAGAGGAAGTCAATGTCCAAGTCGAAGTCCCAATCCGACCCCAAGTCAAAGAAGGGTTGCATGAAGTTCATGGCCGAACAAATGGCTGAGCATATGGCCAAGGTCATCCTCGAAATCGTCAGCAAGATCCAACCTCCACCCATTGCCGAATCACCTCACACCTCTGCGACTCCAAGGCCGACCCCTTAAAACCTCCTTCACACATAAGCAATTCTGTTCTTGCAATCCCTTACCATTCACCGGCGAAGGGGACGCCACTAAGTTACTACAATGGTTCGACGCCATTGAGGTCACTTTCATCCAAAGTGGTTGTCCCGACCACCTATGAACCATGAGTGCTACCAGAGTGTTCTGATCAAAGGCTCTTGATTGGTGGACTTCCGAGCGTAACGCTCGTGGTAACGAAGTCGCTCACGCCCTCCATTGGACCGATTTTAAGAAACTAATGGGAAGCGAATTCTGCCCTCCCCACGAACGCCAACGACTCGAAAACGAGTTTTCGAACCTCAAGCAGGTGGGGAATGACAACGCTGGCCTTACGGCCTGTTTTATACAGCTGGGTGCGATTTGCCCAAGCCAAGTTGACACGGCCGAAAAGGCCATTGCTAAATACATCTGTTGCCACCCTCCTAACCTCGCGGACCTGGTCGATACCACCTCACCCAGGACCCTCGAGGAAGCTTTTCGTTTGGCTGCTCGATTGAACAATAGCCATGTCCTTCAGGAAGCCGCCAACGCTCCACTAAGGAAAGCCCACCAAGCCACCACCGAAGCCGTCACCAAGCCTACCTCATCCAAACCACCAAGAAGCAACACCAAGAGCAAGAAGCAGAAGGTTTCGAGCCCAAACTACGTGATGTATAAGAATTTATACATCTTTTAAACGTCAAATATTCCCCATTACTGCGGAAATTCATTTTGTTTTCATTGATCTTGATACTCATTTGAGTTATTTGTGAAAATGCAGGTCCGGGCTTCGGCTTGGTGAAGAAACAAAGGCTTTTGGAGCAAATTGGAGCAAAAATGTAACATTTCTACCAAACTGCCAGATATGGCACGACCGTGCCTAGCATCCAGAAGCCGGCACTATCACCAGCATTATCATCAGACTGCACAATCCGAGCCAATCCAACACTTGGCACGATCGTGCCAACCCCAAGCACGACCGTGCTCGTGCAATCACATGCCCTGATCAGCTAGTTTTCGAGATCAACTTAGTCACTTCCGAGTACGATTTCGATAAGCACGACCATGCCAAAAGGTGGCACGACCGTGCCACCTCAGGGAAAATTTAACGGGATCTTTCCAGATTTGGCATCAAACTTGGTCAACAACTCAGAAAGGCACCTGCCACTTACCAAAGCACGACCGTGCCAAAAGGTGGCACGGTCGTGCCAAATGCCCAGTAGCTTAAATACGTGAATTCAGCTCATTTGAAGGAGAGTTGAAGCATTTGGGTGGATTTCTCTCTCAAGAAACTGATCTTGGAAGCTTGGAGATTGAAGAAGTAGCCTTTAGGTGTTGTATCACTTGATAATCCAACTCATTTTGCTAATTACCTTGTCTTAAACACTAGTATTTCACTTGTTATTCATGCACAATCCATATTACTTTGTATTTCTCTTAGTCATTATGAGCCTTCTAGGCTAGACAATTGTGTTGTTTGAATTTCGTCTAAGCTAATGAACACTTGACAATATGGAAATAGATGTGGTGATTATTGTATGTTAATCTTCATGATGATATTAAATCAAGTTTCTTGGAATGCATGTTCATGTTTTAAGTCATTATTGTTGAATGTTTGATCATAAAGATTTACATGTAGTGTTGGAAAGCCCGTGTAGAGATTATGATTATTGAATCTTGTTATTTGTTGATTTATTCATGGCATGAAACTAGGAATGGTAATTGCTAACATGATTAGGATGATGATTCGGATATGAGTATGAATTCTTGCATTTGGATTTGTAAAGATCTTATGAATATTTATATGGATTCTATGGTTTGTGTTCATGTTGGATTGATGATTTAGGCCACATTTGTTGTTTAGCATGAGCATGCTTGTGATTCATGTCAAGAACTTGTTGAAGATATCATTTACTTGAAACCAAGTTAGGGTGATTAATGTGTTGTTCATGTTAGTTTTCCTTAATTTGTAGAGTTAGGAGTTTTGATTAACAATTAACTCATTATTAAAGATTAACATCAATTTAGCAAGAGAACATAAAAAATGAATCTTAGGTGATTAAAATGTTGTTCATTATAATTTTGCCAAGATTTATAAAACTAGGGGACCTTGATTGGAAACCTAGTTGATTCTAAGACTTGCATCACCATTAGTTTTCCTTAAAAGTTGTCATATGTTTATTAGTGGATACTTAATTCAAGCAACCTTTCTTAAATAGTGTTCTTGTTAATTCATTTAGTTAATTTTTATCCTTACATGATAGTTTAAAAACATTCAAGAAATCAATTCACTGATGAAAACAGGTTTAAAAGTAACAACGATTTAGTACTGAGACACCGAGTCCACGGATTGATATCCGGTTATTACCAGTGAACTATACTACCACCTGACGAGTACACTTGCCCTATGTGTGTGTAGTTGTCTTTAAATAAAAACGATTTAAAAACCTAATCTATGTGAATGAAAATTATAATAATAAAAATATATTTAATTCACGCACATCAAGTTTTTGGCGCCGTTGCCGGGGACTCGGTCTTCTTAAGAATGGTGGGAGTTACTTGTTAAGTCATTGTGAAAAGTGTAAAAAAATATTGTCTAGTTATTTTTGTTTGTCTTAATTGATTAATTAAAAAAATATGTTAAGTAATTAATTATTTATTTTTATCTTTGTGTATACATAGGGAATTGTGTTCCATCTTTTTCCTTACATGTCGTGCATGTCCTCAACCCAAGTTGCTGAAGTTGTTGAGCCTTCATCGGAGCCGGAGCGCAATTTTCATCGAAGACTGCGGGAGCGGGCCCGCAGGGTGGCCGCCACAATCGAGGTAGACACATTGGGAGACGACACACTTCACGAGGTTCACGTAGAAATGGCAGACGAAGAGGAAACGAGGGTCTTAAACGACATAGGAAAACCTTCACTCGAGGGTTTACCTGCGAGCATCAATGCACCTAAAATAAATAATAATTTCAAGATCAAATCTGGTACCATTTCGATGCTACAGAATGCAGTTCAGTTTTATGGCAAGGATCACGAGGATCCTAGTGTACATATCGCGGGGTTTCTGAGGTTTGTGCCACATTCACCATTCGTGATGCATCATCGGATGCAATACGTCTTCGGCTCTTTCCGTTCTCTTTACGTGATGGAGCTAAGGAGTGGCTTCTTTCACTTCCAACTGGTTCTATCACTACATGGAATCAGTTAGCTGAGAAGTTCCTTCAGAAATATTTTCCCCCAGAGAAAACTGTTCGGTTAAGAACTAAGATTCTTAACTTCCGTCAGGACGATGATGAGCCCTTCTATGAGGCGTGGGAGCAGTTTAAAGAGCTCATGAGAAAAGTCCCACACCACGGGTTGCCCATGTGGCAACAATGTCACATATTCTACCACGGTTTGAATGGTCAAGGGCAGATGATGGTCGATACATATTCAGGCGGAGACATAGGAACGAAAAATGCCAACGAGGCATTTGAGATCTTAGAGAAATGTGCCTTGAAGAATCAGACACGGCAGCTATCGAGAGGGAAGAGTTCTAGACAGGGAGTTCATCACGTGAACGATTTCACCGCCATCACAGCACGAATGGATGCCTTATCTTCAAAGTTTGATCGAGTGATGGAGATCCACTCGAGTGGTTCCTCGAGTGGGGGAGCATATCATGTAGGTGATTTCCCGACTAGAGAGGTTTCACACGAGCATATAGATTTTATGGGAAACCAGTACCGTCCTCAGCATAATCCCTACAGCAATACATACAATCCGGGGTGGAAGAATCGCCCAAATTTCAGTTGGAAGTCTGAAGCATCAAATCAGCATCCACCCGGATTCGCTCCACGCCCCTCAGCTCCTGGAGGATATGGTGCACCTCGGCCTCAACAGATGCCTTCCACTAATGAACCTTGTGTGCAGGACATGTTTAGTTAACTCTTAGCTGGTCAAAATTCTCAAAGAGTCGAAAATGAAAAGCACTTCAAGGAGTATGACGGTTGTTTCACGAGGCACGAGAGTGAGTTGAGAAGCCAAAAAGCTTCCATGCAGACCATTGAAAACCAAGTTGGTCAGATTGCGAAGATTTTGTCCGAGAGACAGAAAGGGGGTCTTCCAAGTAACACAGAGCCAAATCCTAAAGCTACTGCAAAGGCCATCACGTTGAGAATCGGCAAGATCGCTGAGGCCGTCACTTCGGCTGTTCAGAGTAAGCCGGTTGATGATGATATTGTTGAGGAAATTGAGACTGAGTCTCCGGGAGAGGTGCAACTAAGGTGAGACCCAGCAAGTACAGCACGTCCCAAGGAGCCAGTGAGAGAGTATGTCCCTCCTGTTCCATATCCAGGGAGGTTGAAGAAGTAGAGGATGGAAGAACACTACGGTAAATTCCTTGAGCTTTTCAAGCAACTTCATATAAATCTACCGTTTGTCGAGGTACTTGCTCAAATGTCTAAGTATGCCAAGTTTCTGAATTATATTCTATCTAACAAAAAGAAACTTGAGGAGCTTTTGCATGTGACCTTGAACAAGGAGTGTTCAGCAGTTCTTCAGAAAAAACTACCACATAAAATGACTGATCCCGGGAGTTTCACTATCCCATGCTTGATTGGTAGTTTGTCGGTCAGCAATGCATTAGCTGATCTTGGAGCCAGCATAAACCTCATGCCTTATGCGTTTTTTGCTAAGCTGGACTTGGCAGAGCCAAAACCCACTCGTATGAGCATTCAGCTAGCTGATTGTTCAGTGAAGTACCCTCGAGGTATAGTTGAGAATATGCTAGTGAAGATCGACAAGTTTGTCTTTCCAGTTGATATTGTGATCTTGGACATGGATGAGGACAAAACTGTTCCTCTCATCTTAGGTAGGCCATTCCTTGCCACTGCTCGAGCATTGATCAATGTCTGCACAGGCAGACTTATTCTTAGGGTGGACGATGAAGAGGTGACCTTTGATATAGGGAAATCCATGCAGCACCCACAGAGCCATGATGATACACTCTACTTTATCGAGACTATTGACACATATGTGAGTGATCATCTTCATAGCACATTTGAGGAGGAAGTTGTGGACACACAGCTAATAGGAGGAAAGACTTTTGGTTCGCCTGCTATGGTCCAGTCTGCTGAAGAGATGACCTGTCTGATAGGTCATGTGGCTCCCCACGTACTGAGGTTTTTGAAGTGGTGGATCATGTTGCTGAGCCTAAAGCACGCCCTTCGGTTGAGGATCCACCCTCACTAGAGCTTAAGGAGCTTCTAGATCAATTCGAGTATGTTTTCTTAGAGGGTGCGACTCAACTACCCGTCATCATCTCTGCTAGGTTGTCTGAAGAAGAGAAGGGTCGATTGTTTGAGGTTTTGAAGCAGCATAAAAAGGTGATAGCTTGGAAGATCATGGATATAAAGGGATCAATCCATCTTTTTGTGCCCACAAGATCTTGATGGAGGAGGACTTCAAACCAATAGTACAGCATCAGAGGCGTTTAAATCCGAACATGCAGGATGTTGTGAAGAAGGAGGTCATCAAATTGCTTGATATATATCTGATATACCCGATTTCTGATTCGCCTTAGGTTAGTCCTGTGCAGGTGGTCCCAAAGAAAGGAGGGATGACGGTGGTGACCAATGAGAAGAACGAGTTGATTCCCACTCGTACTGTCACCGGGTGGAGAGTTTGCATTGACTATCGCAAACTCAATGATGCCACGAGGAAAGATCATTTTCCTCTTCATTTCATTGATCAGATGTTAGAGAGGCTTTCAGGGAGGATGTTTTACTGTTTCCTTGACGTTTTCTCTGGTTATTTTCAGATTCCCATCTCTTCTGAGGATTAGGAGAAGACGACATTCACATGTCCCTATGGTACATTTGCCTACCGGCGAATACCCTTTGGACTGTGCAATGCCCCAGCCACATTTGAAAGATGCATGGTGGCTATTTTTCATGACATGATCGAGGATTCCATGGAGGTCTTCATGGATGATTTTTTCTGTTATCGGGAGTTCATTCGATCATTGTCTCGGTAATCTGAAAAGGATGTTGGCCCGGTGTGAGGAGGCCAATCTGGTGTTGAACTGGGAAAAATGCCACTTCATGGTGAAGGAGGGCATTGTATTTGGGCACAAGATTTCACATGTGGGGCTCGAGGTTTATAGGGCCAAAGTTGAGACTATTTCTATGCTCCCGCCGCCCACATCCGTGAAATCTATTAGGAGCTTTCTTGGTCATGCAGGTGTTCTACCGGCGATTCATAAAGGATTTTTCCAAAATCTCCCATCCGATGACCCAGCTTCTAAAGAAGGATACCCAGTTTGTTTTCTCTGATGAATGCTTGAAGGCATTCGAGCTGTTAAAGGAGAAGTTGGTGAATGCCCTAATCATGGTAGCTCCCGACTGGGAATTACCATTTGAGTTGATGTGCGATGCGAGTAACTTCGCAGCTGGGGCCGTCTTGGGTCAGAGGAGAGATAAGCATTTTCACCGGATATACTATGTGAGCAAGGCCTTAAACGATGCTCAGGAGCATTACACCACGACTGAAAAAGAGCTCCTAGCAGTGGTCTTCGCCTTCGACAAGTTTCGATCTTATCTCATCCACTCCAAGACCATAGTGTACACGGACCATGCAGCTCTGCGGTATCTATTTGGCAAGCAAGATGCCAAACCTAGACTAATATGATGGATTCTTTTGCTGCAAGAATTCGACATCGAGATCCGTGATAAGAAAGGGGCCGAAAATCAGGCGGCTGATCATTTGTCCCGTCTTAAGCATTGCGAGGGAAAACAAGTTCGTGGGGCCAACATCAATGACAATTTTCCCCACAAGTTTCTTATGAGGATTGAGACAAATGACGACTCCCCATGGTTTGCTAACATCGCGAACTACTTAGCCAGCGGCATCCTGATCAAAGGGATAACCTTGCAGCAGAAATTTTTTTGCGAATGTCAAGTACTACATATGGGATGACCCCTATCTATTTAGGGTTGGCGCGGATCAGATTATCCGGTGCTATGTGCACGGCAATGAGGCAAGGGACATCCTTCGCCACTACCACGAGGGACCTACGGGAGGTCACCAGGGGCAAATAATACCGCCAAAAAGGTGTTTGATGCTGGATTATTCTGGCCTTCCATCTTTAAGGACGCCCATGAGTTCGTGAAATCTTGACGTTTGGGGTCTAGACTTTATGGGACGTTTTCTGACTTCCTTCGAAAACCGATACATCCTAGTCGCGGTCGACTATGGGCGGAAGCGCAAGCCCTGCCCACCAACGATGCTAGGGTGGTGGTCAAATTTCTGAAGAAGCTGTTCGCGCGCTTTGGTGCTCCTAAAGCGTTAATTAGTGACCGGGGGACACACTGCTATAATGCTCAATTGGAAAAAAAGCATTGTCCCGATATGGTGTGCAACATCGGTTTTCTACACCATACCACCCACAGACTAGTGGGCAAGTTGAGGTCACAAACCGGGGCATTAAGCGCATATTGGAGAAGACGGTAAACGCCAGCCGTAAGGACTGGTCTGAAAGACTGGATGATGCACTGTGGGCCTTCCGAACGGCCTACAAGACTCCTATAGGCACTACTCCATTTAAGTTAGTCTATGGGAAGTCTTGTCATCTCAATGTTGAGCTCGAGCACAAGGCATACTGGGCCTTGAAAACAGTTAACCTCCACATGGCAGTTGCGAGCGAAAACAGGTTTATGCAGATCCATGAGGTCGAAGAGCTCTGAAATGATACTTATGAGAGCTCCAAGCTGTATAAGGAACGTACTAAGATGCTCCACGACTCCCGCCTGAAGGACAAGAAGGAATTCTGGGTGGGTGATCAGGTATTGTTATACAACTCGCGTCTCAAGCTGTTCCCTGGCAAGCTTAAGTCTCGTTGGTCAGGTCCTTACACGGTGCGGCCAGTGTTTCCTTACGGAACAGTAGAAATAGGCCATGAGGATGGCCGCTTGTTCAAGGTCAATGGGCACAAACTGAAGTCGTATGTTGGTGGCCTAGTGGATAGGAGTGAGGACGTTGTCACCCTCCACCCCAAGAACAGATGAATTTGGGGTGGTGAGTCTAGCTGAAGACTCGTAAATAAACTTAGCATGTTTTTGGGGTTTTAGTTGTTGTTTCTGTTTGGTTGCTTAGTTTCTTTTCAGATTGCGGTTCGTCTTGGACGTGGGGGATGTTGAACACATTGCCGATCTTCAGGTATGTTAGTTCGGCTCTTTTCTTGGTAGGAGATGTATCATGAGTGATCCAGATTCAAGTGAAATTTGTAATTGGGTTTTATTGAACTTAAATAAATAATTTCAAATAAAAAACCGAAAATCCAAAAAAACCGACACTATCAACAATGTTTTCTGGCGCTGTCAGATCTGATAGTGCAGGTCCATTTGCAGAAAAAGCCCATAACAAAATTTTATTTAAAATCTTCAAAACCCCACTTGAATCTCACAAACTCACTCAAGAATCCTCCACACCTCCTTCCTCTCACGAAATCTATTTTCTTTTCATCCCAAGCTTTGTTCTAGGTACGAACCTTTCCACTTTCTTTGTAGTTGTTGAATATTTGGGGTTTGTTCTTCAAGTTAGGTTTTCTTTAAAGTTTTTAGGGCTTGGTCTAAATCGTCCGATTCAACCCCGTTTTTCGTGTGTTTTATGTTGTTATGCTTCACTCTTGACCGATTTACAAAACCCCCAAGCAAAAGTGTTAAAAATCGGGGTTTTGGGTGCGCTTTAGGGGATTTTGCGGGCTGCGGTTCCGTCACCCAGGGTCGTGCCAACTGTTAGCACGACCGTGCTCTTCATAAATTATGATGAACTGCATCAGAAAACACAGAAAATCATCAAGCATGATCGTGCCATCGTATTGCACTATCGTGCCCTTCATAAATTTTTATGAATCTGGAAATCCTGCCCAGAAATTTAACAAGCACGACCGTGCCAATATATGGCACGGTCGTGCCCTTCATAAAAATTTTTAGTTTTCCCCAAAAATCACCTAGATTCGGTCTTGCAGGCTAGTGCTTGAGTGTGGCACGATCGTGCTTCATGAAGAACAAACCCATAAAACTTCATAAAATTGACATCTTCATAATGCTTGCTGAAATAAGCACGCACAGTCGTGCCAAGATATGGCACGGTCGTCCGAGTGCGTCTGTAACCAAGTTTTTGTTAATTCTCCGGATTGTAATTGCTGATTTTGTCGTATTCTTGCAGATGAATCATCCGTTTCTTCGATTCAGCAACAATGCCAGGGAACGGCATTGTATTGCGAAGGTTGAAAGGATGTGGGCTCGGAGCCACTTAATCGAGCCTATGAGGATGCTTCAAACGGTTGATCTCGACCTACTCGGTCAGACCGAAAGATTTGAGGAGCTTATGACCCCTCCTTGGACCCGCCTATTCGCTATGGAGTAGCCCCAATATGTCGAGCTAGTCATCGAGTTTTTTGTCTCGTTCAGGTTTATCTTCCCCTGCCCTGATGTTTATGAGAAAGGAGTTGGTGTTTGTTACCGTCTGGGACGGAAGTGGCATCATCAATCGATCAACAGGTTTGGACAGATACTTGGGTTATATGAGGAAGACGAGATCGACCCCGATTGATTTCACGGCAGTCTGCAGGAATGGGAGGCTGATACGGATAAAGCAACATTCTGGGCTCAGATCACTATATTGGGCCGGGCCTAGGATCCACGCCGAGCCAAGGCCACATGGATCCTTGACCCGCCGCACCGCACCATAGAGCGCGCCATCTTTCACGTAATCTGCGGTCGGGGTGATAGCACTGGAAACATCACCACCCGCGACCTTTTCCACCTCTATTGCATCATTTCAGGGTCCAACTGCAATGTCGCAGTTAGTGTTGCAGAGTCCATCCAAAGGGGTATTGGGTCGACCCCCACATCGAGGATCTGTTGTGGTGCATTCGCCACCAGGTTAGCAAGGCACTACAGGGTAGTTGGTTTTAAGTAAAAACTATTTTAAAACCTAATATGTGTGAACGAAAATAATAATAATAATAAAAATGTATTTAATTCACGCACATCACTGCGCGATAGTCACACTACCAAACCTACAACACCTAGCCTTAGCCGCACCAGAGCCCATCAAGAAAACATACATCGGGCCCTATCCTAAGTGCAGCACCTGTCCTTTCCACCACCCGGTTACCGTCGCGTGCCACCTATGTACAATTTGCAATAGGTATGGGCACTTCGCCCAACAGTGCCGAAATGCTCTACAAGCCCCCATCAACCAAGCCCGAGCCATAACCGCACCTCAAAACCTACCGCCAACAAAAACTGACACTTTGCACCCGCCGCTCGTACCTGCTTCAGATGCGGTGACTCAAATCACTTCGCCAACAACTGCCCGTAGTGCAACAACAACAACAACCAACAGTAGCAGCAAGCTCGCGGCCGAGCCTTGGTCATCACAGCCGCTCAAGCTCAAAACTCAAATGATGTCATATCGGGTACGTTCTTTGTTAAAAATGTTTATGCTACATGTTTATTTGACACTGGTACAGATAAAAGTTTTGTATCCATAGAATTCGAACCTTTGCTTATGTGTAGTCGTTCTAAGTTGCCTAAACATTCGAAGTCGAAGTCGATGATGGAAAATCCGTCACCGTCGATTCTGTTCTTTCTAATTGCTCATTAAACCTCAATGATCATACGTTTTTTATTGACCTCATACCCATGCAAATGGGTAGCTTCGATATCATAGTAGGCATGGATTGGCTTAGGCGAGTAAGTGTCGAAGTGGAAAAATACATTCGCTTTCCCCTTCCTAATAATGACTCCTTACATGTCTATGGCGAGAAACCTTCCAAAGGTCTCAAGCTTATGTTGTGTATTCAAGTGAACAAGTACTTGCGTAAGGAATACTTCGCCTTTCTTGCCCGATCCTCCTGCTCGTGAGTGAAGTTCCTGTTGTGCGCATTTTCTCTGACATTTTCGCCGAGGATCTTCCAGGTCCTCCTCCTGCTCGTTTCGTTGACTTTCGCATCGACCGCATCCCTGGCGCAACTCCGGTCGCAAAATCCCCCTATCGTCTAGCACCCTTAGAGATGCAAGTGTTGTCTAGCCAACTTTAAGAGCTTCTTGATAAAGGCTTCATACTTCCTAGCACATCTCCTTGGGGTGCTCCCGTTCTATTTGTCAAAAGAAGGACGAATCCTTTCGTATGTGCATCGACTATCGTGAGCTCAACAAGCTCATGGTCAAGAACCGATACCATCTTCTTTGCATCTACAACCTTTTCGATCAGCTTCAAGGCGCGACTTGTTTCTCAAAAATTGACCTCCGCTCTGGTAATCATCAACTTCGAGTCCTCGAAGAAGATATACCCAAAACCGCATTTCGCACACGTTATGGGCACTACGAGTTCGTGGTCATGCCATTTAGTTTGACCAATGCACCGGTCGTGTTTATGGATTTAACGAATCACGTGTGTAAGCCCTATCTTAACCAATTCGTAATCGTCTTCATTGACGATATCCTAATCTATTCCAAGACACAAGAAGAGCATGAGCGACACTTGTGTCTTATCCTCCAGCTATTGCGTACTGAACGTCTTTACCCCAAATTCTCCAAGTGTGAATTTTGGCTAAAGGAGTTAAATTCCTTGGTCATGTCGTCAACGAACTTGGTATTCACGTTGACCCTGCAAAAATCGAGGCGGTGAAAAATTGGATTGCTCCTAAGACAATGTCCGAGATTCGTTCGTTTCTCGGCTTAGCCGGTTATTACCGTCGGTTTATTTCAATTTTCTAAAAAATTTTCATACCTCTCACTTCCGTAACCAAAAGGATAAGCCTTTTGTTTAGAGTTCTTAACAAGAGGAGTCTTTTCAAACGCTCAAGGACATGCTTTGCATTGCTCCTATCCTAACCCTTCCTAATAGTACCGATGACTTTGTCGTGTATTGTGATGCCTCAAGACAAGGTCTTGGTTGCGTTCTTATGCAACGAGACAAGGTTATCGCTTACGCGTCACGACGACTCAAGATTCATGAGAAAAATTATACTACGACGACCTTGAACTTGGTGCAGTTGTTTTTGCATTAAAGGTATGGCGACACTACCTTTATGGTACAAAGTGTACGGTCTTCACCGAATATAAGAGCCTTCAGCACATCTTTAACCAAAAGGAACTTAACATGCGTCAGCGTCGTTGGGTAAAATTATTAAACGACCACGACTGCGATATCCGCTACCACCCTGGTAAAGCGAATGTTGTGGCCAACGCACTTACTCAGAAAACTCATGTTAAGAGTGTATGCTGTTACTAAACTTTGGGAAAGCTTCAAGAAATGATTCGTGAGGCACAATACACGACCGTTAATAAGGGTAACCTCGATAATGAGTTGAAGTGTGGTGCTGAAAACCAACTCGTGACCAAATCTAATGGCGTCATGTGCTATCTCGACCGTATTTGGATTCCAAACCATGATAATCTTTGTGACTTCTTGATGAGCGAAGCTCATAAATCCCGATATTCTATTCATCTTGGCGCCGATAAGATGTATTAGACCTTCGTGTGTCGTATTGGTGGCCTGGAATAAAGAAAGATAGCGCCTTTTACGTGTCAAAATGTCTTAGTTGTTCCAAATTAAAGGCCGAACATCAACGACCCTCTAGCTTACTTGAACAACCGGAAATCCTTGTTTGGAAATGGGAGAGTATTGCTATGGATTTCATAACCAAACTCCCTCATACATCATCTAGTCACGATAGTATTTGGGTGATCATCGACCGTCTGACGAAGTCTACTCATTTCCTTCCCATACGTGAAGACTACCGAGTTGAGAAATTGGCTTGTATCTACACGGATGAAGTCATATTTTCGCTCATCACTACGTAGGTCCTTTTAAGATTCTCGAAAGGATTGAAAAGGTAGCCTACCGATTAGACCTACCACAAGAGCTTAAACGTTCATCCTACCATCCATGTCTCAAACTTGAAAAGATGTCTCGCCGAAGAAGGACTCCAAGTTCCACTTGAAGATCTTCAGATCAATGAGACTTTACACTTCCTAGAGAAACTAGTCGAAATCATGGATCGAGGCACTAAGCAACTAAGGCGCAGTAGAATTCCTATCGAGAAATTTCAGTGGGAAGGAAAACGTGGCGCTGAATTTACTTGGGAACTTGAAAGCGACATGAATACTAAGAATCCACATTTGTTCGCTGCGTCTTCCTAAATTTCGGGACGAAATTCCCTAAAGGAGGGGAGACTGTAACGCTTTGCATTTGTAACTTTCTGTTTTTAGCAAGATCGCTTCGTGTTTCTATTTTTGGAAAGTCTAAACCTTGGAATTGTATTTCTATTTCCAATTCATTTTAATTTAAGGCTTTGATTGTAATTAAGAATGATCAATTATGTAAAATTCGCAAATTTATTCATGTTTAAACTTATGATCATATGTTACTGTATTGCTTAATAAATAAAATCGAAACGACTTGTAAAAGCTTGTTGAACGTTTATAAATCTTAATACAAAAGTCAAGAAAGACAATTAGTGGTTTAATACGAATTATCCAAACTTCCGTCATCATAATAAACTTGTCACACTTGTGTTTAATGTATGCTTTCAAGAAGTCCTGTTTTAGGGTTTTAAAACGATCTTACACATGACATTAGACCACTATAAGACCCAAACAAGTAATATATATAATGTACACTATCTAAAGTGCAAGTTACATCAATTAATTAAATAAAACAACAAAAAAAAAAGAAAATAACACAGCTTGCGGCCGCAAGCTGTGTAAGAGTTTTAATTCTTTTTTTAATCAAAAACCTCACCTGATTGCATTAAATGTAACCCTAATCCTTCCTCTATATAAACAAGTGTTCTTCCATCACTTCCCCACTTTTACAAGCCTCCACACACCTCAAACAACTCCCAAACTTCAGAAATTCTCTGCTGAAACACAGCAGGTTGCAAGTGAGTTTCGACTCACTTCTCTTCTTCTTTTAGCCTTGTTTTTTCTTCTAACACTCTTGGATAACCTCTAGGAAGGTTCTCACAAGTTTGGTTGGGCAAGCTAGTGAAACCCAACCATTTTGAGGTCCAAAAGTGTGCAAACTTTCTGCCCAAATTTTATTCTTTTAAATTTCAAGTTTTTCAGTGTTTTCTTCTTGTTTTCTTCCTCAACATTGTCTGCTAAGCCCTATGGATGTTACGATAGGTTTTCTATGGAAAACCAAGGTGGAATCACACCATTATTGGGGCTAAACTTTCTTTTTTGGAAGTTAACTTATAAAACTCTTTAGAACTTGTTTTTAAATATAACAACTCTATGCTACTTATGCCTCTAACCAAGTTTATGGTTAGTGTGTTAGCTAGACTTGTTCATACACAACCAAGAGAAATAACATGCCTCTAAACTTGTGGTTTTTACAAGGGTTTCAAACCCACAAGTGTTGAGCCATCCAAGCTTACAAGCTTGTGTGGGTGTAGGTGTGATTACATGAAGGCCTTGGCCATTCAACTTTCTAATCCACCCCTCACTTGATGATTTCTATAATTCTTGACCATCCGTATTGTCCTTATGACAATCTTGTGTATTGGTGAATCTTACGAAAGAGGTTTAGGACGGTTATTCTCTAATCTCCATGCATGATTTATATGACTTACATGATATCTATGAAATACATGAAAACTATGATTAACTAGTAATATTATATGTAAACTATATATGTAAATACTTAATATAACCAAACCTTTGACAATGACCACATGGTTATTTGTCCTAATATTAGGTTACTTTATCTTAGACCTAACCTTCATTATGATTGTATTGGGCATGACCCATAAAAACACAAACACCCTTCAGGGGATTATAGTGTCAAAAACGAGCGTTAACGTCTAGATAAATACTTTGACTATACATACTTTTTGCATACTTTAATTCTAAACTTATCAAACTCCACCGTCGAACTTATATTCACACACCTACGTTTCCTTATGTAGGATAACTTGGTGTTCATCCCCCTAAATCAACCTAAACGCTTTCACGGAATTTACTTTGCAAAACCGTGAGTACACTCGAACCCTTTTTATGTTTTACACTTTTTCGGGTGGAATATGTTCACTTATCAAACTACACTAAATCATACTTTTATTCTACGAAATCACACAAACAATCCATCAAACATGCTTTAGTTATGTGCTACTTGACTTGTTACGTGGTATATTCTTATGTGATCTAAATGTCATTAACTTCGATCAAGCCTCCCTTAACATGTATAGCGTTATAAGAGTAACGCACCGCTCGTATTCTTGTGGTCAATGTTAAGTTTTAATCTATTATGCGGCACTAGAGGATTGACTTGTAGTTCACATGCCTTGTTTACATTTATCTCGTATGCTAGCTATTCATGTGGATTTGTTTAAACAGTTTTTAATACTTATGCTATGATATCAAACTTGTGTACTCGCCAATACCTTGTTATTGAACTATACTTTTTAACATGTTGTAGGTTGATGAAGTGGTATGATGAAACTTAGTAGGATCGGCTTAGAAACACGCGTATAATGCTATGTTGATTATTCTGTTTTGTTGAACTTATTTTGTTATTGTTACTTTGTATTTCGATTATGTTGTAATTTGACAATTTGATGCTTTGATATGAAATGAGTTGTTTAATTAAATATTGTCACAAATAGTGTTATGATGTCTCGAGCAATCTAGTTCGTCTCACTCTAATGTTTCTGTCATCAGTTGGGGTGTGACAATTCGCTTTCTGGCAGTGTATCGGCTAAGTTATCTACTAGCTCTTCATTATCTTTGTTAACCTCCAACGGTTTCATTTCGACTACGAGGTGACAATACCTCTTGATCATCTGTTTCATTGACTCGCCTTTTAATGAATGAAAGATATCAAATTCTTTCTTCAACATTGCTTGCTTGCTCTTAACCATTTGTGCATTTCTTTAAAATTTGACCTTGAGCGCATTCTATATGGATTGCGCGTAATTTTCATCCTGTAAAAGCATGTAAATATCTTTTTTAATCGCCTGTTTCACGATAAAATAATGCTTTTTCTTGTTCATTATATTGCATTAATCCCTTCTCTAAACCATTTTCTCCCGTCGGAATCTTGTACCCTTCTTCTATCGCTTACCAACAGTGGAGATAATTTGCTTGAACCTACTTCGTGAATCTTTCATGCCATCCCTTATAATCTTCAAGATAAATCGGTTTCTGTGGCTTAGCCATCGTGCACTTTTCATTATCTAAGTTTAAGGTTTGGGCGGCTACGGTCGAAACGGCGGATGAAGCAAATGGGTTACAAAATTCGTTTTCCATTTCTACGAAAAATTTGAACAAAGATTAGTTTTGTAGAAAGTGGGGTTTGTGCGGAGTGACACGTCGGACTAATTGGACTGAAATTGTTCAAAACACAAATTTAACTTACTTCGTACAATCTGATGTTCACTTCGTGTGAAGTGGAAAGTCACCTCATGCAAAGTATGGGTTCAACTCGTGTGAAGTGTTCTTAAATTTCACGTTTTTTACAATTTTCGACATGATTTCAGTTGTTCTTCGCTCTGGTTCTTTCAAGGGTTTGTCTAAACTGGTTTTTACGTGTTATACTGAAAAATCAGTCCATTTTGTCCATGAATTCACTTCAAAAAGTGAAAAAATAAGAAGAATGAGTAGAATAAGAAATCTTCAAAGGTTGAATCTTGATCAAATGTCTTCAAATCAGGCCTCCATGGCTTTGATACCACTTGTAGGATCGTCTCATCCAAATAAGCATAGGACCTAACTTGAAATCTAGTGAATATGTGCGGAATTCATGATTAACTAGTGAGAATATGATCGTTACTATTTAAATGCTCAGTTTCATTAATATTGATCAACGTGTTACAAATCTGAGACAAACTGGACAGGGCTTCGCTTTCACAGTCAACAAAACAGCTAGCTACTCAAGACCACCACTCGCCTATTTATAGACAAGACACTTCGTGCGATTTGGCCTTGCCACTTCGTACGAAGTGAGCTTCACTTTGTACCAGGTGTGCAACACGTCTTATGAAGTGGCCTATTACATACATCAAAAACATAATATCTAACACTGAAGCCCTATTACATACACGACATGACCCTAAGACATAGGCTATATATATCTTCATCAACATAAGTTTAATCAAACGACAAATGGAATCAAAATTAACATGACCTAGACAACTATGCTAAACATAAGAAGACTCAACCAAGTAAGCAGAACTAGTAGAGTTTTCATTCATTCCATTGATAACGATTACATTCAATTTAAACATACCATTGAGGGCATAGCCCTTACCAACATACAGACCATGTTTGGTCAACACGACCTTGTCTGACTCAATCACCATTTTGAAACCTAACTTGTTCAATTGCCATCATGACGCAAGGTTTTTACGAACTTTTTGAACATACAACATGTTGGACAAAGTGAGTTCCTTTCCAGAAGTCATCTTCAAAACCACATTCCCCTCGCATATAATTTATGCCGTGGGGAATTTCCCATAAAAACCTTTTCTCCATTAGTCACCTCCTTGAAGGTGCTAAAAAGACTTTTATCAAAGCACAAATGACCGGTAGCCCCCGTATCAACCCACCAATCCTTGTGATTTTGTCCAACCAAGTGAACTTTAGTGACCAAAATCGAGAGATCCATGACCATGGAACCAAGGTTATCACCTCACGAAACATGTTCACTTGTTGAGAATTTTCTTTCTTTGGAACCTTACATTTGTTGGCCCTATGGCCTTACTTTCCTAAGAGTCCAGGATCGGGCGGTTTTAGACGGAAGTTTGGGTAGAAATAGACCTAATCCGGTAGAATGTTATTAAGAAAGGAGTAGAAGCAGCGGAAGTCTAATGGTTTCACTCATGCCGAAAGAGTTTATTTCTTTACAAGATGGCGAAATTTCGCGTTTCCCCTCTGAGAACTCCAAAACTTTTCTAACAATAAACAACAATAACTATATATATATACTCGCTCACCTCGTGCAAACTAAGCTGTTGCCTTCGTATGAAATGAGTTAGCATCAAACGAAGTGAAAACTTCGTACGAAGTGGCACTTCAGCACCATTCTCGTTCGCACTTAAGCTATGTGTTCGTATCTAATTTATACAACATTCAACACACGCTCTATCTAGCCTATTCATACAGTGACATGCATAAAATGCACCAACAATTTCCCCATTGGACGTCACTGTCGAAGCTTGATCTTGATCTTGAAATATGAGTTGTGTTTGAATATTCTTCAACTTCAATCAGGTACCTGTCGATGTCGTAGAATGCGTAAAAAAATTACGACTTGATTAATTATTCAGGTGTGCATTATCTTCATAAAGCACAAATTACCCCTTAAAATAGTTCCTCCAGAAATTATTTTTCAGGTCTTTGTTTGCACGGTTCCCGACCTACTCTGATTTGCTTAACTAACATTTTTTTTTGAATATCCACTAACATAAAAGTAATCAACGCAGCTTCTCCATTTCAACTTTGACCACATCCGTGTTCGGTTTTAGCGCACTCCTCTTCTCGATCCTCTGATCTTTAAAAACCGAACTGACAATTGATAGAACTGTTAGGATCTGAGTTTGATATTGTTGTGAATGTTTAAGATGAAATCAATTGAAGTGGATAAACATGTATGAATAGAGCAGCAGAAATAGTAAACTTTGTATTCATAACAATAGGAAGATTGTTTTCACTAACATGCTTTTATAAATCAATTGTTTACGTGCATGAAAGATTACAAACTCCCCCTCAGCCTAAGATCACTCTGATTTGCTCGTACACAAATGTCAAGATGAAGTGATAGTGATAAATAGAACAGTACACGCACTATTCTATTTATAGTACAGAGCAAACCACTGAGCATCTTATGCTGACGTCACATTGAAAGTTCCATATAACAAACTAAAAACAAACTATAGCATCTGCTAAGGAAAACACTGCTATAAACTATACAATACAAAGTCTGATAGAAAACACTGATGCGACATCCTCTGTTGGGCTTCAGCAGAGCTTTGCCTTGGCAGACCTTTGAGTCTTCATCAGAGCTTTGCTCGAGCAGACCTTTGACCTTTGTCTTCAACAGAGCTTGGCTTCAGCAGATGTTCATTTATTATAAGGATCAAAGGTTGTAGAATATTTGGGCTTTCTATCATCTGTTCTTTTGTAAGGTTCAATTTCCAACAATCCCCCCTAGAACAGATGATGCTAGAACTTGTCTTTATTCCTAATCTTTATTCCTCATCAATGATTCGCTTATTTGTCCTTTGAATTGAAGTTCAAAGTCCAGGGAGATCATGTCTTCAATATCCCTTTCAAGCTCAAGATTCATTAGATCTTGGAGGTCAGCTGCATCCAGACTATACCATTCTTATCTTTTTAGCTCTACCATCTGACTTGAGCAAAGTCAATTCATGGGTGTCTGCGGATGACTTCCATTTGAGAATTTTTTAGTCAGATGGTTTTCTTGGTAAAAGAGTTATTTGTGATGAGCTTGGTGAAGAGGGTCTGCTAACAAGTCTTGATATAGATTCTTTAAGCTTATCATTTGCAGCATCAGTATGATAAAGAAGTTGACATTTAATTCCCTTTTTTCTTTGTTCTTCATACCTCTGTTGGTCTTCTTCTTCTATCTGATTTTGCCTTTTTACTTGGTTTAAGGCAATGGTGGGCAAGACAGTGGTTAAAGATTTTCTTTAGAGGCATGGGTCTGTTGAGGGGCAGTGGTTGTTGTGAATAATCTAGCTTTCTTGGAACAGAGGGATCTTTGTTTCTAAGCTCTTCCAACCTTCTGTAGGTATCAAACAACTTTTGCCCATACCATTTTGCAATTTGCCTTGTTGTTCCATGTTGTGCAGCAAGAAGCTCAACCTTCATCCTTTTGATTTTCAAGGTATGGTCTTGATTTTCAAGTCTAGCCTTCTTGAAAACAGGTGGAGTAGGCTTTATCAAAGGGTCTTTGAGCATGGCTTGTATTTTGTTAATTTCTTCTTTGAGCTCATTTGCAGACCAGACTTTAAATTATTACTTTGTAAGGCTTGTGCTTAATTATATGATCAAAGTAGTCTTGTTTCAAATCAAGATCATCATTGGTAGGCTTTGCTGACATGGACTTACTCAAATCCATAGCAAAATCTTCAATGTTTCTCACTTTGCTCAATTAAAATTATATAGATCTTGGTAGAGCCTTGTCATGCTTACCCTTTAACAGCTCCTTTGCAATAGTCTCAGCTTGTCTAGCCTTCAACATTAGATATTCATCCAGATTTCTAGGCTTTCGATACCCAAGAAGAGATGGAAATTCTCTTTGTTTTTGATCCTCTATCATATAAAAAGACTCTATTTCACCTTTCACAACATAAAGTTCCGAAGGGTATAAGGCACCCATTGGAAAGAATGATGATGATAGGTGCATAGGTGGAAATAAAGTTTCAGGATATGACAATGATGAGGATGGTTGTGAAATAGGTTATGATGATAAAGGGAAAGGTGATTGAACCTCTTCATCATCATCTTCACCAACAACAAAAGTTTTTATTTTGTGTTGGAACTTCACTTTGGGTGATGGTGGATGTTCAAGAATTCTTGGTGGTGTGGATAATGGTTGAGTTAAAGTTGTAAATGTGTGTAGAGCAGTGGTTTGGGGAACATCTATTCGAACATCTTTTGTTCCAGCATCGACTGTCACAACATATGCCTAACATTTGTTGGGTTGTTTTATGGTGTTTGGACAGAGGATACAACAAGATTAGCCTCAATAGTGGTTTTAGAAGTGGTGACAGTTGGTTGTCTAACTTTTCTTGCAGACTTTCTTTTTCTTGAAGTACCAACATCTTCTTTTTCCATTTGTTTGGCTTTTTCTTCTTCAATCAACATTGAGGCTTTAGCTTCCAATGTATCTTGTCTCTTCTGCTTATCATCAGCATTCTTTTCAGTTTCTTTGTTTAGGGTCTCATCAATCCCTTTTCCTAAAGTTGCATCTGATGTTGTAGTAGTGGTTTATGGCTCTTGTTGCACCTTTAGTTTAGCACTTGAATCAAGCTGCAACTTTCTCAGTGAATCATTCTCCACCTTTTTGTCCTCGTCTTCTTTTTCTTCAACAAGAATTGTAGCCAGGGCAGAGCTAGTTGTTTTTAATAATTGGTCTTTGATGGCTTTGATGTCAGATTCAGTGTCTTTGTATCTAGCCTCAACCATGCTCCTGATAAGCTTCATATGAGTTTCATGCTGAATGTCTGCTAAGTTCCTTTCAGCGAGGATTATTGGTTGCACTATTCTTCATAGTTCATCGGCACTTTGTGGTTGTGATGGTTGACTCTGGGAGTTTTCTAGAACTTGCTTCATCATGGTTTTAAGGTCATCAATTGATGATTCCATAGAAGACATCCTCTCCGTCAATTCTTGGTATTTTAATTTATCACCTAAGTTAATAGGATTATCTAAATTCCTACTAGAGGTAGTTGTATTTGGATCATCAACATGAGGAATCTCAATGTTTTCAGAACCAAATGCCTCTTTGTCTTGGTACTAGGGACTTCCAACTAGGATAGAGGTTACTGTTGTAGCATCAGCAGTTGTTACCTTCAAGGAAGTCTTACTAATACAACCACTATCCAACTAAAACATTGTTGTGTCATCAATTGTCGTGGCTGCTTCACTTGAACTACCACCAAGATTACTCGTAACTCAAGGGGTGTAACGTCCTCAGTTGCTTCTGGGCTAGCAGATAGAGTTTTCTTAGACTTAGTTAAATGTAGAAGTTAACTCTCTTTAATGGTGGAGTGAGAGGGACTGATGTGTGTCTGAGTTTTCTCTATTGCATCAAGCAAAGGTATAAATGTTGGTGGTATTGGAGAAGTGGGAGTGGTTTTTGGTGTAGAAAGAGACATTGCCGTGGGAGAGGGGCTGTGGAAGAATGAATCAAGTGATTCAAGAGCTTCATAATGTGGCGTCCCTGTGAATACAACTTGTTCCTTTTGTGACGAAACAAGAGGAGTTTGGCTAGGTGGAGATCTTTGTTCCAACTGTTGTGAGGAAGTAGCAGCAATGGTTTCAAGTGACATTTGTATTGTCACAGATATAACCTCCAGAATCTCATCTTCCAGAGTTACGTTTTTGGTTTGTTTGGTGGGCTTTTTGGATTTTGTTGGTTTCTTTTTGGACTTTTCTGGTGGGGGTTGCACATCACTTGTTATAGTGCCATGTTCACCAGGAGCAGTGGGCTCTACAACAGAGGTTTGAGCAGTGGATGTCTTACCATCTAAAATTGGCTCATTCCCCTTTGCTTGTGTTTTCAAAACCTTTAGCTTTTGGTTTCAGAGTGTTGTAAAAGTTTCATGTTTAAGGCAACCAATTTCACAAATGACACCTTGTTGAAAATCAGTTTCAAAAACTTGTTTTTGAAGATAAAAACTCAATACCCTAGGGTGTATAAGAAAACCTTTATTTATTGAAATGTTGTTATAGTTTGAAACAAAGCCTGAAAACAATATCTGGGAAAAAATAAACTTAGATTTTGTCAAAATAGCATATCCCAGATACTGTATATTTAAAGGTAAATCATTAAATGCAGTTATCTTGGCTGACAAATACATTAGTAATGTATGGATAAAGAATTTCATATCGGCAGGAAATTCAGGTTTATAAATGGTAATACCTGTCATTTGACCTTCATAACCACGCTCAATGAATTCATCATGTAAGTCTTTCTTTGAGAAAGAAGTGGGATCATTTAGGTCATTTAGACCAAATGTGGTGGAAATGGTGGATGGAGAAATTTGGACAAGAGACTACCCAATATTTGAGGTAATAGTAAACGGCTTTTTGTTTTGAATCTCAACTTTAGCATTTACCCAAAATTGTCAAAGTGTGTCCACATAGATTGGAGCCTTTGCCAGTAAATATCCTTGTATGATGATGTTTGTAGAACATCAATAATTGCATGAATATGCAACTTATTATCGGTTTTCTCAAGGATAGGAAGGTAGTTGTGGGGTGTTTTGATGATGAGATCCATGATGGAGAAGAGAATAAAGATAATTTGTGAAGAAGATGAGAGTAACAGTAACCTCTTTTGGGAATTTTGAATTCAAGACAACAAGTAACCTCTGTTTTTGGAATTTTGAATTCGAGACGTGGTAGCGGTTTTCAAAAGATTTGATGGCTAACATCTATCCACCTGTGGAGGACAGTTGTTGGTTTCTTTTTGGACTTTTCTGGTGGGGGTTGCACAACACATGTTATAGTGCCATGTTCACCAGGAGCAGTGGGCTCTACAACAGAGGTTTGAGCAGTGGATGTCTTACCATCTAAAATTGGCTCATTCCCCTTTGCTTGTGTTTTCAAAACCTTTAGCTTTTGGTTTCAGAGTGTTGTAAAAGTTTCATGTTTAAGGCAACCAATTTCACAAATGACACCTTGTTGAAAATCAGTTTCAAAAACTTGTTTTTGAAGATAAAAACTCAATAGCCTAGGATGTATAAGAAAACCTTTATTTTTTGAAATGTTGTTATAGTTTGCAACAAAGCCAGAAAACAATATCTGGGAAAAATTAAACTTAGATTTGGTCAAAATAGCATAACACATATAATGAATTTTTAAAGGCATCTCATTAAATGCAGTTATCTTGGCTGAGAAACACAATAGTTATGTATGGAAAAAGAATTTCATATCGGTAGGAAATTCAGGTTTATAAATGGTAAAACCTGTCATTTGACCTTCATAACCACGCTCAATGAATTCATCATGTAAGTCTTTCTTTTGAAAAGAAGTGGGATCATTTAGGTCATTTAGACCAAATGTGGTGGAAATGGTTGATGGAGAAATTTGGACAAGAGACTGCCCAATCTTTGAGGTAATAGTAAACGGCTTTTTGTTTTGAATCTCAACTTTAGCATTTACCCAAAATTAGTGTGTCCACATAGATTGGATCCTTTGCCAATAAATATCCTTGTATGATGATGTTTGTAGAACATCAATAATTGCATGAATATGCAACATTATTATCGGTTTTCTCAAGGATAGGAAGGTAGTTGTGGGGAGTTTTGATGATGAGATTCATGATGGAGAAGAGAATAAAGAGAATATGTGAAGAAGATGAAAGTAATAGTAACCGCTTTTGGGAATTTTGAATTCAAGACAACAAGTAACCTCTATTTTTGGAATTTTGAATTCGAGATGTGGTAGCGGTTTTCAAAAGTTTTGATGGCTAACATCTATCCACCAGTAAAGTTTGTTGGTAATGGAGGACAGTTGTTGGTTTCTTTTTGAACTTTTCTGGTAGGGGTTGCACAACACTTGTTATAGTGCCATGTTAACCAGGAGCAGTGGGCTCTACAACAGAGGTTTGAGCAATGGATGTCTTACCATCTGAAATTGGATCATTCCCCTTTGCTTGTGTTTTCAAAACCTTTAGCTTTCGGTTTCAGAGTGTTGTAAAAATTTCATGTTTAAGGCAACCAATTTCACAAATGACACCTTGTTGAAAATCAGGTTCAGAAACTTGTTTTTCAAGATAAAAACTCAATATCCTAGGGTGTATAAGAAAACCTTTATTTATTGAAATGTTGTTATAGTTTGCAACAAAGCCAGAAAACAATAACTGGGAAAAAATAAACTTAGATTTTGTCAAAATAGCATATCCCAGATACTGAATGTTTAAAGGTATCTCATTAAATGCAGTTATCTTGGCTGACAATTACATTAGTAATGTATGGATAAAAAATTTCATATCGACAGGAAATTCAGGTTTATAAATTGTAATACCTGTCATTTGACCTTCATAACCACGCTCAATGAATTCATCATGTAAGTATTTCTTTGAGAAAGAAGTGGGATCATTTAGGTCATTTAGACCAAATGTGGTGGAAATGGTGGATGGAGAAATTTGGACAGGAGACTGCCCAATCTTTGAGGTAATAGTAAACGGCTTTTTGTTTTGAATCTCAACTTTAGCATTTACCCAAAATTGTCAAAGTGTGTCCACATAGATTGGAGCCTTTGCCAGTAAATATCCTTGTATGATGATGTTTGTAGAACATCAATAATTGCATGAATATGCAACTTATTATCGATTTTCTCAAGGATAGGAAGGTAGTTGTGGGGAGTTTTGATGATGAGATCCATGATGGAGAAGAGAATAAAGATAATTTGTGAAGAAGATGAGAGTAATAGGAACCGCTTTTGGGAATTTTGAATTCAAGACAACAAGTAACCTCTGTTTTTGGAATTTTGAATTCGAGACGTGGTAGCGGTTTTCAAAAAATTTGATGGCTAACATCTATCCACCTGTAAAGTCTGTTGGTAACGGAGGACAGTTGTTGGTTTCTTTTTGGACTTTTCTGTTGGGGTTGCACAACACATGATATAGTGCCATGTTCACCAGGAGCAGTGGGCTCTACAACAGAGGTTTGAGCAGTGGATGTCTTACCATCTAAAATTGGCTCATTCCCCTTTGCTTGTGTTTTCAAAACCTTTAACTTTTGGTTTCAGAGTGTTCTAAAAGTTTCATGTTTAAGGCAACCAATTTCACAAATGACACCTTGTTGAAAATCAGTTTCAGAAACTTGTTTTTGAAGATAAAAACTCAATAGCCTAGGATGTATAAGAAAACCTTTATTTTTTGAAATGTTGTTATAGTTTGCAACAAAGCCAGAAAACAATATCTGGGAAAAATTAAACTTAGATTTTGTCAAAATAGCATAACACATATACTGAATTTTTAAAGGCATCTAATTAAATGCAGTTATCTTGGCTGACAAACACAATAGTAATGTATGGAAAAAGAATTTCATATCGGTAGGAAATTCAGGTTTATAAATGGTAATACCTGTCATTTGACCTTCATAAGCACGCTCAATGAATTCATCATGTAAGTCTTTCTTTGGAAAAGAAGTGGGATCATTTAGGTCATTTAGACCAAATGTGGTGGAAATGGTGGATGAAGAAATTTGGACAAGAGACTGCCCAATCTTTGAGGTAATAGTAAACAACTTTTTGTTTTGAATCTCAACTTTAGCATTTACCCAAAATTAGTGTGTCCACATAGATTGTATCCTTTGCCAGTAAATATCCTTGTATGATGATGTTTGTAGAACATCAATAATTGCATGAATATGCAACATTATTTTCGGTTTTCTCATGGATAGGAAGGTAGTTGTGGGGAGTTTTGATGATGAGATTCATGATGGAGAAGAGAATAAACAAAATTTGTGAAGAAGATGAGAGTAATAGTAACCGCTTTTGGGAATTTTGAATTCAAGACAACAAGTAACCTCTGTTTTTGGAATTTTGAATTCGAGATGTGGTAGCTGTTTTCAAAAGTTTTGATGGCTAACATCTATCCACCAGTAAAGTTTGTTGGTAATGGAGGACAGTTGTTGGTTTCTTTTTGGACTTTTCTGGTAGGGGTTGAACAACACTTGTTATAGTGCCATGTTAACCAGGAGCAGTGGGCTCTACAACAGAGATTTGAGCAGGGGATGTTTACCATCTGAAATTGGCTCATTCCCCTTTGCTTGTGTTTTCAAAACCTTTAGCTTTTGGTTTGAGAGTGTTGTAAAAATTTCATGTTTAAGGCAACCAATTTCACAAATTACACCTTGTTGAAAATTAGTTTCAGAAACTTGTTTTTGAAGATAAAAACTCAATAGCCTAGGGTGTATAAGAAAACCTTTATTTTTTGAAATGTTTTTATAGTTTGCAACCAAGCTAGAAAACAATACCTAGGAAAAATTAAACTTAGATATTGTCAAAATAGCATATCCCAGGTACTGAATGTTTAAAGGTATCTCATTAAATGCAGTTATCTTGGCTGACAAACAAATAGTAAGGTATGGATAAAGAATTTCATATCGGCAGGAAATTCAGGTTTATAAATGGTAATATCTGTCATTTGACCTTCATAACCACGCTTAATGAATTCATCATGTAAGTCTTTCTTTGGGAAAGAAGTGGGATCATTTAGGTCATTTAGACCAAATGTGGTGGAAATGGGGGGTGGAGAAAAATGGACAAGAGACTGCCCAATCTTTGAGGTAATAGTAAATGGCTTTTTGTTTTGAATCTCAACTTTAGCATTTACCCAAAATTGTCAAAGTGTGTCCACATAGATTGGAGCCTTTGCCAGTAAATATCCTTGTATGATGATGTTTGTAGAACATCAATAATTGCATGAATATGCAACATTATTATCGGTTTTCTCAAGGATAGGAAAGGGTAGTTGTTGGGAGTTTTGATGATGAGATCCATGATGGAGAAGAGAATAAAGAGAATTTGTGAAGAAGATGAGAGTAATAGTAACCGCTTTTGGGAATTTTTGAATTCAAGACAACAAGTAACCTCTGTGTTTGGAATTTTGAATTCGAGACGTGGTAGCGGTTTTCAAAAGATTTGATGGCTAACATCTATCCACCTGTAAAGTCTGTTGGTAACGGAGGACAGTTGTTTGTTTCTTTTTGGACTTTTCTGGTAGGGGTTGCACAACACTTGTTATAGTGCCATGTTAACCAGGAGCAGTGGGCTCTACAACAGAGATTTGAGCAGGGGATGTCTTACCATCTAAAATTGGCTCATTCCCCTTTGCTTGTGTTTTCAAAACCTTTAGCTTTTGTTTTGAGAGTGTTGTAAAAGTTTCATGTTTAAGGCAACCAATTTCACAAATGACACCTTGTTGAAAATCAGTTTCAGAAACTTGTTTTTGAAGATAAAACTCAATAGCCTAGGGTGTATAAGAAAACCTTTATTTTTTGAAATGTTTGTTATAGTTTGAAACAAAGCCAGAAAACAATACCTGGGAAAAATTAAACTTAGATTTTGTCAAAATAGCATATCACATATACTGAATGTCTAAAGGCATCTCATTAAATGCAGTTATCTTGGGTGACAAACACAATAGTAATGTATGGAAAAAGAATTTCATATCGACAGGAAATTCAGGTTTATAAATGGTAATACCTGTCATTTGACCTTCATAACCACGCTCAATGAATTCATCATGTAAGTCTTTCTTTGGAAAAGAAGTGGGATCATTTAGGTCATTTAGACCAAATGTGGTGGAAATGGTGGATGGAGAAATTTGGACAAGAGACTACCCAATCATTGACGTAATAGCAAATGGCTCTTTGTTTTGAATCTCAACTTTAGCATTTACCTAAAATTGTCAAAGTGTGTCCACATTGATTGGAGCCTTTGCCAGTAAATATCCTTGTATGATGATGTTTGTAGAATATCAATAATTGCATGAATATGCAACATTATTATCGGTTTTCACTAGGATAGGAAGGTAGTTATGGGGAGTTTTGATGATGAGATCCATGATGGAGAAAAGAATAAAGAGAATTTGTGAAGAAGATGGGAGTAATAGTAACCGCTTTTGGGAATTTTGAATTCAAGACAACAAGTAACCTCTGTTTTTGGAATTTTGAATTCGAGATGTGGTAGCGGTTTTCAAAAGTTTTGATGGCTAACATCTATCCACCTGTAAAGTTTGTTGGTAATGGAGGACAGTTGTTGGTTTCTTTTTGGACTTTTCTGGTAGGGGTTGCACAACACTTGTTATAGTGCCATGTTCACCAGGAGCAGTGGGCTCTACAACAGAGTTTGAGCAGGGGATGTCTTACCATCTGAAATTGGCTCATTCCCCTTTGCTTGTGTTTTCAAAACCTTTAGCTTTTGGTTTGAGAGTGTTATAAAAGTTTCATGTTTAAGGCAACCAATTTCACAAATGACACCTTGTTGAAAATCAGTTTCAGAAACTTGTTTTTGAAGATAAAAACTCAATAACCTAGGGTGTATAAGAAAACCTTTATTTTTTTGAAATGTTTTTATAGTTTGCAACCAAGCCTGAAAACAATACCTAGGAAAAATTAAACTTAGAATTTGTCAAAATAGCATATCCCAGATACTGTATGTTTAAAGGTATCTCAGTAAATGCAGTTATCTTGGCTGACAAACACAATAGTAAGGTGTGGATAAATAATTTCATATCGGCAAGAAATTCAGGTTTATAAATGGTAATACCTGTCATTTGACCATCATAACCACGCTCAATGAATTCATCATGTAAGTCTTTCTTTGGAAAAGAAGTGGGATCATTTAGGTCATTTAGACCAAATGTGGTGGAAATGGTGGATGAAGAAATTTGGACAAGAGACTGCCCAATCTTTGAGGTAATAGTAAACAACTTTTTGTTTTGAATCTCAACTTTAGCATTTACCCAAAATTAGTGTGTCCACAGAGATGGATCCTTTGCCAGTAAATATCCTTGTATGATGATGTTTGTAGAACATCAATAATTGCATGAATATGCAACATTATTTTCGGTTTTCTCATGGATAGGAAGGTAGTTGTGGGGAGTTTTGATGATGAGATTCATGATGGAGAAGAGAATAAACAGATATTTGTGAAGAAGATGAGAGTAATAGTAACCGCTTTTGGGAATTTTGAATTCAAGACAACAAGTAACCTCTGTTTTTGGAATTTTGAATTCGAGATGTGGTAGCTGTTTTCAAAAGTTTTGATGGCTAACATCTATCCACCAGTAAAGTTTGTTGGTAATGGAGGACAGTTGTTGGTTTCTTTTTGGACTTTTCTGGTAGGGGTTGCACAACACTTGTTATAGTGCCATGTTAACCAGGAGCAGTGGGCTCTACAACAGAGGTTTGAGCAGTGGATGTCTTACCATCTGAAATTGGCTCATTCCCCTTTGCTTGTGTTTTCAAAACCTTTAGCTTTTGGTTTGAGAGTGTTGTAAAAATTTCATGTTTAAGGCAACCAATTTCACAAATTACACCTTGTTGAAAATTAGTTTCAGAAACTAGTTTTTGAAGATAAAAACTCAATAGCCTATGGTGTATAAGAAAACCTTTATTTTTTGAAATGTTTTTATAGTTTGCAACCAAGCTAGAAAACAACACGTAGGAAAAATTAAACTTAGATATTGTCAAATTAGCATATCCCAGGTACTGAATGTTTAAAGGTATCTCAGTAAATGCAGATATCTTGGCTGACAAACACAATAGTAAGGTATAGATAAAGAATTTCATATCGGCAGGAAATTCAGGTTTATAAATGGTAATACCTGTCATTTGACCTTCATAACCACGCTCAATGAATTCATCATGTAAGTCTTTCTTTGGGAAAGAAGTGGGATCATTTAGGTCATTTAGACCAAATGTGGTGGAAATGGGGGGTGGAGAAAATTGGACAAGAGACTGCCCAATCTTTGAGGTAATAGTAAATGGCTTTTTGTTTTGAATCTCAACTTTAGCATTTACCCAAAATTGTCAAAGTGTGTCCACATAGATTGGAGCCTTTGCCAGTAAATATCCTTGTATGATGATGTTTGTAGAACATCAATAATTGCATGAATATGCAACATTATTATCGGTTTTCTCAAGGATAGGAAGGTAGTTGTTGGGAGTTTTGATGATGAGATCCATGATGGAGAAGAGAATAAAGAGAATTTGTGAAGAAGATGAGAGTAATAGTAACCGCTTTTGGGAATTTTTGAATTCAAGACAACAAGTAACCTCTGTGTTTGGAATTTTGAATTCGAGACGTGGTAGCGGTTTTCAAAAGATTTGATGGCTAACATCTATCCACCTGTAAAGTCTGTTGGTAACGGAGGACAGTTGTTGGTTTCTTTTTGGACTTTTCTGGTGGGGGTTGCACAACACTTGTTATAGTGCCATGTTTACCAGGAGAAGTGGGCTCTACAACAGAGGTTTGAGAAGTGGATGTCTTACCATCTGAAATTGGCTCATTCCCCTTTGCTTGTGTTTTCAAAACCTTTAGCTTTTGGTTTGAGAGTGTTGTAAAAGTTTCATGTTTAAGGCAACCAATTTCACAAATGACACCTAGTTGAAAATCAGTTTCAGAAACTTGTTTTTGAAGATAAAACTCAATAGCCTAGGGTGTATAAGAAAACCTTTATTTTTTGAAATGTTGTTATAGTTTGAAACAAAGCCATAAAACAATACCTGGGAAAAATTAAACTTAGATTTTGTCAAAATAGCATATCACATATACTGAATGTCTAAAGGCATCTCATTAAATGCAGTTATCTTGGGTGACAAACACAATAGTAATGTATGGAAAAAGAATTTCATATCGACAGGAAATTCAGGTTTATAAATGGTAATACCTATCATTTGACCTTCATAACCACGCTCAATGAATTCATCATGTAAGTCTTTCTTTGGAAAAGAAGTGGGATCATTTAGGTCATTTAGACCAAATGTGGTGGAAATGGTGGATGGAGAAATTTGGACAAGAGACTACCCAATCATTGACGTAATAGCAAATGGCTCTTTTTTTTGAATCTCAACTTTAGCATTTACCTAAAATTGTCAAAGTGTGTCCACATTGATTGGAGCCTTTGCCAGTAAATATCCTTGTATGATGATGTTTGTAGAACATCAATAATTGCATGAATATGCAACATTATTATCGGTTTTCTCAAGGATAGGAAGGTAGTTGTTGGGAGTTTTGATGATGAGATCCATGATGGAGAAGACAATAAAGAGAATTTGTGAAGAAGATGAGAGTAATAGTAACCGCTTTTGGGAATTTTTAATTCAAGACAACAAGTAACCTCTGTGTTTGGAATTTTGAATTCGAGACGTGGTAGCGGTTTTCAAAAGATTTGATGGCTAACATCTATCCACCTGTAAAGTCTTGTTGGTAACGGAGGACAGTTGTTGGTTTCTTTTAGGAATTCTGGTGGGGGTTGCACAACACTTGTTATAGTGCCATGTTCACCAGGAGCAGTGGGCTCTACAACAGAGGTTTGAGCAGTGGATGTCTTACCATCTAAAATTGGCTCATTCCCCTTTGCTTGTGTTTTCAAAACCTTTAGCTTTTGATTTGAGAGTGTTGTAAAAGTTTCATGTTTAAGGCAACCAATTTCACAAATGACACCTTGTTGAAAATCAGTTTCAGAAACTTGTTTTTGAAGATAAAACTCAATAGCCTAGGGTGTATAAGAAAACCTTTATTTTTTGAAATGTTGTTATAGTTTGAAACAAAGCCAGAAAACAATACCTGGGAAAAATTAAACTTAGATTTTGTCAAAATAGCATATCACATATACTGAATGTCTAAAGGCATCTCATTAAATGCAGTTATCTTGGGTGACAAACACAATAGTAATGTATGGAAAAAGAATTTCATATCGACAGGAAATTCAGGTTTATAAATGGTAATACCTGTCATTTGACCTTCATAACCACGCTCAATGAATTCATCATGTAAGTCTTTCTTTGGAAAAGAAGTGGGATCATTTAGGTCATTTAGACCAAATGTGGTGGAAATGGTGGATGGAGAAATTTGGACAAGAGACTACCCAATCATTGACGTAATAGCAAATGGCTCTTTGTTTTGAATCTCAACTTTAGCATTTACCTAAAATTGTCAAAGTGTGTCCACATTGATTGGAGCCTTTGCCAGTAAATATCCTTGTATGATGATGTTTGTAGAATATCAATAATTGCATGAATATGCAACATTGTTATCGGTTTTCACTAGGATAGGAAGGTAGTTATGGGGAGTTTTGATGATGAGATCCATGATGGAGAAAAGAATAAAGAGAATTTGTGAAGAAGATGAGAGTAATAGTAACCGCTTTTGGGAATTTTGAATTCAAGACAACAAGTAACCTCTGTTTTTGGAATTTTGAATTCGAGATGTGGTAGCGGTTTTCAAAAGTTTTGATGGCTAACATCTATCCACCTGTAAAGTTTGTTGGTAATGGAGGACAGTTGTTGGTTTCTTTTTGGACTTTTCTGGTAGGGGTTGCACAACACTTGTTATAGTGCCATGTTAACCAGGAGCAGTGGGCTCTACAACAGAGGTTTGAGAAGTGGATGTCTTACCATCTGAAATTGGCTCATTCCACTTTGCTTGTGTTTCCAAAACCTTTAGCTTTTGGTTTGAGAGTGTTGTAAAAGTTTCATGTTTAAGGCAACCAATTTCACAAATGACACCTTGTTGAAAATCAGTTTCAGAAACTTGTTTTTGAAGATAAAAACTCAATAGCCTAGGGTGTATAAGAAAACCTTTATTTTTGAAATGTGTTTATAGTTTGCAACCAAGCCTGAAAACAATACCTAGGAAAAATTAAACTTAGATTTTGTCAAAATAGCATATCCCAGATACTGTATGTTTAAAGGTATCTCAGTAAATGCAGTTATCTTGGCTGACAAACACAATAGTAAGGTGTGGATAAATAATTTCATATCGGCATGAAATTCAGGTTTATAAATGGCAATACCTGTCATTTGACCTTCATAACCACGCTCAATGAATTCATCATGTAAGTCTTTCTTTGGGAAAGAAGTGGGATCATTTAGGTCATTTAGACCAAATGTGGTGGAAATGGTGGATGGAGAAATTTGGACAAGAGACTGCCCAATCTTTGAGGTAATAGTAAGCGGCTTTTTGTTTTGAATCTCAACTTTTGCATTTACCCAAAATTGTCAAAGTGTGTCCACATAGATTGGAGCCTTTGCAAGTAAATATCCTTGTATGATGATGTTTGTAGAACATCAATAATTGCATCAATATGCAACATTATTATCGGTTTTCTCAAGGATAGGAAGGTAGTTGTTGGGAGTTTTGATGATGAGATCCATGATGGAGAAGAGAATAAAGAGAATTTGTGAAGAAGATGAGAGTAATAGTAACCGCTTTTGGGAATTTTGAATTCAAGACAACAAGTAACCTCTGTTTTTGGAATCTTGAATTCGAGACGTGGTAGTGGTTTTCAAAAGATTTGATGGCTAACATCTATCCACCTGTAAAGTCTGTTGGTATCAGAGGACAGTTGTTGGTTTCTTTTTGGACTTTTCTGGTGGGGGTTGCACAACACTTGTTATAGTGCCATGTTCACCAAGAGCAGTTGGCTCTACAACAGAGGTTTGAGAAGTGGATGTCTTACCATCTAAAATTGGCTCATTCCCCTTTGCTTGTGTTTTCAGAACCTTTAGCTTTAGGTTTGAGAGTGTTGTAAAAGTTTCATGTTTAAGGCACCCAATTTCACAAATGATACCTTGTTGAAAATCAGTTTTAGAAACTTGTTTTTTAAGATAAAAACACAATAGCCTAGGGTGTATAAGAAAACCTTTATTTTTTGAAATGTTGTTATAGTTTGCAACAAAGCCAGAAAACAATATCTGGGAAAAATTAAACTTAGATTTTGTCAAAATAGCATATCACAGATACTGAATGTTTAAAGGCATCTCATTAAATGCAGTTATCTTGGCTGACAAACACAATAGTAATGTATGGAAAAAGAATTTCATATCGGCAGGAAATTCAGGTTTATAAATGGTAATACCTGTCATTTGACCTTCATAACCACGCTCAATGAATTCATCACGTAAGTCTTTCTTTGGAAAAGAAGTGGGATCATTTAGGTCATTTAGACCAAATGTGTTGGAAATGGTGGACGGAGAAACTTGGACAAGAGACTGCCCAATCATTGACGTAATAGCAAATGGCCTTTTGTTTTGAATCTCAAATTTAGCATTTACCTAAAATTGTCAAAGTGTGTCCACATAGATTGGAGCCTTTGCCAGTAAATATCCTTGTATGATGATGTTTGTAGAACATCAAAAATTGCATGAATATGCAACATTATTATCGGTTTTCACAAGGATAGGAAGGTAGTTATGGGGGGTTTTGATGATGAGATCCATGATGGAGAAGAGAATAAAGAGAATTTGTGAAGAAGATGAGAGTAATAGTAACGCTTTTGGAAATTTTGAATTCAAGACAACAAGTAACCTCTGTTTTTGGAATTTTGAATTTGAGACGTGTGGTAGCGGTTTTCAAAAGATTTGATGGCTAACATCTATCCACCTGTAAAGTCTGTTGGTAACGGAGGACAGTTGTTGGTTTCTTTTTGGACTTTTCTGGTGGGGGTTGCACAACACTTGTTATAGTGCCATGTTCACTAGGAGCAGTGGGCTCCACAACAGAGGTTTGAGCAGTGGATGTCTTACCATCTAAAATTGGCTCATTCCCCTTTGCTTGTGTTTTCAAAACCTTTAGATTTTGGTTTGAGAGTGTTGTAAAAGTTTCATGTTTAAGGCAACCAATTTCACAAATGACACCTTGTTGAAAATCAGTTTCAGAAACTTGTTTTTTAAGATAAAAACTCAATAGCCTAGGGTGTATAAGAAAACCTTTATTTTTTGAAATGTTGTTATAGTTTGCAACAAAGCCAGAAAACAATATCTGGGAAAAATTAAACTTAGATTTTGTCAAAATACATATCAAAGATACTGAATGTTTAAAGGCATCTCATTAAATGCAGTTATCTTGGCTGACAAACACAATAGTAATGTATGGAAAAAGAATTTCATATCGGCAGGAAATTCAGGTTTATAAATGGTAATACCTGTCATTTGACCTTCATAACCACGCTCAATGAATTCATCACGTAAGTCTTTCTTTGGAAAAGAAGTGGGATCATTTAGGTCATTTAGACCAAATGTGGTGGAAATGGTGGATGGAAACTTGGACAAGAGACTGCCCAATCATTGACGTAATAGCAAATGGCTTTTTGTTTTGAATCTCAACTTTAGCATTTACCTAAAATTGTCAAAGTGTGTCCACATAGATTGGAGCCTTTGCCAGTAAATATCCTTGTATGATGATGTTTGTAGAACATCAAAAATTGCATGAATATGCAACATTATTATCGGTTTTCACAAGGATAGGAAGGTAGTTATGGGGAGTTTTGATGATGAGATCCATGATGGAGAAGAGAATAAAGGGAATTTGTGAAGAAGATGATAGTAATAGTAACGCTTTTGGGAATTTTTAATTCAAGACGACAAGTAACCTCTTTTTTTTGGAATTTTGAATTCGAGACGTGGTAGCGGTTTCCAAAAGATCTGATGGCTAACATCTATCCACGTGTAAAGTCTGTTGGTAATGGAGGATAGTTTTTTGGAAACCCGAGCTGGATAGCAGCAATGGTTCCAAACAGTGGAATGAACAATGGTGATTTTACACTGTCATAGGATAGATTATCAGTGGATTGGGAAAACAGTGACTTCACCAATATTGGATGTAGAACAGAGGATACACTTTTAGCAACAGATAGATTTTCAAGCCAAGCAGAGGTTTTGAGAGGCAGTAGTGTTATGAGATCTATTGAAAAATATCAATTTTGGCAAGTTTTAAGGATGGGTTTTTTACATTCTGGAAACATTTTGATGCTATTTACACATGGAAAACAAAATTTTGTTTTTATTCCATGTTTTGCATACCAATCCCAGATATTAGACTTTCAAAGGTAGATGTATCTAATGCTTTGGTTAGAACATCTGCCAATTGATCTTTAGTAGGAACATGATGTAGAGAAATCAAACTCTTTTCATAGCAATCTCTTACAAAGTGATGTCTAATGTCAATGTGCTTTGTGGTTGAGTGGGAGACAGGATTTTTTATGATGTTAAGAGCTGCTTGACTGTCCAACATGAGAGTAGTCTTTAGAGCAGTTACACCAAAATCTAGTAATTGATTTTAAAGCAATAGGAGTTAAGAATGCAGCTTGCTAACATGGCAACGGTTTTAAAGTGAAAAGTGAATGCTGACGTGACAGCGGCTTTCAAAAATCTGATGGCTATCATCTGTCCACGTAGTAACCTTTGTTTGAAATTGAAGACAGTTTTTTGGGAAACCTCTGTCGAGAATCAACAGAGGATAGGAACAGTGGTGATTTTATACTATCAGAGGATAGATATCAGAGTTTAGAAAAACAGTAGTGTGCCTAACAATGGTAATGGAAAGCAGAGGATACCTTTAACAGTGGATAGAGAGAGCCAAACAAAGATTTTCTTTGAAAAGTAGTGGTTATGGACAGATTTTTAGGATTTTGAAAATTTTCAATTTAGCTATTTTTAAGGATGGAATTTTGATTTTCTTAAAACATTTTTATTGCTTTTTATTCATGGAACACAAATGCGTGTTTTTATTCCATGTTTAGTATACTAATCCTAGAGATCAGACTTTTAAAGGTAGATGTATCTAATGCTTTTATTAAAACATCTGCAAGTTGATCTTTAGTTGGAACAAGATGCAGAGAAATCAAACCTTTTTCATAACAATTCCTTACAAAGTGATGTCTGATCTCAATGTGCTTTGTGGTAGAATGAGATACTAGATTTTTTATGATGTTTTCAGCTGCTTGACTATCTAATATGAGAGGAGTCTTTAAAGGAGATACACCAAAATCCAATAGTTGATTTTGAAGCCAAAGGAGTTGAGCAGTGTAGCTTGCTGCAGCAATATACTCAGCCTCTACCGTGGATGTTAATTCTGCAGCTTACTTTTTGCTCTGCCAAGACACTAAGCAATTGCCTAGGAATTGACAGCCTCCTGAAGTGGACTTCCTTGTGGTTTTACATCCAGCAACATCACTATCTGAGAAACCTGAAAGCTCAATATTTCCATTAGCTGGATACTAGATACCAAGTGTGCGAGCACCTTTTATGTTTCTGAATATCCTTTTTACAACAATGAGATTGGACTTCCTAGGTGCTGACTGGGATCTGGCACAAACACATGTTGCAAACATGATGTCTGGCCTTGATGCAGTTAGGTAAATAAAAAACCTATCATGCTTCTACATAGAGTTTGATCAACCAGGTCATCTTTGTCATCAATAGTGACAAGCTTTTTGGTTGCCATGGGTGTGCTACATGGTTTACAATCATTCATATCAAATTTTGTAAGTAGTTCTTTAACGTACTTACTTTGATGAATGAAAGTACCATTTTGCAATTGCTTTACTTGAAGACCAAGAAAGCTTTGGAGCTCACCCATAGCACTCATTTCAAACTCCTATGCCATGAGTTGTCTAAACTTTTCACACATGGCAGTGCATGTGGAACCAAAAATGATGTATTCACATCAATTTGGATAAGCATCAAATCTTTTCCTCTCCATTTTAGAAACAAGGTTTAATCAATTTTACCTCTTGTAAAACATATGTATAAAAGAAAGGTGGAAACAGTTTCATACCAGGTTCTTGGTGCTAGTTTCAAACCATACAAAGCATTATTAAGCTTGTAGACATGATCAGGATAAAATGCATCTTCAAATCTAGGAGGTTAACAAACATATATCTCTTCTTTGATCTTACCATACAAGAATGCACTTTTGATATCCATTTGAAACACCTTGATGTTGTGGTTGGCAGCAAAGACTAAGAACAATCTGATGGCTTCTAAACTTGCTACAGGAGTAAAGGTTTCATCATAGTCAATGCCTTCTTCTTTTCTGTAACCTTGAACCAAAAGCCTAGCTTTATTTTTGACAACAATACCCCTTTCATCAGTTTTGTTTTTGAAGACCCATTTTGTGCCAATTGGACTTACTCCTTTGGCAAAGGTACAACTTCCAATACTTGTTGTCTTTTAAACAAAAGGAGCTATTCTTGCATGGTGTCTACTCAACTGTTGTCTTTTAGTTCCTCTTGGTACTTGACACATTGTGTGAGAGATAGGAAACCAACAAAAAGACAAATATTTTGGGATTGACTTCTAGTGAGCACCCCTTCATTGATGTTGCCAATGATTTGATTAGATGGATGACTTTTAAGGTAGATTAGATCTCCCTTATATGGAACAATGACATTTTGAGGAGAAGGCTGCAAATGGGAATCATCTGAGCTAACATTTGTTGACAATTTTGAAGAGCCAACATCCGTTTGGAATGGAGGTGGAGGTATAGGTATAGGTGGGAGAGATGTGAAAACATGTTGGCTTTTATCCACAGTGGTTGGACTTTTATCAACAGAGGTTATATTTGATGAGCTGGCTGATGATTGAGGATCAGCAGTGGTTGATCCAACAGTCGTAGAGTTTTCACAGTTGTTAGTAACATCTGAATCCTTGATTGTGGAAGTGACTTTATATTGTGGAATCACGATGTCATATACATAGTCTTATGATTAAGATTATGATGTACCTGCAGGGTTAGTCTTGACAGATAAATCATCAAATGTAAATTTATCTAGATCAATAAATTCTACAGGGTTTGCTAGGATTTTTAATGAAGAAAATTCATTGAACTTTACATTCAAGGTCTCTTCCACACACCTAGTCGTTAAATTAAAAACTCTATGGTCTTTAGCAGTGGTTGAGTATCCCAGAAAATAACCACAATCTATTTGGCTGCAAATTTTGAAAGTTCAATCTTTTAGGTTCAAAATAAAACATGGGCAGCCAATGATTTTGAAGTACGAGATAAGTGGTTTGATCTAATACAGAGTTTCATAACCAGTTGTTTGATGCCTGGGGCTTATTAGGATTCTGTTCTGCACATAGCAAGCAGAGTTTACAGCCTCTGACGAAAAGGTTAAGCGTAAACCTGAGTCTGCAAGCATTGTTCTGGAAGCTTCAGTGAAGGTTTTGTTTATCCTTTCAACCACCCCATTCTGTTCTGGTGTCCGTGGTATGATGTATTGCCTTACAATTCCTTTTGACACACATAAATCATCCAACTCTTTATTTCTGAACTCTGTGCCATTGTCACTCCTGAAGGATTTTACTGGTAGGTCAAATTGCTTTTCAACCAGTTTCACAAATCCATATGCAACAAGTAAGTCTAAGTAAACCTAGAAAATCATCAACAATAACAAGGCAATACCTTTTTTGTTTAAGGCTCATGATTTTTACAGGGCCAAACAAGTCCATATGCAACAATTGTAAGCACTGACTTGTTTTGGACTCACCAATGGGCTTGTATGAACTTTTATGTTGTTTTCTATTTAAAAAGGAAACACAATGTTCATCTCTTGTGAAAATTTTTTTGGTAAACATCTTACAAGGCCTTGTTTAGAAAGTGTTACCATAGTAGTCAGATTTGTGTGACCCAGTCTCCTGTTCCATCATTTTGTCTCTTTCTTAGAGGCGGTTGAGAACAGACATATATCAGTCATTGGATTATCCTTCAAGATATCAACCACATACACATTTCCACTCCTATGAGCAACAAGTTGTGCTTTGCTCTCAGCTATGATTTGATCAATCTTTTTAACCACTTCTGGCAAACAATCTGACAAGTTTTCTTAGTGAAGAATGACCCATAGCCCTTGTCACTCATTTGTGAAACACTAAAAAGATTAAATTTCAGATTGTCAATAAGATTGATATTTTCAAATTTTAGTTTCCAAGCCTGAATAGTCCCTGACCCAAGTCCATTCCCCTTTGAATTATTATCAAAAGATATATCACCCCCTCCATTAGCCAAGAAGTCTTTGAGAATGGCTCTACAACCTATCATGTGTCTGGAGCCTCCACTATCTACATACCATAAACTATCAACGCATGTAGATGCTCCCTGCATAATAGTAATAAATTAGTTTAGGTGGGTTTTAAAGCCAAAATGGCTTTGGAAGTGGTCACAGACATGTGAGTCTCAAATTCAGAAGAATGGGCAGTCGTTTGAACAAATCTTTGTAACATCTGTTGAGACCCAACGCCTATTAGATGATAGTAACCATGAGGATGCCTATTTACACTTGGTTTTGAGGGCTTTTTGTAACCCTCATAACTAAGAGGTACCTTTTGGCAAAAAGGTTCGCCATGTTCTCTTGGGTACTGATTTGCAGGTCGTGCATCTGTAACCTGCACCTCTCTAGGAGCAGAGGTTTTGTGCAGAGATTTGGTAAAAAAATGTTTGAGCAGGCACAAAGGTCTATATGGACTTTCCTTTGGCAGTGCTAGTCTTTGAACTCTCTAGTGTTTTGGATTTAAACTCATTCTTTTTCACATCAAAGTTTCTGATATAAACACACTCTTGAGTTTTATGATTTGTTTTATCACAAATTGTGCATTTTTGGAGAATTAATGATCACACTTGTTTTGTTGATATCATAAGATTTTAGAAGAAAACAATTTTTGGTGACATGGTTCTTCTTCTCACAGAAATCACAAAACAGGTTTTTGGTCTTTTATTTCATCTTTTGTAACATCTGCAGCAGATGTTGTAGCATCTGCTGGTAAATCGATAATGTGAATGATTCTTGCTTTTGGTGCTTTGACACCATCAGTGGTTGAAAGGTCCATTGATTTGAAATTCTCAAGGATATCACATTCATAAGACCATGTGGGTTTAAATTGTTTTTCTCAATTTCCTCAAAAGTTGAGGATCCCTTATGTCTTTCTTAAACAATTTTTTTTTCATTTTAATCAATGACCTTGATTTCTTGACCATATAGATTTGATGGAACAATTTCAACCACACCAGAATCATTTCAATAACATTTTCAGAAATTTGGTCATTTTCTTTGAATGGTATGCCAAATTTTATGTTACTTTTGACCTGGTTTCCTAGCAAAATATCATAACCTTTACAAGATTCCACCCATTTTTCACTAGTGACTTGTGTGGATTCCAACTTCTTTTTGCAAACCTGATATTTTTCTATCATAGTTTGGAGTTGGTCCTTGGTTATGCTGGCTTCACGTTTTAAGCTGCTGACTTCAGATTCTTTTTTAAACAGTTTAGTTTTAAGCTCATTTGAAAGCTTTTCAAACTCAATTCATCATCCAAAATCTTATTCCTAAGGTTTTCATTCTCCTCTTTTATGTTAGCAAAAGCTATGATGCATTTATCTGAACATAAAACTTTTTAGACCTGAGGAGATACCTTAGTAGCAGCCATCATGGCACAATCACATTCACCTTCATAAACACTGGCATCCCTTGGGTCAGACATAGATTTCAGTTCTTCATCAACATCTTCTTTTGTAACAACTGTTTCATCATGAACATCAGACACAACAAATTTAGACTCCACTTCCTCATATTCAACACCCTCAACTATAGACTCTAGTGCTAAAAGGAAAAATCATTTTGTTTCTTTTCAATGTCAACAACTAGAGAAAAGTTTTCATCAGTCAGATCCTCAGGCAAGCTACTCCAATCAACAAAGCCCGAGTAAAGAAGCTCTGTTGATTAACCTCTGCCGGAGCAGTGGTTTGAGTAACTTGTTGTGCAGATTGCATTTGAACCTGAGGAGCTGGTGCTTGAACATATTGAATTTGAGGAACATTGGTTTGAATATATTACACAGGAACAATGGTAGCAGGGAGTGCAAAATGAGTAGTGTTTTGCATACGAGGAGTAGGGTATATTGGGAATAATGGACAATGTTTTGAGTGTTTTGCGGTCTCGGGCTAGGATGTGTGATAATTTGTCCAGATGTTTGAGACCTACATTCTCTCGCAAAGTAACCTAGCCTATTACACTTGTAACATTTAATTTTGGACTTTTCAAACCCAACTTTTAGCCCCCCATGCAACCATGGGAACTTTCTACCAGTTCCCTTGTAATACTTGCTAGCTCTAACACCCAACAAGGCAAGCTTGACTTTCCCCATTAGCAGTAAAAGCATAATTGGGTGTGTAAGAATAAGAGCTGAAACTATAACCAGAGGTTATGTTAATGAAATGATCATAACTCTAATCCTTACAGCTGCAAGAGGCTTCTTCTTATCCAAAAAGTGTTGTACTACCGAATGCATTGTCATCAGCCACTTTGCAAGACTCTTGTAGCTTCTTTTTCTGGTTCAGCTCTCTCTCATAAGTGAGGAGCCTACCATGAAGCTGAGTTAGACTCATCTCTTTGAACCCAACCGAATTTCTAGTTACAAAATCTATAGTGTCCTACTTGTCTGGTAATGATCTAAGAAAATGACTATTTAAATTTGAATTTGCAAACTCATCATTAACAAGTTTAAGCTCACTAATGAGACAGCTAAATCTTTCAAAATATTTGGTTAATGACTCTCCTTTGACATGACAAAACGTTTCATATTGTTGATTCAAAACCTCTGCGTTGTTTTTAGTTACTTCCTTAGTCCCACCTAATTACTCTTTCAAAGCATCTCATAACTCTTTTGCACTATTGCAATGCAACAACACAGCATTAATATCGTTTGGTAATGTAGAGACAATGATGCTAAATGCCTTTGCATCTAGCTCGATCTTTTGGAAATCTTGCTCGGAGTAATTTTCAGAAATCTTTGGTACTTGGACTTTAGGGTCCTCAGTACTCGGTATCATTGGAACGTGAGTTCCAAAGATTACCGACTTCTAGCAACCGGTGTTTTGCTGAGCAAGAACATGACTATCCGTTTCTGTGAGATATTATACTCGGATCTGACGAGAATCGATGGTTTAAACATGTTGCCGGTGTTGTGAGGATTTTTTAAATTTTGAGACATTTTCTCTTGTTTGTAAAACAGGTTTTTGTTTAGACTACTTTGAACGTAAATAAACTTTTACTTTATTTTCAAACCAAAGTGCAAAGAAATTAGAAGTGCGATCTGATCTATTCAAATCAAATTGAGTTTAATCAAATCCGATTGACCAAGCTCTAATACCAATTGTCAGGATTTGAGTTTGATATTGTTGTTAATGTTTAAGATGAAATCAATGGAAGTGGATAAACATGTATGAATAGTGCAGCGGAAATAGTAAACTTTGTACTCACAAAAATAGGAAGATTGCTTTCACTAATATGCTTTTATAAATCAATTGTTTACGTTCATGAAAGATTACAGACTCCCCCTCAGCCTAAGATCATCCGATTTGCTCGTACACAAAATGTCAAGATGAAGTGATAGTGATAAATAGAACAGTACACGCACTGTTATATTTATTGTACAGAGCAAACCACTGAGCATCTTATGCTAATGTCACATTGAAAGTGACATATAACAAACTGAAATAAAATAAACTACAACATATGCTAATCCAAACACTGCTATAAACTATACAATATAGAGTCTTGATAGAATGCACTGATGATACATCCTCTGTTGGGTTTCAGTAGTGTTTTAGCTTGGAAGACCTTAGCTTTAGTCTTCAGCAGAGCTTTTCCTTGGCAGACCTTTAACTCTTCATCAGAGCTTTGCTAGGGCAGACCTTTGACCTTTGTCTTCAACAGAGCTTAGCTTTAGTAGATGTTTATTTATTATAAGGATCAGAGGTTGCAGAATATTTTGGCTTTCTATCATCTGTTCTTTTGTAATGTTCAATTTCCGATAGAAACTTCGTTTTACCACACCACTGAACTTCATGTTTATGAACACAAGCAAAAATCAGAAATCATGTTTTATGTAATGACGTTTAAGCATACTCATGAAAGATAGATAAGAAAAACGGTAATCTTCTCAATTAGTAAATCCTCATCATAATTAAATCATCTAGTAACACATTCAGATCTGAAAAACATTCTTTCGTGATCAAAATCACATTCTTTCGCTATCCGAAACTTATACCAATTAGTCAAGAGGACTAATTAACATGGATTAATACCCTAAACCCTAATTACTTGCTAACGATACAAGATCAACCCCAAATCATCATACCTAAGTTAATTACCTAAATATCTAATAAATAAACACATGTTATAAAAAATGTTACACTTAACCCCCTTCCATTTTGGCGGATTCAAATGGGTCCCACACCCACTTGATTTGTGTTGAAATTGTGAGATTATAAGTATGGTGTAAGATTTATGTGTGATCTTTGAATGATAGCAAAATATATACAAGATTACACCATATCATCCATCATTTGTTTTCACAAAAAAAAAATTAAACAAGCTTCTCTCCAGTCTCTCTCCCACGGCTCACTTTCACCACCATAGACCACCACATTTTCACCACTAAACACCTCATTTTATACACTTTAAAGCCACTACAAGACCATCTAAGTGCTCGCAAGGATGGATGATAATTAGGGCTTTCTTGGAGCTTCATCTTCTTCCTAAATCTTCATTAATCTTGTGCAACTTTGTAAGATAAATTTCTTCATATTTATGCTTCTTACAATGTCTAGTTTAAGGAAGTACAAGTTGATCATCTTGAAAGTAAAGAAAATACAACTTAAAAACCCTAAACCTCACCTTAATAATAGCACTAAATATAGCTTATTATGTGTTGATTATGTGCTTATTTGTTAACTAGTTAGCATGATGATATTAATTATGATAAAGTAAGGTGTTTAAAGTAGATGATCTTGTATGAGTAATAATATAAATGATTATTTAAACATGGTGATGTTTAAATCTAAATAAGATCATCAACCTCATGACCCGTGAAGTTTACTACAACTTAAAAGTGATTTATTACTTATGAATAAAATTTATAAAGAAAACACCATGATTTAAGATGTGATCATCTTAAAAAGTGTAGTAAATAAAGGGGGTTTAGAATGGAAGACTTGATTTAAAGATATAACAAAAGTGGTGGCTTAAAAATTCTTATAAATATATAAAGATCTCATTATTTTTAAGTAAAGTTGTTAAAATATATTTTTACAAGGATCATGGAAATGAGGATGTTTAAATGTATAAATAAAGCATGTCAAAGTGATATGTAATCATCAATTGATGGTTGATCTTGATTATGGGTTTACACATGGTTTAAATATGTTTTTAAAACGTGGAAAACGCCATAGTTTAGGGAAACTATGGTGAAATTTTCTAAAAATCTAATTGTGATTAAAGTTTGATTATCGGAGTGATTAACGGGACTAAACACGATTAGTAACCTAAACTGTCATTAAGGAAGTTTTAATGACAAAGCTTAAACCCTAACCATCCAAGAGCTTAACAAGTGTATATATATACATATATATATTTACAAGTTAAAAATAAGTAATATATATATATATACACACACACTTGTGGGAATAAAAACATATGTATGTGCATATTTATCACCAAAACTTATCTGTAAATACATGTGTATGTATCTAGATGTTTCGGGTAGATACCACAAAATACCCAACTTACATAAATAATTCAAACACTTGAAAGAATTACCAAGTGTAGATGACACAGAGCAAATACAATTTTACTATATGTCGAAACAATGATCGGACAAACGGAGCAATGCGGACGATGGACGAACCTACACAATACACCGTCGCGTCGTCGACCAACGAACAAATCGCCAACATGAAGAGTTACTACCACGATGGGCGATTTTCGACGCGAGAAAATATATATCAAACGAAAATGACATCATGCCGAAAATAATATATTTTAGACACTTAACGTATATATATGTTAACAATATCAAAATCCGGAAATTTAACTGTATAAGAATTTAATAAGTGGTTAAATAAAAGTGTATAAATATATACTTAAAAATCTATACTTAGTAAAATTTATAAGTGTAAGACTTATAAATATTTGGACTCTTGAAAATGAATTGGGCTAGGCCCGTTATATAAAAGACATGGGCAAGGCCCAATCACATAATTACATGGGCTAACCCCAATGACATAATTTACATGGGCTAGGCCCAATCATATGAAGACATGGGCTAAGCTCAATGACATATATGACATGGAGTAGGCCCAATGACGTGGGTGCAAGGCACGAGGATATGTGAAGGGCGAGACCCGTTCACGCACGATCTAAGAATAACACAATATATATATATGTTTGAGAAATATATGTATAAAAATATTAATTGAACAAACTACCAACACTATGTTAACATAAAAGTTGTTCTAATGTGATAAATAAGTACACAACAAGAATTCAAGATGAACAACTGGTACAAGGTCCAACGATACCTAGGTGTGTAATGAAGTTAATACACATGTAGGTTACACACGTGTACGGACACCGAACTTTGATAAGTACGACGTACGGAATGCAAAGCTGTGAGTTCATGTCCCTCTTTTCAATTATTTCAATGTTCTATTTTAAAACTATCGAGGGGAAATACATGTCATAACAAACAGTATGTTAGCTATGGATTTAGATAATGACATGATCAAATGTGCATAAGTAGGATGATGATAATAGTAACCATTAATCACGTAGTGACCAAGGTGCAAAAGATACAGATCTATAGAGTTTAAGGCGCGCTCCACTCCTTGTTGGTATACCCTACGGAGTGCTTTTGTGATTCCAATGATGTCAAAGTTGTCTCGGTTTTGTTGCTTACTTATGGCACATATGTCAGGGTACTCGCGAGACATTGATAGATCCTTAAACTAGATGATTGCTAATAACATACTCAAATTTCATTACTAAATTACAAGGATAACATTTTATACGAAAATTTTAGCTACATGAACTCGCCAACTTTTGTTGACTTTTAAAATTACATGTATTTCAGGACGCAAGGCATGAGCTGGTGATACATTTTGGGATATGGGAAAATGTCCTGACAACGAGTGCCATCCTTTGGAGGATTTGCCTCTTATATCCCAACATAGTATGGGTATATAGGGGTCAAAACCCCATTATTCAGTTATGACGAAGACAATATCTTATTTTGAAGTAATATGTACTTTAAACTACATTTATGATGACAAGTTGAAAAGAGTTAAAACTATGAAATTACTTTTGGTTGGTTGTAAATATTGAAGTGAAAATTTATATGAGCATGGCATCGTTGTTGATTTACACTTGTTTACTTAATTGATGCAATGATTACCCCATAGTCACTCGTTTGCGCTTCCGCTACGACCAGGGTGTGATAAGTTGGTATTAGAGCTCCGATTGTAGTGAACTAGGGAAAAAACTTTTATTAAAGTTTGGTCTACAATCACTAAGGGCTCACACATGAAAATAAAGTTTAAAACATAATTGAAAGTTTTCGAAATCATGAAAAAAGGTATTTATTATGTCATAATAACATGAGGATCTATATCACGAGCTCAACTAAAAGTAACAAGGAAGGATCAATACATGATTAGTCTATAATGGATAGACACGAAACATTAAGATTACACGGGAAAAGAAAGAACAAGTTTTGCATGAGAAGTGGTGATTAATATGAAAATATATCATAAGTAATCATAAATTACTAACATGTATATATATGCATTCTACGGCTTATTTGCTAGGACTATGCCTTCTTCGTCAAGCTTCGAGGAGGATCCTATGGAGTACGTGTCCGATGATGGATATGGCTCCGACGCTGAGGTCATACCCCATGAGGATTGAGCCGACCACGAGGTCCCTGATGACTAGGACTTTGACGACTTTCAGCCATTTGATCTTCTTGACCCTATGGAGGATGATGCCCCGCAGGGAGATGACGTGTTAACCGTTCCACAGCCTCCACACGACGTTAATGTTTATGGTCATCCAAACGGCGAGCACGTGATAGTACACTTGGCCATACCTCTAGCCATGGTTCCTCCAGTCATGGACCAAAATGATGATGACATCCCGGTGTTTCACGTCGACCATATGGAGATGAGCTCGGAGACGACGAGGTTTTAGATGACATAGCCTTACTTGAGATACCATCCCCTGTCATATCAGTTGTTGATATCTCGTCATCCTCAACCGCCACCTAGGGTGAGCATGTGGCAGATGATGCCTCTTCTGCGCCATAGATTCACCCATACCGATGCACTCACCCCTTCCAGCCTCACCTATCCGTGTTAGCTCTTTTCCTGTTAGTACCGCTCCATATACTGGACCCGCTCCATATATTGAACCCGCTCCATATTCTGGACCCGCACGACATTACTCATTGAGCGGTACCCCACATGCCCCTGAGCAGCTACCCTCGTTTTTCTCTGAGAGGTCCACTTATCATCCTATATACGATCCATTTGCAGCTGGACCCTCACACATGGCTGGACCATCATTTTCAGTTGGACCACATCCCATGTACGCCACACGCCCCATGCCCCCTACTGCAGGTATGTCTACCCCGATACCCCCATCGGGCATGAGCCCTTCTGACCCCTACCATCCCTCACACTTCCCTCTAATTCCTTTGGAGAAGAGGGTGATGTCGCATGACCTTCAGCTCTCCTTGATCTTTCAAAGGATCTGGGAGCTAGAAACCCAGTGTACAGCGCATGCCGCTGCAAGAGCTACACCCCCATTACCATCGTCACCACTACCACTATTACCATCACCGACCCCACCCTTCTACTGTCCATTTCACCACTCGTCTTGCCCATCTGAGATGCGAGTGCGGGAGTTAGAGCAGTTTCAGACTGTTGCCACTAGGCGCATTTTTGGCCTAGAGGAGAAGGTGGCTTACCATCACGGTTTGCTCCACCGATCACCATCCCTACCACCCCTCCACTACAGTAGTATGTTTATGATTACCTTTTGGATATCAGACTTGCTTTTAATGATTTAGCTCATGAAGACTCAGCTTTGAAGATCCCGACTTTTGGAAGACAACTTGAAGACCTGAAGGAACAATGTAGAATGAAATCTACATTTGTAATGTAAAACTTGTACTGACTAGGTTTATGTATCCCTAAGTCCTTTTGATCTTCAAGAACAAAATCTAACAACTTGTCATTGTATAAAAAATGTATTTTCTTTATTTCACATTGTATCTCTTTTATGTTACGGTTGTTAGTATCATGATGTGGTGATATTATGGTTGATGTATTATGTTGTGGTGATACTGTGATTGAGGTCCTGTGATGTGGTGACTATCTATGCGATGAGTTACGTGTTTATGGTGATGATTGGTGTACGTATGTCATATACATATATTTTTCTTACTTATTATATACCCGATGCGCTTATACATATATGTTTGAAAAAAAAAATAAATATAATAATAATAATAATAAATATATACTTATTATTAAATAATTCGGCTAATTGTGAGCGACATTTTATACTAGAAGACAATGCCGCCCCGACGAAGGAGTTCCAACAATAACACACTACCGACAACACAAGAGGAGTTATGTGAGCGCCTTTCTCAGGCAATCGCACAATACGAAGGTAACTGCTCCGAACATAGCGGTGGCACCAAAGGTTAAACTGGAGGCAACCCTCCAACTGGTAATAAACGATTATTTGTAAAACCGCACGATACCCTCATATATTCTATTTGTGCTTTTGGTTACTCATACTTAAATGGTGTATCAAATGATTTCAGGTTTCACTTACAAGCAGTTTCTAGACTGCAAACCTTTGAATTATGACTGTATCAGAGGTGTTGTAGCCTTCGTACGTTGGACTGAGAAGACTGACTTGGTCATTCGGATGAGCAAGTGTCCTGCTGAGCAAAGAGCCACTTATGTTACTAGACTCTTTGTAGACGGGGCATTATCTTGGTGAAACCTCTAGGTCTAAACTAAGGGCGATGATGCCGCATACGCCCTGACCTGGGAGGAGCTTAAGGAAATGATAAGAAAGAAGTATTGCTCAAGGTTAGAAATTTAGAAGTTGGAAATGGAGTTCTTGAATTTAAATATGGTTGGTTCTGATAATGCCGGGTACACGCAGCGATTTCATGATTTGTCTCGGTGGTGCCATATTTGGTGGAACCTGGATCTAAGAGGATCGAGTGGTACATTTAGGGACTTACCCCTGAAATTCTAATTCTGGTTACCTCTTCAAGACCCACTGAAATTGGAGAAGCAATTGATTTAGCTGTCAGCCTTACGAAGGAGGTTGTACGTCAAGGAAGCTATCTAAGAGTAGTGTGAATAAAAAGGAAACCACTGAGGAGACTACAGACTCTAGTAAAAGAAAATTTTCCCATTTCAAGAAAGGCTCACGAAGAAATAATATCAAGAACAAAAAACAATCTACGAAAGAAGTTAAAGAAATGAAGACATATGTTACCACTACTACAAACACTACTGTTACGAAATCTTATACTAGGGGCGCACCGAAATGCCCCAAATGCCATTTCCACCACTACGGGGAATGCCGAGGCCCCAAGTGTGGCAAATGTGGTAGGTTTGGGCATCGCACCGATGCGTGTTGGGTGACAAATGCTAAAGATCAAGGTTGTTTTGGATGTGGAGACAAAGGGCATTTCAAGGAAGATTGCCCTAAAGAAAACCAAGCTCGCGGAAGAGCGTTCATGATTGGAGCTAAGGATGCTCGCCAAGTCCCGAATGTGGTCACCGGTATGTTTCCTATCAACGATCACTTCGCATCTATTCTTTTTTATTCTAGGGCAGATTTTAGTTTTATTTTAAAGAATTTAGAGATATACTTGGGGTAGAGTCGAGTAAATTAGATGTTCCATACTCGATTGAGTTAGCTAACGGGATATTGGTAGAGTCAGGGGAAATTATAAAGAAATGTACCATAGAACTTGGTGAACGGAAGTTCGATGTAGATTTATTACCAGTTTAACTAGGCAGTTTCAATGTCGTTATTGGTATCGATTGGCTATCCGATAATCGAGCCGAAGTCATATGTATCATTCGCATCCCCCTACCCGATGGAGAACTTTTGATGATTCACGGTGAGAAGCATGACATGCCACTACGAATCATAAACTGCATGAACACTCAAAAATGTTTGAGGAAAGGAAGCACACCTTTCTTGCCCACATGGTGGATCAAAAGGCCAAGGAGTGCAAGGTGGAGGACATACCAGTAGTAAAGGAATACCCCGAGGTCTTTCTGGAAGACTTGCCAGGACTACCTCCACAATGACAAGTTGAGTTCCGTATTGATTTACGGCTAGGAGCTGCACCGGTGGCGAAGGCCCCATATCGACGAGCGCCTTCGGAGATGCAGGAATTATCTACTCAACTGCAAGAGTTGCTTAACAAAGGTTTCATAAGACCGAGTTTCTCGCCTTGGGGAGCTCCGGTGCTGTTTGTAAAAAAGAAGGACGGAACTTTCCGAATGTGCATCGACTACCGGGAACTAAACAAGTTAACGATCAAGAACAGGTACCCATTACCAAGGATCGATGATCTATTCGATTAGTTGCAAGGGTCGAGTTTTTACTCAAAGATTGATTTAAGATCCTGGTATCATCAGTTAAGAATCCAAGAGGAATGTATTCCTAAGACGGCGTTTAGGACTTGATAGAGTCATTACGAGTTCCTTGTTATGCCTTTTGGTCTAACAAACGCCCCTGTAGTATTTATGGATTTGATGAACCAGGTATGTAAGCCATGTCACACCCTGGTCGTAGCAGAAGCGAAAGTGTGTGACTATTAGGTAATCATTGCATCCAATTTAGTAAATAATATAAATTAACAACGATGCCATACTATTAATAAGTTTCATTCCATAAATACAACCATCCAGATGTGATTTAATGTTGTTATTTGTTTCAACTTTCCATCATAAACATGATTCAAAATACATTGCTTCAAAATAAGATACTGTTTCGTTATCAATGGATAATGAAGTTTTGACCCCTATATACCCAAACGAAGTTGGGAAATAAAAGGCAAACCCTCCAAAAGATGGTACATCATTGTCTTGACATTTTCCCATGCCCGAATCATATCACCAGCTCATGCCTTACATCCTGAAATACATGTAATTTTAAAAAGTCAACATAAAGTTGGCGAGTTCATGTAGTTAATGTTTTCATATAAAAATGTCATTCTTGAAATCCAGTAATGAAATCCGAGAATGTTATTAGCATCATAGCGTTTTAAGGATATATCAGTGTGTCGCGAGCACCCTTACATATATGTGCCATAAGTAAGTAACCAAACCGAGACAACTTTGACATCATTGGGATCACAAAAGCACTCCGAAGGGTATACCAACCAGGAGTGGAACGGGTCTCAAACTCAATAGATCTACTTCTTTTGCACCTTGGTCACTATGTGATTAATGGTTACTATTGTTATCCTCCTACTTACGCACAAATGATCGTGTTATCAACTAAACTATAGCTAACATATTGTTTGTTATGATATGTGTTTACCCTCGATAGTTTAAAATAAAACTTTGAAATAATTTGAAAGGAGGGACATGAACTCAAAGTTTTGCTTTTCGTAAGTCGTACTAGTCACGGTCGGTGTCCATACACGTGTGTAACCTACATGTGTATTAAGTTTATTAGACACCTACGCCTCAATGGACCTTGTACTCGTTGTTCATCTTGACTTCTTGTTATGTATTTCCTTGTTATGATAGAACAACTTTTAGTGTTATTGTAGCGTTGGTAGTTTGCTTGTTCGACTAATATTGTTATATATATTTCTCAATATATATATATATATTGTTATCATTCTTTGATCATGTGTGAACTGGGCCTTGCCCTTCACATGTCCTCGTGTCTTGCACGCGTGTTATTGGGCCTAGCCCATGTTTTCTTGTCATTGGGCGTAGCCTATGTTATTCATGTCTTTGGGCCTAGTCCATGTTCCTATGTCATTGGACCTAGCCCATGTAATTTATATCTTTGGGCCTATCCATGTTTTATGTGTTTTTGGGCTTTGTCCATATATATTATTTTTTTTGGGCCTTGTCCATTACTTTTACAATTTGGACCTATCCCAAATTTATTTACAAAACCCATTTTTAATAAGTCTTACACTTATAATACTTTTAACTTTGCATAATTTGATTTCGATAACATATATATATATATATATATATATATATTATATATATGTATATATGTATATATATATATATGTCGAAAATCGCCTGTTGTCGTAATGACTTTTCGTGTCGCCTGTTGGTCGTCGACGCGACAGTGTAATGGTGCACGTTCGCCTATCGTTCGCATTGCTTCGTTTGTCCAATTATTGTTTCAACGCATCGTAAGAATTTATTTGTTATGTCACCAACACTTGGTATTATTTTCAAGTGTTTATATTTTTGTATATGATTGGGTATTTTTATTATCAATACCCTAAGCTTCTAAATTCATACACATACATTACACATATGTATTTATACAAAATTCTTGGTGACAAAATATGTATACATATTTTTATTTTCCCAAGTAAGTATATATATTTACATATATATATATATATACACATATATATATCAACTTGTTGAATACTTGAGTGTTAGGGTTTAACCCTTGTCATTATAACTAACTTAATTACTATTTAAGTTACTAATTGTGTTTGGTCCCGCTAATCACCCCATTAATCATGTGTTAATCGCGATTAGATTTATAGAAAATTTCGCCATAGTTTCCCTTAAACTATCGCGTTTTCCACGTTCTAAAACGTATTTAAAACCAGTTTAAGCTCATAATCAAGATCAACAATCCATCACAAATCTTCCTATTATTTATTTACAACATTAATGTATCATCATCTATGGTTTAGTGGTAAAAATCCTATTAAATCATGATGAGATTTCCAGTATATATTAGCACTTTTAAATCAGCACTTTGTCATATCGATTAAGTCAAGTCCATTCTTACAACCTCTTGATTTCTACCCTTTTTAAGATGGTTACAACTTAAATAATAATGTTTATTTCTTATAAAAATCATTCATGTGTAGTAAAGTAGTCTTTAAGTTGTAGTAATATTCATGGATGATGTAGTTGATGACCTTGTTTAGATTTAAACATTATCATGTTTAAATCCTCATTTTTACCTTTGTTCATACAAGGTCATCCAATTTTTATACTTTACTTAAACATAAACAACACTCTCATGCTAACTAATAGTCGTATAAACACATGAACAACACAAAACAAATCATATTTAGTGTGTTTATTATGGTGTGAGTTAGGGTTTTTAGTTTTTCTTTTCTTTATTTTCAAGATGATCAACTTGTACATCATTAATCTAGACATAAAAATAAGCTAGATTATGAAAGAATTTGCCTTACAATGGGTGCACAAGTTAGACGATGATTTAAGAAGAAAATGAAGATCCAAAATGTCTCCAATAGTCCTCCACTCTTTCTAGCTCTTTGAATGTCCTTAATAGGGTTTTAAAGTGGGTGTAAACTGGTGTTTTATGGTGGCTAAATGGTGGTGTGAAGGTGGTGATGGTAGCCATGAGTTTTAGAGTAGAGAGAGAGTGGGAGAGATGGTTGTAAAATTTTAAGTGAAAATGATGAATAAACATGAGGTGAATCATGAAATATAACATGCCATATTTCAAATCTTTATCACATCTACCAACACTTTTAGGGCATTGTTTTGGTTTGTTCCGTGTCATAACGGAAACTAGTATATGTTATGATAAGATTTGATTGCCCTAATTCTTAGTATACAACGTACGGCTCAGTTACGAAATTAAACTCCGATAATATGCATGAAATTATAAAATAAAATTATTGAATAAATTGTATGGAATTACCATTTATTTTCCATTTGTCACATGCTCCCCCTGTTAAAAAGAATGTCGTCCCGAAATTCAGTTTGAGGCATCCTCTAAAGGAGTCTTCTTGAACAGGTGGGGGTATTTTGACTTGATCTGATCTTCACGCTCCCACATATACTCGGGACCATGACGCGAATTCCAACGAACTTTTACCAGTTTGATTTGGCTTCTTCTCGTCTTTTGGACTTTCCAATCCATGAATTCAATTGGTTCTTCTGTAAATTTGTAGTTTTTTATCAACATGAATCTCATCCGCTGGAATAATAATTGTGTCATTAGTTGGACTTTTCTTCAGATTAGACACATGAAATGTGTGGTGTACATTATTGAGTTCCTCTGGCAGTTTTAACTTGTAAGCCACTGTACCAATCTTTGCCAGAATTTCGAAAGGTCCAATATATCTCGGGTTGAGCGTTCCGCGCTTCCCGAATCTAGCTACGCCTTTCCAAGGTTTGCGTCTCCGATCTGCGTAGCTCTTTTGTCTATCTCGGGCTGCTTTGATACGCTCACGGATCTTAAATATTTTGTCTGTGGTGTCTTGTACTAATTCGGGACCAATGAGTTGTCTGTCACCGACTTCCGCACAACATAACGATGATCGACACTTTCGTCCATATAGTGCTTCGAATGGCGCGGCCTTGATACTGGTGTGATTAATGTTATTGTAAGAAAACTCTACCAACGGTAAATGAGTATCACAGTTTCCGCCTAAATCCATCACACAGGCCCGACGCATGTCTTCCAACGTTTGACCATCGGTCTGGGGGTGAAAAGATGTGCTTAAATCTAAGTGAGAACCAAACAAATTTTGAAATGATTGCCAGATCTGTGACACAAAGCGACCATCTCTATCAGAGATTATCGAGATTGGCACTCCATGCTATGCTACGATTTCCGTCAGGTACAATGCAGCTAGTTTCTCCGTACTGTCTTTCTCGCGGATGGATAAGAAGTGAGCAGATTTGGTTCACCGATCAGTGATAACCCAAATCATGTCATGACCTCGAGAGGTCCGGGGTAATTTTGTAATGAAATCCATTGATATCTGTTCCCACTTCCAAACCGGGATCTCAGGTTGTTGTAATAGACCAGATGGGTTTTGGTATTCAGCCTTGACCTTTGCACAAGTTAGGCATTTCCCAACATAGGTCGCAATATCTCCCTTGAGATTCGGCCACCAATAATATTCTTTCAGATCCTGGTACACATATCCGATCCTGGGTGTATCGAGTACTTGGACTTGTGTGCTTCATCCAGCACCAAGTCTCGCAACTCACCACAATAGGGAATCCAGATCCTTCACATGAAATATAAAGTTCCATCCTTGTTCGGTTTCAATTGTTTTTCCATTCCCCCTAATGATTCCGCTGGAAGGTTTTTTGGTTTCAATGCTTCTTGTTGTGCTTCGCGCACCCGAGTTGTGAAGTTCGTCTGGATCGTCATTTCTAAAGCTCGTACCCGTAATGTTTTGACTCGTTCTTTCCTGCTCAAGGCATTTGCCACAACATTTTCCTTGCCCTACTCACAGTCATAATCATTCACCAGTTCCACCCAACGTCGTTAGCGCATATTCAGTTCCTTTTGATTGAATATATGTTGAAGACTTTTATGATTTGTGAATATAGTACACTTAGTGCCATACAAATAATGACGCCTGATCTTTAAGGCAAATACCACTGCTCCTAATTCCAGGTCATTCGTGGTATAATTCCTTTCATGAACTTTCAGCTGACGCGACGCGTATGCAATGACTTTCTCGCGTTGCATTTACACGCAACTCAAACATTGATGCGATGCATCACATTACACCACAAAGTCATCGATACCATCTGGGAGTTTTAATATCGATGCTTTACATAATTTCTCCTTTAATACTTGAAGCGCCGATTCTTACTTGTCTCCCCAATCAAACTTCCTATCCTTCTGTGTAAGCGAGGTTAGCGGCTGAGCAACTTTTGAGAAGTTCTCAATGAATCTTCTTTAATATCCCGCTAAGCCTAGGAATTGCCATATTTCCATGGGGGTTCTTGCCATAATATATACCACGTGACTGAGAAAATGCACTTCGCGAATCCAAAATTCGCATTTCGAGAACTTAGCATATAATTGCTCCTTCTTCAGCAACTCCAAAATAGTTCTCAGATGTTGTCCATGTTCTTCCTCGGTTCGTGAGTATATAAATCTGTCATCTATAAAAACGATCATGAACTTGTCGAGGTATGGCTTACATACCCGGTTCATAAAATCCATGAACACTGCAGGGGCGTTCGTTAGGCCAAAGGGCATAATAAGGAACTCGTAATGACCGTAGCGAGTCCTAAACGTTGTCTTAGGAATACTTTCCTCTTGGATTCTCAACTGATGATACTCGGATCTTAAATCAATCTTTGAGTAAAAACTCGACCCTTGCAACTGATCGAATAGGTCATCTATCCTTGGTAATGGGTACCGGTTCTTGATGGTTAACTTGTTTAGCTCCCGGTAGTCAACGCACATCTGAAAGGTTCCGTTATCTTTTTCACAAACAGCACCGGAGCTTCCCAAGGCGAGAAACTCGGTCCTATGAAACCTTTGTCAAGCAATTCTTGCAACTGAGTAGATAGTTCCTGCATCTCCGAGGGCGCTAGTCGATATGGGGCTTTCGCCACAGGTGAAACTCCTGGCACTAAATCAATATGGAATTCGACTTGTCGCTATGGAGGTAGTCCTGTCAAGTCTTCCGGGAAGACCTTGGGATATTCCCTCACTAATAGTATGTCCTCCACCTTACGCTACTCGGCCTTTTTATCCACTACATGGGCAAGAAAGGCAATGCATCCTTTCCTCGAACATTTTTGAGCTTTCATGCAGTTTATGATTCGTAAGGGCGTGTCATGCTTCTCACCGTGAATCCTCAAATGTTCTCCATCGGTTAAGGAGACGCGAATGATTTTCTCATGACATATAACTTCGGCTCGATTATCGGGTAGCCAATCCATCCCAATGACGACATCGAAGCTACCTAGTTGAACTGGTAATAAATCTATATTAAACTTTCATTCACCCAATTCTAACGTACGTTTCTTTATTATCTCCCCCAATTCTAATAATATCCCTTTAGCTAGTTCAATCGAGTACGAAACATCTACTTTAGTCGACTCTACCCCAAGTATATCTCTAAACTCCTTATAAATAAACTGAAATCTACTCGATATCAAAAAGAATAGATGCAAAGTGATCATTGATAGGGAATGTACAAGTGACCATGTTCGGGTCATAGCGAGCATCCTTAGCTCCAATCACAAATGCTCTTCCCCGTGCTTGGTTTTCTTTAGGGCAATATTTCTTGAAATGCCCTTTGTCTCCGCATCCAAAATAACCTTGCTCTCTAGTTTTTGTTCCCCGGCACACATCAGTGCGGGGTCCAAACTTACCACATTTACCACACTTGGGGCCTCGACATTCCACGTAGTGGTGGAAAGGGCATTTGGGGCATTTTAGTGCTCCCCCAATAAAAGATTTCTTAACAGCAGTGTTTGTGGTAGTGGTAACATATGCCTTGGTTTCTTTGACTTCTCTCGTGGATTGTTTCTTGTTATAGTTATTACGCCTCGAGAGCCTTTCTAGTAATGAGAGAATTTCCGTTTATTGGAGTTCGTAGTCTCCTCAGTGTTTTCCTTCTTGCTCATACGACACTTGGGTAACCTTCTGACGTACAGCCTCCTCAGTAAGGCTGACAGCTAGATCAATCGCTTCTCCAATCTCGGTGGGCTTTGAAGAGGTAACCGACTCAGAATCTCAGGGGCAAGTCCCAATATGTACCTCTCAATTCACTTAAATTCAGGCTCCACCAAGTATGGCACCACTCGAGATAAGTCATGAAATCGGTGCGTGTACCCAACAATATCTTAACTAATCATCTTTAAATTCCAGAATTCCGTTTCTACCTTTTGAATTTCCGATCTTGAGCAATACTTCTTCCTCATCATTCTTTAAGTCCCTCCTAAGTCAGGGCGTATGCAGCATCGTCGCCCTTATTTTGGACCTGGAGGTTCCACCAAGATAAAGCTCCATCCACGAAGAGTCAAGTAACATAAGTGACTCTTTGTTCAGCATGGCACTTGCTCATCTGAACGTACGAAGGCTACAGCACTTCCAGTACCGTTGAAATTCAGAGGTTTACAGTCTATAAACTGCTTGTAAGTTCAACCTTAAATCATTGGATACACCATTTAAGCATGCATAACCAAAAAGCACGTATAGAATAAATGAGAATATCGTGCGGTTTCATGAATAATCGTGTATTACCAGTAGGAGGATTTCCTCCGGTTGAACCTTCGGTACCACCGCTATGTTCAGAGTGGTTAGCTTTGTACTGGGCAATTGCCTGAGATAAACGTTCATTTAGCTCTTCTTGAGTTGTCGGTAGTGCGTTATTGTTTGAACTCCTTCGGCGGGGTGGCATCGTCTTCTGATATAATATGTCGCTCACAATTAGCCGAAATATAATAATAATAATTACATATATATTATTACTATTATTTAATTATATATATATATTATTGAACATATATGTATCAGCACATCGGTACATAATAAATGAGAAAAAGAAATATATGTATACGCCATACGCACACCCATCGTCATTACAAACACATAGCTCATCGCATACATAGTCGCCACATCATAAGATATCAATGAAAGTATCACCACGACACAATCCATCAACCATAATATCACCACATCATGACACTATCAACCATAACATAAAAGAAAATACACTTTATACAATGACAACTTGTTACATTTTGTTCGTGAAGATCCAAAAAGGACTTAGGGATACACAACCCTAGTCAATACAAGTTTTCACATTACAAAAGTAAGATTTTCTTCTAGATTGCTTCTTCACGTCATCAAGTTGTCTTCCAAAAGCTGGGATCTTCAAAGCTATGTCTTCATGAGTTAAGTCATCAAAAGTAAGTCTGATCCCGTAAGTCTGATCCCCAAAAGATGATCACAAACATACTACTACGGTGGAGGGGGCGGCGGAGATGGTGTTCGGTGTAGCATACCACCATGGTAAGCCACTTCCTCCTCTAGGCCAGAAATGCGCCTAGTAGCATCAGTCTGAAACTGCTCTAACTCCTACACTCGCGCCTCAGATGGGCATAAGGAGTGGTGAAATGGACAGTAAAAGGGTGGGGTCGGTGGTGGTGATGGTGGTGGGTATGATGGTGGGGGTGGTAGTGGTGATGATGGTAATGGGGGTGTGGGTCTAGCAGCGGCATGAGCAATATGCTGGGTCTCTAGCTCCCAGATCCTTCACAAGATCAAAGAGAGTTGTAGGTCATGCGAAGTCACTCTCTCCTCCACAATAATCGAAAGGAAGTGTGAGGGGTGGTAGGGGTCAGAAGGGCTCTTTCCCGGTGGGGATATCGGGGTAGGCATACCTGCTGTAGGTGGTATGGGGCGTGGGGTATACATGGGAGGTGATCTAGTCGAGAAAGAAGGTCCTGCCATGTGGAAGGTCCAGCTGCAGACGGGTTGTAAACAGGGTGGTAAGTGGACCTCCAAGAAAAATTGGGGTGACTGCTCAGGGGCACGTGGAGTACCGCTCAGTGAATAATATCGGGCGGGTCCGGAGTAGGGAGCGGGTCCAGCGTATGGAATGGGTCTATGGGTCGGGGTACTAGCTGGAAATGAGCTAACACGGGCCGGCGAGGCTGCAGGGGGTGAATACATCGATACAGGCGTATCTGGGGTGGCAGAAGAGGCATCGTCTGCCATATGCTCACTCGGGGCGGCATCTGAGGATGACGAGATGTCAACGCTGGTATGACAGGGGGTAAATCTCAAGTATAGCTATGTCATCAAACACCTCGCCATCCCTAAGGTCATCCTCCATGTGATCGACATGGAACACTAGTATGTCATCATCATCATGGTCATCCAAATCAATAACTGGAGGAACATGGCAAGAGGTACGACCATGTGTACTATCGCATGCTCGCCCTCCGGATAGCCATAAACAATAACATCGTGTGGGGGCTGTGGAACGGCTAGCACGTCGTCTGCCTGTGGGGTATCATCCTCCATGGGATCAATAAGAGCAAACGGCTGAAAGACATCGAGGTCTTCATAGTCGGCTCCATCCTCAATGGGTAGGGCCTCAATATCGGGGTCGTATCCATCATCAGATACATACTCCATGGGATCCTCTTTGTAACTTGACGAGGAAGACATAGTCCTGGCAATAATCCGTACAATGAATACATATACATGTTAGTAATTTATTATTACTTATGATATATTTTATATTAATCATCACTCATGCAAGACTTATTTTCTTCTGTTTTCTCGTGTAATCTTAATGTTTCGTGTCTATCCATTATTGACTAATCATATATTGATCCTTGCTCGTTACTTATAGTTGAGCTCGTGTGATAGATCCTCATGTTATCGTGACACAATGAAAACCTTTTTGTTTTTTTGTCATATTTCCAAAAAACATTTCCATTATGTTTTACACTTTGTTTTCATGTGTGAGGCCTCGGTGATTGTAGACCAAACTTTAATAAAAAGTTTGACCCTGTCACTACAATCGGAGCTCTGATACCAACCTGTCACACCCTGGTCGTAGTGGAAGCGCAAGTGTGTGACTTAGATAACCATTGCATCCAATTTAGTAAATAATATAAATTAACAACGATGCCATCTATTAATAAGTTTCATTTCATATATACAACTATCTAGAAGTGATTTCATGTTGTTATCTGTTTCAACTTGTCATCATAAACATGATTCAAAATACATTGCTTCAAAATAAGATATTGTTTTCGTTATAAATGTATAATAAGGTTTTGACCCCTATATACCCAAACGAAGTTGGGATATAAAAGGCAAACCCTCCAAAAGATGGTACATCGTTGTCTTAACATTTTCCCATACCCGAATCATATCACCAGCTCATGCCTTGCGGCCTGAAATACATGTATTTTAAAAAGTCAACATAAAGTTGGCGAGTTCATGTAGTTAATGTTTTCATATAAAAATGTCATTCTTTAAATCCAGTAATGAAATCCGAGTAAGTTATTAGCATCATGGCGTTTTAAGAATCTATCAATGTGTAGTGAGCGCCCTGACATATATGTGCCATAAGTAAGTAACCAAACCGAGACAACTTTGACATCATTGGCATCACAAAAGCACCTCGAAGGGTATACCAACCAGGAGTGGAGCGGGTCTCAAATCAAGATCAATAATCCAAACTGAAAAATGTATTTAAAACCTGTTTAATCTCATAATCAAGATCAATAATCCATCACAAATCTACCTATTATTTATTTACAACATTAATGTATCATCATCCATGGCTTTTTAGTGGTAAAAATCCTATTAAATCATGATGAGATTTCCAGAATATATATTAGCACTTTTAAATCACCACTTTGTCATATCATTTAAATCAAGTCTATTTCTTACAACCTCTTGATTTCTACCCTTTTTAATATGGTTACAACTTAGATAATAATGTTTATTTCTTATAAAAATAATTCATGTGTAGTAAAGTATTCTTTAAGTTGTAGTAATCTTCATGGATGATGTAGTTGATGACCTTGTTTAGTTTTAAACATTATCATGTTTAAATCCTCATTTTTACCCTTGTTCATACAAGATCATCCAATTTTTATACTTTACTTAAACATAAACAACACTATCATGCTAACTAATAATCATATAAACACATTAATAACACAAAACAAATCATATTTAGTGTGTTTATTATGGTGTGAGTTAGGATTTTTAGTTTATCTTTTCTTTATTTTCAAGATGATCAACTTGTACATCATTAATCTAGACATAAAAATAAGCTAGATTATGAAAGAATTCCTTACAATGGGTGCACAAGTTAGATGATGATTTAAGAAGAAAATAAAGCTCCAAAATGTCTCCAATAGTCCTCCACTCTTTCTAGCTCCTTGAATGTCCTTAATAGGGTTTTAAAGTGGGTGTAAACTTGTGTTTTATGATGGCTAAATGGTGGTGTGAAGGTAGTGGTGGTAGCCATGAGTTTTAGAGAGAGAGAGAGAGAGGGAGAGATGGTTGTAAAAATCTTCAGTGAAAATGATGAATAAACGTGAATTATGAAACATAACATGCCATCTTTCAAATCTTTATCACATCAACACACCATGCCCTTAATCCACCATTTTCAACAAAATCAAGTGGGTGTGGACCCACTTGAAATCGTCAAAGAGAAGGGGGTAAAGTGTAATATTTTTTTACACATGTTAAATAAGAGATATTTTCGTCATTAGTTTAAGTTTTTGTGATTAGGGGTTTGTTCTTGCACTCTTAGTATATAACTAGGGTTTAGGGTGTTATTACAGGGTAATTAATCCACTTTATCCTCCAATATAAGTTTTGGATGACGGAAATGTCGTTAGATCGTTCATCGACGCAACAATCGCTAATAAACGAACTTATTTATTTAGTACCGGAAAGTTATGTATTATTGTAATAGTTGATCTCAAATAAGTGTTTTCATTTATATATGGACTCATGTGTGGCATGAACATTCCGTTGTTCCTTGTTTTGATTCGTTTTAGCGGATTTACCGACACAGTTAGTGTCACCGCAATTAGTGCGCCCAACACTTTTAAGGCATTGTTTTGGTTTGTTCCGCATCGTAATGGAAACCAACCAGTATATGTTATGATCAGATTTACTTGCCCTAAGTCTTAGTATACGACGTACGACTCAGTTACAAAATTAAACTACGATAATATGCATGAGGTTATAAAATAAAATTAGTGATTAAATTGTACCGAATTACCGGTTATTTGCCATTTATCACAAGCCATACCTCGACAAGTTCGTGATCATTTATATATATGACATATTGATATACTAGTGAACCGAGGAAGAACATGAATAACGCCTGAGAACTATACTAGAGTTGCTAAAGATGGAGCAATTATATGCCAAGTTCTCGAAATGCGAATTTTGGATTTGCGAGGTACAATTTCTCGGCCACGTGGTGAATGAGAACGAGATACATGTTGACCCCTTCAAAATCGATAAAGAATTGGACCACCCCAAGAACCCCCACCAAAATACGACAATTTCTAGGCTTAGCGGGATATTACATGAGGTTTATTGAGAACTTCTCAATGGTTGCCCAGCCGCTAACCTCAGTTACACAAAAGGATAAAAAGTTTGATTGGGGAGAAAACAAGAATCGGCATTTCAAGTATTAAAAGAAAAATTATGTAAGGCGCCGATATTATCACTCCTAGATGGTACCAATGATTTTGTGGTGCACTGTGATGCATCGCATCAAGGCTTGGGTTGCATGTTAATGCAACGAGAAAAAGTCATCACGTACGCATCACGGCAGTTGAAAGTTAACGAAAGAAATTATACCCCACATGACCTAGAAATCGGTGCAGTGGTATTTGCTTTAAAAATTTGGCATCATTATTTATATGGCACTAAGTGTACCATGTTCACGGATCATAAAACTTTCAACATATATTTAACCAAAAGAAACTGAATATGCGCCAATGATGTGGGGTGGAATAGTTGAATGATTATGACTGTGAGATTATGTATCACCCGGTAAGGCAATTGTTGTAGCAGATACTTTGAGCAGGAAGGAACGAGTCAAAACATTATGGGTACAAGCTTTAGAAATGACGATCCAGACGAACTGTACAGCTCCAGTGCACGATGCACAACAAGAAGCTTTAAAACCAGAAAACATTTCAGCGGAATCATTACGGGGAATGGAGAAACAAATGGAGCCGAACAAGCATGGAACTGTATATTTCAGGGGAAGGATCTGGATTCTCTATTTTGGCGATTTGTGAGACTTGGTGCTGGATGAAGCACACAAGTCCAAATACTTGATACACCCAGGATCTGATAAAATGTATTAGGATTTAAAAGAGTATTATTGGTGGCCTAATCTCAAGGGAGATATTGCGACTTATGTTGCGAAATGTCTAACTTGTACAAAGGTCAAGGTCGAATACCAAAAACCATCTGGTATATTGCAATAACCTGAGATCCTTGTTCGGAAGTGGGAATAAATCTCCATGGACTTTATTACAAAATTACCATGGACCTCTCGAGGTCATGACATGATCTAGGTTATCATTGACCGGTTAACCAAATCAGCTCACTTCTTACCCATTCGTGAGAAAGATAGTACCGAGAAGTTAGCTGAACTGTATCTTAAGAAAAACGTGGCACGTCATGGAGTGCCAATCTCGATAATATCTAATAGAGATGGTCGCTTTGTGTCGCGGATCTGGCAATCATTTCAAACTTCATTTGGTTCTCGTTTAGATTTAAGCACAACTTTTCACCCGCAGACCGATGGTCAAAGCGAGCGAACCATCCAAATGTTGGAAGACATGCTTCGGGCCTGTGTGATGGATTTGGCGTTGTGGTTCCAGAGGATCCAGCTACAGGAGAACCAGGAACGGAGAGCTTTCCCCCCTTTTCCGCCGACTCTTTGGCCTTAAGAACGCTGGTTTTAAGAATGAGTGATTGCCCTTCTCCGACCCTTACTGCCCAACCTGAGAGCGGACAGCTAATGCGTTCCACTTATTGAACAGGGTTCTATGGTCGGTCCGTGACCCCTGGATGCCGAAGGCGTCCTTGGGGTAATCTCGTAGTTCCTACGGGGTGGAGATGATGGGGTCGGTCCATGGATTTTCCTTCCTTTTACCGTATTTCACTCAAAGGGTTGAAGGGAGATAGTGCATCAAGCTGTTCGCAAGGGCCAACTTGATCCTCTTCCCCAGGGATCCCCGATAAGGGAACCCTAGGAGAGCCGCCGACTCCAACTACCTTCCATGTACGATCCATACTAGATCTGACCAACTGCCCATCCTACCTCCTCTACGATACCGTTTCATTCCTCAACTAAATTAGGAGTGCTTCTAAAGTCCACTTCTTCCCCATACTACGAGTGAAAGGGAAAATGTAAAGACTACCATTAAAGCAGCCCAAGCGAGACTTACTATATCCATGTGAATTATGTCCCTTATCTCTATGATAGAATTATTCCATTATTGCTCACTAATAATAGTAGAATTAATGGTCCAGAGTCAAAAAGGGATTCTGGCCGAACACTATTGATGAACCAATCAAATAAATCCATTTAAAAAGTTCCTATATTATTTCTAATCGGGAAAGACTAAACACAAGTAAAATAAAAAATAACATTACAAAGGAATGTTACTAATGGAACATCTAGTAATAAAATAAATCAGAGGGTCCATTCATTTTTTATTGCCCTTCAAAGTAAAAACAGATCAATTGCTATCTATTACAAAATTTTCCTATTTGATCTAATACGTACCCTTTCCTGATTGTCTCTCTGAAGGAGTTGAGAGATAGTATATTCTTGACGAGGGGTTAAAAAAATTTTTTTTCACTTTTTATTTTCTATAAAAAAGGAAATTATCCATCTCAATCTAATAGTGATTGAATGCCTAAACACTCAGAGATTCTCGCGAGTCTATATATATGTAGATTATAGTATAGAAAGAACTTCCCCCAACCAGTAGTTAAATTATCTGCCGGCTATCCAATCAAGACCCAATCAGTAGACATTACATTAGTAGTAGAAAGGAATCGAGAAGTCTTGCTTCGACCACGATAATCTTTCTTTTCATTTTGGATTCAAAAATTGATTTACAAAATATCCAGAACGGATGTTTAGAATCAATCAAGTATTAACAGTCCTTTGAATCAAAATTAAAACATTAAGTTCAATTCTTTTGAGCAAACAAGTAATTAGTTTATCGGAATCCAAGTCAAAATTAGACGAATGGGGTTTTCTTTGTTGACATAAGATCTAATTGTATAAGACATAAGATCTAATTGTATAAAGAATCAAAAGTCACAGAAAATCGAAAATCCGCCCCCTTTTCTATATTCCTTTTTCTATATTCCTTATTATTGATATTGATTTGATCAAGAAGTCTCTATTAACATTAACAAGATAAAAGATAAAATTCTTATAATTAGGCAAAAAAAAATATCTTCTTCTCGCCATATATAATTAAACTCCAGAAAATATAGAATTTTTTTATCTTTCTATATCTTACGATAATCCTATTTTGACTAAGAATCCCTGCTGGATGGGATTCTAACAAACCCTTCAATTCAATATAAATAGAATAAAAAATAAGTAGAATCTAATTCATTTTTCTTCATTTTTAAGAAACTTTTTGCTTAATAAATGAAATTCGAAGACAAGAGCAAAAAATGAATAAAATAAGATATCATCCATATCCTTTCAAATCCTTCATGTAGAAAGTATATTATATACTCACTTAAATAGATACTTATATCTATAGATATTAAGTAATAATAATTTCAATTTAGAATTATCAAATTATAATAAGTAAGATATCCTTATATATAATAAGATATATATTATAAATATAAATTCTAAATAATAATAACAGGTACAAATAGTAAATGGAGGTACCCATTCTATGACAACTCTTAACTTTCCCTCTGTTTTGGTCCCTTTAGTAGGCCTAGTATTTCCGGCAATCGCAATGGCTTCTTTATTTCTTCATGTTCAAAAAAACAAGATTGTTTAGAGCCGATGGCACAAAATCTCATCTCTCTTTTTTTTTCAATTGACGTTTGTATCATAACACAGATATCCATTTAGCAAAATATGGTATAAATATGGTATAAGCGGCTTCCGCCGAAAAATTCTTATGTCTCCAGAAAATGCTATGTTCTAGCTATTTTCAAATAGACCCGAATCGGCGGATGGTTGAACTGTAACGTTGGTCTATCTATATGTATGTGGCTATTTTTAGTGAGATAATACGAAGGGTATGTTATTAGTTTAGATCTAACCAATTTAATGAATTACTCCTAAAGGTTCACATCAAACTAGTGCTAGTTGATGCGAGTTACTTCGGAAACAAACGGACTAAAGTCAAATTCATTTGGGGTATTCTCTCAATTCCAAAAAAGCAACGGGATCAAGTATGAGTTGTCGATCAGAACATATATGGATAGAACCTATAAAGGGGGCTCGAAAAACAAGTAATTTCTGCTGGGCTATTATCCTTTTTTTAGGTTCATTAGGATTCTTGTTGGTTGGAACCTCGAGTTATCTTGGTAGAAATTTGATATCTTTATTTCCGTCTCAGGAAATCGTTTTTTTTTCACAAGGAATTGTGATGTCTTTCTATGGGATCGCGGGTCTTTTTATTAGCTCCTATTTGTGGTGCACAATTTCGTGGAATGTAGGTAGTGGTTATGATCGATTTGATATAAAAGACGGAATAGTGTGTATCTTTCGTTGGGGATTCCTGGAAAAAATCGTCGGGTCTTTCTCCGATTTCTTATAAAAGATATTCAATCCGTCAGAATAGAAGTTAAAGAGGGTATTTATGCTCGGCGTGTCCTTTATATGGATATCAGAGCCCAGGGAGCCATTCCATTGACTCGTACTGATGAGAATTTTACTCCGCGGGAAATGGAACAAAAAGCTGCTGAATTGGCCTATTTCTTGCGTGTACCAATTGAAGTATTTTAAGAAATGAGCCGATAAATGAATGCTTTCTCAGCAGGAGGGCAAAAATGCAAGAATCCTCTTTTTCTAGAACATAACTTAATTGAGGTTTCTTCAGAACATTCATTCGAGTCAAAGCAGACATATATGGAACAAGTATAAAAAAAACTATTTCGGGGATCTTTTATATGTATCGAAATATCCACAACTCAATAAAAAAATAATAATAATAAACAAAGCGAAATATCTCATAATCAACCATTTCGAAATAAGGAATCCCCCCTTTTTCATTGTTGGAATTGAGACTTTAGATTTAGATAGATCATATCTTGTCATTTTTTCGACGCTTCTTTTTGTGCTCCTTAATGACCAAAAAGTTGGATCTCTTATAATGATAACTAGCCAATTTCTGTCGTTTTTTGCCACTCATTTTTCACAATATTTTTCAGAAAATTCCCTCAATTATTCTATCCCTAACTATTCATAGTAAGTTAAAATTTTTCGAAATATTAGAGATTTTTATATAATGATAGAAAAGGAGTTCTTTCGTATCAAAATCTGAATAATTTATTTAAAATGGTTTTCGGGGCATTCATCGAAAGGAGATATGTGCTTCAAATTTGACTATAGGGAAACAATATTTTTTGATTATTTATTCATTCGAATTTTTCATCTATTTTTGTATTTTTTTCTAGATTCAAGGCCTAATTCAAGGCCTAACCACGAAATCACAAATAATAAATAGTGAATAGATTCATAGGTTCGATAACTTGTAATAGAATTGATGCGTGAGAGAAATAAGAAATATTAGATTACATAGAGTTGACGAATGAGATGGGTTCATTAACAATTCACAGATGAAAAAATGGCAAAAAAGAAAGCATTCACTCCTCTTTTATATCTTGTATCTATCGTATTTTTGCCCTGGTGGATTTCTCTCTTATTTCAAAAAAGTCTGGAATCGTGGGTTACTAATTGGTGGAATACTAGGCAATCCGAAACTTTTTTGAATGATATTGAAGAAAAGATTATTCTAGAAAAATTCATAGAATTAGAGGAACTCCTCTTCTTAGAGGAAATGATCAAGGAATACTCGGAGACACATCTACAAAACCTTCGTATAGGAATTCACAAAGAAACAATCCAATTAATCAAGATACACAACGAGGGTCGTATTCATACGATTTTGCACTTCTCGACAAATATAATATGTTTCATTATTCTAAGTGGTTATTCTATTTTGGGTAATAAAGAACTTGTTATTCTTAACTCTTGGGACCAGGAATTCCTATATAACTTAAGTGACACAATAAAAGCTTTTTCTCTTCTTTTATTAACTGATTTATGTATCGGATTTCATTCGCCCCATGGTTGGGAATTGATGATTGGCTTTGTCTACAAGGATTTTGGATTTGTTCATAATGATCAAATTATATCTGGCCTTGTTTCCACTTTTCTAGTCATTCTAGATACAATTTTAAAATATTGGATTTTCCGTTATTTAAATCGTGCATCTCCGTCACTTGTAGTGATTTATCATTCAATGAATGACTGAAAAATGATCTACCTAATCCAATTATAATGTTTCTTACTTTGCAGTTGTACATAAGCAAAACATTGAAAATCCCTTTCTATTTCTACCCATCCCGGAGATTCATCCTATATTCCTATAGATTAATCGAGTCAAATTATTCCGGTAAATAATAGAATCGTGGATAGGAAACTCCATTAGTGACCTACCCCAATTTATTGTAGAAATTTTCGGGATCAATGATTGGACCATGAAAAGTAGAAATACTTTTTCTTGGATAAAGGAACAGATTACTCGATCTATTTCCGTATCGCTCATGATATATATAATAACTCGTACATCCATTTCAAATGCATATCCCATTTTTGCACAGCAGGGTTATGAAAATCCACGAGAAGCGACTGGGCGTATTGTATGCGCCAATTGCCATTTAGCTAATAAACCAGTGGATATTGAGGTTCCGCAAGCGGTACTTCCCGATACTGTATTTGAAGCAGTTGTTCGAATTCCTTATGATACGCAACTGAAACAAGTTCTTGCTAATGGTAAAAGGGGAGGTTTGAATGTGGGGGATGTTCTTATTTTACCAGAGGGTTTTGAATTAGCCCCTCCCGATCGTATTTCCCCCGAGATAAAAGAAAAGATGGGTAATCTATCTTTTCAGAGCTACCGCCCCAATCAAAAAAATATTCTTGTCATAGGCCTTGTTCCTGGTCAGAAATATAGTGAAATCACCTTTCCTATTCTTTCCCCGGACCCCGCTACTAAGAAAGACATTCACTTCTTAAAATATCCTATATACGTAGGTGGAAACAGGGGAAGGGGCCAGATTTATCCTGACGGGAGCAAAAGTAACAATACAGTTTATAATGCTACAGCATCAGGTATAGTAAGCAAAATCCTACGAAAAGAAAAGGGGGGATACGAAATAACCATAGCGGATGCGTCGGATGGACATCAAGTGGTTGATATTATCCCTTCGGGGCCAGAACTTCTTGTTTCAGAAGGCGAATCTATCAAATTGGATCAACCGTTGACAAGTAATCCTAGTGTAGGCGGATTTGGTCAGGGAGATGCAGAAATAGTACTTCAAGATCCATTACGTGTACAAGGCCTTTTGTTCTTCTTCGCAGCTATTATTTTGGCACAAATATTTTTGGTTCTTAAAAAGAAATAGTTCGAGAAAGTTCAATTGTCCGAAATGAATTTCTAAACTCGTGGATTTATCGACATCAAGTTTATAAAAAGAACCAAATTCTTTTTAGTAATTATGATATAAAAAATGAAATTATAAATATAAAAGCCTTTTTTTGTTTATACTCTTTTTCTACGAGATGCCGGTAATTCCTTGTACCATATTTCTAGCCATAGTATGTAGATTGTGAAGAAGACTATTTGACTTGACCCCTTCTTTCTTTGTCTTTTTTTTAATCAAAATTGGGGTAATATTATTATATTACTATTATGAGATTGAAATGTCATAAATAAAATGCATTTGATTCTAATACAATTCATTTTGGCTAGATCCTATCCAAAAGTAAATGCGAAATAGAACGGATCAATATAAATGAAGGGAGCACGTATTTCTGGGAGGGGTTATTCGTCTTCCTAGTCTTCGACACAAGAAAAGGATTTTTCACACCCTTTTCTTGTGTCGAAATCATTATGATTCTTTATACTGTTCGTCAAACATTCCTAAGTGTTAGTTTGATTTTTTACAGACGTATCAGAACGTTTTTTAGAGTTATTACATATTTTATTTCTTATTATATTATCTTATAAGAATAACAATTAATAATTACGTATACTATAAATATAAAAAAATATAAAAGTGGTGGACAAACAAAAGAGGAGGGGAAAATTTGTTGAGTAAATAGATTCAATGAACTTAAAAAAAATATTCTAGTTATTAAGAACTCAACGGGACGTTCTCCCTCAAATCAGACAAACAAAGAAAGGAATCCGTTGAGTTCTTACGCTTTCATGTATACAACTCAATTCATCCGATTACTACAGGGATGAACCCAATCCGGAATATGAACCATAAAAAGAAAACGCCTACTAAACCGATCACAAGAATACCAGCTACAGTACCTATTATCCAAAGAGGAATTCTTCCAGAAGTATCGGCCATTTACGCCACTTCCCTCCACATTTCATCAAGTGGTCATGCTAGAGACATAAACAGTCATGGATAATTATGAGATGAAATCCTTCTGAATGGGCTAAGAGAGATAATACCTAGAATGATTAGCCTATTATTTTAGTTCTCTCTCGTTTTCTTAATTGAAGAAATAATTGGAAAATAAAACAGCAAGTACAAAAATGAGTAATAACCCCCAGTAGAGGCTGGTACGATTCAATTCAACATTTTGTTCGTTTGGGTTTGATTGTGTCGTAGCTCTATAATTCGGATTAGGTTTATCGTTGTATGAACTGCATTGCTGATATTGACCCCAAAAAAGAAACGGTAGGTACAGCTAGCCCGTGAACAGCCAACCATCGCACTGTAAAAATTGGATAGGTTCGATCTATGGTCATTGAGGCCTCCTAAAAAGATCTACTAAATTCATCGAGTTGTTCCAAAGAATCAAAACGGCCGGTGATTAATGGAATTCCTTGTCGGTTCTCTGTGAAATACTCGTTTGGCCGAGGGCTTCCAAACACATCGTAAGCTAAACCAGTGCTGACGAATAACCAACCCGCAATGAATAGGGAAGGTATAGTAATGCTATGAATGACCCAGTAGCGAATACTGGTAATAATATCAGCAAAAGAACGTTCTCCTGTGCTTCCAGACATGCTGAGCTCCACATATTCTTGTACAGTCAAAAGGGGATCGATTCGGTAAAAGATTGGATCAGTAAATGTAAATTCACTGAAAAAAATCTTCGTGAGATCGTCAATATTGTACAGAGGGCGTCTTTAGAGTATACCGAATCAGTATAGCTATCCTTCTTCTCACACAGCAATGCACTTTCGATCAGTATTGGAAAGAGGTGCTAAATCATTTCTTTCTTCCTTTACTTGTTGTTTGTCGATGTAAAATAATGTCCCATTCAATAGAAAATTATTGAAGTGAAAAAATCATTTTCTCGCCATTATGCGTTTAGGGCGATAAACTAAGGATCAGATAAAATGTGAATCAGATAAGTTAGTTTCTAATAATTCATGAAATTAATTAGAATATCGCCGCAATTGTAAGTAGATTTTAGATCTATCAATCTTTGTTATTCATAGTTGTATAAGCGCTTTTTATTGGAATCTTTTTTTATCTTTTAAGGAATTGGTTAGTCGTCCAGTAACAAGTAAGAATAGGAAATTTTATTCGATAAACGAAAAAGAACAACGAATGAAATAATTGGAATCACTAATGCATGCATTGTTGTATTAGATCGAAATATGAAGGTTCTTTCTTGACCTAACTATAAAGAGGCGGATTTCAAATATGGAAAGATACAAAATAGAACTTCTAAAGCAAAAGATAATAGAAATGACTAGTCTTAGAATATAGTTGAACCAAAACACCTATTTTTCTTTCGAGTGATCGGATAACTTTTTGTTCTCATTCATTCAAGATATTATATGAGTGAACCTATTACGGAATCTAATTAGTTAAAATGAAAGTAAAAGTTTTATAAGATTACCGTTTGCTCTAAAATAGATTCGAAAAAAAAAAGAAATGATAAAAATAGGAATCATTTTCTAATTTGATTCCATAATGATTCGAAAAGAGTTTCATTTTCAAACGAAATTACACGACCCAATTTTTATTATTTGTTTATAAGTTGAGTTGAAAAATGATCCAATAATGCATTCGCTGATTGCAAACGCGGTATACGTAGATGTTACAGATGATTAATCAATTTCTTTTTATAAAGTTCGGACTTTATCCTTGTTAGTGCTGTCTATAATGATATCTGAATCAAAAACTTGCAATTGGTATTTTTGTTTCTCTCCTATTTTGTAAAAAAGAAAACTCAGGTAAGTGCTTTTTTATAAACATATGTATAAAAAGAACATATTTCATTTAGCTCCTTGATGCCTATCATAACTAGTTATTTCGGTTTTCTACTAACGGCTTTAACTATAGCCTTAGCTCTATTTATTGGTCTGAGCAAGATACGACTTATTTGAAATTAATTGCACAATTCATAAAGAATTCTTTTAGCGAACTTCTGTGTATTTCTAGTTACTTATGGTATCAATTACCAATTGTTGGTCATTGAGATTCATGGTAATTCGGATTAATATTTAGGTATAGATATTACCTCTTTTTTCTCCTTTCAAACAAATTGAAATGATTGAAGTTTTTCTATTTGGAATCGTGTTAGGTCTAATTCCTATTACTTTGGCTGGATTATTTGTAACTGCATATTTACAATACAGGCGTGGCAATCAGTTGGACCTTTGATTAATTAACATCTCTTTTTTTATTGACCTCCTCCTTTCTTTAATATCCAGGAGGTCAAATTCAGATTGCTGTTCCAGTTAGTGTTTCAGTCGAATTCGATCGAAGAAGATCCGAATCACGCTCTGTAGGATTTGAACCTACGACATCGGGTTTTGGAGACCCGCGTTCTACAAAACTGAACTAAGAGCGTTTTCTTATCATAAAAGAAAAAGGATTGGTCCCAATACATCTTGTATGCATACTATATAGTATCATAAGAATGAAAGATTCTATATGATATGTCCAATGTGAGTTGATCTCAAAAAATCCCTCGTTACTGCTCAAAGGAGCAGTAATAGGTAGGGATGACAGGATTTGAACCCGTGACATTTTGTACCCAAAACAAACGCGCTACCAAGCTGTGCTACATCCCTTCCATTGGTCTACAGTGTCATTGTAGAGAATTCCTGTCTTGTTTTCCACATCGTTATCTCCTCTATTAAAATCTAGAATTTTTATTTCCATTTCATCTTTTTGGTCTCATTTAACATATAATAATAGTAAAATACTTCTATCTATATGAAATATGGAACGGAACCCCAAGGAAAAATAACTGAGTCTTGTGGGGTAATATTGGAGAAGAACGTTGGTTTTTTTCTGTATTTAACAAAAAGTAAATCTTATTTGCTAGATCATTGTACATTTCAATATGTATTATCTTATGTATTACAATAAAATGAAAAATGAAGGAGGTTTTTCAATCCGAGATCTAAAAACATATCTTTCCGTGGCACCGGTACTAAGTACTCTATGGTTCGGTGCTTTGGCAGGTTTATTGATAGAGATTAATCGTTTTTTCCCGGATGCATTGACGTTCCCCTTTTTCTAGTTATTGACGCGGGAAGGAATAAAGAAGATTAGAGATACAATTAAATACCAGCCCCCTCTTTTCTCTTTTTTCCCTTTTTTAGAATAAGGGAGGAAAGAGAAAGAATAAAAGTGCATTCAACAACTGTGAGACTCGCGGTCGGGTTGGAATTAAATTCATATGAAATTTCTATGGAAGTCGAATACAAACAGTGGTTCTAGGGAAAGAGTATTATACAAGATACTTATATGAAATGTTGTACTGTTATTTGTATTTGGTATTTGAAAGGTTAGAAATCTTTCTATCTTATTTCCTATATTGATTGTAGTGAAATCTTGCATAAGAGGATACCAAGTTACAAATTCTATTTTGTTTTTTCCTTCCTTTCTTCTTTTTCGTTTCGGATTGAAAGAGGAAGAGTTGGGTAAATGAAAAATCCAAAGGAGGTTCATGGCCAAGGGTAAAGATGCGCGAATACCGGTTCTTTTGGAATGTACTGCTTGTGTTCGAAACGGTGTTAATAAGGAATCAACGGGCATTTCCAGATATATTACTCAAAAGAACCGGCACAATACGCCTAATCGATTGGAGTTACTAAAATTCTGTCCATATTGTTACAAACATACGATTCACGGGGAGATAAAGAAATAAATTGAAGCGAGCACTTGCGCCCTTATCTTACAAGGAAAGGGAAAAATGACATTATATATATATATAACATATTTAACATAGTTAAAGATAATTATAAACAAACCAAATCCTATTTATTTATTATAATTAGAGATCCGGCTGAAATAGGATTTTAGGGATAAGAAATAAACTAACCAAACCATGGATAAATCCAAGCGAACTTTTCTTAAATCCAAACGATCTTTTCGTAAACGTTTGCCCCCGATCCAATCGGGGGATCGAATTGATTATAAAAACATGAGTTTAATTAGTCGATTTATTAGTGAACAGGGAAAAATATTATCTAGACGAGTAAATAGATTGACCTTGAAACAACAACGATTAATTACTATTGCTATAAAACAAGCTCGTATTTTATCTTTGTTACCTTTTCTTAATAATGAGAAACAATTTGAAAGAACCGAGTCGACCACTAGAACTCCTAGTCTTAGAGCCAGAAAAAGATAGGTTTACTCTTTATTCACTTGAATTCAAATCCCCATCCGAACTCAAACGCGGATTTCTATTTTGTTGGAAAAATCCAAGAATCCGGATTGAATTCTAGTGTCGTAAGAAAAAAAAGAAGAATCTGGGAAGAAGAAATTTTTTTAGTGAACGTGTTGATTCATATTTATTTTGACTACTTTATTTTGACTACTTTTTCCTATTTATCATATTCTATTCATTTTTATTCGACCTTCCCGGAGTTCATTCTCCGGGCAACTCCGTTTAACCGGTGGATTCCTTCCAACTTACTTCTTTTATGATCTCATTGGAAATCATATAAAGACAATTCCTATTTGATATAGCTATTTGTGCAAGTATTTTACGATTAAGAAGCAATTGTCTCTTGTACAGATCATTTATGAATCTACTATAACTATAGCATACCCCCCTTTCGCGAATTGCTGCATTTATTCGAGTGATCCACAAACGACGAAAATTGATTTTTTGCCTATCCCTATCCCGATGAGCCGAAACCAAAGCTCTTATTTTTGTTGAGTAATAGTTCGAGTAAGTCTTGAATGAGCCCCCCGAAAGCTTGATGCAAATAAACGAATTTTTGTTCTACGTCTCCGAGCGATATATCCCCGTCTAATTCTGGTCATTGAATAAATGAAACTTTAATGAATAACTAATAGATTTCCTTTCTTTCAGTTATTCTTTTGCCCCTTTCCTAGTATATGAATAACAAAACGGATTTTTCCAATGTATAAACTAATAATTCCAATGGCTTTGGCTACTATAACCTTCCTAACCACAATTTTTCTTTTTTTTCGAGGCATTTCACCTCGAAATACAAAATTGTACTATACTAGGTATTAAAAAAGAAAAGTAATGATAAAGAAATAGTGGATTCCATCGTTTCTATGGTTACTTCTTAAACGGTGAGGTCTTCTCTATACACCGGAGCCTTTACTTCATTTAATCAATGTTATTGCTAACTTGTATAGTTCACATTCTTCGGCTCTACCCATGAATTATCCAGTAATAGGTCTTTCACAATGAGCTCTACCTATACAGTAACGGTATTTAATTATGAAGATTGGCTGGGTAGCTGACCCTGTTAGTCCGTTCTTGCAAGAGGGGTTTATTTTAACTAAGATTTCCTCCGCTTAATGGATAACCATTTGCTACCAATGGAGAATTGCTTCTCATCTTGAATTGAGGTGAGTGGATTTACACCAACAGAAACCATAAATTTCATACACAATAAAAGGGATATCATCGATTTTTAGATAGGAAATGTAGTTCGTTTTTCCGGTCTATCCTATTTGATCATCGATATTCGAACATTGTTCTCTTTCCTTTGTTCTAGTTCATGATCTGAACGAGTCGCACATACACCCTAGTACATGTTCCTCGACGCTGAGGGCATCCCCGAAGCGCGGGGATTTTGTGACATTTCTAATTGGCTGTCTTGTATTTCTAATAAGTTGTTTAATCGTTGGCATGTTGAATCATATACATAATGGGCTGGTTTAGATCGATCCTAACCGGATGATTATGAATTACTTTTATTCAATAGAATATGGAATAATAAATAAAAGTCATAGAATATTAATATTAAACTCAGCAGGGTGAATTTCAGAATTGACGTGAAATCTAGGCTATTGTCATTCAACCGCTACAAGATCAACAATTCCATAAGCTTGGGCCTCTGTTGCTGACATAAAAACATTTCTTTCCATGTCTTGGGATACAACCCATACGGGTTTGCCCGTTCTTTGTACATAAACCCTTGTCAGGGTTTCACGTAGTTTCAGCAGTTCTCCCACTTCCAGGATGAATTCTCCCGTTGCTACTTCAGAAAAAGAACCCGCAGGTTGATGGATCATTACCCTGATAATATAAGATAATAAAAGGATTCTCTATTTTTCATGGAAGATACAAAGAAAGATAAAAGAAAAAAAGACAGAATCGAACAACCGTACGGGCATTATGCATTGCATACAGCTCTACAATAAAATCGACCCTTACCTTCAATAAAATAAAGAAAAAAATAGGATCGATCAGACCCCGATCGGTAAATGATCAACTTACCACCCTTCCTTTCGGAGGAATTCAAAAATACAATGATTGCTCCGTTGCTTTATATATTGAATATATTTTTTTGTCTGTTATTTGTCTGTCATTCAGCAATCCCAAAGTGGCTTTTTTATTTGATCAAATAAACTAACGAAAAAAGAATTTTTTTTTCGCTCTATAATATTGTTAAGAGACCTCTGGTGTGAAAAAAGTTTGTGACGCTGAACTGGACTTCCAAGAATAAAATAGGAAATACCTTTTTATCATATTACTCTCTCGATACATAATCTGATGTTTTGAAAACACAATTTTTTATATCAAATTCAAAGTGCCATGCTATTATTACTTAATATTCATATTTCATATGGCGAAGGCATAGTCTTCTTTTTTCTCTCAAATAAAAGCCTCATTGGCGCCAAGCGTGAGGAAATGCTAGACGTTTGGTAATTTCTCCTCCGACCAGGATAAAAGATCCCATTGAAGCGGCTGATCCCATGCATATTGTATGTACATCTGGTTGCACAAATTGCATAGTATCATAAAGAGCCACTCCCGGTATTACCCATCCGCCAGGAGAGTTTATAAACAAATACAGATCTTGAGTATCATCCTCGATACTGAGATATATCATAAGACCAATCAGTTGATTTGAGATCTCACTATCAACCTCTTGACCTAAAAAAAGTAATCTTTCTCGATAAAGTCGGTTGATTAGGGTCAAATTGTATCCCTTCGGAACCGTACAGGCGCCTTTTGACGCATACGGTTCAAAAAAAAAAAGAATCAATGTGTAGATTCCAATACTTTTTCTTTTTTCATAGCAAGTTCCTTCTAACTTATAATAATAATAGGATTTTCTTTCATTTTTCACTAAATACGAGTTTGTCTTCCTTTCCTTATAACGTATAATAAAAAAAAAGAATTCATTAAACTTATCCAATTTACTTCTCATTGATGGATTGTTTCATCGAGATCCAATCCAAATCACGATGTCATTTTCTTGTTCTTAAATAGGCCTCTTTAATCTTTTTAGGTTTATGCTCTACTCCGGGTAAAGATCCGCCCGATTTTGATTTGCACATATAGTACAAATGCTCCCATTACCACTTCTTTTTGTTATCCCTTCAGAGTTTGAAAAAACTTCTACTTACAAAAAAAAGATTTCTTTAAAAATAGGAATCCTTTATGATATAAAATAGATATATTACCACTTGGTTTTTTTTAACGGAGCCTGGATACTTCAATGTAGTAGTCCAACTAAGCCAACCATAAATTCTTCTAATTGATAATAGTAATTCGAATCCCCCCCAAAAATGGATCTAATTGCACTTCACGCTCCAAATTTTTTATGATTCAATTAATCTTTCGTGGGCGAAACAGAGGATATCTCGATTGGGGAGAAAATGGGGAAATCCCATATGACCCAATATATCTGACAAGTCGCACTATATGTCAACCCAAGATGCATCTTCCTCTCCAGGACTTCGAAAAGGTACTTTTGGAACACCAATAGGCATTAAATGAAAATAAAAAAGAACTAAGTACTATATTTTACTTTGATGTGGAAACGTAACAAAGCTTTTATTTTTATTTATAATATTGTACTTTATCCTAATAAGATTTTATTCATAAATTTTGAAAAATTGATAAAGAAAATAAGAAAAAATAAGGGAAAATGATTACGACTAGTGTCCTCTAATGATGAACAAGTATGGGCACATTCGCTCATAGAAAATCGCATTAACTTCCCCATTGCGTATTGGTACTTATCGAGTATAGAATAAATCTGCTTCTCTTTGTTCTTACGAACAAAATTGTTCCATTATTACCAACAGAATAGAACAAATACTAACCCTTACGTTGAAATAATCCACTAAATAGGGGGTCCATAACATGGTCATAGTATAGTCTTTTACAATGCAATAAAGTTACGTAGTGTCTTTTTTCTTTCATAAAGGGGTATTTCCATGGGTTTGCCTTGGTATCTTGTTCATACCGTTGTATTGAATGATCCCGGACGGTTGCTTTCTGTTCATATAATGCATACAGCTTTGGTTGCTGGTTGGGCCGGTTCGATGGCCCTGTATGAATTAGCAGTTTTTGATCCTTCTGACCCTGTTCTTGATCCAATGTGGAGACATGGTATGTTCGTTATACCCTTCATGACTCGTTTAGGAATAACAAATTCCTGGGGCGGTTGGAGTATCACGGGGGGGACTATAACGAATCCGGGTATTTGGAGTTACGAAGGTGTGGCTGGAGCGCATATTGTGTTTTCTGGGTTGTGCTTTTTGGCAG